>CM062817.1:7882074-8512666 GCA_031772625.1 Pinus tabuliformis
AACGTTGGATTACAGGTAGGATCTAAACACTTGATTTCTCATATTGTAAAAGCATATTTAAGGAAGGATTTCTCTTATTTGTCTTGTTTGTCATTAGAAAGTATTAGGCTTCTAGGAAGGTCGGTTGTGTCCGCACTAACGACTCTTTCTGCGTGACAAAATGGCGACTCCGCTGGGGACTCCATGAATGTGTTTGAGTTCTTTTTGATTTGATATTTTGGTCTGAGAAAAATTGCTTGTTTTCTGATTTTTGGTTGTCTAGGTGTGTATTTGGGTGGGTTATCTTAGAGTCAATTTAGTTTTTTATTTTTCTTAGCTTTGCCAGCAGTACGCAGTTTCTGGGTTTGACACAGTGCGTACTTGTACGCACTGCGTCTTTGTGCACAGGGCGTCCCCGCACCTGTGTCAACAGATCACCTGTGTACCCCTGTCAAACTTGAGAAAATTTCATTTTTCATCTTTTTGCTCTTTAGATTTTGTTTTTACTTTGTTTTTACTACCGAGATCCATCAGTTTACTGTCAAAGATCTTCACCTGAACTTTTCCCATTAGTGTCGAGGGTTTTGGTGGAATTCATAGGGATTTTGCCTTAGGGTTTGATTTTTAACTGGTTCTGTAGTGACTTTGGCGTTAGAGGTTGTCAAACTTTGGATCTCCCTGGTTTTGATCAGTACTCTTAGGAGTCGGGCGTGTCATAGAAGTCACCCTAATGAGAGACCTACCTTTGTGTCTTCTCTTTGCGAATCTCGAAAAGTTTGTTTGTTAAAGCCTTGAATTCCATTCTTGAGAAAAAAGAACAAAAAGATTTCGATTTTGTTTTTTGGTTAGTTTATGATTCTGCATGAACTGATCCTTAGTTGCATTTTGACTAAGTAAAACATCCAGGAATCATCCTTGTAGGCTTTTGTCCTCATTATTTTTTGCTTTTAGGTAAATTTCCTTTTAATTTGCTTTTGAGTAAATTTGATTTGATTGTCTTAGATTTGTTAAATTCGATTTGATAAAATAGTTTTATATGCTTTATTAATATAGAAAAAACACAAAAAATTCTTTTGGAAAAAGTTTGCTTTGGTAGCATTTGTAGACTTTTGGGAGAAAAAGGAAATTTCGTAGAGTAATTAGTGGTCATGAGTCGTGTGTTTTGAAAAGATAAAGAGAATTGTTTATTTGATTGTCTTTACTAAGAAAGTTGTTTTCTATAAAATTTGCATTTCCCAACTCTCTTAGTTAGGAGATTCATTGAAAAGAAAAGTAGTGTAAATCATCTTAGGTGCATCTTTCTAGTGGTTGTGAGTCGAGTCTACACACCACCAGTTTCATCTCCACTACCTTTTGTCTTTAAGAAAAACCACAAAATTAATGCTTAAAGTAAAATCAACTTAGTAACTTTTATTTACTAGGGCTTTGAAACATCAATTTAGATCAGGTTAGTGTCTTGGAGTAGGAGAGTAATTAACTCTCCAAGACAACAAAACCAAACAAGTAGCTTATCTTGTGATAGAATAAATCCAATTGTCTCATTTGTACTCTGGGAAAGCTCCTCTTAAAGGAGAAGCACAAGCTCGTGTCCGAACCAGCGAGGGGATCAATCCTCCATCGTTGGGAATGACGCCAGACACGCACGTATTACAAATGGTAAACCTCGGATTAACCATTGTCGAGGAGCCAGGGGTCACTTGTCAGTAAACCTTGGATTATTGTCAAGGAGCCGGCAAGGGGATTGAGCTTGATACTCTGCCCTTGCGTGCTGTCGGAGTGTAGACTGTTCCCCCAGGTGCATTTGTTGTGGTTGGTAACCTTAGTGACCATTATCTTTAGGATTCTACCGAGGTGACGGTGGAGGGAAGATCCCACTGTACCTGGAGCAGACATCGGCTAGACTCACTTGGATTTTCCGGGGGTTTCACTTCACTCGAGACGGTTAAAGTGGAGGAACTTGTACCGGTCTATTCATTAAGCAGGTTGCCGGGGTAACTGTTCCACCCGCCACTTCTGTACTGAATCCGGCGATGTTGGGTTTCATCTCCAACTAGCGTTTTCGGTCTGGAAGGCTACTGTTTGTGCTTGGTTTGACGCCCTAGATTGTTTAGGCATATGATTCAAATTTGTTTGGTTCTTTAGCGACTTTAGGTGGTTTGCTTTGAGATTTTACTTTGTTTGCATGTGCAGTAGTTAAAAGTTTTTAACTGTGGCAGAATTACCGAGACAATCCCGTAGACTTCGGGGCAAGTCTCCTGAGGTTGTTTCTGTGGCCGAATTGTTGAGGAAATCCCGTAGACTTCGAGGTGAACCTCCTCAAGACATCCCAAGTCATTACGAAGGTTTAAAGGTCCTTGTAACTCCTCCTAGCGGCAGTAGAGTAGGTTCACCAGAAGAAGGAGAGTCTTCGTTGGTAGTCCATCAAGATTACCAAAGTCTAGAAACAGGTTATAATCCTAAAGCAGTTGAAGTTTCTGAGCTTGCTGGTAGTTTTTCATCTACTAGTGATATAGGCGAAGAACCTGAAATATCTGAACCTGTTACTCCAACTTCTAGTGTACCAGATTCACCTAGGGTAGAAAGAGTCATCACCGAAAATCTTCCTACTGGTTTGATAGCTATTGAAGAACTTGCTCCAGAGGAAGAATTAGGCATATCTATTCTTGAAGATCAACCTACTATTGATCTAAGGGAGCGTGAATCTATCTTTTACAGTCCTCCTAGAAGTACTACTTGGTACCTTTAGTTAACCAATTATTTATACAACTCAGGGGTAGGTTTTTCTCCACATCGTACTCCTTTTCCACCTGGAGGTATTTATACTCCTGTAAATATGTCTGGTCAGTCGTCCGTGTAAACTCAATCTCCTGAATCTTTCTTACACGGCGGTCCTTCTGTTCCCACCGGGTATCAGTCACTTTCTGGTACCTTTGCGGGGGCATCTCCTCAACCCATTGATCATGGGTTATTAGCTGGAAACAATGGTAATCAACCGTTGGGTGTAGGGGACATTTACATGATGTCAGGTTTAGTTCTCGTTTCTCAACCTCAAGGTGGCCAATTACCGCCTGGGGGGCAGCCTCAATTAACGCCTGGGGGGCAACCTCAAGGTACACAAATTGTGTCTGGGGGGCAGCCTCAAGGTCAGTATGTACCCATGGTACAATACATGCCTCAAGGTCAACCCCAGCCTCAATATGTACCCCAGGGTCAACCTCAGTATCAATATTTACCTCAAGGGTATCAACCCCAAGGGTATCAACCTCAAGGGTATCAACCTCAAGGTCAAGGTCAACCCCAGTATCAATATTTACCCCAAGGTTATCAACCTCAAGGTCAATACTCGGGTCAAGGTTATCAACCACCTCAGGGTCAGTCATATGTTCAAGGTATGGGAACTGTACCTTTCAGTTATCAATCCTATCCTCAATCCGGTTATGGATCTCAGTATCCTCAACCTGTTACGGGTCAATACCCCGGAATGATAGTGTGGGATCCATCACAAGGTCAACAGGTGTTGCAGCCAAGTATACAGTTGTTACCTCAAACTGGACAACCCGTAGTTTCTGGTTCACCCCAGCAACTGCAACCTGTCCAGTCAAATGTTCAAACTTCTGTAACTTCGGTAATTACTCAGCCGCCAATTGCACTTAGTACTCCATCTCAAACGGCTGCTGCAACTACCGCAACATCTACCGCACTTACTTCTGGAGTATCGACAGCTCCGGTTTCTACTGTCTCTGCAACCACTCCTCAGACATCTTTACCGTTTTCCGGATCTACGATTCAAACCACGGTCCAGATGCCTGTAGGGCAACCTGGTTTAAGTACTGTTGTAACAAGTCAACCTCAATTTACCTACCAATAGTACCAGGGACAGTACCAATTCGGTCCTGCTGTCCAACAACTGGTTTACCAGTATCAACCGTATCCTGGGTACACTTATCAACAACCCCAACAACCCCAGTATGGTCCGGTTAATCCTGGTTTTCCAGGAGGATATAATATCCCTAATGCGATTCCTATTCCTAGTTATCCTGGATATCCTCCTCCTGGAACTGGTATTGTGACCCAGAGTTTTAGAGATCCTAATCGGCAATTACCGTTTATCGCAACTTTGGATTTACCAGACTTGACGCGCCTAACGAACGATCCAATTCAATATCTTCCGTTCTGGCCGCCAATGCCAAATAAGTTGCCCAGTGATATACCCAAGTTCGAAGGTAAGTCTGGAGAGGATCCGTCCAATCACGTGATGACTTACCACCTCTGCTGTGCTTCCAATTCTATCTCGGATGATTCGATCCACTTACGTCTTTTCCAGCGTACGCTCATTGGTCTCGCGGCCAAGTGGTACATTGAGTTACCACGGGCCTCTTTTTACAATTTTAGCCAGTTAGCTACCTCGTTCCTAACTCATTTTCAGTTGCCGGTCAGATACGATAATGGTACTGAGTTATTAACTTCATTAAAGCAATCGACGTCCACTTATATTTCCGATCATACCCATGAATGGAGACGTCGAAGACGTTTAGTGAAAGTTTTTATCCTGGACCAAATCTTAGCTAAATGGTTTGTAAAATCATTATTACCGAAGATTATTGAGGATGTAGCTAAGGCTGGAGTAGTTACTGAGGAGCAAGTCATTGCTCAAGCCCAGTACCTTGACTTAGTTTACACTCAGTCGGGTACGTTGCACGAGAAGATCCCAGATCTTCCTAAGTCGAATCAAATCGCTGCTGCTCCTTCGGGGTCTCATGCTGCTGATGGCATGATTGGTATGGTGAATACTAAAAGTAAGAAGAAATCCTCAAAGAATTCTTCTCCAATAATAACCTTACCAGACTCCCCGACAGGAGAGTCTTCTCCTGAAATTACTGCCGATATTCATGTTGTAGAGTCATCTATGGCTAAATCAAAAAACGGTGGTAAGAAGAAAGGCAAGAAGAAGGATAAAGCAGACAAGGCTCCAAAGGAGAAAAAAGAGAAGTCGGAATCTAACGACGAAAAGCGCAAACCTCGCTATCCTTGTTTAATTTGTGAAGAAGATCATTTCACAAGAGATTGCCCTCATCGGGCAGAGGTTGTGAAAATCATTAAAGGTTCCCCAACTCCTGTTGTTTTGAAAGATCCATTTCCGAAGCAGGAGAGTAAAATGATAGGTTCTTCCTCGAGTGCCAGTGAAGAACCCATATTGATGATGTCTCATGTACGGATTGCGACTCGATCGCAAGATTATGGTAGTAAGAATCCTGTTGATGGTAAAGAAGCAAAATCTTCTCATTCTAATCCATCAACCTCAGCTCCTGGTTCCGATCCACTACAGATCGAGAAACCTAACCATGACTTGGTAATCAAACCGCCCGCCAAGGGTATACTTCGAAAGTCTGCTTTCAATCCACGTGCGAGAGCAGCTCAGAATTATAACATTGTTGAGGATTTAGCTGTTTCACCCTCAGCAATGTCGGCTTTGGAAGTGTTGCAATCATGCCCACCACAACGAAAATTACTCTTGTCGGCTATAGGAGCTGTTGATATCCAGGACCCGAACCTGATAATCTTTGATCTAGAAAATAGTACACCGCGTCTCCCTCATCAAATGGCTTTCCACATTCCAGTGATAGTCAAAAACAGGCCTATTCATCAGACTGTAATTGATGAAGGAGCTTCTACGTGTATTATGTCGATTCAGTGTTGGAGATCGCTTGGTTCTCCTTCACTGAACCAATCCCCGACGATTCTTAAGGCCTTTGATGGCCGTGGGTTCCATCCGTTTGGCATTCTACAGGATTTGCCTATAGGGGTTGAAGGAAAAACCGTTAGTCTGATGTGGAGGTGGTTGATGCCCCTCTAGACTACAACCTTCTTTTGGGTCGCAGTTGGTCTTACGCTATGACAGCGGTCGTGTCATCGGTCGTGAGAGTTATAAAGTTTCCACATAATGGTAAGATCGTGACGATAGACCAGCTGGCTTACTTTTCATCCGACCCAGCCTCTTCAGAGAGTATCCAGCATGTCAGTAAAACGACTATCCCTTACAAGGATGTTGGTGTAGGATTAGTTAAAGATTCCGGTTTACTGGGAACTTTTCCTTTTCCTTCGATCAATGCAGACCCTTCATTCGCATCCATTCATATGATTACTTTAGACACTGTTATTTACGATGATCCTTGGATTGTCCCATCTGAATCTGAGATAGACTCATTCGGTAATGCAATGCCTTTGAGTCCATATGAAATTGCTTATGAGGCCGTGCAGTCTTTTTCTGACTCCAGTTCAACCCAATTCGACCAAATGAATGTGGTCCGTGAGGAATCACTTTTCACATCAACCTCAGAACGGATAACGTTTCCTGAAGTCATGTCATCTGACGAACGACTTCGCGAAATCCTAAGTGTAGACGATCTACCATGGGAAGATCTTCATCATAGATCTTCGTTTTTACCCGAGAGTGATGACTTTGAAAATGATTTTTCATCAATTTTTACAGCTGAATATGTCAGGGACGCTCACAATCCTATGAAACATCCTGATTCAGAGTTGAATTTGGGAAACATTTCCCAAACTATTGCCATTGACATTTCAGTCAAAACCGGAATTATTGAAAACATTCATATAGGTGCCTCGTGTACAGATAACGAAATTCAAACATACAAGGTCCTATTTCAAGAATTTCGCGATGTGTTTGCCTGGTCCTATGAGGAAATGCCAGGAATTGATCCCTCCATTGCTGTTCATGAAATCAAGTCCTACCCAGACGCTAAACCCGTTCGGCAACGTCTGCGTCAGATACACCCTAGGAAAGCGGCTGCGATTAAAGCAGAAGTCGAGAAGCTGTTGAAAGCAGGTTTCATTTATCCGATCCTGTTAACGGATTGGGTATCGAATATTGTTTCGGTTAACAAGAAACAAGGAACAATAAGAATATGTATCGATTATAGGGATATAAATCGTTCTTGTGCAAAAGACAACTATCCTACACCCTATATCGATCAAATAATTGGTGATTGTGCCGGCAGTGAAATATTTTCCTTTATGGACGGTTTTTCCAGTTACAACCAAATCAATATTCTACCTGCTGATCAACCAAAAACGGTCTTCATTTGTCCTTGGGGGACATTTGCTTACTGCAAATTACCTTTTGGACTTAAGAATGCTGGAGCAACTTTCCAACGGGCAATGTCTTATGCGTTTCACAACATCAAGCACATTGTGCAACCGTATCTCGATGATTTGCCTGCTCATTCTTTACATCAAGCTGATCACCTTGTCCACTTACGCGCTATTTTTATGAGGTGTCGGCATTATCGAATTCGGTTGAACCCACAAAAATGTGTCTTCTTCATAGAAGTGGGACGATTGCTAGGATTTGTCGTTTGAAAGGCCGGTATCCGCGTCGATCCCTCGAAGGTCGAAGCTATCATCAAATTGCCTCCTCCTTCGAGTTTGCGCCAACTCCAAAGTTTACAGGGGAAAGCAAACTTTTTACGTCGATTCATTCCTAACTACGTCAAGGTTACAAAGGGTTTCACCCGGTTGTTGAAACAAAACGCTCAATTTTCTTGGGATGAGATAGCTCAGAAATCTTTTGATGCACTTAAGCACGCGCTGACCCATGCACCGTTGCTGCATCCTCCCAACTACAACCAGGACTACTTTTTGTATCTCGCCGCCTCCCACTCCACCATTGGAATGGTCTTAGTTCAGGAAGACGAATTCGGAACGGAACATGTGATATATTATCTTAGTAGGACGTTAAATCCCACTGAGCTAAAATATTCGCATGTGGAGAAATTGGCCCTGGCAGCTGTTCAGGCTGTCCAGCGTTTTCGTCATTACATTCTCCTCCGTAAAACTACAGTGATTTCGGATTGCAACCCTATGATCTATATTTTAACAAAACAATTGCTAGGGGGCAAGTACTCCAAATGGATGGTTATCCTGCAAGAGTTCGATTTGGAGTTCGAGAAGTCCAAGTCTAAGAAATCCTTAGTTTTTGCGGAATTGATGTGTGACGTCCCGCGTGCTGACACGGAAACTGTGGCAGAGGAACCCATTGCAGATGAATCTCTGTTTCTTATCAGCACTTTAGATCCGTGGTATGGGGATATAATCGTCTATCTCCAAACCCAATCCTTTCGGCCCGAAGCTTCAAAGTCGGAACGCCGGAAAATTCGATTCCAGTCCCAACAATACATAATTATTGGAGATACTCTTTATCGTCGTGGGGCGGACTTGGTTTTTTGTCGTTGCTTAACTCATGAAGAGGCAGAAAGGGTTCTGAATGACTGTCATTCTGGAGCATGTGGCGGTCATATGTTTGGGTATGCCACAGCTCAGAAGGTGTTGCGTGCTGGCTATTTCTGGCCGTCCATGTTTAAAGATTGTATCATTGCGGTCCGAAAATGCCACAACTGTCAAGTGTTTGATTGCAAGATGCGCGCACCACCTGCTCCTCTCCACCCTATAATTGCCGTTGGTCTTTTTGCTAAATGGGGTATCGATTTTATTACTTGTAACCCTCACTCGGCCGAGGGGCATGCGTATATCATCCTTGCGGTTGATTATTTTACTAAGTGGGCCGAGGCGATGCCTACATTCGAGGCAAGCGGCAAAACAGCAACGATTTTTGTATTCAATCACATTATTGTTAGGTTTGGTGTCCCACAAGCGATAATCACTAACCATGGATGCCATTTTCGAAACATTATGATGACAGAATTTACAAGCCAGCTTGGTTTACGCCATGATAGTTCTACTCCTTATTATCCTCAAGCAAACGGTTTGGTTGAATCCATCAACAAAGTTCTAGTTATCATGATCTGATGAATCATTGGTATTCATCGGTCGAATTGGCATAACATGTTATTTTCAGCGCTTTGGGCGTACCGAACCTCAGTGAAAACATCAACAGGGTTCACTCCTTTCCAACTAGTTTATGGTTTAGAAGCAGTGTTGCCCATTGAATGCGAAATCCCATCACTTCAAATGGCTATCAAATTACTCCCAGCTACTTCTGAAGAGGAGAAGCATCTGTTATACTTAGCTAAATTAGATGAGACTCGACGAGATGCTGCTTTGGCAATCGAGACTCACGCAAAAAGGATGAAAGCTCAGTATGATCGTAATGTGACCCCTCGTAATTTTTCGGAAGGAGACCTAGTGCTATTATATGATCAAGCTAACGATAAATTAGGCGCTGGAAAATTCCTTCCCATGTGGCATGGGCCCTACATTGTCAAGCGAAAGCTAGCAAAAGGGGCCTATGAGCTGGTAGATTTTGATGGGGACTCTTTGGGTAAGCCCAGAAATGGACTTTACCTAAAGAGGTATTATGCTTAAATGGTGGGTATGGAGATTTAGTTAGTTTATTTAGCTTAATTTTTTCTTTCTAGCTGGTATGTTTGTTTAGTTTAGACAGTGTGCTTAGCTTAGAGAGTGTGTTTTTCGTCGTTATTCTGGCTTATCTTGGTTTTACTCTTGATATTGCAGATGTCGACACCTCTCCAAACGTACATTGGATTTGTTGATGGTGCTTTTCGTAGTACACGGAATATCTCTTCCGCAGCTTGGGTTATTTATTCACCCTCTGACGAGTTAGTTTCTATGCATGGGGTGAGCCTCGGTCAAACAACAAACAACATTGCAGAATACAGTGCAGTGATTGAATTATTATCTGAATCTATTTCATTTGGGATTCGGAGTTTGATAGTAAGGTTAGATTCTGAACTCGTTGTATTACAGCTTAATAAAGTCTATGCCATTAGA
Source organism: Pinus tabuliformis (assembly GCA_031772625.1). Taxonomy (NCBI): domain Eukaryota; kingdom Viridiplantae; phylum Streptophyta; class Pinopsida; order Pinales; family Pinaceae; genus Pinus; species Pinus tabuliformis. The sequence continues at coordinate 7,891,822 of CM062817.1, forward strand.
AATCCGGTGTTATTAAGATTGTTTTTGAGGGTGCGTCTCTTGGAACGTGAATTTGATTACATTGAATATCAGCATATTCCAAGGTCTTTAAATACATTAGCAGATGCAATGGCGTCTCGAATGTTAAATAGACATTTGTACCAATCATAAATGTAAATTTATAAACATTTCATCACACATGTTTAACAAAATAAGCCGGTAATAATGATATATATAGATAGGAGTGTGTCAAAAATATACATCGTCTTCGATCATAGGTTGAAAAACACCTTATGATCGGCAAAAATGATAAGTACAAAAAACCAAAAATGTCATATGTGTCTACAAAAGTGACTATCCAATCACTGGTGGTGCTCTCTATACGAGACCACTGCCCGCGCTACCCTACACAGGAACCTCCTGAAAGGTCCTGGGACTGCGACCACGTAGCGCTGAAGTCGGATAGGAATGTCATCTATAGTGGTCTCTGGTATACCTGCCTTCAGACGCTCTAGATCCTGTTCCAGCTCGGCTAAGGTCTCTGCGGCCGCATCCTGTGGGGCCGGTGCTGGTACAGCTGGTACTCTTCTCTCAAAAGCCCGGAGATTGGCCGGACGCCGTGGACCTACATCTGCATTTTGAAAATTTGTGCTGTCAGTTTTGAGACGATATATAAAAAACAAAAAAATAGATAATTTAAAACTTGTGAAAAATGAAGTACCTCTGTTGTCCCATTGTTCTCCCTGTGGAAGAACCATGTCCGGATCATTGCGAAAATCCATTCCGGCATAAGGAAAATCCTGAATCGCAAAGACCTGGCCCTCCAGCCAGTGAAAGTAACCATCAGGAAATTGAACAACTGCTGCTCCCTCATCACGATGCCGGGCCATTACCGCAACCCATCTCGTCAACTTAGGCTCCCGAGGAGCCCCAACTGGAACTGTAAGATGCTGGGGGATCAGCATTGGAACTCTCTCTAGGGCAAAGCTCACAACTAAAGGTCCATATCCAAAGGTCTTCAGTTGTCCGTTCTTTGCCCTGGTTAGTTGGCCCTTCATATTGGCCAACACAGCATCGCACCAGTTGAAAATGGTGCCTCGGAAGCAATCTATGGCCATCCGTATTTGGGAACCAGTGGCTATGTGCAAAGCGGTAGCACCGCAAAGTCTGGTAACTATAAAGGAAATTACCATAAGTTCAGGTTGGGATATGTACTTGATTTCTATCCCCTTCTCCTGGTTTTGATTGTTGCACCACTCTAGCCGGAGACTAGCAAGGGATTGGCCACCCAGCCTAGTCCCGAATAGAGAGAGTTGCTCGCCCCTGTTAGGCAAGCCAGTGAGAAAGTATATGTCGGAGGACTCTATCTCGAGTTGGTGTTCTCCGATGTAAAAACATTGATCCTGAATGTTCCACCTTTCAACCAGCCACTCTAAGAATGGCACCTGGGCCCTCATGCCAGGTATGGCCCAGTACTTGTAGAGACCGCATGCCTTTAACGCATCAATAGAAGGTTGATGACCTATTGTGGCCAAATCAATGCCTTCGTGTTCTCTTTCACGCCAATCTAGCATGGTGAGTGACCTACACACCAAAAAACAATGATTAGAATTCATTAAACAAAATTTGGTTGGTTAAATTTGGGGTTTGGGGTTTGAAAATCCGCGTTTCACGGGGTATGCACCCCGCGTTCAGAAAACAGAGCGGCGGTACGCAGCTGTTTTGAAGGTGGGCTGCATACTCCGACCTTTTTCCCATATACGAAAAAGTCGGGGTACGCAGGTCGCCCATGGGGCACCTGCGTCCCCTGAAAGGCGGACTTTAAAACCCTAAACCCTCCAAAAAATCAAACTAAAACTTGAAATGAAATTCTAAATGGATGAAATTGAAGAGGAGGATGTTGTGAAATACTTGAAAGAGACGGCGCTCGATTCTGACAGTCGGATTCTCCACAAAGTCCACAGGAAGTTTCTTGTCAAAAGCCCTTTTCTCGACCTCAACAGTAAAATGGTAAAAATGACATGGTAAAAAGTCTTTTTATAGGTTTTTTGGATGGATGAATGCTAAGTTTGTTTATTTTTCACCATGAAAAGATATTTTTCAATGTATTTTTGCCCATCTTAAACAGGTATGAGTAATGTGTCGTTTTTTTGCAGGACAAAAGGACTTTAGGGTAAAATCATCATTTTTCACAAACCAAGACATCAGAGTCATATTTTAAGCCCTTTTCTGACTCCTAAAAAATGAAAAGATCGCCGAGCGTTTCTTTTACACTCGTTAAAATGGAATTAAAAGACGGTCCCCTTATAGCTCTTTTCTGACCGTAAAAACAGGAAAAGATTGCCGGGTTTTTGTCGTTTCAAACTTGATACGGAAATAAAACGACGTGTCCTTGATCGCCTTTTACTTTTCAGGTCAGAGACACTAATCATGAAAGTACTCCTTGGTCGCAAGATCAAGCGGTTCTCTCAGGTATTATTTTATACTTTTTTGGGTTTGGGAGACACAAATTTACGAAAAACTTCACCTTGGAGTCTTCTTTAGTTTTTTCAAACTCTCTAAAATTGAAAAACGCTGAGTTTCTCCTATACTGGACTCGTTAAAATTTCACAGTAAAGGACCTGTTCGATTACAAACAGGAACGGACCATTCCTTCTTAGGGTCCGAATCTAAACTAAGTTGGACTCATCCGAAGGATGAGCTTATAATCAAGCATATGTTATCCTCCTCAAGCTTGTAAAAAATAAAGAGGTACTTGCCAGAAATGGTGGGGGAAAAGAGAGAAGAATGAACCTATTTGTCATCCGTTGTTACAGAAGAACCTTATCACCGCTCTTGAACATGATACTTTTCATTCACCTGGGTTGGGAAATCCTTTGCCTTAAAAGTTGATCAAACCACTTTGAAAGTCTTCAACCGTTTCCGGGTATTAACTTTGGGTCAATCGTCACCAAGCCATCTGTCGTGTCGTTATGTGTTCAAGAGGTCTCTGCAAATAAACCATTCATATGCAAAATACTTGTCATCCATTTGACCATCCCTGAGTCAGTCCTTACAGCAACATTTCTTCAACTTGAACAATGATTTCGTGTTGTGGGCTTGCCTGCAACGAGTCGCTTTCTATCGACATCAGCACATTATCTAGAAAGATGACTTAGAAATCGTCAGTACCTTGAAGTCTGCATGCATCAATGGCATGTTTCTCGCCTTTGACGACAGTTTACATCATTGACTTTCGATCGAAGGATTCCGTGACGTGTTCAACATCAACCCATTCATTCACATTTCATGGATTGTACTGGGTACTTTGAGAACCATTGACATCACTGGTGGTCTCTCTCACACTTGTTAACGGTTTACGTCATTGACTGGTAATCAAGTGGTTTCTACCATGCTCGACATCAATTCATTTATTCGCATGGATAGAATCGTACCAATTCGGGAAGTAGAAATGAAGACCCTGGATCTAGTTTCCACCATCCAGGCTGCTAGGATTTTTGTATTCATTATATAGTAGACTAATCATAAACAGATGGCTGCGTCCATACTGTGTCTACAAAAGTCTATGATTGTGATGTACTGCAAAATCATTCTTGTATCAGAGCAGTAGTTAGATTGTTAATTAAAGTTTTCAATCTGAGTATGGGAATGCCTACCTCAGCGATGATATTATCTTATATATGTATTTTGTGTTGAATATTTGCAGGTTCTGACCGGGTCCTCCGCAAGATACTCCTTGAAATGATAAAGTACTTCACCCTTCCTATATCATAAAAACCCTAATCTAATACAGCCTTCGCACTTTAGGGGGCAATCTGTTACACTAAAAAATGTCACCATGACTATTTACAGTTAGTATGGCTCCATCCACTGTCATACTATCCTCCTTGGCAAGTCTCATGCCTCTGCTCTCCATGTCAAACTTCAAGAAAGAGAGAAAATTCATTTAAAGTCAATTATCTCTGGTACATAGTTTCTCTTAGCCTTACCTGCGTGTACGCAACCCAAGTTCACAATACCTGCGTACTTGTACGCTCTGTATGTAAAGGGGTGGGTGCGTACTCCTATAAAGGTCAAAAGGCGCAAGTTTCACTCCAAAAAAGTTACTTGTGGTCATTTCTAGAGTCTTCTAGAAGCTTGTTTGACGTGTATGAAGCGCCTCCAGATGGTTCATGTATCCCTACCAAAGAGGAACTTATCCCATCAATAGGGGAGCCATCCCATCCAAAGAGGGGCTTATCCCATTGATGGTGGACTTGAATAACTTCCTCTAGAGCACTATAAATACAGGCATTGGGCCAAAGGGAGGAGAGGTTGAAAGGTGAACATTCCTAAGGGTAGATGCTGCTGGAACTAGGACTTCCTTGTAGAAGCTTGTAAGGAGAGATTACCATCTTTACTTGTTTCCATTGGGAGGTGGGTGAGCTGATCAGAGTAAGGGAGAACTCTTGTGGACCCTGGGAGGAGCTTGCACAACACCAAGGCTCAGGTTGTAATGGTTCCTTTTGTTACCTTTTAATACAAATTAGTCCATTCTTCTCAACAATTTGTTATTAATGAGTTGTTTCATATACTCCTTGGTCTATATGTTAAATATGTTTTATTTTATGTGATATTCAGGTGCTATTTAAACGTTTGATTGTTAGTGAATGCAGGTTTCGAAGGGAAGGAGGAGCTCATCCGAATCAACGAAGCTGGACTACTACAACAGCGTTGGATTACAGGTAGGATCTAAACACTTGATTTCTCATATTGTAAAAGCATATTTAGGGAAGGATTGCTCTTATTTGTCTTGTTTGTCATTAGAAAGTCTTAGGCTTCTAGGAAGGTCGGTTGTGTCTGCACTAACGACTCTTTCCGCGTGACACAAATAATTCAATACATAATATGGGATGTTTTGCCATGTCTATAGAAATGATAATACATGAATAGATGACATGGAGGAGCTATATAATCCATAATATAAGTAAAAAGAAAATTTATAAATTTATAACAAAAAGTAGTTATGAAATCATTTAATGAAGAATATGAATTATCATGTGAATTATTTAGAAATGATAATAGAAAATTAATAGTTACTTAATGAATAAAGATTAGTTATGTTTGAAATTGTAAAGAAGAAGATGTATGTTCTTAAAATGTTATTTAATATATATATATATATATATATATATATATATATATATATATATATATATATATATATATATTGTTATTTTTGGACACCTAATCCACTAAGGATTAAGGTGTAGGAGCTGAAGGGTCAAAGTGAGTCCATGTGACCTTGGATTCATAATGTACATCTATGTTAATAAGAAGAGTAACTCACTCTTCTATCATTCATGACTGTTCACATTCATGTGTGCCTAACATGCTATGAGAGCCATGATGTGTGGCCTTCTTCATGGGTTTCTCAACCCCTAATTGTATAGTCTTCTTCCTTATCATTTATGCGTTAGGTTTTCTACCAACTCTATCATCCCTCACATTTCCTCTCATTTGTTGATTCCCCTTCTCCTTGATTAGTGCTCATCTCTCTAGCATGCAATTTTGTAAATAAATTTTTAAAAAAGGAAATGATTTATACTTTGTCCTCTATCCTCCGTGCATATCTCCATCCACCCCTCAGCGTACCACTACCTCAGCCCTCATAATATGGTGTCACACTTGAGTTGCACACCCAATGTCACGCCCTTACACTAGTGATACTCTTCCAACCGTATTATAGGAGGTGCAACACCACCGACCCTTTTCTTTTTTAACAATACTAACGATCATGGACTACACCTACTTTGGATACTTAGTTTATTTTTCAACAGCTAAGTATATTCATCTTTAAAACACAGCAGAAACATTCATATAACATTTATCATATTAACATAATTACCATTCAAGTGCATAAGAGATTATCATCGGAGAGGCAACTCCCTCCAATTATGAGTTTGCTTGTATCAATAATCTTAATATTCATGATTACATATAAGCTTACATCTAAGGGAAACACCAAATTTCACCTTTACACTTATACAAATTCACTTCCTATGCATGCCGTGCAGCCTTGCCCAACCTTGGGCAAAGTCACCTGAACTTTCGTTCAGCTCATTCGCCTCGTGCACGACTCGCTCGTTCGATAACACCTTGAACCATCGCATGATTCTTTATTCCATCTCACCGGGGCGCATTTCACCAACTTTCCCTTCGTTCACTCCTCATCATTGCACATTTGTGCCCAAACATGTCATTCACCCGAACTCCCTGCCGCACCCTCTGTTTAACCCGTCGTTTAGCTAGACGACCTACTGCACCTTTGCCTAACATTTGACCAGACACACTACCACACCCTCGCCCGACTCGTCATTCACCTGGATGTCATGCCGCGCCCTTGAACGATTTCTCAAACAAATGCCCTACCGCACCCTCGCTCGATGTTTTAATTGACCTTTTAGCTTGATGCCTTTCTGTGCCTTTGCCTAACTCATTATTCACCTGAATGCCATGCTGCGTCCTCAAACGACTTCTTGAACGAATGCCCTACCATGCCCTCATCTTGTTTAGCAACCAATGTACCTATGCATCCACCTGCGCCCTTACTCATTTAGATGCACCTTGGCTTGCACTTCTTGTTCCAATGTAGGTGCTTCGGCCAGTGTCCACCTGCACCATGCCTTAGACTTCAAACCTTCACTTCACGCTTCACCTTTTCCTTACTTGAAGATTTATCCTCCTCGTTGGTTAATGGTGGGATGACTCTCCAATGCCACCAACTTATACCCATTCATCGTCATGGAAGGTCACATCAACTTGCCCAACCAACCTCCTATTCAGCCCAATGTTTTAACAATCAAACGCTTCGAATCACCCCTCGACCGACCTAACTCCTCAACTATCATGCCGTTCGCTTGGTTGGCTTTGCCCGCCCGTCGGCCCACTCGGACTGCACATTGGCCTATAAACCAAATGACGCAACAATTGGTTATTTTTGTGTTTTCCTCCATCGCATTGCTACTCGCTTGGCTCGTCACCTTTGCGCACCCTGGTCATGTTGCTTACATCTCATGGGCGATACATTCTCCCCCACTTGAAATCATTGTAATCCTCAAAAATCCCTTTCCACCCCAACAACCATCCGTCACCAAGATGTCCATACCAATATCAAATAATCCATTAGTATGTGCTCCATTCTTGATCCATAACTTCAACCACTCTATATATTACAAACATCCTTGTAATATATATAATATGTCAGACTCCATCATGTGTCGTTCCATCATGTGAGCTCCTCTGCATAATACTCCAGTCAACACAACATCTCAGTTAAAACCAAGACATCTGTCTAACACAAACCTAGTGCAGTGCATGCCCCCATGTCATCGAACTGATTGGGTAGCTACACAACCATAACACTCAACCCACGAGAATGTACCTTCTCCATGCCACCTTGGTTGTTTCTTCAACATCCTGTCACAATCTCAAACTCAACCACGAATCTTCTCAAAACTCATGCTCAGGTCCATGGTGTCTCCATCCCATCTGCAACATGTTGTCCATGATGCTAATGTCAATGTGCTGCCACACAGTCGCATTCATTCTGGCATCATCCACTTGTTATCATAAAGAAGCCTCCTCCAAGGACCCTTGTCAATGTGGTGCAACCCCTTCCAACCAAGGTCCCTGCACCAACCCCTCTCCAAGGTTTTCTATCGAGAAAGGAGGGCCATGAAGTTTCCTCCCTCACTCTCATCAACCCATGTATCAGATTAGTACTATATCCTCAAGTATCTGTGCATAGCCTCAACCTCTTCACATGTACACCCAAGCTTCCCAAGCTTGTCTTTTGTCAACTGAAAGTCATATATGCCCATAGCATACCTACAAAATTCCACTATGCCAGACGGATCTCTACCTGCATAATCCTCGCCAACCATTGCCACTAAAAAAGTATTCAGACTTTTTTCATCTGCAACTACATCATGAAGGTCTCTGGTAGAAGATGCCTCTCACAAGTGCTTTAGGATTCATGAGATTGATCTCCCACTTCCTTCTTTCTTCTTCACTCTTGCAATGAAGTCGACTAACTTCTCTCCCTTCGTTGTTTGAGTCATACTCCCAAGTCCTCATTGCTCCACATCCTCATGCTTCACATTCAGATGTTTGGGATACAAAGTCATAGAAGCCATCCTTGGTCTATACCCCAAGCAACTCCTTCTATTCATCGGAACCAACATGGTTCTCCCTTCAGCTGTGATCAAGATAATGTCCGAGTCCACCATTGGTATGGCTTGTGCAAGCCTCAGAAAATCTTGCCCTAGCACCATAGAATGATCATCCAAGTCCATGATCCTCAAGTCAAACTTTCCAAACCACAAGTCCACTCTCACCTCAGTGTTCGCCATCACACTAATAACAGCTTTCATGCTAGATTTGACTGGTTTGAAAGCACTCCACTCTCTTTTCATCTTAGCTTTCTTTCCAAAAGACTTTGCTGCTTTCTTTCTCAGGAAACTATGAGTAGCTCCTATGTCTACCAAAGATGCAAATATCTTGCCATACATAATCACCTGTACAAAACTAAACTTCAAGAAATTACCATCCTCTTTGAGTTTTATCATGCACCTTACATCAGAAACCTTTTTCAACAATTCAACCTTAGAAGAGTCTATCGACTTATGCTTCAACCTCACTTCTTTCTTAAGGTATTTCACCTCCTTGTTTGGCTCTTCTAAGCAATTCGATCCTTGTTTGGCTTGAATTCCCTCAATCTTGTCCTTCATCGCATTCTGCTCAAGTGCACCAACAAAGTGCCCATTAACTTCTTCCATCGAACTAAGCCTCCGAACATCTCCTTGATTGTCTCAGTAGTAGTTCCCAAGTTTTTCAATGTAGTCGAGCTCATCTTGCTCTATTACAATGACCTTCTTACCATGAATGTCCTTCTTTATCGCATTGTCGTATTGGTCTTTAAGTTCTTCAAGTTCTTCCTTTATCTTCGCATAGCCTTTTTGCATCTACATGTTCTTGACTTTCATCGAAGCTCATTTAGAACTCCATTCCCTCATTTGTTCCAATACATTGTAATGGAAAGCTTCTTCTACAATGTGGCTAGATTCACCTATCATAGGTCCTTCCACCATCTCTGCTATCTGCTTTCTTTGCAACCCTGAATCACTTTTCACAAGTCTTGATACCAACTTGTCACGAAGAGCAGTGGGACCGGTTTCCCTGCAAATCCTGCACCTCTGAATCAACAAAGTCCTCAGAACTTCTGAAACCACCTATCATGAAGTGTAGTGGGATTAACTTCTCGTCTCCAAGCTTTGATACCACTTGTCACGGAGTGACAGTGGGATCAGTTCTTTCTACAAATACGATTCCACTGAACTACCCGTGTCACCATAGTTCCATAGAATGCGGAGGGCTCTGAAACCACTTGTCACACCCCTACACTGGTGGTACTCTTCCAACCGCATTATAGAAGGTGTGGCACCACCGAACCTTTTCTTTTTAACAATACTAACGGTTGTGGACTATTACTTTTGATAGTTTATTTTTCAACAGCTAAGCATATTCATCTTTAAAACACAGTGGAAACATTCATATACCATTTATCATATTAACATTATTACCATTCAAGTGCACAGTGGATTATCATGTGAGGGGCAACTCCCTGCAATTATGAGTCTCCCCATATCAATAATGTTAATATTTAGAATTACATATAAGCTTACATCCAAGGAAAACCCCAAATTTCACCTTTACATATATACAAATTCACTTCCTGCACCTGTCATGCAGCCTTGCCCAACCTTGGTCAAAGTCGCCTGAACTGTCATTCAGCTTGTTCGCCTCGTGCACGGCTCACCTATTCGCCAACACCTTCAACCGTCGCATGATTCTTCATTTTGTTTGACTTGAGTGAATTTCACCAACTTACCTTTCATTCACCATCGCACGTTTCTGCCCAAACGTGTCGTTCACCCGAATGCCCTACCACACCCTTCGTTTGACCTATCGTTCAGCGAGATGCCCTATCGTGCTTTTGCCCAACATTCGACTAGATTCCCTATTGCACCCTGACCCGACTTGTCGTTCGCCTGGATTCCTTTTCGCGCCCTTGAACAATTTCTTGAAAGAACGCCCTACCATGCCCTTGCCCAACATTTCAACTAACCATTCAGTCGGACGCCCTACTGCAACTTTGCACGACTCGTCGTTCACCGAGACACCCTGTCGTGCCCTCAAATGACTTCTTGAATGAACACCCTACGGTGCCCTTGGCTCGTTCAGCAACCCATGTGTATGTGCGTCCACTCGCGCCTTGACTCATTGAGATGCACCTTGGTTCGCACTTCTTTTTTCGGATTAGGTGCTTCGACCTATGTTCACCTGCACCACGCCTTACACTTTAAACCTCCACTTTCGACTTCACCTTTGCCTTACTTGAAGACCCGTGATGCTTGTTGGTTGATTGTTGGATGACTCTCCAATGCCACCAACTTATACTCGTTCACTGTCATGGAAGATGACATCGGCTCACCTAGCCAATCTCCCGTTCAACCCAATGTTTTAACACTCAAACACGTCGGCTCGCCCCTCGGCCAACCCAACTCCTCAACCGTCGTTCTCGTTTGCTTGGTTGGCTTCACCCACCCATTAGCCCACTGGACCGAACATCGGCCTATAAACCAAATGACCCAACACTTGGTTATTTTCTCGTTTTCCTCCATCACACTGCTGCTCCCTTGGCTCGTTGCCTTCACGGAACCTCGTTCTGTTGCCCGCAACTCATGTGCATTACACGAGGGGTTCAACTCCATTGAGTGAAAAGGAAGTGGGAGTTCGGTGAAAATACCTAAGAGAAGATCGAGCGGAACAATGAGATGATTCTTGACGTGGACGTGCGATAAGGAAAATCAGTCGCATGAGATTAGGAAGTATAACTCGTGGTTAATTGAGGTGGAATTCTGAGCAATAAAGACATATCGATTGACTGTGTTTTGATCCCTTGGCATACCACACTCAGCTTCGATACCTCCCCGCATAGGTGACTCTTCACCTCACTTCCACACCTCCCTTTACACCCTTCCTCTCACAACTCATATTTATGCTCCTCATTGTTTCGAGGCATACCATAGTTGGTTGGCTTCCCACAATGATACATCCCTTCAGTCTGCATAGATGACTTACCTCTACTCTTGCTCAAGGCCTTGACCTCTCTGCCCTTTCCCTCAAGCCTTGGCCCCATCAGCCTCAACTGCATATTTCTCCTTTCAATTTTCATCTCTGACACCTTCCACTTATTACCATATTGCGCAACACCCTTACCCTTGGTTATTTTGATACCTACAACCCTATGTTGCAAGTTGTAATATTCATAAGCTAAGTAGGAGCTACACTAAACTAAACTAATATTGCATCCATTTTAGTGTGCTCCAAGCTAATATATCACCTGCAAAGAGGTATACTCACCATCGTATACTCACCATTATTGATATGAGTCTCCCCATATCAATAATGTTAATATTCAGAATTACATATAAGCTTACATCCAAGGAAAACCCCAAATTTCACCTTTACATATATACAAATTCACTTCCTACACCTGTCATGCAGCCTTGCCCAAGCTTGGGCAAAGTCGCCTGAACTGTCATTCAGCTCGTCCGCCTCGTGCACGGCTCATCTATTCGCCAACACCTTCAACCATCGCATGATTCTTCATTTTGTTTGACCTGAGTGAATTTCACCAACTTACCTTTCATTCACCATCACACGTTTCTGCCCAAACGTGTCGTTCACCCGAATTCCCTACCACACCCTTCGTTTGACCTATCATTCGGTGAGACACCCTATCGTGCTTTCGCCCAACATTTGACCAGATTCCCTATTGCAACCTCACCTGACTTGTCGTTCGCCTGGATGCCTTTTCACGCCCTCGAACAATTTCTTGAAAGAATGCCCTACCATGCCCTTGCCCAACATTTCAACTAACCATTCAGTCGGACGCCCTACCGTAACTTCGCCCGGCTCGTCGTTCGCCCAGACACCCTGTCGTGCCCTCAAACGACTTCTTGAATGAACACCCTACTATGCCCTTGGCTCGTTCAGCAACCCATGTGTATGTGCGTCCACCCGCGCCCTGACTCATTGAGATGCACCTTGGTTCGCACTTCTTGTTTCGGATTAGGTGCTTTGACCTGTGTTCACCTGCACCACGCCTTACACTTTAAACCTCCACTTTCCACTTCACCTTTGCCTTACTTGAAGACTTGTGATGCTCCTTGTTTGATGGTTGGATGACTCTCTAGTGCCACCAACTTATACTCGTTCATTGTCATGGAAGATGACATCGGCTCACCTAGCCAATCTCCCATTCAACCCAATGTTTTAACACTCAAACACGTCGGCTCGCCCCTCGGCCAACCCAACTCCTCAACCGCCATTCTCGTTTGCTTGGTCGGCTTCACCCACCCATTAGCCCACTGGACCGAACATCGGCCTATAAACCAAATGACCCAACACTTGGTTATTTTCTCGTTTTCCTCTATCACACTGCTGCTCCCTTGGCTCGTTTCCTTCACGGAACCTCGTTCTGTTGCCCGCAACTCATGGGCGTTACACGAGGGGTTCAACTCCATTGAGTGAAAAGGAAGTGGGAGTTCGGTGAACATACCTAAGAGAATATCGAGCAGAACAATGAGATGATTCTTGACGTGGACGTGCGATAAGGAAAATCAGTCGCATGAGCTTAGGAAGTATAACTCGTGGTTAATTGAGGTGGAAGTCTGAGCAATAAAGACATATCAATTGACTGTGTTTTGATCCCTTGGCATACCACACTCAGCTTCGATACCTCCCCGCATAGGTGACTCTTCACCTCACTTACACACCTCCCTTTACACCCTTCCTCTCACAACTCATATTTATGCTCCTCATTGTTTCGAGGCATACCATAGTTGGTTGGCTTCCCACAATGATACATCCCTTCAGTCTACATAGATGACTTACCTCTACTCTTGCTCAAGGCCTCGACCTCTCTGCCCTTTCCCTCAAGCCTTGGCCCCATCGGCCTCAACTGCATATTTCTCCTTTCAGTTGTCATCTCTGACACCTTCCACTTCTTACCATGTTGTGCAACACCCTTACCCTTGGTTATTTTGATACATACAACCCTATGTTGCAAGTTGTAATATTCATAAGCTAAGTAGGAGCTACACTAAACTAAACTAATATTGCATCCATTTTAGTGTGCTCCAAGCTAATCTATCACGTGCAAAGAGGTATACTCAGTCCAAGAACTCAGAAGTTGAGTTCTTCTTCCAACACCTTCAATAGCTTATTGTCATATTTTGTTTGTTGTTTAACATTTTAAACACTAACCATTGGATTTGAGAATAGGGACCTCATTTCGGCACCTCGACTAAGGTTAGGGATTGTGCTAATTTTTAATGGAATTTCTCATCTTACACTGAAGGAAAAGAGACCGGGCACGTTTCATATCACTACCACAAGATGAGTATGTTTTATAGTATGTGCGTTGAGTAGTGAGTCACCTTTATTTAGTTGGTAGTCATATGAGTGGATTGGTGAACTTATTCTCTAAAACCCTTATAAATTGCAATGTTGAGTTGGCTTATATATGTGCATCATTTAAGAGAGTCATTTCGTTATTAATATTGAGTTGATGCTACAACTATCATTGCTGGTTCTTGTTCTTCATATGCATTAGTTGAGGCTAAACCATGACATGTTAATGCAGCATATTGATATATAAATAACTCAAATTGTGAGTGGTGCTTGCTATTTTTCTATAAAAGTCAATAATATATCCCATAAAGTTCATTGAAGTTTCAGTATATGGAGCATGGTGCATAATTATTTTGTGAATTGAGTCATGTGGTATGTTAGAGTATAAATAGTTTTGATGGCCATATGATGTATGGAGGTACATTTGAAGAGCCTACATCCTTAAGTGATGATATTTTCTTTGAGACATAGCCAATGAGTATTTATCTTCTTGGTTATTTTGTGACTCATTTATTGTTGAAGGGCAGGGTTACCAAAATGGATCAAATTGACCCTTCGTTAGAGTTATTAATAACTCTAACAATGTCTACTACTGAAAGCATAGTTAAAGTTAGCAAAGACACTATTACAAATATTCAAACCTCTCTTCAAAATGCACAAGATAAAATTGTTTTTTTGCAGCTTGAATGGGAGCTACTGCAAGATGAGTTACATAAGCATAGTTATTATTCTGAACCTATTTTTTTTATAATATTGAGATAGACACCCATCAAAAATAATAAATTGTAGATGTAATACCCATTTCATGAGAAAATGTGCATAAAAATGTAGAATCTCACTCTGCACTTCCGAAGTCCATCATCAGACCTTGCGAATATCTTGTCAACAACAAGCACAAAAATGGTCTTGGATATGACAAGTATGTGTCATTTTATATTCGAGACTATTCCAAGCCAAACTAATTTCAAAGTGTTGGATTTCTTCAAGACTGCTCATAGCCTCCTGTTCCTCCTCATTTACAACAACATATTGTGAAATCCCAACATTGTGACAATGTTGGCCATGTGAAATATCATTGTTATGATCTTCACCCGTGCAGGAATTGTGGTCATCATACTCATTCTTCAAACAAATGCTTCAAAAATAAACATCCTGCAAGAGCAAAGATTCATCTTGGATGGATCGCTTCTTGGCAACAGACTTCAAAAACAAAGAAGGTATTTTAGTCACAAGTGAGAATCTCTTCTAGAATATTAAAAGGTCTTCTAGCTGAGTTTTCTCCATCTTCTCACCTTATATATGACAATGTGGGCAATGATTTTCATCTATATTCTTTAAAACCACATCAAGTGAGCTTGAGCGGCAACATGCCATGAATCAGAGTTGTAGCGAGAGACAAAGCATGCCTTCAATTGGTGGTCACCCTTAAAGCATTTATGCACCGTTGAAATGTCCCTTTTCACTTTGAGCTTCTCCCTCTTCAAATAATTGGGGACACTTCATCGAGAAGAATACTTCAACTTCTTTCCAGTTTTGGAGGAGTTCCAAGGATTGCACTAAGCATTCTAGAATTGGTGGTCATCCTTAAACCACCAAAAGTTGAGACCCCCCCTTTCATATTGAGGTTCTCCCTTTTTATTGAGGTTGCAGACCTCCCTTTTCCAGGTTAAATGTCTCCCTCTTCAAAGCATTAAGAGCACTTCCTCTAGCAAAATACTTGAAGTTCTTGCAAGTTTTGGAAGAGTTCTAGGAATTGCATTAAGTATTCCAGTGTTGGTGGTCATCCTTAAACCCCACCTTATGCCTGTTGGGTTGTGTTATATTCTTTCCATGAATAGCCCACGTAGTTACTCAGGGTTACAGGGGGGTTACAAGGGGTTTGAGGTGTACCCGTAACCCCACTTTATGGGGTCCAGGGCAGTGCCCCAAAAAAATTTGGTTTTGGACCCTATGTTAGGTTGGGCAAACCCACCTATGGTTTTGTGCATGATTTTCGTACATGTTTTTGGACGCAATGGTTTTCGGTCCATGGTATTGAATGCTTTGGCATGTATAAATATATATTGTAACATTGAAAGGAATGTTATGAAAAATCAAGCTGGTAGTCCTAGTTTTGGGACCCAATAGAAAATCTCTGTGTATATGTGTTTTATGTGTTATGCTCTCACATTGTTTATTTTATGTGTTTTAGAATTCATATGTAGGTAATTTATCTATGGGGTTAAAACCTACATTTGGTATCAGAGTTGTTTTGGCTTCAAGGGGACGCCTTTGTTGCTAAGGGGTTTCGCTCGGGCCTGTGGTAGACCCTGTTCAGTGGGAGATCTGCGAGATTGATTTTGTTGTTGAAAGAAGATGACGAGCAGTGGAAAGATAGAGATCGAGAAATTTAATGGTTAGAGTTTTTAGTGGTGGAAACTCAAGATGGAGGATCTATTGGTGGATAAAGATTAGTGGATCATGGTACATTCGGGTACTAAACCAACGGTTTTATCCAATGAAGAATGGAAGAAGTTGGATCGGAAGGCAAAGAGCACAATGTGATTGTGTGTCTCAGATTCAGTATTGATCAATGTATCAGGGGAAGCTACAGTGAAGGCTTTGTGGGACAAGCGAGGGACTTTGTACCAATCTAAGTCTCTGGTGAATAAAATGTTCCTATGGAAAAATTTGTATAACTTGAGGATGAAAGATGGAGACTTGGTGACAGAGCATCTTAACGCATTTAATATTGTGGTAAGTCAATTTTCATCTGTTGATATTAAAATTTTAGATGAATATAAGTGCATCAGTTTGTTGTGTTCTCTACCAGATTCATGGGATATTCTTGTTAGTGCAATAGGTAGCAATGCAACTTCCTTGCAGTTTGATGAAATAGTCTCATCCCTGCTAACAGACGAGATGAGACAGAAAAATATGGAGAGCTAGAATGGTGATGCCTTGTTTGTATGAGGACAGCCCAAGAATAGAAACAAAAATAAGTCATCGAGTGGGAGATATAAATATAGAGGGAGATCCAAATTTTGAGGAAAACCTATAAAGGTGGTGTGTTGGAAATGCGGAAAGGAAGGGCACTACAAAAGGGACTGTAAATCTGAAGCTCCTGATAAAGGAAAGGGATCTGATGATGCTCCTTCTACAAAGGCGAAAAACACCTCAAATGAAGGTGGGGATGTGTACTTGGCTTCTTCAAGTACACATGTAGATCATGAGGCATGGTTGATTGACTCAGGTGCATCCTTTCACTTCACTCCCCATAGAGAATGGTTCTGCAAGTACGAGAAATATGATGGTGGTGATGTCTTCTTGGGGGATGATAGGAAGGCTAGAATCGTTGGTTGCGGAAAAGTAAAGTTGAAATTACAAGGTGGAAGGGTTAGAACACTTCTGGGTGTTCTGCATATTCCTGCATTGGCCAGAAATCTGATTTCTATAAGAAATCTGGATGATGCAGGTGTAAAAATAGTGTTCGAGAAGGATACCTGCAAGATGGTTTGGGGAGCACTGGTATTGATGTGGGGAGTTCAGATTGGAACTCTATACAAGCTGCAAGGTAGCACTATTATTGATGGGTGCAATAGTTCTGTGGTTCCTGAAAGTGGAGCAAAAAATCTAGTGGTCTTTGGAGAGAAGACCATGTTGTGGCATCAAAGGCTTGGACATATTGGAGAGAAGGGCCTTCGAATACTTCATGGTAAATGTATCGTAGAAGGTATGAGTAATAGCTCTTTGGATTTTGATTTCTCTGAAAATTGTGTATATGGGAACTAGAATTGGGTGATTTTCCCCTCTGGTAGTAAGAGGGCGAAACATATATTAGAGCTTGTGCAAAGTGATGTGTTTGGACCTGTGAAGGTTTCATCACTGGATAATTTTGTGTACTATGTGCCATTTATAGATGACTTTTCAAGGAATACATGGATATATTTCCTTAAGAAGAAATCTGAAGTCTTTGAGAGGATTAAAGAATTTAAGGCTCTCATGGAAAATCAAATAGAGAAGAAGATAAAGGTGTTGAGGACAAATAATGGTGGAGAGTTTTGCAACAAGGAATTTGATGAATTTTGTAAGAAGTGTGGTATAGCACGGTAGAAGACTACTCCATATACACCTCAGCAAAATGAAGTTGCAGAAAGAATGAACAAGACGTTGATGAAAAGGGCAAGAAGCATGCTCAGTGGTGCTGAGTTCGAACAGGAATTCTGGGCAGAGGCAATGGATACTACATTTTAACTGGTCAACAGGTCACCTTCATCAGCGTTGGAGGATAAGGCTCCATAAGAGGTATGGACTAGTAAGAAACCCTCTCTTTCACATCTGAGGGTATTTGGATGTGATGCAGATGTACATGTTCCAAAGGAGAAACGAATCAAGCTGGATAGTAAATCTGAAAAGTGCATCTTTATTGGGTATAAGGATGGTTTAAAGGGTTATAAGCTTTGGAACCCAGTAACAAGGAAGGTTGTATACAAATGAGATGTGGTGTTCAGAGAGCTAAAAGATGTCATTAAACATGAAGTTCAACCAAAGGAACCTGAGAAGATAGAGTTTGAGCTAAAGGAGAAAGAATCAGACTCTACAGTAGAGGAGGAATTAGAAGATGAAGAGCCACAAACTCCGAGTGTGAGAAGATCAGTTCAAGAAGGAAGGCAACCAGAAAGGTATAGTCCATTTGCTTTCTATTCAAATTTTTCTTTATCTATTACTGATGATGATCCCAAAACTGTGAAAGAAGCAGTAGATTCAGAGGATGGAAAACTCTGGAAAGAGGCCATGGTTGATGAAATGGCATCTTTGCACAAAAATGAGGCTTGGGATCTGGTGGAGTTGCCCACTGGAAGGAAACCCATTGGTAGCAAATGGGTGTTCAAGAAGAAGACAAATGCAGAAGGAAATATGGAGAAATACAAATCTCGGTTGGTATCAAAAGGTTATTCCAAGGTGCCGGGAATTTATTTTGGTCATATTTTTTCTCCTATTGCCAAGGTAACTTCTATAAGATTACTTGTATTTGTTGCTGCTGCTTTTGGTTTTTAGGTAGAATAGATGGGTGTGAAGATAACATTTCTTCACGAGGATTTGGAAGAGGAAATCGACATGAAGAAACCTGAAGGATTTGTAGTGAAGGGTAAGAAAGAACTAGTATGCAAGTTAAGGAAGTCTCTGTATGGGTTAAAACAGTCACCAAGGATGTGGTATTAGAAATTTGAGACATTTATATGGGGACTAGGCTTCACCATAAGCAAAATAGATCATTGTGTGTATTTTAAATTAATTGGTGACCATGTTATTTATCTAGTCTTGTATGTGGATGATATTTTTCTCGTTATAAATTATCCAGGGTTTGAAGACCCAATTGCCCTCCAAATTTGACATGAAAGATCTTGGTGCTGCAAACTATATTTTGGGCATGGAAATTAAAAGAGATCAAGCAAAGAGGAAGCTTTGATAAAACCAGAGGAAGTATGTCGAGTCAATACTACAGAGGTTTAATATGCAGAATAGTAAACCGGTGAAGGTTCCTATTCCTGTAGGTGTGAGGTTATCTATTGAACAGTGTCCCAAGACACAACAAGAGGAAGAGGACATGTCCCATGTTCCATATGGAAGTGTAGTCAGTAGCCTTATGTATGTAATGGTTTGTGCTAAACCATACATTTCACATGCAGTGGGAGTATTGAGCAAGTTTATGTCAAAACAAGGGAAGGAGCACTGGACAACAGTGAAGCGGGTTTTCAGGTATTTGCGTGCCACTAGTAATTATGGTTTGTGCTACCAAGGAAGACCAGGATTGGAAAAAATGTTGGATATTCGTGGCTTTGTTGATGCAGACTAGATTAGAGATCTGGATCAAAGAAGATCTACAAGTTGGTATGTGTTTAACCTATTTGGAGGTGCAATCATTTTGATGAGTAAGAAACAATTTGTAGTGGCACTATCAACTACAGAGGCAGAATGCATGGCAGCCACTCATGCAAGCAAGGAAGTAGTTTGGTTGAAGAGATTTTGTTCAAGTTTGGGGTTAGTACAAGGAGCTATAATGATAAACTATGATAGCCAAAGTGAAATTTTCTTGGCAAAGAACCCCGCATATCATTCAAAGACAAAGCACTTTGATGTTCAGTATCACTTTGTGAGGGATATGATAGAGGACAAAAAGGTGTTGCTGGAAAAGGTGGACACTTTGAAGAATACTACAAATGCATTGACAAAACCTGGGAGCTTTGAGAAGTTCTCTTGGTGTAGAGAGACAATGGGAATTTTAGGGCTGAAAAATGACTAAGCTCTCTTGTGGCCCCTTGTGGAAAGAAAACAACAAGCGGGAGAATGTTGGGTTGTGTTATATTCTTTCCATGACTAGCCCACATAGTCACCTAGGGTTAAGGGGGGTTTACAGGGAGTTTGAGGTGTACCCTTAACCCCACTTTATGGGGTCTGGGGTAGCGCCCTGGAAAATTTTGGTTTCAGACCCTATGTTAGGTTGGGGGACCCACCTATGGTTTTGTGCATGATTTTCGCACATGTTTTTGGACGCGATGGTTTTCGGTCCATGGTTTTGGACGCGATGGTTTTTGGACTATGGTATTGGATGCTTTGACATGTATAAATATGTATTGTAACATTGAAAGGAACATAATGAAAAATCAAGCTCGAATTCCTAGTTTTGGAATCCAGGGGAAAATATCTATGTATATGTGTTTTATGTGTTATGCTCTCGCATTGTTTATTTTATGTGTTTTACAATTCGTATGCAGGTAATTTCTATATGGGGTTAAAACCTACAATGCCAACATTTCAGAGAGCACATTCAACCTAGTGCTCCCATGCATTTTTGCACATTTTGTATTACAACTCTCTTCTTGGGCTCATACATACTAGTTCAGATTAAGGGGGGGAATGTTCGACACCTAATCTGTCAAGGGTTAAGGAATGGGAGCTAAATGGACAAAGGGATTCCAATAGACATTGGGATATGAATCCTATCGTCACACCAATGTATTGTAAATGTACATATATGTTAATAAGAAACAAAATTCACCTCTCTATCGTTCATGATTGTTCACATTCATGCGTGCCTACGAGTTGTATATGGAATGTAAGTATTGTTTAATATATTTAAAATAGATAATATAGATTTATGAAATGAACCTAGATCCATTTAACTTCGGATCTATCATATGCCAAGACGGATCAAATCCATCGAGATACAAACCTTTCCTCAAATTATTAATCCAAAGTTATTAAATCTACTAATATTTATATTATAATATGTTAATATTAATATATTAATATGAACTCCCTAATAGGGTTGAGATCAGGCCAAGCTATCCACCTCGGGATTCAGATGATGTATGAAGCATTGAGAGATAAGGCCACGAGGTGGCCATCAATCAGTCTCAGCCTTGAGCCACATAGATGATGAAGGGAAAGAGTGCACGAGGGAAGAGGCATTTCATGACGTGTTTTTGTGGTAAGAGAATTTGTTGGCAAACATTTCTCTCCTCAGTTGTTATAGCTAGTTATTTTTGTGGTGGAGGTGTTTCTCCATAGCACTGGAGAGCTCAAGTAGGAGTTGCTTCTCACAGGCTCCATCTACACTGTCTAACTACATGGAAATCGTTATGGGGTAGCTTCTTTTATAATGCACCTTTGTGTCTATGACATGTATGTCGTAGTTGGGATAATGGAAGGGCTATGGGCTAGTCTAGAATGGTTTTCTTTAGAGGTTGTTTCTATGTGGTTTCTTTGAAAAAAGAATTATATATTTGGTGTGTTGTTTATATCACAGTCTTAGTAGTGTTGGGCACTCTTCTCTCCTACATGGTAATTTTTATCACTATCCAAGGGTGTTGGTAGGTTAAGATTCTCGAGGCATGAAAATGGTAGTAGGTTATTTGTGTGGTTCTCTCTCCTCCAAGTTTTTGTTATCGGGAAATCTAGTGTCTATGAAGAGCTTCTAGTCCCACTAAGGCTGGTAGCTACCTTAGAAACAAACAAACTAAAACCACTTTTGTTTTCCTTTATGAAAAATAGATGAGAGGGGAATAAAGGAGACCAACCTCTGTCTTGTGCTTGGTTCCTTGCTTGATTCCTCTCCCTTCTGATAGATCTTTGCCACTCACTTCCTCGTCTACCCAGCTTCAAAGAGCACCTGTAGAATCAAAGCAGCATAACACTATCGAAGAACATAGATCTATTATCATAAACAATATAGGACCAGATATATATTGACCACACAAATGCATATATCATCAATCATACAAGAATGTGTAGGAAAACTTGAATAACTTTATTAATAATCAAGAATAGCAAAGAGAATTACAACCAATTGTTCTGACCTAGCATCATTCTCTTAGCAAGAAATACCTTCTTCACCTCATGAAAAGCTTAGATCACCCAACACTATGATGTTGCACCAAGAAACCAGCATCACTTCCTTACAAGATACAAAATTCTAGCCTCTAACCTCTCGATCTCTGGGATGATATATATATATATATATATATATATATATATATATTTGCAGAGGTGTGAGTCAGCTTTGGATTTTTTATTAGTGTCTTCTCTCTGATAGTTCTTGATTCCACTTGGAGCTCTCATTGATCTCTTACTCATCCTTGGGCGATTTTGAAAGGAAAGTGTCACAAGAGAAGTTTCTGGAAGATTCCATGATCATCCACCTCGCAAACTGTCTTTGCCACTTGTCTATTCTCGTCCATTGCACCCTTTATATGGGCTTTTTAGTATGCATCACACTTCCCGTGTGCATTATGTGGGATGCATCGCATTTTGACCATGGAGTAGGTGAGATGGTCCAGTTTTGACCAGTTCTGAGTAGTTTTTCATGGAGAACTTCTGGGAGATGATGTAATCAGCTGACCTTGTTCTTTTAGAGGATGGAACAACACTTTTAGGGACTTAGGAGCCCTTGGTTTATGGACATGTGTGATTGGGGTTGCAGTGCCCAAAAATGTCTATAACAGTTTCCCCCTAAAGCATGAGGTCGTTAATCCTTTGATGTCGGGTGAAATGCTTTATCATGAGGATCCGAAGTTTTTTCGAGCTGGAAGGTGACCTGTAATAAGATACAATACAATACATTATCTTCATAATATTTTCATGATCTAGTTGAGGTGGACATTCCCATGCTCAACTTTATAAATCCATTTTCATTTACATAAGACAGACAATCTTCTATGTGTAGACTGATGATTCTGGTAGGGCCATCATCCCTTAGATTGGATGATTATCTGTGCAACAATGATGTACATTTGATGTCTTTATTTTCCTGAATATATATCGCAGCCCGGATGGATGAAACTAGATCTGGGGTCTTCAATCTCGTTCGATCTTCACTCAAAGTACAAGTCAATCCATGTGAGAGATGTTCTGGAGTCAAACATGGAAAGAAATCGCCTGATTACCAGCCAATGATGTAAGTTGTTAACAGGCGCGAGAGGAATCACCGATAATGATGATGAACCTCAAGGTACTACAGTACAATTCACGTGGTGTAAATAAGTTACTTGGCGTCGAACACCATGCAAAATCTTTCGGTCGAAGGCCAATGATGTAAAATTGTCGCCGGAAGTGAGAAACTTTCCATTGAGGCATGCGAGCTTCAAATTATTGAAAGGGTTGTTCCTAGATAGACTTCCTGGATAATGAACTGATGTCGACAAGAAGTGATCCATCATAGGAGGGCCTTAGTGAATCCCACATCTATGACACAGAACGGAGCAAATGATTTTAATGGAGGTAAAAACGATCTGATGATATAAGGTTCAGGGTGGCGGTCATGAAAGAATGGAGTGTAAATGTATTGCAATGGATGAGACACAGGTGAATTCTCTGAGCGACTTCTCTTGAACATACCGGTGACACTGACATGATAGATTGGTAGCGTTAACCCCAAATATGGATGGTGTGATGGACCAATGGTTATATGACCAGTGAACGGAATAACCCAACCCGACTTGGATGCGGAGTGAAAGTGTCATGTTCATGAGCGACTTGCTACCAATAAAGTTTCTTCAAGTTTTCTTCCCAATTTTTCCCCAGTCATTGTTGACCAGCACCTCTTTATTTTTGTCAAGCTTGAGGAGGATAACATATGATTGTTCTATAATTTTCCCTTCGGGCAAACCCATCGCTATGTTTTAACGAGCCTAGCGATAGTGAAACTCGTTCTTGTCTGTGTGGACAAGTTTGTCGCTATTCAGTTTTAACGAGTTTAACGACAAAGATAACTCAGTTCTTTTAAATTTTACAGAGTCTGAAAGGGACGTAAAGAAAAATACAACAATCCTATTTCATCATATAATCCCTTAAGTTCGAAAAAGTATAAAATAATACAAAAGGGATGAATCTTCGGTACTTTTAACGAGCCGAATAAAACAAGCAGTCGATCTTTTTGTGTAATAATCCCTCAAGTCCAAAAAGATTAAAATCTAAAGGAGGGATAGCACTTCCGGTCACTTTAACGAGATGGAGAGGCCAATTGCTCGGAAATCTTTTCGTATTTTACGAGTCAGTTGGAAAGAGCTTAAAGGACACTCGTTCTTTGAGGAACGAGTGATAAATTTGGGTAGCAGCTAATTCCAGGTAAGGTTTGGAATTTTCTGATCACGACAGTGTCACAAGGATGGCTAGCAGGATCACTCTTCGTAGTTGTTCCTCAAAAAGGGTAAACAATCAAATGGAGGTGAATGATCGGCCAATACAGAGTGGAGGTGATGACGAGAACACGACCAAGGCTTCAAAGGCTGATGATAATACATTCATGACGGTTATTTACCGGAAATTGGTTCATTTTTTAATGAGCTTAAAATCTGGGGGGAAATTTGCTCTTTGCTTATGTTTATTTTTTAGCGAGCTTGAATTCCCCGTTAAAACTGCTCGATCCAGTCATATAGTAAGGATGTCTCATATAAAAAATGACATTTTTCAAAGCTTTGCCCCACATCCTTTCTTTATGAAAGTTAGGAAACGACCAATCCTACGAGTTTAAAGGGTTAGAGGACCTACAAATTTAAAAAAATAAATGGTCTCTCTTCGCTTACATGCCAAAAGGTTTGCATGCCCCTAGGTATAGTGAAGTAGAGTTTCCAGGTTACCTCTCAATTTGCAGACAAAACATATGTTTTATCAGGAAAGGCCTACCTTAATAGAGGTGTATTATTCTGGTCTAACCCCATTTTCCTAAATGGATTGGTGTGTCAACCAGTCATATATCCTTTGCGGAAACCTACCCTATACCCAAGGTTTTCCTATCGAAACAGGCCAGGGTGCATGCCCCATGGATGTCAGTCATATCCCCCGAATCACTCACTCTCATCAGGAGGACGAACTGGGGATTGATGAGACATTCCTTGTGTGAAAATACCATTTAGGGATGGTATATGACTATTTACTATGTGTGAACCAGGGAATGAAAGCTGGTCTACGAGCTTGACCACTCTTCTTTCATGCAGAAAACACATTACTCTAAAGAGTGAGGAGACAAAGGCTCCCATGCAATAAATATAGTCACATCCAAGGAGTAGATTATAATCTAGGGGTCCTTGGACTACCATTACGTTCATGTGAACAATTTTCCTTCTCAATGTTATCGGCACATTGGGAAGGATCCCTAACAGTTGACTGGTTCCTTTGTCAAAGCCTGTTAGATTTCTCATTTTAGGAAAAAGTGATGGCAAACCAAGCACTTTCCAAGCAGTCGAGGAAAGGATACTCACAGACGCCCCTTCATCTATGATGGTATCGGCCATGACCATTCTGTATATTTGAGCAATGATTCGAAATGGTACACTAGCTAGTAAGCGGGGTCTGCCTAGTAGATTCAAAGCGAAGGAAACAACTAGGTTGCTTGGAGGTGGGACCGAATAGATGGCCAGATATGACTCTGACGAACTTCCTTCCTGCGGTAAAGGAACGGGTAGACTGCCCCCATGTTGATCGGAGTCTGTGCTTAGAAGAGAATTTGGATGGTGTCATTTTTGTTCTCTCCGGTGACTGTATCATCTGAAGATGGATCCTCCGAAGGCAAGACCGGGTTAACTGCCGCCTTGACCTTTTGACTTTCGTCTGGTGTGGATTCATATGGTTTATCTTCAATGATAGACGCTTCGGCCAACCATAATGGCGTGTCAGCCGGATTTTCAACTAGTGACGGACTCGGCAAGAGTTTCTTATATCTAGGAGGAAGTCGTTACGGTGAAATCGGACGGTCATCCAAAACCCTTTTAGCCTCGTCTAAGAAGGGACAATGGTGGACGCCATGATCACCTTCACACAGTTTACAAGGAAATTTACATTTTCCTTTTTGTCAAGGGGCTTCACTTTCACTAGTCGACGGTGTATTTTCAACGTGATCATCAGAGGTTGATGACACCGGATTGTGCAAACGAGGAGACCAGTCCCTTAAGATCCAAGGGATGCAAGGACAATCTCGATGATAGTGGTCTCCTTTGAAAACGACTCATGGCGATTTAGGCCCGAATGGTGCAGTGTGTGGATTTTCGCTAGACGATTCTTGGTTGCCCCTTTTCGCCTTTGACTCCTTCTTATTCTTCTCTTTCTTCTTCTTCTCCTTCTTCTTCTCGGTTACTTGATTTTTGGCTTTACCATATTCATCAAGCGAAGAGGAAGAAGGAGAGGAAGAATTGGACGAAGTAGAAGGTTGGGGGGTAACTCTAGTATCGTTTAGTTGCTGACTTGATTGTTCAGGAATCTCGGTGTTCTGAATGGCATAGGTTGAGAAGAGCCATACGGGCAAGCCGATTGTCAATCCTGGAAGTTACAATGTGGCCATATGGGGCGCACCAAAATCTCCCAAAGAGGAGAAAGAACTAGGATTCCCCCCAAGGGGAACTCCTTGGTTGGTGGACTCCATTTTTCTCAACCTAAGACCAACGTAGGAAAGGTGATATTTATTCCGATTAAAATAAATTTTAACGCTTTGACACAACTTGTTTTTTCAATTTTTAAGAGTCGAGAAAAAACAAAAGATGACTCTAGTCGCCTTCGATTTTTAATGAGCCTGAAGTGAAAAGTGCTCAGATGGACCTTTTCTTTTAACGAGTCTGAAAAGGAATGAAAGAGACTGCTCTGGAAATCTACACAGAGGGATTACCAAACCAATTGCAAAACTGCAGAATACTTTTTATGGTATGGCAGTCAATCTTCTCGAATGTTGTGTTCAGTGCATTGTGATCGATAGGGCGGTAGACACGGCTTCCTGTTATATACCTAGGGGGGATAATATGGGGTACCAAGGGAGGTACCCAAGGTAATAATGTAATAATGGGATGGGTCATAGTAATAAATAAGGTGGTTAACCCATATCATGTAAGGGACCACAAGTAGTTAATAATAATGTAATGGGCCCATGGTATTAGTTGATGGTATGAGGGAACCATGGTAATGACCCATGGTATTGTATGTATGAGGCCTATATAAAGGCTAGAGACTCCACATGGGAGAGAGTGAAGGATTATTGTATGAACAGGCATATGGCTTGTAGAGTGTTCTCCTTCCTTAAGGAGTGAATGTATGGTGTTGCCCTACCTTAAGGGTGTGACCAATAAAGAAGCATTTCTATTTATTTCTATCTTGTTATTCTTGGGTTATTTCTATTATCATAATATTTTTGGGTCAAATCTACAACAAGTGGTATCAGAGCACTTTCTTGGGCACAAAAGTGGAGAATTTTTTTTTCACTTTTGCAGGATTTCGGGGGCGGCGAGTTTGCAGATCAGATCTGTATGTTTTGGTGCAAGATCTATAAAATATAATTGCAGATATGTACTTTTTGTGAAAAAATATCCGATTTCAAAAAAAAATCGGTTGAATCGGAGTCCAGATGAAGGAGAGATGAAGGAGATATCGCTGATTTAAAATCAGCTCTTTTTTCAGAAATTTTGGGTGACGGCGGGAAAGTAGCAGCACAGGTCTAAAATTTTAGTGTCTGAATCAGGATTTCTATCACATGGGCAGATGCATAATGGTTGTTCCATTTCCAAAAAAAGGTTATAATAGGGATTTTGAGTAGTATTGACAGAATTGTGACCATTTCAAATTTTCGCCAATATTTTTTGTGATGGCGGGCCTAGATCAGAGTTTGAGGGACTTGTATAAATTTGATGGCTCTCATCCAGCTAGATGGCTAGCACAAATGGAGAAATATTTGGCTCGCGTCTATGATAATGAGACTCAACTTATGGTGGGAAGCATGTACTTGGACAATGAAATACGACAATGGTGGCAAGAGCATCAAAGTTTCAATGGAAGGTTTTTGACTTGGGATGCTTTCAAAAAAGCTCTTATAGAGCGCTTTGACCATAAATCTAATCTTGTGGATAAGCTCACACAGACGGACACACAGCCTAGCAAAGATTTTATTTTTACAAGAAAGATGGAAACCAAGGAACCAAAAGGGTTATTTTTTGCTGGTATCTCTTTATTGCAGGTTCATGGATTGATTCAGAAGGAGAAAATCATTGTGTCTATAAATCCGAGTTGCAAACAAAATCTCATAAATGTCAACTTAGCAAAAAAATTACAAATTCCAGGAAAACACATTCAAAGCACACAAGTGGATGATAAGGATGTTCAAGTGTACAAGGATTTGAAGATTTCTATGGATAAGTATGTGTTGCATGGTGATTTTTATGCTTCAGATGTGGATAATATGGATGTTATTTTGGGATATTCTTGGATGGAATCTATGGGTACTATCAATATTAATGTGCAGAAGAAATTCCTGAAGCTCTGGTATAAAAAGAAGAAAATTACATTACAGGATATTTCCATCAATAAACAGATAGAGTCCACGGAGGTTGATGCAGAAGATGTTCCAGCGACTGACATATCAGATGATGAGAAGTTGATGGTCGACAATCAAACACAAACAGAGGCTGAAGCCAAAAAGGTAACAGGTGCTGACACATCTGATGCGGGTTCATTGGTTGAAGTCATATTGGAAAAGAAGACACAACAAGAGGCACCACAGCAGGGTGAATTAAAGAAAAAGACATCGTGGGTTAAAACTTCAACATATCATCACCCACATCACCCCGCAAGACAACCATCAAGATGGAAACCAAGTAGTCACAACGACAACAACCCCCGTATGACGAATAGCGAGGAGAGAATATCCACCTACTACACATCAACACAAAAGAGCTGCCACGGTCAACTTCCATCTCAAGCGAGCGAGGCACCAGCGAGATCAAGGGTTCACCTTTTTCTTGAATGGCTAGATTCACGTGCATGGTATCAGTGGACTACTCTTTTGAGTATATCTTATTATTTGTGTTCTTCCCATGTTTCGGGGACAAAACATGCTTAGGGGGGTGGAATGTTATATACCTAGGGGGTATAATATGGGGTACCAAGGGAGGTACCCAAGGTAATAATGTAATAATGGGATGGGTCATAGTAATAAATAAGGTGGTTAACCCATATCATGTAAGGGACCACAAGTAGTTAATAATAATGTAATGGGCCCATGGCATTAGTTGATGGTATGAGGGAACCATGGTAATGACCCATGGTATTGTATGTATGAGGCCTATATAGAGGCTAGAGACTCCACATGGGAGAGAGTGAAGGATTATTGTAAGAACAGGCATATGGCTTGTGGAGTGTTCTCCTTCCTTAAGGAGTGAATGTATGGTGTTGCCCTACCTTAAGGGTGTGATCAATAAAGAATCATTTCTATTTATTTCTATCTTGTTATTCTTGGGTTATTTCTATTATCATAATATTTTTGGGTCAAATCTACAACACTTCCTATGGATAAAGGATAAAGCTTATTGTGGTCTCCCAATATATACTTGACGGTACATGGGAGCACAAGTCCGTACTGGAACTTATCGTTTGAAAGTGGAGGAATCACCCAACCATCAATGAAAACAACAGTTACCAAGCTTTATGACACCGAAATACGTCTCTAGCCTAGACTTCTAAATGTTGTGCGTTAGGTTCCAAAGCGTTTTTAGATTCATTAAATTTATTTTACAGTTGATCTTGCTTAAGAAATTTGCCTTTTAGGTTCACCATGTGATGTAGATGTACAATTCCTAAAATGCAATCTAAGATGATAAACAATAGTTTAATATTCTTTTTGCAATGAAAATCCTAGCTACTAAGGAAAGAGAGATGATATTCTTACAACATAGAGCAGAGAGCACACACTATATGCACTGTCCTAAATCAAACCAACAAACAATCTAAATGCAAATGCACATGCGTGTATTTGTTTTCAGCCTTCTTAATGTGTGAATGATAAAAAGAAAGCTAAGCGCAAATCTGAATTATTTTTCAAAGAGACATTACTAACAAGTTTCTTTTCAAGACAAAATGAAGGCAATGACGCCACTTTGCAATTTGGAATTGAAAACTTGCTTTTGACACTTGAAAAACTACTAATTCAAATCAAATACAAGAGTAACAGTGTAATTGACTATCAAGAATAAAGGGATTCTCTTCTATGACTGAAATCGACACTTGCGACACTTTCAAATCAAGAAACGACAGTTCAATTACGCTACTTCTTTGTAAAAGAGAAATGAAAATGGCTCAAAATACATAAAAACATTTACAATTCTTTGCACAATGGAGGTGAAATAATGGCAAGGAAGGGGGTTTCAATAGAGGTGTACTGACTACAGACAGCAAAACTCCTGAATAGAGCTGAAAAGAGTGAACACAGAAACCAAAATCTAAGACCATAAGAGGCTTGTCTGATCAGTGCACCTGTAACACAAGGAAAAAGAGATGCAGTGTACCTACTACACTCAGGAAGTGCAATGCATCCAGAATCCAAAGAAGAGACAGTGTGATGGTCTAGGGACGAGACTTCAACTGGGTTTTGGGTCACAGTTTGCAGCTCAGTTTAGGGATTTAGGCCGAGAAAGTGGTAATCAGTAAATCAATCACAGGGGTAGATCTAAGGAGGTTACTAGAGCCACCACAAGGGCAATTAGAGAGCTTGTAAATCGATTGCTCAGTTCATAAACAAAACCCAGAGATAGATTGAAGTAGCATTGATCTACTTTACACTTGCATAGCAAATTCAGTTCGAAGGCTAGCTAGCTTGACTTCAGGCTCTGTCTGTAAGTTTATAAAGTAAACAAATGTATATAAATAAACAATCTATTCACTCCCCAGTGGAGTCGCCATTTTGTCATTGGGAAATATAGTGTCTATGCAGAGCTGTTAGTCCCACTAAGGCTGGTAGCTACCTTAGAAACAAACAAACTAAAACCACTTTCGTTTTCCTTTATGAAAAATAGATAAGAGGGGAATAAAGGAGACCAACCTCTGTCTTGCACTTGGTTCCTTACTTGATTCCTCTCCCTTCTGATAGATCTTTGCCACTCGCTTCCTTGTCTACCCAGCTTCAAGGAGCACTTGTAGAATCAAAGCAGCATAACACTATCCAAGAACATAGATCTATTATCATAAACAATATAGGACCAGATATATATTGACCACACAAATGCATATATCATCAATCATACAAGAATGTGGAGGAAAGATTGAATAGATTTATTAATAATCAAGAATAGCGAAGAGGATTACAACCAATTGTTCTGACCTAGCATCATCCTCTCAGTAAGAAATACCTTCTTCACCTCATGAAGAGCTTAGATCACCCAACACTATGATGTTGCACCAAGAAACCAGTAGCACTTCCTTACAAGATACAAAATTCCAGCCTCTAACCTTTGGATCTCTAGGCTGAGAGATCTATATATAGATATTTGAAGAGGTGTGAGTCAGGTCTAGGTTTTTTATTAGTGTCTTCTCTCTGATAGTTCTTGATTCCACTTGGAGATCTCATTGATCTCTTACTCATCCTTGGGTGATTCTAAGAGGCAAGTGTCACAGGAGAATTTTCTTGAAGATTCCATGATCATCCACCTCACAAACTGTCTCCACCACTTGTCTATTCTCGTCCATCGCACCCTATAGAAGGGCTTTCCAGTATGCATCGCACTTCCCATGTGCATTAGGTGGGATGAATTGCACTTTGACCATGGAGCAGGTGAAATGGTCCAGTTTGGACCAGTTTTGAGTAGTTTTTCATGGAGAACTTCTGGGAGATGAGGTAATCAGCTGACCTTGTTCTTTTAGGGGATGGAACAAAACTTTTAGGGACTTAGGAGCCCTTGGTTTATGGACATATTTGATTGGGGTTGCAGTGCCCAAAAATGTCTATAACAATTTTGTCTGTTAATTATCTAGTCTCGTTCTATGAGTTCTATAGCATGGTTTGTTTGGGGCCTCAATATGGCGAGGAACTCTTTAACGTAGACAAATTTATGGATTGTTATTGAAACAACAAGAGATGGATTTCTAGTTTCTCTATGTAACAAGTGTTTCACTAAGTATATAAATGGTGGAGCGGTCCACCTCGAAAAATATTAGGTTTTTTTCGTGGCTCAATCCTCACTTTGTCTCTCTTGTGCCGCTCTATAATGTTAATGTAGTAAGTATTTATAATTCATGTGTCTATTATGACTTTGTGAGAAAGTGCTCATTTGAGGTTAGTGTCAATATACCTTCACTAGATGAGTAATTCTCAGTTTGAATGTTCTCCTTTTATGGTGGCTCTACGCGCAAATTCATCGGTTTCTAGAGGTAGTGGTAAAAACCTTCGCCAAAGGTAAAACATAGACAGAGCATTGCTATCTACCACAACCATGAAGAGGAGCAGTAAGTGTACCGATGCTTAGATAATCAAAGAGGCGGTGCATGCATATAATGTGGGAACTCCAGTTTATTTTAGGCAACTAATTACAACATGGGAGAGAGAACTCAACTAAAGGGAAATCGCAGAATTTCAAGAGTAAGATTGGAGCAATCTTTTCCTGACCCAAGCAACACCCAAGGGTGTACCACTGAGTACAAGAATATTTTTCAATTAGATTGGATCATAAAAAGTCTCGTGCCCAAAGCCATTTTGACCCCTCAAATGAATGGAGGGCAGCCTGATCTGGGGTAGCATGAAATTCAAAAGAAATTATAGTTGATCAAGATCTAGATTCAGCAACAAAACAAGCATTTTGGCTGCATTAAGGAAAAAAATTTGTGTCTCCCCCAATCCGAATGGCTTGTTTTGAGTACAAAGGACCCAATCCCTATGGAGTTCTTAGATTAGTAGATGTTACCATGTTTAGCTTTGTTGGATTTTTTGTTGGTATTTTTTGTTATATATGTCAATTACTATAGAATTTTATAGATATCTAAATAGACATTGGTGGCTACATATTCAGGCCTTACTCTACATGCTCAAAACTTTCAGATTTTGGATGGCATATAATGCATTTGGTGGTCAACACCTAGTTTCCAATAGGGTAGGTTGAGGCCTCTGACCATCTTTTTATGGTTGTAACCTGCATTAGTAATGAATGAATGAAGAAGGACCTACAGAGATATATATATATATATATATATATATATATATATATATATATATATATATATATATATATATATATATATATATATATATATATATATATATATATATATATATATATATATATATATATATATATATATATATATATATATATATATATATAGAGAGAGAGAGAGAGAGAGAGAGAGAGAGATATACACTTTTCTTTGTCCCATGAAGAGGAATAGTCACCACTGTGGTGATAACTATGATGATTTTGTTGAACTTTACCTTGGGGATCCTAGTATGGTACATTAATACTCCTCCCAACACCCATCCTAATTAGCTCAAACCTTGTGTAGCTTTGACATTCATACAGTTGGTCCCTACCACCCCTCCCACTTATTTACTTCTAATGCAACCTCAACAAGAAGCTACTCCTCGTGTAAAAGAAGATGGTGAGGGGGGGGGGATCTCAAAAAAACAGGATCAAATATATGGAAACCTAAGTGGCATCCTCTCCATCTGCAACACTTAAGCCTCCTCCTCCATGTTTTTTGTCTCATCTCCATGTCCATGCAACTAATAATTTTCCTAATCTCCTATCTTAAGGGTGTGATTTCTAAATATTAAGTGCAATGAGGCCTAAATGTTTGTCAGGTGCAAGTCACCTTACTTGAAGTGTCCAAAGAAAATAAAATTTTATGCATGAATCGCCCATGTCGTTTGTACAATATGTACATACACTATTCACATTCTTACCCTCATCTCCACTTTTCTTGTAATACCCTTACTATTATTTGAAATATGGATGCACCAAGTAGTGAAGTCTCAACTCCTATACCTATTTCCCCTTGCACCTCTCATTTACCATGGTAGGAGGCTAGTCAACCCACTATCATGATTCAACCTATTGATATGAAGAACTCAACAAATATAATACACATGTTTTATCTTGCATCATCCATGGGATCAACAACTTCAAACACCTTAGGAATGTTTGAATGTGAACCTTCAGTAACACCTTTTGTTTTCAAGGTCACTTTGGTCTCAACATTAGTGGAACTTCAATCAACTAGTTGATCTAGATGGATCATTAAAGATGTACTCGTGACATGGTAAAAAGCTCAAAACTCAAAGTGGAAGCATTTAGATAAAGTTAAGTGGATCAAAGTGGTCGTCATCCTGATTCCAATTATCTGAATGACCCTCGAATCCAATTTCATACGAAGAAGTTAGAGAAAGTAAAAATTTATGTTTGACTTGTCCAAGTGATAAGAGGAGATGATGTGGCAGACACTCTTAGCGAACGGGGAAACACCAAGTGGCATGCTACCATTGGTCCCGCATATCATAGATCGTAGAAGAAAATGTTTACAACTTAAGGAAAATTGGCCATTGTTGTGATGAGATCAAATCGAAATCGCATTTCGCAAGTGTTTAAAAATCGACCCCTGGCAGAGCCCAATTATGATGCGATAAAATCGCAATCGCAGATCATAGTGGCAGAAGTTGTATGGAGTATCTCCCCAGCCTCCACTGATTTCAATTTGCGATAGGTATCTGGACCTGATGTCTTATACATTATGATTAGTAATCCCAGCGGGTGCCTATGTAGGTCTGTACACCGACAGGCTCTGCTGATTAACATTTGCGATGGGGTTCTCGCATGTGATATTTTATATGTTATGGTTAAAATTCCCAACAGGTCCATGTTTATTATACAGTGCGTGATCCATGGGTTGGTATTTCCACCAATTGGTAATGTCGATGGGGGGAACGCCGATAGTGAAAGCCATCGGTTTCAATGTGCAGTTAAAGAAGTTTCATGCCATGATTGTAAGGGGTTTCTCCATAATTGTAACTTTTGTTTCCATGTATCATTCAGGCCCGAGAATCGTTTTCTGAAATAAACCCACTGTCTAAAACTTGTCATTGTTTGGAACTACCTCAGAGTTGAGGGATTTACCACAAGCTTATATAAAGGACCATTCATGTAGGATAAAGGCAAAGAGGACTGGCTGATTGGTTCAGAAGCCATTATACGTAGTAGACCCTGACCTGGTAGTAGGCCAAGACCTCACCTTGAGCATCAGGGAGGTTCCGAGAAGGTGCAAAAGTCCCGATTAACTGAATTGGGTGTTTGGATAGGCATTTTTGCATGATTTTTTGCCAGGATTCCATTGGTATTGTCTGTTTCTGAAGTTGGACACTCCATTCTTCATCCATCTTCCAGCTTGGACATATAAGGATTGTAAATAATGTTTCTTGTACTTTTATCTCTTTTTTATGCCATTTAATAAATGAAGGCATCCTTGCTATGGAAGAGGGCCCAAAGATGTAGTCCAAATTGGATGAACTCCGTAATCGAATCTTTGTGTCATGGTTTCTTGCTTATCATGTTATTTTTGCATTTTTTTGTGTACTTGTAAGTTCCATGGTTAATATGCTTCATTTAATGTAATTTTTATGCATCTATAAGGAAAGGATCTTGGATCAAGTTTGGTATTAGAGAAGGTCTTTGTCGATGTGAACTACATGAGTATATGATAACTCGAAACGAGATGCAAAAAGGAGAAGGAACGCTTAAGTCATTTGATCCTGAAGTAGGACATTCACAACAAAGAAAAAACATGGAAAATGAAGAAGGTCGGTGGGAAGAGGAACATAATTTTCGTAATGTATTCTTCAATATGGCAGAGAAAGTGGACAAGCTATTTTCAGAGTATGATAAGGCACTTCAGCACGAGAAGGAAGGTGTTGATGATAATAGCTCAAAAAATCATGAAGGTGGTGGAAAAGAGACTCCTCCCTCTCCTTATTCAAGTGATATTTCTCATCACTCTCATCGAGATTCCAAACACACATCCAAGAAACCATTCTTCAAGCTAGATGTAAAGTTTGATCTTCCCATGTAAAATGGAGAGTGTAGTGCAGAAAAACTCAATAATTAGACAAGACAAATAGAGTTTTACTATCAGATCCAGTAGTTTGAAGAAGATGAGGAAAAGGTCCAGTTACATCTCTTCAACTAAGTGGCACTACTCTCATTTTTTGGGAGAGAAAATTGCAAAAGGGAAGCAATAAGTTAGGTAACCTTTTTTCCTCTCGGTCTAGTTTTATTTCTACATTGAAAGACCAATTTTACCCTTTGGGTTATAAACAAAAGGAACTTATGGAATGGAAATATATAAGGCAAGGTAAATGCCAAAATATTAAAAGATCACTGAAGAATTTTGGAAACAAGCATTGAATCTCGGTATCTCATTAGATTCGCCTGAGACTATAACTAAGTACATTGGTGCACTACATAGTTACATAAGACACTCATTGTTATTGTTCGAGCCTAATACAATTGATGCGGCCAGCGTAAAGTCTATTCATCTGGAAAGTTGGGGAAAGAATGACAGAGATGACCAAGCCAAGAAAACACCATTCAAACCTCAACATGGAAAATTCTAGAAGAAAGGCAATGGGAAGGATAAGAAGATTGTCGCAGCCAAAAAAGAGGATGGAGCAACACCAACTTGCACTCATTGCAAGAAATATGGCCATGATGAGGACCATTGCTAGAAGTTTCATCTAGAGCTGAGACCAAAGAGATTCAGTGGAATAGGGAAGCAGAAGATAGTGGCAAAAGTGCAAGACCTTCAATTAGATTCTAGCAATAAGACAATGATCACAGTCATGGGTGCAAGAGGTACTCTTTCTATTAATAATAGTTCTGATTCAATTGCAAGTACTAGTTATTTGAATGAGCTGGTACATAATGAGTGAAGGAGAATTGAGTTATTCCACATTAGACTTATCATAAAACATACAAAGGTGAAAACTCTATTCGATTTAGGTTCCCAAGAAAACTTAATCATAGAGTCCATACCCGCTTGGTTGGGTAAGCGATAAAGCTAAATTAAAGGTACGCCAGTAGTGTAGGGCCAAATTTGTGATTTCTTCCAAATTAGTTGATGGGGTAGAGTTAAATGTTGTGCCTTTGTACATCAGTGGAATCATCTTGGGAAGCCCATAACTATATTACAGAAAGGCAGTTTTCTTTCGGCATGAAAAAAAATACCACCTCACGAAGGATGGTGTAGAATATATAGTCAGAGCTCATCATACAAATAATGACCGAAGTGTCCTCAGACATGTA
Source organism: Pinus tabuliformis (assembly GCA_031772625.1). Classification (NCBI taxonomy): domain Eukaryota; kingdom Viridiplantae; phylum Streptophyta; class Pinopsida; order Pinales; family Pinaceae; genus Pinus; species Pinus tabuliformis. The sequence continues at coordinate 7,928,886 of CM062817.1, forward strand.
ATTTTATTAATTAGAAAAAAATAATTACATATTTGATTTTATAAGAGTTTACACCCGAACAACCAAACACTCTTGCAATGAGCTATTTTTAAGCTCAATATACTAACTACCTCTAATTATGGATCGCTTATTAAATAACAAGTGTCCATTTGCAATAAATGATATTCAAAACAAATAGCTAACAAATCTCCTAAAATAGAGCCTAAGATACGACTCATTTGGAGAGTCATATCTTGTTACAACAATATACTAATTCTAAATGACTCCATTAAATAATTAAACATTTTAGAGTAATAATTAATAATTTAATATCTTAAATTAATAATTATTTTATTCCAACTTTATAACCTATGATAATATTTTATTTTTGGACCATCTAAAATTCCCTCCTATGATCCAATGATACATTACAACAGATACCAAGTTCATCCCTGAACATAGTAAATTTTATTCAGCCAAGCGATTTCGTGAAAATGTCAAAGATCTGATCTTCGAAAGGACAATAAGCTAGCTATAGGACATCTTTGGCAATGAGAGATCTCATATGATGATACTTGGTGTCCACTATTTTTTTCTTTTTCAATGAAAAACTGGGTTCTTGGCAAGTTTGATGGCTCACTGGCTGTCAATGAATAATGATGTAGCTTCAGCCTGAGAAATGCCCAAGTCCTGTAAAATTCTACGCAACCAAACAATTTTGCCTGTTGCTTGCCATGCTGAAATGTACTCTACTTCTGATGAAGAAGTGGCCACTGTAGCTTGTTTCTTACAACTCCAAGACACTGTTGCTAACCCCATGTTCATTAAATAACCTGATGTTGATGCTCGATCATCAATACTTCCAGCAAAGTCGGCATTAGAATATCCACCAAGTACAAATTTTTTAATTTTTGTAAAGAAGACCAAAACCTTTTGTTCCTTGGATATATCAAAGAACTCTTTTGGCTACATTCCAGAGGTTGTCTTGCGGTTACTACATAAAATGTGAAAGAATATTGACTGCATAAGATAGATCAGGGAAAGTATTTGTCAAATAAATCAAGCTTCCAATCAATTCAAGTCTGTAAGTAGTACTACCCACCCTTCCCCCCCTTCAAATTTTGAAAGTTTCAATTTTTGCTCCATGGGGGTAAGAACGGGCTTGCAATCCTGCATGCCAAATAGTTGAAGAAAGTTTGATACATACTTACTCTGAGAAATGAATGTGGGCGTTGGAAGAATTCAACTCCAAGATAGTAGTGAAGTAATCCCAAATCTATCATCTTAAAATCTGCATGTAACTCCTTTCTCACCTGTGCAATATGATCATCATGGTTGCCAATAATGATCAAATCATCTACATACATAACAAGAATTACCATATATTTTCCCTGTTGTTGCACATATAAAGTATCATCATATTCACTTCATTGAAAATCAACTTTATTAAGATATTCATCCACCTTTGCATACCAAGCTTGGGAGCTTGTTTTAATCCATATAAAGCCTTGATCAATTTGCAGAATTTATGTTCTTTCCCTTCAATTGCAAAACCTGGTGGTTGTGTCATACACACTTTTTCCTGTAAATACCCGTTGAGAAAAGAACTTTTCACATCCATTTGATGAACTTTCCATCCTTTCTGAGTGACCAATGCAAGTGTTAATCAGATGGTGTTCCACTTAACTGTTGGAGCAAAATTTTCCTCATAATCAATGCCTTCCTGTTTCGCAAAACCTTTTGCGACAAGTCATGCTTTATACTTTTCAAGTTATCCCTTTTGATTATACTTAATTTTGTAAACCCATTTGCATCCTGTGGGTTTAACATTTTGTGGACAATCAACAAGTTTCTAGGTGTTGTTATCAATTACCGCTTGATATTATTCAACCATAGCCGGTTAACATTCTTTATGTTTTACTACTTCTTTGTATGTGGAAGGTTCAGTAAAATTATTTTCTATCAAGGCAAAATTGCCTTCACTTCTGTGTGACCTTCTGGTGCATTTTTTATTCTACTCATCAGGTTTTACATCTTTCAAAAGTTGAACTACCCATTTCGGTAGTTGGTGCTCACTTTGCGATTCTGAAAAGTCTCCATCATTGTAAAGAGGATTAATATACACTGATGTTCTTCGTTCAGGTGAAGAGTCTAGAGAATCACTGTCAAAAGAATTGTTGTTGCTTTGAGATGCAGATGAATTACTAGAAGACCCAGATGATGTTGTTGAAGTAGATGGACTAGATGACTCATCTTCAGAGGAAGGAAAATCAAATTCATACCAATTTGGTGAATTTGGTTGACTTTGTGTATTTCCTTTTCTTTGACTGCCTTTAGTGTTGGCATTATGATTCAAGTGTTGTCCTTGATGGCAACTCACTCAGAGGTTGGTACAGGTGCTCAGAGGTTGGTACAGGTGATGGCAACTTAATCAGAAGACAGATCTTAGTACAGCATGCCAAGGAAGTTCATATACGCAGGTTCGTTAAGCCCAAGTCGCGTGTACACGCTAGTTGGATTCAGAAAAAGCGCGTGTATGTGGAAAAGTACCTTTGGTCCATGGTGGTTAGTCCTTGGAAGTTGTGCCTATGATTTCGGACCATTGTGTCTCGACGGGCGTGTCGATCCCTAGTTTTGAAGTTGATGGTATTGTGTTACTATGGTTTTGGTTCTTGGTATTGAGCAAGGCCTAAGGCTATATAAGGAGAAGAAGATCATTAGGCAATATCATCTTTCGACAAGGCTTGAATATCTAAGAGAGAAAGAGATCTGATATGCAGGTTCTGGGTTGCTTGATCTAAGCCAAGGAGAGATCACATCGGTTGATGGAAGACTAGATCTAAGGATAGATCGGGATCTAATGGTTTGAAATGCACTATCATGATATGGTTGATTATGCGTATTTCTAGATCTGCATATTGTCGCAATGTTATGTTCTGGGTCTAATTGATGTCTAGTACAGCTGCAAATTGAGAAAGTTTATTTTTAGATCTGTACGCAGGTTGGCTTCGGTAAAAGTGCGTGTATACGCGGGTTTTGCTCATTGAAGTAGCGTATATCTTTTGAAGCTTGATTTTGGGTTTACAGTGGGGTCTGACTGTTATTGCAGAGTTCTGTAGTCTACTCTGTGTTCTGGTAACTGGTGATTGACAGGGTTCAGTGGTTCAGTGATTCAAAGTTTGATAATACTAGTATTGGTTGTTTTATGCTTCAATGATCTGTTGTGAAAGTTGAATGAATTGGGGTCTACAGATTGTAATGTTATGCTTCAGGAATATCCAGTCTGAAAATGTATGAAAGGTGGTACCTGAAGGAAAGAAGATTGTAGGTCAGCACCTACGTACTAGTATCTTGGCTAGTACAAGAGCAAAGGGGGTTGGAGCTCCCTTCCAAGGAAGTTTGGAGAACGAGAGAAGGTTGTAGCCTTCTGCAGGTTGTAGCCTGCGTACTGGTATAAGGCTGCACCAGTACAAAAGATTGTAAACTGAAGTTTCATATTAAAGAAAGATAGAGACAACTTGCAGCAGGTGGTTTTCACCCACATTGGGTTTCCACCTTACATCTTGGTGTTCATGTGTGTGGCTTTTGATCTGTTCTGTTATACTGCACCTGTTTACTGTTAATGTGGTGAATAATGTCCTGATGAACTTAACTGAAGAATAAGCTAACTAAATTATGAGTTTTCTTCTTATACGCTGTTTTATTTAGTCACAGTAGCGTGTACCCGCTGGTTCACCTAACTGAAGTAGCGTATATGTTTCTGAGCATTGAAAAAGTTTGATTGATCTGATAATACTGATTCACCCCCCCCTCTCAGTATTATTTCCAACAATTGGTATCAGAGCAGGTCCTTCAGAGAAGCTTGATCGCTTGAAGGGAGATCATTCATCATGAGCAACTACGAGAAAGAAGCATCAATCAGGCCACCGATTTTTGATGGGACAAATTTCAATTATTGGAAGGTAAGAGTTACTGCATATCTTCAATCTCTTGGTACAGAAGTTTGGAACATTGTAGAAACAGGCTATGCTTTTCCTTCAGCTACTCCTACAGATCCAGCTGAGAAAAAGCAGTATGAAACAAATGCAAAAGCAGTCAGTACTCTATTAGGAAGTATATCCCAAACAGAATTCATGAAGGTCATGCACTTCAAATCAGCAAAAGAGATATGGGACAAAATGATCACTAGCTATGAAGGAGATGAACAGGTAAAGCAAGCTAAACTTCAAACTCTCAGGATTCAATATGAGACTCTCAAGATGTATAATGATGAAAGTGTGGCTAATTATTTTCTTCGGGTAGATGAGATTGTTAATTGCATGAAAAATTTGGGTGAAGAAATAAAAGAGACTATAGTAGTTCAAAAGATTCTAAGATCATTATCCCCCAAGTTTGAATCTAAAGTATCTGCAATAGAAGAAAAAGAAAATCTCCGTGTTCTCACTATGTCTCAGCTACATGGAATTCTAACTGCTTATGAAATGAGAAAGGGAGGTCCATCTGACAGAAGGGAAGCTGCTTTTAAGGCATCAGGAAAAGAAGATTACTATGAAGCAAGCCATGTTCCAGAAGAAGAGGAAGAAGAATCAAATTTTGTCAGAAATCTTCAAAGGGGTTCTGGAAGGTTCAGAGGTAAGCTACCTTTCAAATGCTTTGCTTGTGGAAGAGTAGGTCATTATGCTGCAAAATGTCCTTATAAGGATAAAGGAAAAGAACCTGCTAGATGGAACAAGAAACAAAGTGCAAATAAGAAAAGCTACTACACCCATGAAGATAGTGATGGCTTATCAAACAGTGATGAAGATGAACAAGGTAATAAATATAAGCTGTTAATGGCATTTGAAGATGATGATTATGAGGATGCTGTAGATGTGGATAATCTCTATAATGAAATTACTAGACTCAAGAGATGCATAGAAGAAAAGAGTGTGATCATTGATACTTTGCAATTTCAAATTGATGAAAAGGAAAAACATCTTGAAAAACTAGAAGGTGAAATTGTTGGTCTCAGAAAAGAAATTGAGAAAACAAAAGCTATTAATCTTAAGTTTGTCAAAGGATCTGAAACTTTGGATGAGATTATCAATGTGCAGCGGTCTCCTCTAAACAAGACAGGTTTGGGCTATAATGGAGAAACCTCTAAAGCATCCACCTCAAAAAGTTATCTTGATGCAGCAAGAAGAAATGAGCAGAAGAACAATGAAGATAATCAGGTAAAGCAGGGACGAATTACAAACAGAAACTATCAGGGACAATCCTTCTTAAGGGTGAACAAAAGCTACAACCAACCACAGGTAAAATCTTCTCAGTTTGGCTCAAGAATAGATGAAAATAGAAATTACAATCAGTTGGCTGGTAGATTCAATAACCGCAGAAGCTTCTTCAATGGACAATGCTTTTCTTGCCATAACTTTGGTCACAAAGCAGCTCAGTGTGTTGCATATAAAACAATCATGACTAGGGAAGCTCAAAAACAAAGAAGTATGACAGGGATTACAAAGAGGACCTATAACAACTTTTCGGTTCTTGAAAATGAAGTTGAATGTTCTATTTGCAATAATTTTGGTCATAAAGACTCTGAATGCAGGAGCAGGTTTCAGGAGAAAAAGGAACAAGCCACGAGCACCAAAAAATGGAGAATAAAGGAACCTCAAACAGAAAGATGTGGGATAGCTTTTTATGCAGAAGGACAGGAAAATCTATGGTACATTGACAGTGGATGTTCGAAACATATGACAGGTGATAAAGAAAAACTTGAATCTTATTCTACTTTAGAAAAGGGAAAGAAAGTTTCTTTTGGAAATGATACTCCTGCAACTATAAAATGAAAAGGTATTGCTCCTTTGAAAGAAAAGGTCAAGGCTGGAAATGTTTTGTATGTTGATGGATTGAAGCATAATCTACTAAGTGTCAGCCAGATGTGTGATAAAAAAACCGAGGTTATTTTCAGATCGAATGGATGTCTTGTTCGTGATCTTGATACAGGTAAAACAGTTCTCAAAGGCAAAAGAACTCCAAATAATCTGTACATATTTGAAGAAGGACAACAACAATGCTATCTTAGCAAGGATGAAGAGCACTGGTTATGGCATCGAAGGTTGGGACATCTAAGCTTCTCACAAATAAGGAAAGCATGCAAATATCAGGCAGTTCGCGATCTTCCAGATATCAAAATTCCAGACAACACCATATGCAAATCTTGTCAGTTTGGAAAGCAAACCAGAACTAACTTTCCAGAGAAGGAAGGATCAGCTAGCTTGCCTCTTGAGCTAGTCCATACAGATGTATGTGGTCCATTTAGGAAAAGGACACCTCGAGGAGAAGAATATCTGATATTATTCATTGATGATTTCTCAAGGTTTGTTTGGTTAGGGCTTATGAAGCACAAAGATGAAGCATTCGAAAAATTCAAATCCTTCAAAGCATTGGCTGAAAATGAATCAGGACACAAAATTAAGTGCCTCAGATCTGACAGAGGTGGGGAGTTCACATCAAATGAATTTTTCGATTTCTGCGATGAACATGGGATAAGAAGAGAATTCTCTACAGCTAGAACTCCTCAGCAAAATGGGGTTGTGGAAAGAATGAACAGAACTATCCAACAAATGGCTCGTGCTATGCTCGATGAATCAGGTACTCCTGCAACCTTCTGGGGTGAAGCTGCACATGCTGCTGTTATTATTCTTAACAAAACAAATGTCAGAGTAAACAGCACTCAAACACCTCATGAGCTTTGGAGTGGTAAAACTCCTTCCGTGAAGCATTTCAAAATCTTTGGGAGCAAATGTTATATTAAGAATACTGATGAGCAACTTGGCAAACTTGAACCTAGAGCAGATGAGGGCATTCTTCTTGGTTATTCTCCACATAGCAAAGCATACAAGTGCTACAATAAAAGACTTGGCAGAATTGTTGACAGTATTGATATAGTGGTTGATGAGAAGGGATATATTCCTAGGCAAGTTCATCATGAAGACATTGAAGAAGATGAAGGTTACTCTCAAAGGCGAAATGATGAAGAAGAAGAACCTCAAGAAGAAGAAGAATCTCAAGAAGAACCAGAGGAGCAGACAAGAATAGAAGAGAAGACTCCATCCAGATATGTTCAAAAGAATCATCCAGAAACTCAGATTGTGGGGCAGAAAGAAGCAGGAGTACAAACAAGAAGGACACTTGCAGAAGCTTCAAGCTACTTGGCACTACTCTCCTCCACTGAACCACAAAATGTGAAAGAGGCATGCAAAGATGAATGTTGGGTCAAAGCAATGGATGAAGAACTTGAGCAAATCGAAAAGAACAACACTTGGGAATTAGTTCCTAGACCAAAAGATAAGAATGTAATAGGAACAAAATGGGTCTTCAAGAATAAATTAAATGAAAATGGAGAAGTAATTAGAAACAAGGCCAGACTTGTTTGTAAAGGGTATGCACAGCAAGAAGGAATAGATTTTGAAGAGACCTTTGCTCCTGTGGCAAGACTTGAGGCCATCCGAATGTTCCTTGCTCTCTCAAGCTTTCAAAACTTCAAGGTATTTCAAATGGACGTGAAATCAGCCTTCCTGAATGGAGACTTAGAAGAAGAAGTATATATTGAGCAGCCAGATGGTTTCATTCTTGGGAATGATCCAAACCTTGTATGCAGATTGAAAAAGGCACTCTATGGACTCAAACAAGCTCCAAGGGCTTGGTACTATCGGTTGGACAAATATCTTCACCAACAAGGCTTTTCAAAAGGAGCAGCAGATAGCAATCTCTATATAAAAGTTGAAAATAACAAATTGCTAATTCTTGTTGTTTATGTAGATGATATTATTTTTGGCAGCAATGAAGAGACTATGAGTCAAAACTTTGCCTTGGTTATGCAGAAAGAATTCGAAATGTCACTTCTTGGAGAATTGACATATTTTCTTGGATTGCAAATCCAACAAAATGAAGGAGGTATCTTCTTATCTCAAACCAAATACCTCAAGCAGATCTTGAAGAAGTATGGCATGGAAGAGTCAAAGCCAGTATGTACACCCATGGTTACAGGATGCAGCCTCAGTGCAAATGATGAATCAGCAGCAGTTCACCAACCCACTTATAGATCCATGATTGGGAGTTTGCTTTATTTGACAGGTACTCGACCAGATATTACACATGCAGTAGGAATGGTTGGAAGATTTCAAGCCAACCCAAAGGAAACTCATCTTCAGGCAGTGAAAAGAATCTTCAAGTATCTTCAAGGGACCCAAAACTATGGCTTATTGTATCCTAGAAATACAGATCTCACTCTTCATGCTTACACAGATGCAGATTGGGCTGGAAGTGTGGATGATAGGAAAAGCACAAGTGGTGGTGCTTTCTTCATGGGTTCCAGATTAGTATCTTGGTTCAGCAAAAAACAGAGTTCGATTGCCTTATCTACAGCTGAAGCAGAATATGTGGCTGCAGCATCTTGTTGCACACAACTTCTTTGGATGATGCAGACCTTGCAGGACTTTCAAATCACTTGCACTCCACCCGTCTCTATCTTATGTGATAATACAAGTGCAATCAGCATTTCAAAGAATCCAGTCATGCACTCAAAGACCAAGCACATACCAATCAAGTACCATTTTCTTCGGGAACAAGTGCTTGAGCAGAAGGTCAAGTTGGAGTATGTTCCTTCTAAGGAACAAGTTGCTGATATTCTCACAAAACCACTGCCCAGGGAAACTTTTGAATATCTCAGACAAAAGCTGGGAGTAGTTGATGCTTCATCCTGCTGTTGAAGCTTGTCTGTTCTACAGAAAAGTTGGTATACGCAAGTTACGAAAGGTATATACGCGTATACACGCGGATTTATGGTGGGAAAGTCGCGTGTATGGTGTACGCATGTTGCAGAGATTATATCCGCGTCCATACGCTGTTTCATGCAGGAGGAATCGCGTATATGAAGTTCTGAACAGCAAGGGCAAACTCTGGAGTTCTGAACAGCAGTAGGTATGTCAGAATTCTTCAGGCACGGTTTCAGGAGGTGCAGCAGGCACAGGTTCAGGGGGAGCAGCTTAAAAGTCTCATAAAGCATTGTTGGCATTCAGATGTTTTGGTTGTTGATTTCAAGAAAAGGAGCTTAGAAAGAAATCCTGGTTGCTGATCTAAAACGATGTTTATAATATGCTGCTGATGACTTTCATAAGTCTTGGTCTAGATCTGTTGTCTCTATGTCATATATCTCTCTTGTGATATCTCTTTTATGGTGTCAAGGTCATGTAACGGCCTATGTTGGTTTCCCCACTATGCCTGGGATGAATGCTGTAATGTAATTGGTTGTTTCTGATATGTCCCCTCTTGGTAGGGAGTATGAATGTAAGTATTGAGTCTTTTGGTGATAGGAAAGTCCCTTATGGTGTATAAGTCTTGGTTCTTGTTGAAGAACATCTTTTGCAGATCTGGCCTACTGTCAGGGGGAGCATGAGTCAGCACAGCCAAGCAGAGGTATCAGCATGTCCTCAGGGGGAGCACAGCCCTTTGCCCTTGATGTCAAAGGGGGAGAGTGACTTGGTGTGGTGGTTGCCATCAAGTCCAAAGGGGGAGATTGTTGGCATTATGATTCAAGTGTTGTCCTTGATGGCAACTCACTCAGAGGTTGGTACAGGTGCTCAGAGGTTGGTACAGGTGATGGCAACTTAATCAGAAGACAGATCTTAGTACAGCATGCCAAGGAAGTTCATATACGCAGGTTCGTTAAGCCCAAGTCGCGTGTACACGCTAGTTGGATTCAGAAAAAGCGCGTGAATGTGGAAAAGTACCTTTGGTCCATGGTGGTTAGTCCTTGGAAGTTGTGCCTATGATTTCGGACCATTGTGTCTCGACGGGCGTGTCGATCCCTAGTTTTGAAGTTGATGGTATTGTGTTACTATGGTTTTGGTTCTTGGTATTGAGCAAGGCCTAAGGCTATATAAGGAGAAGAAGATCATTAGGCAATATCATCTTTCGACAAGGCTTGAATATCTAAGAGAGAAAGAGATCTGATATGCAGGTTCTGGGTTGCTTGATCTAAGCCAAGGAGAGATCACATCGGTTGATGGAAGACTAGATCTAAGGATAGATCGGGATCTAATGGTTTGAAATGCACTATCATGATATGGTTGATTATGCGTATTTCTAGATCTGCATATTGTCGCAATGTTATGTTCTGGGTCTAATTGATGTCTGGTACAGCTGCAAATTGAGAAAGTTTATTTTTAGATCTGTACGCAGGTTGGCTTCGGTAAAAGCGCGTGTATACGCGGGTTTTGCTCATTGAAGTAGCGTATATCTTTTGAAGCTTGATTTTGGGTTTACAGTGGGGTCTGACTGTTATTGCAGAGTTTTGTAGTCTGCTCTGTGTTCTGGTAACTGGTGATTGACAGGGTTCAGTGGTTCAGTGATTCAAAGTTTGATAATACTAGTATTGGTTGTTTTATGCTTCAATGATCTGTTGTGAAAGTTGAATGAATTGGGGTCTACAGATTGTAATGTTATGCTTCAGGAATATCCAGTCTGAAAATGTATGAAAGGTGGTACCTGAAGGAAAGAAGATTGTAGGTCAGCACCTACGTACTAGTATCTTGGCTAGTACAAGAGCAAAGGGGGTTGGAGCTCCCTTCCAAGGAAGTTTGGAGAACGAGAGAAGGTTGTAGCCTTCTGCAGGTTGTAGCCTGCGTACTGGTATAAGGCTGCACCAGTACAAAAGATTGTAAACTGAAGTTTCATATTAAAGAAAGATAGAGACAACTTGCAGCAGGTGGTTTTCACCCACATTGGGTTTCCACCTTACATCTTGGTGTTCATGTGTGTGGCTTTTGATCTGTTCTGTTATACTGCACCTGTTTACTGTTAATGTGGTGAATAATGTCCTGATGAACTTAACTGAAGAATAAGCTAGCTAAATTATGAGTTTTCTTCTTATACGCTGTTTTATTTAGTCATAGTAGCGTGTACCCGCTGGTTCACCTAACTGAAGTAGCGTATATGTTTCTGAGCATTGAAAAAGTTTGATTGATCTGATAATACTGATTCACCCCCCCCTCTCAGTATTATTTCCAACATTTAGTTTATAACTTTTGAAGAATTCTTTCGATTTCATCTGCACTATTACTCTCTATTTCATCAAAAATGACATCCATGCTTATAATAAATTTTCCATTAGTCAAAATACGATACCCTTTCTTCTCATCAAAATAGCCAATCATTGTGCATTTCCAACTTCTGGAGTTAAGCTTAGTTCGTTTTTCTTTTGGAACTAAGGCATAACATACTGATCCAAATACTCGAAGATGTTTAACTCTAGGTTTGAAACCAAACCAAGCTTCATAAGGTCTGATTCCATCTAAAGAAGCAGTTGGATATATGTTTCTTAAGTAGACAGTTGTATGTATTGCTTCTGCTGAATATGTTGGACTTAACCTCTTGAATGTTAACATGGATCTCACCATTCCTATCAAGGTGCGATTCATTCTTTCGACTACTCCATTTTGCTGTGGAGTGTAAACATTAATAAGATGTCGTCTTATGCCATTTTCACTGCAATAAGTTTTGAATTCATTTGAAGTAAATTCTCCCCCATTATCTGTCCTGAGCGTACCTATCTTTTCTTTGACTTCATTTTCAACAAGTTGGTGAAAATTTTTAAACTTCTCAAATGCTTTTGACTTGTTCTTCAAGAAGTAAACCCAATTCATTCTACTGAAATCATCAATGAATAGTAAGAAATATTTGCAACCACCAAAGGAAGTTTGTAGTGGTCCAAAAACATCATTGTGAACTAGTTGTAGCCGCCTATTTACGCGCCATGAACTTGTTGGAAAACTTTCTCGACTTTGTTTGCCATAAATGCAAGCTTCACATTTTGGATTTTCCCTTTTGAAAGTGGGAAGTCCTTTAACCATTCCTTGTTTCTGTAATTGAGAAAGTCTCTCAAAATTTAAATGTCCATTACATGCCATGGTATTCTAGTTGAAATACCTGTAGTCACTGCCCCTGCAAAATCAGAATTCCTTGGAATAAGTATCCCTTTCATTCGTAACAGTTTTCCATCTTCATAACTTGTCATGACAATTTTTAAGTTGTGTTTGACTGAATTAATCTTGACTAAACCATATTCCATAATCACCTAATGTCCTGCTTGTCAAATCGTGACTAAAGAGAGAAAAGTTTTCCTAAAAGTTGGTACATACCATACGTTGGAAATCATTTTTTCTCCAATGCCAGGGAGAAAAACTTTACCTTCTCCTTTTCCATAAGGAGTATGTTTTGTATGGTCTGCAAGAAAAATGGAATTAAGTTGGCAATCTTGAAAATTCCAAAAAAAATCACGTCGACAAGTCATGTGCTGAGTTTCCCCTGAATCCAAGATCCAAGCATCTTCATAATCACTTCTAAGATGTGATGAAAATTGTGATGCTGGCAAGGAAGTAAAAACAAATTTTGAGTTATCATCATCTTGATCATTTGCAAATTATGTTGAGTGCTACTGAAACTTGGGAATTTTATTAAGAGATGTTTGAAAAGCTTCAGCATAATGTCCAACTTTGTTACATCTTCGACACACAATTTTACTTAAGTCTCTTCCTCTTCCTGAAGATTGTCCTCTACCTCTACTTTTACTTCTATGTTGAGATTTTCCTCTACCTTGATTATTATTTCCTTGTCCTTGAAAATTGCCTCTTACTTGGTTGTTTCCTCTACCTTGAAAATTACTCCTTCTTGAATTGTTGCCTCTATTAAAGTTGTTTCCTTTTCTTTGTCTTCGACCTCGACTTTGTACATTATGTGCTGCTTGATTATGATTGAAATTCCCTTTGCCTCTGCCTTGAGAACTATCCGCTGATGATTTACTAGTGTTGGCCTCTATGAAAAAAACATCTTCACCAACTTTCTTCTTCTTCCCAAAGGTTTTATCATGTTGGGTCAACATTTCGCAGAGCTCATCAAACTTTAGTTTCTCTAATTTCCCAGTTAATTGTAGAGTCTCCAAAAAATGCGTGTAGGAATTAAGAAGTCCAACAATTATAATTGTTACCATAAAACTATCATCTATTGCTAGAAAACCAGCATTAATGATTTCCTGCCTAATATACTTAAGTCTTGAGATATATTCAAGAGCAATCACCTCCTTCAGTCAATTTTTGTTGCAACAATTTTAATTGTAGATCAACTTTCTTTTATTCAGGCTGAGTATCAAAGAGGTCTTTAAAAGTTTCAAAGAAAACCATGCATCTGTAGCATTTTCTATATGGACATACATTTCATCATTGACAGAAGATTTAACAAGAGCTAAGGCTTCAGCATTCTTAACTTCCCACTTTGCTAGTGTAGTTGCATATGTGGGTTTATTTGGCTTAATATCACCATCACATATACCTTGCCATAATTCATTGTAAATGAGAGTGCTTTCGATGAGGTGGTGCCATGTTTTATAGGATTTTGTACCTTCAAGTTTGTCAGAATCAAAGAACAAATTAATTAACTTGGATATTGTAGTGTTGAAGCTTTGCACCATGAATCGGAGAAAAAATGTCAAGATGGGCAACACAACATGCAACACACGATGCAAAAACACGATCTATCAAGGCTTGGCCTTGACCCTCGTATAGTCATTGAAACAAGAGAAAAATGACTGAGCTTTGCATTTGGCTCTAGTCAATTTCTCAAAAATTACAAGGTAACTTTCAAAATTTGGCTTTTACAACGATGCTCTTGCAAAACATGGTAAAAAAAAGTTACCCCCCTAATGTAGAATTACTTTGAGTTACAATGTCACACTTATCTCTCCAGAAACAAATTACAAAGAAAAATATCCTTATTACTCCAAAAAATTAAAAATAACCTTATTAATCCACAAATATTACAAAATCCTTATTACTCCCATAAAAAATTAAATAAAAAATATATACTTTTTCTCTTCTTGGTAGCAGTGCTCTTTTCATTTAACATATAGGATTCGAAGATTACAGGAAATGAAATATGTGGATAAGCCAATAAACAGGGTAAAATAAAATTCCCGCGTGGAGGGAAAATGGGCGAGATGCGGGCACAGAAAGCCTCCCCTTGCACGCTTTGGACGATGAGATGAAATTACATGCTTCGTGAATTGAAAGGTTTTAGGTACCACTTAAAAAAAAATTGCGAGCTAGTGGCTGTCTTTAGAAGACCAAGAGGTTTTCTACCATGCCTTCCAACAAGTTCCTCATTTCTTCAACGCTTGGATTAACGTATCAAACTTTCAATATTACACTTAATAAAAAAGAAATACCATCCAAATTTGCATTAAATTGCATGGGCATATGTTCTAGCATCAAAGAATTAATAGACTCAATTCTACCCTTTACAATCGAATGAAACTGATAATAATCACTCGCAATCCTTCACGGTTTTGCATAATGAAAAATGATTTTCAGATTTTAAAAATCTAAAATCAATAATAAAATTTCTTTTCTTTTTAAACAACAAAAATAACTAAACAATTTTGTACCAATCATTTGTTGATCAATTCAATGGAGTTTCCCAAAAACTTGTAGAGCTGGAATCTCCTCTTCACATCAACTGCAACATCACTGGAGCTTTGATACCACAATAATGGTAGAAGTGTCCTTATACATGTAATTTTATTAATCAGAAAAAAATAATTACATATTTGATTTTGCAAGAGTTTACACCCGGACAACCAAACACTCTTGCAATGAGCTATTTATAAGCTCAATGTCCCAACTACCTCTAATTATGGATCACTTATTAAATAACAAGTGTCCATTTACAATAAATGCTATTCAAAACAACTAGCTAACAAATCTCCTAAAATAGAACCTAAGATACGACACATTTGGAGAGTCATATCTTGTTACAACAATATACTAATTTTAAGTGTCTCCATTAAATAATTAAACATTCTAGAATAATAATTATTAATTTAATATCTTAAATTAATAATTATTTTATTCCAACTTTATAACCTATGATAATATTTTATTTTTGGATCATCTAACAACAAAAGTTAATGCTAGCCTTGTAAGTATAGGACATACTAAATGACTAGTTAATTCCATAAAAGGGTGCATGTTTATGATATTAAGAGCAAAAGAAGTTGAGATGGTTGATGTTACTATCAGTATCTTCATCCCTCCATCAGTGATCAAATTCTCTTTTTTCATGCATTTTAGGTGTCCAATCCAATCAGCTGCATTCCATTAGGTCATGGATCAACTGATGGTAGTGGTTCATTATCACATTTCCCTCATGATCCTTACCCAGTGGCTTAATTTCACAAGTTCAGGTCATTTATAGTCATCTTTTGTCATTACATTTGCAAAAGCCATTTTTAGGGTTTTAGGTCTCATTAGGTCTAAGTTTTGCCACCATAGTCATGTAAAAGCTTAGTAACGGTCAACAAGCACATGAGGAGGTCTAATAAGGTCACAAGATCAAAATTTCAATGATGATATACTCAATAAGTGATTTTTCCTCAAAACCCTGTTTCGAGGTAAAACAGAGTTTTTATTTTCTAGGTATAAAAATCTTATGTAATTTTAATTTTTCTATATGTAATAAGTTCAGAGCTGCTACCCTTGGTCACCTTGCCAACTCCAGCCACTGCAAGAAAAAAACACAAGCATCAATGCATCAGTTTGTCAAATGATTAAGAAAAGTCAATTTCAATGGAAAAACAGAGTTCAAAACCAAAAGTGACTTTAACATTATAAAAGTGGGTTTGAGATGAGTAAAAAATTAAAGTCATTCATATTTAAAGTGAAAGAGGTCCTCGTTATCACTTCATTGTGCGGATTTACACTTGGAGAGAAAAAATTGCGATTTGGGAGCCAAGGAGACAAAAACCCTATTTTTAAGGGCAACTTGGCCTAGCGCTGCACATGAGGCAGGCACTGCGCATCAGAGGCAGAACTGCAATGTAATTTTGAACTGGCACTGCGCATTGGGCCCAGTGCACTGCGCATAAGTCCAGATTGTTCTAAATCATCCCAAATCGTGCCATAACCCTCAAATTTTCTATATTTGCCTTCTACAAGTAAGTAATCATCCTCCTAAGGTTGAATTTGAGGTCACATTGGTGTTTTTCATAAATCTTGCATGTGAAAAATGAAATCCTATTTTATCTTTATTATTTGACATCCTATCCTCCAATTTTCATCCCATCTTCACAAAAACATCATAAATCCCCTTTTCTCTCTTTTATTACCCTAATACCCTCCATTTATCCCATTTTCCCATATCCCACTCCCCTAAAGAAATTATTTCCCTCACCAAACCCGAAATCCATCACTAAACCCTAATTTCCCAAAATCATTCTCTTCACTCCTCAAATTCATTTGCCAAGAGTAAAATCTCTTCATACTCATCACCATTGTCCTCTTTCATCGCCATTTTTCATCATACCTTCATCTCATCATTTTCCTAAGACAAGCACTATGGAAAGAAACAGTGACTCAAGCTATGAGGAAGAAACAAAAGGTGACAGTTGAGGAGACAGAAATGTTGGAGACCTCACAAGGGTGGGAAGATAATCAAAGCGGAGCCTATTAGCATTGCTGAACTTCTTGCTTGCCCTCTTGCCACCACTTGTTTCATATACCAATCTTGCTTTGAGTTTTGTGAGCTAGTTGAGAGGCTTAAGTATCATCATGAATTGGTTAGACAATTTGTCATCAACATGGAGGAAAATAAGGTACAGCTTGCTGGCATCAACTTCTCTCTTTCACCATCCATTATTACAGAAGCTGCTAGGATGATAGATGTGGGGGAAATATGGAACAAGAGATAGAATATCAAAAAATAGAACTATGAACCCTACATTAAAGACAAATATCATAGTCAATTGGGCAGGGTGTTTCCTTTTAAGTTTTTGGAGGACTGGTATGTGCCATTAATGAAACTCATCATTAAATACTTCACATGTGAGGGAAGGTTCTCTAGACCCTATGCTTATCATATCAGATTTCTTATGCATTTTACTAGGGCTAGAATGATGAATATAGCATACTTCATTTACAAAAACATACAAAGGATGATTGTGCTTGCAAAGAGGAAACCATACCCACAGTAGCTTAATAGCATTTATCACTTTTCTATCATCAAGATTGTTGTTGTGCATCAGCTCACTTAGTTGGGAGTGCCATGGGAAACCTTCATTGCCCATGAGATTTTCAAGGGTCCGAAAATGTTTGAAAAACCTCAAGAGGAAGGTGGACCTTCCAGGCAACAAAGAGAGCATGAAAGAAAAACTGTAGAGGCTCACATTCCTATGTTTATAACTTATGAAAAGAGGACAAGAAGACTTTTTGCAGCTGCCAAATGAGTATTATCTCCACCAGGGGTGGAAGGGGTCTCGTTCTCTTCACTGAACAACAGGCAAATGTTATCTTCACCTGGGGCGAAAGGAGCTTTTCCTTCTTCTTCAGCAGAGTAGGTATAGGATAGAGGAAAGAAACCATTGCATGATGAAAGGCCTTCTAAAGGCCAAGACGGGTATTTCATTTTGATTGAGGAAGAAGACACTGATTTGGCCTCCCAAAGCTCAAGACTCAACGATGAGATCATCAAGGAGAAAGAAGCTGAGATCCAAAGCCTATCACTTGACCTTGAGAGGGCTAGATGGATCATTAATTACCTTGAGCAATAGAACAAGCAATTGGAGGATAAAAAAAAATCATGGAGCTGCAAACCATTAAGGAAAACTGGCAAATGGCAAAAAGAAGGAAAATCAAGCAGACTTCACTAGAGCAAGAAATAGAGGCTAACCGAGAATCATGGTTGGAAAGAGTGAATGTCCACCATGAGAAGCTTCTTGATAAGGCTAATCAGGAGAAGAAAATTATGCGCCACATGGCTTATCACTATTTGTCCCGGAACAAAATTTGCAAGACAAGAATAAAAAGCCTAAAAGCCAATCTAGGGAGAGCCTTAAAGGCTAAAAAGGAGCAAGATAAACTTAGAATATTGGTTGAAGCTTCCTTGGCTCAGCTTAGCAATTGATAACCTTGCCTCTTGCAAATTTTTAAGAATTTTGGAGAACTTTTTTTCATTTCCCAAATTTTAATTGCAAAACACAGAAATTTCCCTCTGATGCGCAGTGCCACCGGTGCTACGCATTGAGTTGGTAAGGAATTTTGAGGAATGGCTTACATTTTTGGATTTTTCAAGAAAAAAATATGGAAACCCAAAAAATCTCATGAATTTTGGATGAGATCTGGGTCACCTAAAGGGAAAAAAACACATCAAAAGTGCCCTCTCTGACACTTTTTGGATCCATAGGAAGTAGTTGGGAGAACTAATTTTTGGTGGGGCAAATGGACACCAAATTCAAAAATTCCACTTGTCCTAGAAAGTAGATAGATAGATATTTCAAACAAGCCATCTTGGGGAAATTTTGGTGAAGGGTAAGGCCTTCAAAATCAACTTGTAAAAGGCATTGCGCATCAGGCAGATGGCACTGCACATCAAGCAGAATTTTGTCAATTTTGCTCAAAACTCAAAATTTTCTCCTAGTTTTCTATCAGTTTGACTTTTTCTCTCTCATGGTCAAATTCATGATGTAAATTGATGTAATTTGATGTAAAAATGATGAAAATTTACTTAAGGACGTAGATACATCAGTCATAGGTGGTTTTGAACTAAATGAATCAATTTCCAAAGTTTTAGAGACAAGCTGTTCCATTGCCTATTTTTCAATTCCTAGTTTAGATCTTGTTGAAACAGCTCCTAGACTCATGGATTCGACCCCTAATGGCTAGCATGGGTGGTTTAATGCCTATATCTTGTACTTTCTTAGTCATTTTTCAAGGTTGGACTCTTGTGCATGCATTGAGATACTTTGTAGATCACTTCTGCAGTTTGGCAAGGAAATAAACTAGGGTTTTACAACATTCTATTGGATTCTTGCGGTAATGTGAACTAGAATTGTGTTCTTCTCTGCAATTCAGTTGATTTATGTTTATATGTGCCATTATCTCTCTCTTTCTGCATAACTAAATGAATCAAGTTTGAAAGATGGAATTCGTTGTTATTTCAATGCTTTACCTTGGGGTTTATTTAGTTCTACATGTTGTCTACTATTTGAAGAGGACTCATGACACTTTCATGCCCTCTTCAGCTCCTCACCAGTCTTTAGAAACACCATTACACTCATTTCAAAGTGCTAAAACACTATCCTAACTCACCCCATAGAAACCTCTGCAAATCTGTGTTGATTTCCCAGACCCAAAGCTGCCTTCCTCATCTGATCCAACAACCAACCATTAAAATTAAACAAATTTCTCTAAAAAAACATACCTAGCCTAAAATTAGTATTTATATTAATCATCTCAAGCCTTCCTTGATATATTTTCATTGATATTGATAAGGAGAGAGCCCTCTCCCAACTTGGTAGGGATAGCTACCAGGTTAAGCATGGTTTGATGTTATTCTAGACCTGCCTTTCTCAACGTGAGGTAGATTTAGGCACTAACATAGTGGCAACTCCAATGTGGAAGAAAATTTTGTTTTTTCGTTAATGTTTTTTACTTTATAAACTACAGACGGAGCCTGAAATTAGCTAGGTAGACTTCGAACTAGTCTTGCTCTTCAAGTGCATAAGTAGATGAATGTTGCTTCAGCCAATATCTAGTTTAGTTTTATAAACTAAACATCTGACTTGCAAATTGCCCCAGTACATTAAATAAGTCTAGAATTTGGATGATGAGTTTAGAATTCAATAGGTTGACAAGATTGTAATGTCAATTTGATTTTTCGGAATAATTCAACACACTGGCTTCCAGACGATACACCATAGCCAATCCTGATCCTGATCCTCCTCTCGTGTACGAAAACCCAAATCTCATTCCAAGAATTCTCTGCCAAAACGTTTTGTGATACCTATGTTTAGATCTCATTCATGCCTGATTGTTTTTTAATATCTTGAATATCTCCCATTTTATGAACATTTTGATCTATCGTTGTTTGAAACTAAGTTTGAAAGTGCAGTTGGTGCTACTGTTCTAAATCTGGAGTTTGTTCAATATCTTGAAACTGAAAGAGAAAATAGATAAATTGATGCTTACATTGTAAATCTTCAAAATTCAATTGTGGCTACCAATATTCCCGAGTTCTTAGAATCTACATCTGCTACTCTTGGTTCATCCACTGTTGTGTCTAGTTCATAAATTCCTACCGGGTCTCTTTTTATTCCAACCATTCCCATGCAACCCACTATATCTGATTAGAGATTTGTAGTTTCTTCTCCCCCATCAACCCCTTCAACACCTCAAACATCAAATATTTCTTCATCCCCTTCGACACCTCATACACCCGTCACATCGACTACTATCATTGTTCCCACTCCTCCTACATCTCCAAGGCCAGTTTTAAATCCACCTTGAGCAATGGCTATAGATATGCACCTCTCGTTTTGCCACGGAACTTGGATGCTATGCCTGCGGATTACCAAAGTAAAATCCCATTATTTGATGCTTCCCAAGGTGTGAAAGCACAAAAACATGTTGATAGGATGAGTGATTTCTTTGATCTCCACAAGATAGATGAAGAGAATGTGACTATGAGATTATTTCTGAAAACGTTTTGAGGTGAAGTGCGAAAGTGGTTCAGAGCATTGCCTACTAGAACTATCAATACATTGGCGGTTCTTCAGAGATAATTTCTGGATCGTTGGGAGGTAAAGAAAAATCCACTCCAAATCCTTTTCGAATATGAAAACATAAAAAATGAATGTTGGTGAAAGTGTCCAGGATTACTATGTTAGATTCAATATTGTTTATAATGCCATTCCAACTGACATCAAGCCACCAATGGGGTTGGCTTTGATAAAAATTCCTTATGGCTTTGATCCCGATATGGCATATCAATTGAGAGAAACAAACCTAGCTACATTGGAGGACATGCAAAAAATCACAGTGAGTTTTGAAGCAAATCTGCTAGCTAAGAGGGCTAGGACAAAGACCGAGAAGAAGGTGACCATAAATGAAGAAGCTTCTTCCTTATATCATTTGCTCCATATGCTTGAGAAGATGTTAGATGGATTCACCATTGCAGATAAGCCCGAGACATAGGTCAGAAATCAAAATTTTCGTGGTCAGCAATAACTACAGTTTAGAATCAAGCAACGGGAGCAAAGAGCTCAAGATCCAACAACTCAACAGCAAGTCAAAACACCATTATAGTAGAACTATGTCCATGGCACTGAATTAGAGGATGATGAGACTCCAATAGGAGAGGAGAATCACTTTTTACACCAGATGGTTTGCCAATTTATATCACCGAAGATGAAGAGTATTCAGAAAGTCCATCTGCACAAAAAGATGAAGATTTTATATTAACAAATGAAACAATCCTAGAAGAGGAATCAGATGAATATCAGAGGGAATACATGAATGCATTGACAACACAACAAAGACAATACTCACTCAGGAGTATGGATGTACCAATCAATCCAATTCAGAAGTGGAAGGAAGAAACACCACCAAAGAATGATTCTCCAAATGTGTAGAAAAAGGGAGAGGATCCAGCAGATCCTACTTCTAGCAAAGTACAATCAACAAATGAAAAGTCAAATCAGCCAAGTGCAACAAAGGAGAAGACTGAAAAGAAGGATGCTCCAAACAAAGAGGTAGAGAAAACTACAACATTTAGCTTAGAAAATGAGATTGCTAAGTTAAAAGTGTCAATACCTTTGACTGAATTAATGAAGAATAACAGCTATAAATGTCAAGTGGCAAAGATTTTGAATACAGATCCTCTGTCTGATATGGTTAATGTGGAAGATGACCAACCCGAGCTTATCTTTGGTCCGGCATTAGAAGGCCAATCTGAGGATAGTGATGTGGCCCCCTTTTACATCAACCTTAGATTACATGGTTATGTTTTTCACAATGCCATGTTTGATTCAGGAGCATCTCACAACCTGATGCCAAAGGAAATTTTGGAAAAATTGGGTTTGGACATCACTCACAAGTACCATGATCTTTATTCCTTTGGTTTGGGTAGGGTCAGATGTATTGGGCTTATTAAAGATTTGGTTGTGACTTTAGATCAGATTCCAACGAACAATGTTCTTATGGATGTAGTTGTGGCTGACATTCCCCCTAGATTCGGCATGCTTCTATCTAGATCATGGGGTGCAAAACTCAAAGGGACATTGTAGTTAGATTTTTCCTATGCCACTATTCCTGTCTTTGGTCAGCTGAGAAAATTATATAGGGAGAAAAAGATGAATTATATGATCATGAGCAAGGAGAAACATTTGAATCATCCAATAAATTATGTACATACAGATTTAGAATCTTTTGTTCTTTATTCTGACAGTGGTTTCAATGATGTAAATAGTCAATTAGTTGAAGTTGAAGATATACAAGAGATAACAGAAAATTTTAGAGTTGTACTTGATCAAGAGAGACAAAGGCTTGAAAGTACCATTGAATAGTCAACATCCCACCAGCAACAAAAAATTGATGGAAAACAGCCAAAGGTAGAAAAGTGGGCAGAATTCCAACACTTGGAGGAAGAAGACGGTTTGTGTATGGACTTTGATGGAGCAGTAGGTAAGGAAGGTTCCAGAATTGATATTTGGATATTCAGCCCTGTTTTCCTACCGAATAAAGTCTTGAGTAATGTAATAGTTTTTTCGTATAGGTTGGCTTTTGATTGTTCCAATAATGAAGCTGAATATGAGGCATTAATTGCAAGCTTGAAAATCCTTAAGAAGTTGAATGCAAAGAGAATTTCAGTTTATGGCGACTCCGAATTAGTAATCAAACAAGTCAAGGGTGAATACCAAGCCAAAAATCCTTGAATGAGGGCCTACCATAATGCAGTTTTAGATATTTTGAGGTTGTTTCCAGATTATACCTTGACATGTGTTCCTCATGCACAAAATGTTATTGCAGATTCCCTTGCTACAACAACAAGTAACTTGAAGATTCCGATGAATTCAAACAATAAGTTTGAAATTCATGTGAAACATCACCCAGTTGTCCCTGATAATCTAAGATATTGGCAAGTGTTTCAGGATGACAAAGAGATTGAAGAATTTCTGCAAAATGAAGGCAAATATCAAGACACTTCTATAGATGGCGAGAAAGATGATGATGAACCAAACATGGAAGTAAATCATATGGAAGATTTGTAGCCGAAGGACAATTTCATCCCTAAAGGCCCTATATTTTTAGAGGAATTATTTGACCAAGATGATGTAGCCTGGAAGCCAAGTTTAATGCCAACCAGAAAGGGAGTTGGAGATGTGAATATCAGAACAATAGAATATCCAAAGATGGTGAAGTTGTCAAAGGCATTTCCTCCTCAGGTAAAGGAAAAATACATTAGTTTATTGTCTTCATTTACTGATGTATTTGCATGGGACTATTCAGATTTGAAGGAGTACAATAAAAGTATAATTCAACACATCATTCCAATCAAGCCAAACGAGAAGCCATTTCAACAAAAGTTAAGAAGGATAAATCCAAAGTTGTTGCCATCAATAGAGAAAGAGGTGAATCGATTATACAAGGCCGGTATAATAATTCCAATAAGAATTTTAGAATGGATTTCCAATTTGGTGCCTGTGCAGAAGAAGATAGACGATATAATATTATGCATTGATTTCATAAATATGAATAAGGTGTCATTGAAAGATAATTATCCGTTGCAAAAAATGGACCACATACTCCAAAGAGTGGTTGGGGCATCTCGTATGTCATTGCTCGATGGGTGTTCTAGCTACAATCAAATTTTGGTCCATGAGGATGATAGGGACAAAACAACATTCACCACTCTGTGGGGGACATTCCATTATGCCAAGATTCCATTCGGATTAAAGAATGCTAATGCAACTCAGCAGGCTATGGATATCACCTTTGCAAATGAGAAAGATGTATTTTTAGTAGTGTATTTTGATGATTTGACAGTTTTTTCCAATTCAGATGAGGAGCATCTTTACCATCTGAAAATTGTTTTTCAGCATTGTAGAAAGTATGGCATATCTCTTAATCAAAAAAAGAGTTTTTTTTCCATGGATGAATATGTATGTAAACCTGTCAAAGTGTGAGTTTGGGAAGACTTCTCTAGTTTATTTAGGTCACATAGTTAGTAATGGGAAATTGAAAATGGATCCCTCTAAAGTAGATGTGATTATGAAGTGGTCTAAGCCCACAAATGTTACATAGGCCTGACGTTTTTTAGGTGTGGTATAGTATTAGAGAAGGTTCATTGTAAACTTCTCTGTTATCATCGCCCCCTTACACACATTGACAAGTGTGAAGCAGGCCTTTCAATGGGGAGGAAAACAACATAAATCCTTTGACATGATGAAAGATTAGATCAACACAACTTGAGTGCTAGCCTTACCAGACCTTCAACAGCCTTTTTAGATTGAAATATATGCCAATGGATATGCCATGGGAGCTTTATTGATGCAACAAAGGAAGCACGTATGTTACCATTAACAGAATTTATCCCAGGTTTTTGTGAAATATCCCACATTTGACACAGAGTTGTACACCTTGGTTCAAATTGTAACAAAGTGGAAACACTATCTGATCGACAAGGAGACTTTCATACATATGGATCATTAGCCATTGCAGTAGCTTCAGTCACAGACCACGATTCAATAAGACCATCAATTCAGATGGATGGGATTACTCCAACAGTTTCATTTGGTAATAAGATACAAGAAGGACACCAGCAATAAAGTAGAAGATATGCTTTCTCGCCCTCCTGTTTTTGCATCTCTAGTTTTGCAAGATGTTTCTTTATCGTTAGAGAGTTATGCTGAAAAATATGCTAACTATTATGATTTTAAAGAAATCTATGCAAAACTGACTCATGGATCGCAGGTGGAAAATTATCATTTGGAAGGAAAAATATTGTACCACCTTGGAAAACTATGGATACCAATCGATAAATGGGCCCATGTAATCCGAGAGGCACATACCTCTCTAGTGTCTGGCCATTTTTGAGTTGAAAAAATTGTCATTTACAAAGGTTTTTCTTTTGGCCTCGTATGAAAAGCACTGTGTCTCACTTTGTAAATGGTTGTGTGTTGTGCTCCATTTCAAAGGCCTCTTATTACAAACTTTCGCTCTTCGCACCACTCCCTATTCTGAGTTGACCATGGGAAATCATGTTCATGCATTTTGTGTTGATTTGGGGTAGCATCGGATATGCTCTAGCCACAAAATTTGGTGGAGATGTTGGGTCACATGATATCTCCAATACCCAGAAAGGGTTTGGGCAGATTCTAAACAGATCAGGAGATATTAAAATAATTAATATTTTTAGTGGAGTCCCTAACTCTAAACTTAGGGAAAATAAGATATTAATGTGTATTAATATGAATATGTGTTAGAGTGGTCCAAAAGACATGTATCAAGATAAATCAAATATTAGCCGTTGATTAGGGACTTAATATCGACCGTTGAGATGTCAACAGGAAAAGTATAAGAGGAGGCTTGAGGGTCACTTGGAGAGTACTCTAGATGACCACTCATTCTATTCTCTAGAGCAGGGTTTGATAAGAGAGATAGAATCAGTGATTGGGAGAGCAGCTGAGGGGCATTGAGTATAGAGAATCAAAGAAGGAAGAGATTGCGTCGGGAGAGCAACGCAGCAGCCAAGGAGGGTGACACAGAGCCAACAAGGGCTCATGTAGAGGCAGCCAAGTGCTGCAGAGCACTAGAGGGGCTAGCACAGCTGATGAAGAGGCTCCCAGAGCTGACGTAGGGCCTCCTGGGGTTTACATGAGCCTAGAAAGGTTGTTTCAGGGCTAGCGTGAGATAGAGAGGGGCTGGCGTAGTCTACTTTCAGAAAATGTTGGGGTTACAGAGCAATTTTGTGCTGAGGAGCTGCCGAAAGGGTTTTCTCGGGGTTTCAGCTAGGAGATTTCTCTCAAACTGTGAGGTATAGCTCGTAAGGAAATTCTTTGTTTGGTAGACCAGTTTTCGCACCTAGATTGTACTCTAATATTGCTTAATAATAAAATCCTTAGATCGCTACACCTGTTTTCCCGCATTGGGTTTTTCTAGGGACATTGGTCCAAAAATAATGGTGTCAGGTAGTGTGTTTGTTCTGGTTTCTTTTAGTTATTGATCCATAATATGTTGAGCATGCACTGGCGTTTATTTTTAGTATTTACTTTGTAAATAACTTGTTAAAGAGAAAATAACAAGTAGGTAGGAATAAATCAGAAAAAATGCATGAAGTGTTTCTAAACTAAGTAAATTTAGAAACTTCAACATGGTATCAGAGGGTGATTGCAGATCACATGAGGACTAAAAGACATCAGCCGAGCGAAGCAATAGCAGTAGAAAATAGTTGTCCCGAGGTGACATAAGTTTTTTCTAGCAATGAGGAAGCTAAGGAAATGCAACGCAAAGCCAACCAGAGCCATGCAGAAGAAGCCGGGAAATATGCAGAGCCTCAAAGAGGCAAACATTGCTAACGCAGAGGGCTAGATGGCTGATGCAAGGAATACCAAGGCTGATGTAGACCCATCCGAGGTGGCGCAATGCCAACGTGGGGCAGAGAGGGGTTGACGCAGTTCACAAAGAGCTAGTTGTTGGGGTCTAGAAGGTGTTAGGGTATTCCGACACATAGGAAATAGTTAAGTACAACTTCGTCTAGTGTAGAGTTAGGTATAGAGTTAGGTAAAGTATGTTTCTTTACCGTTGTATATTTTGTAACTTACAATCCGACGATCACGATATGTAGTGATCCAACGGTTCATTCTCTCCTCGGTATTACCGACACTTGATCCGTGGCTTGACACCCGATTGGTCCATGAATTCTATTTAAAGCACATGGAGGGTCATTTGTAGGGTAATCCGTGCATGAGAGAAGCTTATGTAAATTTTCATTATTTGATTAATAAATTGCCTGAAGTCGCTGCGTTGGCTCAGGCCGTGGACTATTTCCCTCTTTGAGGGTTTTAACCACGTCAAAAATACTGGTGTATTGATCTGTGATCTGGTTGTGAGCGGTGTCCTTTTGGTGTTCTTTCTGAGGAAATTACCCTGTAAATTCCTACATGGTATCGGAGCTAAGGGGGGATAGGCTCTAGTGCCTCCTTCCTTCTCCTATTGTGTCATATTTGTAAATCCTTCAATCCTATCCCAAGTTGTTCTTAAGGGGGGATGTTAGGATATTCCGACACACAAGAAATAGTTAAGTACAACTTGGTCTAGTGTAGAGTTAGGTATAGAGTTAGGTAAAGTGTGTTTCTTTACCGTTGTACATTTTGTAACTTACAATCTGACGATCACGATATGTAGTGATCCGACGGTTCATTCTCTCCTCGGTATTACCGACACTTGATCCGTGGCTTGACACCCGATTGGTCCATGAATTCTATTTAAAGCGCATGGAGGGTCATTTGTAGGGTAATCCATGCATGAGAGAAGCTTATCTACATTTTCATTCTTTGATTAATAAATTGCCTGAAGTGGCCGCGTTGGCTCAGGCCGTGGACTGTTTCCCTCTTTGATGGTTTTAACCACGTCAAAAATACTAGTGTATTGATCTGTGATCTGGTTGTGAGCGGTGTCCTTTTGGTGTTCTTTCTGAGGAACTTACCCTGTAAATTCCTACATGGTATCAGAGCTATTTGAGGGTCGTGTCCGTTGGTGATCCAAATCTGAAGCCGGTAGAACTGCATCTGACTGCTGTTTCCTAGATCTACTATTTCTGACTGCTTTCGAGCCGAGAGGACTGCTCTGTTGTGTTCGGAGCATCTGTTCCAGTGAGGAACCCCTTTCGTTTCATGCGAAAAGGTTTCCGGTAGCCCTAGCTGCATCATTTTTAAGATTTGGAGGTATACAGTGTTTATTTGCAGTTTACTGTTATTTTCTCTCTGTTTATTTCGGTTTCGGTTTATTTAGCCTTTTTATTACCGGATCTATACCTTTCATTTCTGCGTATGCTCTTTGCCCTGCGACTCTGTGCGATCTGGGCAAATCAGAAATAGAAAGGAAGGATTTTTCTCATGCGTATGCTCTTTTCCCTGCGCCTTAGGGTGATCTCAGAAAATCAGAAACATTGAGGAAAATATTTAGTTTTCGGCCAAAGCTAACTTTGAGCCGCAAGGTTCATTTTTGAAAATATTTAGTTTTTCGGCTAATGCTAACTTCGATCCATAAGGTTCGTTCTCTTTGCATGTCCGTGTTGAGTTTTGTGTTTTTTGTTTTGTAGGGAAAAAGAGCTTTCTCAAAGCAAGCACGCAACCCAAAGCCCCCCCCCCCTCTCTCTCTCTCTCTCAATTTTTTTGTATAGATCAATTGTTTCAAAGCTATTTTAAGAGAGTAGAGGTCTTGGGTTCAAGTCTCCATTTTGTGGGGGCAGACTTTTTCATTTCCGCACATTCCCGCACTTCGTCGGCAACTTCAACAACGTTTTTTCAAAAATCCATAACTTCTTCATCCGGAAGCCTGTTTCAGAGCTGTTTTTTTTAAACCAGCCTAATTTTTCCAGATCTATCCATTGGAACACTTACTTTTAGCATCTTCAGCTTTAGTTTTTGTTGAAATGGAAAGTCAATACCAAGTTACCCTTGACAGCACCAACTACTTCCAATGGTTGTCCTACATTGAGGATTTACTTAGAAGTAAAGGTCTCTACAGAATAGCCACAGGCCAAGAGAAGAAACCGAAGGATGAAGATAAGGTTTCTAAATGGGAAAATAGACAAGATCAAGCACGTGGTTTGATAGGGATGTCTGTTTCCCTTGATCTTAGATTCCATATTGCAGAACTTGATACTCCTAATGAAGCATTGGAACAAATCACTAAAGTTTTTGGGATTAAAAATGAAATTAGAGCCCATCAACTTGAAAATGAGTTGCTTACATTGGACCCTAATAATTTTTCTTGCATTGAAGATTTCTTGTCCAAGTTCAAGACCCTTAGATATATCTTGGAAAGTGTTAAGGTTAAGAAAGAAGATAGTAACCTTATTTATTCCATCCTTACTAAGTTGGGACCAGCCTACTCTGTATTTGATTCCACCTTCCATTCTACAAGAGAAGCCTCCATTTCTCAAGGAAAAGACTACAAGCCCCCTTCCTTTGACTCTTTTTGTGATTCTTTAATAAGAGAACAAGAAAAACTCTTACACCTTGGTCTTCTTAATCTTGGAAACTCTTCCGAGAAAGCGTTAGCCACCCAGCAGCAACCAAATTCAAAGAATCCTAAGAAGTCATATCTTAAAAAGAATGGTCCTAAACCAAACAAGGGTCCTAAGCAATTTCAGCCCCAAAATGAAAAATCATTTCAACAAAATGATAAGACAAATAAAAACAAAGGGAAGAAAACTGATAGACATTGCAATTTTTGTAATCGAGATGGCCACCTAGAATCAAAATGATTTAAGAAGATGGAAGCCTTGGAAGCAACAATGAAGAAGCATAACATCCATTTGGGGCAATCTTCAACTTCAACTTCATCTTCAGGAATGGCACTTTCTGCATGTAGTTGTCAAGCATCTCGGTCTGGCTATGCATTAAATGTATCTTCTCCTTCTTCTCATTCTCATGAGTGACTCATTGATTTTGGAGCTTCTTATCACATGGCCAAGAAAAAAGCCATATTTTCTTCTTTAAATGATTGTAACACCAAAAATATATATGTTGGTGATGATAGATCTCTTAATGTTGTAGGGACTGGAACTGTTCATCTAGACAATGGTCAGTTTAATGATGTATTATGTGTTCCAACCTTATCCTGCAACCTTCTATCTGTATATCAGATAACTCATTCAGGTGAAGGTAAAACCGTTGAATTTTGACCTCATGATGTTGTAATCAAGGACTTAAGAGATCCCAAACAGATTTTGGCTACTGGCATTACCGATGATTCTACAAGGTTGTATAAGTTTCACAACTTTGGGTCATCAAATCTTCCCTTAGTATTTTTTGCTCATAACGATGAAGTGAGAAAACTTTGGCATGAGCGATTTGGTCACTTAAACTATCGCTCCCTTCCGCATCTATGTAAAGAAAATATGGTGACAGGTCTTCCTATGGTAACTTGCAGAGATGGTGTTTGTTCCGGATGTGTACTCAGAAAACATCACCGGGACAGTTTTGAAAAACGTGCCTCTTGGCACGCCTCAGCCCCTTTACAGTTGTGCATAGTGATTTATGTGGTCCACTTCCAATTGTGTCATTCTCTGGCTGCAAGTATTTCTTAACTTTCATTGATGATTTCTCCAGACGCACTTGGGTATACTTCTTAAAACTCAAGAGTGAAGTATTTAACACTTTTTTGGCCTTCAAGGCCTTTGTTGAAAAACAATCTGGACATCAAATTCTTAAGTTAAGATCTGATAATGGCGGAGAATATGTTAAAAATACATTCATCAACTATTGCACTGAGAATGGAATTCAAATGCAACACACTGTTCCATATACTCCACAACAAAATGGTGTAGCTGAAAGGAAGAATCGCACCTTAAAGGAAATGGCTAATTGTATGCTACAATCTAAAGGACTTGGTCTTAGTTTTTGGGTAGAAGCAATTAACTGTGCAAATTACATAATAAATCGCACTCCTACTAAGGCTTTAAAGAATATAACTCCAGAATAAGCATGGATCTCAATCAAACCAGATGTAAGTCACTTTCGTGTTTTTGGAAGTGAAGCATGGGCCCATATTCTAGATGAAAAGCATAAAGCTTTAGAACCTAAGAGTGAAAAATGTACTTTTGTTGGATATTCTGAAGATGTCAAAGGCTATAGACTTATTCCATTCAGTCCAAAAATGTTATCATTAGAAGAGATGTAAAATTTGATGAAAATATATCGACCTGCGAGCCTAGTCCGGCGGATGTGCCACCTCTCCCTATCTCTTCTACCTTTGAAAAAATTTCTTCTTTAGATGATGAAAGTGAGGATGACAATCCTCCCCCACCATCTCAGGATCCTCCTTCAGCTCCTGAGCTTCCAAAATGGGTCCGTGCTACTCGAGATGCAGCAGGTGATCTTACCGGTGATCCTACAGATCAGCGACGCACACGTTCTCAGTTCGAGAGAGCCTCTTCTTTACTGGCTCAAGCTCCAGTAAATTATGATCCTGACACCTTTGCAGAAGCTTCAGGCCATCTAGATTGGGAAGCAGCTATGAATGAAGAATATCATTCATTATTGGCAAATGATACATGGAATCTTGTTCCTCTACCAAAGGGACGAAAACTTGTTAGATGCAAATGGGTTTACAGAACCAAGTATGGACCAGATGGGAAAGTTGATAAACATAAAGCTCGTCTTGTTGCTAAAGGTTTTTCACAGGTTGAAGGCATTGACTACACTGAAACCTTCTCCCCTGTTGCCAAAATGAACTCTATCCGCCTTGTTCTTTCCCTTGGTGCCTCTTTCAAATGGGAAGTCCATCAGATGGATGTTAAATCTGCCTTCTTGCATGGGGACTTGCATGAAGAAATCTATATGGAACAACCCATTGGCTTCATACAAACATACTCCAGCCTTGTATGTCGACTTAAGAAATCCCTTTATGGTCTCAAGCAAGCTCCTCGGGCTTGGTATGCCAAAATGGATAGCTTTCTTTTAGAATATGGCTTTTCTAGGTGTCATTCTGACAATACTGTCTACACCAAGAAAGTGGGAAACTCTCTTATCATCCTTGTTCTTTATGTTGATGATCTTATCCTTATTGGTAGTGATCCCAACCTTATAAACCATGTGAAGTCTAGCCTTAAAATGAAATTTGAAATGACAGACTTAGGACACTTACACTGTTTTCTCGGTCTTCAAGTCTTGCAATCCAAGGAGGGTATTTCCCTTTCCCAGTCCAAGTATGCTTGTGATATTCTACGTCATTTTCACATGGAAGACTGTAAGCCAGCCCCTTCTCCCTTTCAGTCTGGAGTCAAACTTTCAGTCACTTGTAATTCTCCTGAAGTTGATGCTACCTTATACCATCAACTTGTAGGAAAACTTTTGTATCTAACCCATACTCGTCCTGACCTTTCCTTTGTTGTTGGCCTTGTTGCTCAGTTCATGCAAAACCCCCGTGAAAGTCATTGGAAAGCAGCTAAAAGAATACTTCGTTATGTTCGAGGTACAGTTCAGTTTTGGATTCATTACAGTGCCGAAGAAGCTCCTCTATTGGTTGGTTTCACTGATTCTGATTGGGCTGGTGACCCTGATGATCGGAAGTCTCCTGCCGGTTATGTGTTCACTCTTGGTTCAGGACCTATTACATGGGCTTGTAAGAAACAAGCTACCATTTCTCTTTCATCAGCAGAAGCAGAGTATCGTGGTGCCGTAGAAGCTAGTAAGGAAGCCTTGTGGCTTCGTCAGATCTTGTCAGAGTTTGGCTTTCAGCAGCAGCATCCGACTACACTTTAGTGTGATAATCAAAGTGCCATTCAGCTATGCAAAGATCCAGTCCAACATCAGCGCAACAAACACATTGAACTGCACATGCACTTCATAAGAAAGCTCATTCACGATCATGTTCTTGAAGTGCAAAATTGTTCAACAGATGATCAAGTTGCAGACATCTTCACAAAGGCTCTCACAGAGGCGAAGTTCACTAAACTTCGATTTATGGTTGGAGTTCAGGAAGTTGTCACTAAGGGGGGATAGGCTCTAGTGCCTCCTTCCTTCTCCTATTGTGTCATATTTGTAAATCCTTCAATCCTATCCCCAATTGTTCTTAAGGGGGGACGTTAGGATATTCCGACACATAGGAAATAGTTAAGTACAACTTGGTCTAATGTAGAGTTAGGTATAGAGTTAGGTAAAGTGTGTTTCTTTACCGTTGTACATTTTGTAACTTACAATCCGACGGTCACGATATGTAGTGATCCGACGGTTCATTCTCTCGTCGGTATTACCGACACTTGATCCGTGGCTTGAAACCCGATTGGTCCATGAATTCTATTTAAAGCGTATGGAGGGTTATTTGTAGGGTAATCCATGCATGAGAGAAGCTTATGTAAATTTTCATTATTTTATTAATAAATTGCCTGAAGTGGCCACGTTGGCTCAGGCCGTGGACTGTTTCCCTCTTTGAGGGTTTTAACCACGTCAAAAATACTGGTGTATTGATCTGTGATCTGGTTGTGAGCGGTGTCCTTTTGGTGTTCTTTCTGAGGAACTTACCCTGTAAATTCCTACAGAAGGTTGCAGGAATATTGTAGAGTGGAGTTGGTGAGCTACTGTAGTTAGAACAATACCTGACAGAGCAAGGCCAAAGGATTTGTTATCGAGGGTTTCTAACCAAGGAACCCAGATCAGCAGTGCAATTGCACAAGATGATCAGAGTAGGAGACATCTCGACAAGCGGCAGAAGGATTTCTAGGAGGGAAATCAGGACTCAGAGGGAGTCTAAAAGAGAACCTCCATGAGGGAAGTAGAGGAGCGTCATGGCACTACATAGGTTAAGAGAACAAGATAGAGTAGACGAAGCATCGAGCTTCGCAGTCTTGAAGGCAAGAATCTTATCATTGCAGGATATGAATCGTGTCAAGAACTTCTCCTTGAAGGTTATAGCTATCCCAGTCGACCACAATGATAATGACAAGTACGAAGAGGCGATGGCAAGGGACAAGCACATTATCCTTGACGGGGTCAAGGATAATGTGGTACCACATATAGCCAAGAAGGAGCAATAGTTGAGATGTGGGAGGATCTCAAGAACATGTACCAACATACTTCTATGTAGAGAAGAATGATGCTCAAGAACCAGATGAGTTCATATCAGATGAATAAGGGTCAATCGATTGACACCTTCCTCGGAGGACTGAATGAGATCCAAGACAAGTTGACTATTATAGGAGTGACACCAAATCAAGAGCTTATGGTGAGTACAACCTTGAATGTTGTTTCAGAAGATTGGGAAGTGTTTGTCCATAGTATCCTGGGCAGAGGGACTCTCCCACCTTGGGACGAGATGTGGGTAGCTCTTTGCCATGAAGAGATCAAACGATAGTTGAAGACAAGTAGCAGCAACAAAGGGATCAAGGTCAAGCAGGATGACGAGGATGTGGCCCTAGCATCTAAGGGAAAGTAGGAGAAGAGGAAGAAGAAATATCTCTCCAAGATCAAGTGCTTCCACTGTCGGAATATGGGTCATTATGCAACCCAGTGCCCAAGGAAGAAGAGTAAGGGAGAGTCTTTTGAGACTAAGGCAATGCTAGCATGGGCAGAGAAGGAAGTTTTAATAGATGATGACTATGCCATGAGTGCACACACACCACTTGATCAGAAGTGGGGAAACATCAAGCTGTAGTCAAGAGGACTACATGCGAGAGGGGCAGGATCATTGAGGTATCCAACCTCTTGGATTAGACCTTTCTACGAGAGCCCTAATGAGGAGGAGTAGGAGTGGCTGAGTGGGTAGAGATAGATGCAGATGGAGTGGAAAAAAAGACACAATGTAGGAGTCCCGAGACGGTGCGAGACTAGTAGGCTGCATCAGTGTGAGAGGCACACGAATGTTGTACCAATGCAGGATGGTACAAGGAGGTGTGCAACAGTGTGAGATGCAGGGAGTTGTTGCAACAACGTAGAGGTTAGAGAGGGAGCACTTGTCAGCGGTAGAGGGACCTTCAACATCAGTGGGTGTCTCTAGCCGAACAAGAAGGTTAGTTGGGAGATCAGTTACTTACTTCTTAGTAACTGAGTTGCAATGCAGCAGTGGGAAGCACAATGCAACATGATGATAGGAGGAGCAGTGTGGATGAAATACTGGGAGAAAGGAGCAACAACAACACACATGCAAAGGGAGCTGTCATACAGATGAAACAATGGCAATGGGAGATCCATGGGCAGCAGTACATGAGGCAACAATGTAGAGGATGTTGGGTAGGAAGGCCTAGCATCGGCACAGGTGTTGATGCCAGATGATAAGAGTAATACTCAGTGAGGAGTGTTGCTAGAGCACATTCCTCGCTAAGAGGGAGTGTTGATTTGGGGTAGAATCGGATGTGCTTTAGCCATGATATTTGGTGTAGAGGTTGAGGCACATGAGATCTCTAATACCCATAAAGGGTTTCAGCAGATTCTAAACAAATTAGGAGATATTAAAAAATTTAATATTTTTAATGGAGTCCCTAAGTCTAAACTAAGGGAAAATAAAATATTAATGTGTATTAATATCAATCTATGTTAGAGTGGTCCAAAAGACATGGATCAATCTAGATCTAATCTTAGCAGTTGATTAAGGACTTAATCTCAGCTATGTCAACATGAAAAGTATAAGAGGAGGCTTGAGGGTCACTTGGAGAGTACAGTAAATGACCAGTCATTCTATTCTCTAGAGTGGGGTTTGCTAAGAGAGATAGAATCAGTGACTGGGAGAGCACCTGAGGGGCATTGAGTACAGATAAACAGAGAAGGCAGAGATTGTGTCGGGAAAGCAACGCAACATCTGAGGAGGGTGATGCAGAGCTAGTAAGGGCTCAAATGGGGTCACAAAGAGGTAGGCAAGTGTTGTACAGAGCACTAGAGGGGCCATCGTAGCTGATGCAAAGGCTCCTAGAGATACCTATGGTTTTGTGCATGGTTTTTGCACATGGTTTTGGACGAGATCGTTTTCAGTCCATGGTTTTAGATGCAATGTTTTTTTTGTCCATGGTATTGTATGCTTCAACATGTATAAATATGTATTGTAACATTGAAAGGAACATAATAAAAAATCAATCTGGTAGTCCCGGTTTTGGGATCCAACAGAAATCTCTGTGTATATGTGTTTTATGTGTTATGCTCTCACATTGTCTATTTTCTATGTTTTAGAATTTGTATGCAGGTAATTTATGTATGGTGTTAAAACCTACATTTGGTATCAGAGTTGTTTTCGCTTCAAGGGACGCCTTTGTTGCTGAGGGGTTTCGCTCAGGCCTATGGTAGACCTTGTTCAATGGGAGATTTGTGGGATCGATTTTGGTGGTGAAAAAAGATAGTGGGTAGCAGAAAGATACGGATCGAGAAATTTAATGGTCAGAGGCTTTAGTTATGGAAACTCAAGTTGGAGGATCTGTTTCTGGATAAAGATCAGTTGATTATGGTAGATCCATTTACTAAACCAACGGGAGTGTCCAATGAAGAATGGAAGAAGTTGGATCAGAAGGCAAAGAACACAATATGATTGTGTGTCTTAGATTCAGTATTGTTGAATGTATCAATGGAAGCTACCAAAAATGATTTGTGGGACAAGTTAGGGACTCTGTACCAATCTAAGTCTCTAGTGAATAAACTGTTCCTACAGAAAAAGATGTATAACCTGAGGATGAAAGATAGAGACTCGGTGACAGAGCATCTGAACACATTTAATACTATGTTAAGTCATTTATTATCTATTGATATTAAAATTTCAGATGAAGATAAGTGCATCATTTTGTTGTGTTCTCTACCAAATTCGTGGGATAGTATGGTTATTGCAATAGGTAGCAATGCAACTACCTTGCAGTGTGATGAAATAGTATCATCCTTGTTGACGAAGGAGATGAGACAAAAAAATATGGAGAGCTAGAATGGTGATGCCTTGTCTATATGAGGATGATCCCAAAATAGAAACAAAATTAAATCATCAAGTGGGAGATCTAAATCTAGCAGGAGATCTAAATCTCCAGGAAAACCTGTAAAGGTCGTTTGCTAGAAATGTGGAATGGAAGGGCACAACAAAAGGGACTGTAAATCTAAAACTCCTGACAAAGGAAAGGGATCTGATGATGCTCCTTCTACAGAGGTGAAAACCACCTCAAATGAAGGTGGGGATGTGTACTTGGCTTCTTCAAGTACACATGTAGACCATGAGGCATTGTTGATTGACTCAAGTACATCCTTTCACTTCACTCCCCATAGAGAGTGGTTCTGTGAGCATGAGAAATATGATGGTGGTGATGTGTTCTTAGGGGATGATAGGAAGGCTAATATCGATAGTCGCGTAAAATTAAAGTTGAAGTTTCAAGGTGGAAGGGTTAGAACACTTCTGGGTTTTCAGCATATTCTTGCATTGGCCGAAAATCTGATTTTTGTAAGTAATCTAGATGATGTAGGTGTAAAAACAGTGTTCAAGAAGGATACCTGAAATATGGTTCGGGGAGCACTGGTATTGATGCATGGATTTTGGATTGGAACTTTGTACAATCAGCAACGTGTTGAGCATTAGAAAAGGTATGTAACTGCCACTTATTTCATTATCTTTTCCTTTAATTCATAACTTGTTTACATTATGAGATGGGCATATGATGAAGGATTATGATAAAGTTTAAGAGATTTGTAAGTAACATAAAATGACTAATTTTTACCCTTTTCTATGCAGAAAATGAAGAAAATAGAAGATTTCCATCTCAAAGGAAAAGACAAAGCAAAACCGACTGATGTCCCTTTGACAGGGAATCGCATTCAGACAAGAAAATACAGATCGGAGCACATGAGCGAAGAGAAGGAAGAAGAAGTACAATATCTGCACAAGAGGAAAAAGAAATAATTGAAGGATAACAATATGGTGAATCCCTCAGGATCCTTTAATCCTAAGGGATCGCTACCTTAAGAATATATGTATCTTTGGTATTTCCACTTGGCCGCTATAAAAAGGGACAATGCTACTAGCCCAGGGGGTGGATTATTGTTGTTTTATAGAATCTGTTGTTGCAAATGGAACTCTAATCATCGACTCTCTTTAAAGAGCGATTATTGTAACTCTGTTTTCATGATTAATACATAAATCTTTTTGTTGTTCTGTCTTTGATTCTGGAGTAACAACAGTAGTGAGCCCTTGGAGGCTAAGGGCCTAGCCCTAGTGGATCACTTGCTTTCTATACCACTATTTCAAATTCCAAGTTGTATGTGGTTTGATTTCTTTTACTTGTTTCATTCA
This sequence comes from Pinus tabuliformis, assembly GCA_031772625.1. Lineage (NCBI taxonomy): Eukaryota > Viridiplantae > Streptophyta > Pinopsida > Pinales > Pinaceae > Pinus > Pinus tabuliformis. Next base: position 7,966,700 of record CM062817.1, read on the forward strand.
GTAATCTATTGCTCCTTGTTATTTCATTTACTGGCTCTGTTATATTTAATTCGTATTTGAATAGTAAGGTTATCTTCTACAACTGAAATGTTATTCTATTCATTATGAAATTATATCTCATTGTTGTTACTTTACATATTGATATTACGGTGTAACATTGCTATTCCTTTACAGATTAACATTACTGTTCGTTTACAGAGTAACATTGTTGTGCATTTACAGATCAGTATTGTTGTTTGTTGTAGAGGTAAATCCTCTCTGCGGACAGAGACGACCCCTACTAGCCCAGACCGGGTCTAGAAACAATCAAACAATGCTATCACGCAAGTTCCTAATTGCAAATAAAAAGTAGATGGTGAGAACCTACTTGGATTCCAACGCTAGTGTTCGTCAAAGAGATGTCGCCTTTGTTCCGTTGCTTTGGCCGGTCACGATCCACACGATCTCTGTGATTAGATACCTGCACATGCAAAGAACAACATGAAAACAAGTGTAAAATCTAGTAGATGCAATTATATATCAGTCAGAAAAGATATAACTCAACATCAAACATGAAACAATGAGAGTGGAACCATAATGATAATCATCTATTATTAATAAATAACAGAGAAGAGTACAACCAAAGTTCTGACGTCGAATCCTTCTCAAGAGGTTCCAGCCAACAAGTCTCTTAAGCATTCACCCTTGGAGGTAGATCTCCCAAGACAAAAAAACTCACTCTCACACAAGTTTACACAAGAAAGAAACACTTCACAACCTTCCTTAATATTTCTAGCAATCCCACACTTGTCACACCAACTACCTATCAAATTCACACACTAGCAGCAACACTTCAAGCACTATCAACTCCAAACTCCAAAAACTAGCTGCTCATGGCATTGGTAGAGGCTTAAATAGGAGAAGGAGTCTCCAAAAATGGTGGGAGGATGAGCTTATCTCCAAGGAAGGTGGCTCAAATGACGAAACAAACATGCCAGAGAAGGGAGTGCGACTTTTACAAGGCCAACAACCAGATCTGGAGTCATCTAGAAGGCCGGCTGTTAGAACAAACTCGCCCAAACTGGATCAGCGCGGGTCCATAACTGCACTGGAGTGCTGACATCGCAGCTGAATAACAAAGAAGGTCATGTCAGCAAGATCAGATATGAATAACATATGCGCTGGCACATGAAATTCGACCAACGCGGGAAACATGTGTACTTCCACTCTGGCAGCGCATTCCGTTTGTTATAGAGCGCCCATCAGCGCGTTTATCTTGACAACAGTCGCGATGATAGCAAAAACTTTGGCAAAGTGGGTCATTTGGCAACATTAGAGAGCATGAGCATGGATGAATTGGACTCATGACACAGTAGAAAGACTGACAGGGAGACAATGAAAAATTACTGTGTAACATTGTTTATTTAGCTACGGGTTACCTCTAAGTGTGATTGCTATTCATTTGGATTGTCGTTCCATCACAACTACAATTGTTGTTTCATTATAACTGTGGTTAATATTTATTATGTTGAACTCAGATTACTGATTTAATCATTATAGATTTGCCTGTGTGTTAACATTCGATTTAGTTCACTATGTGTTTACGTTTGATTCAGTTTGTTTTTTAATATTTCGTAGACTTATTTAAGTTTGTTTTTCAAATCATTTCCAGTTAAAGGTTGCTGCTCGATTCCTTTAGATTACGATTGCTACTTAATTCATTCATGTACGTTAAAGCTTTGTTGTTTAATCTTTTCAATAGATTAGTTGTTGTTCCCTTTTCTGTTAATTGAATTATCATTTCAAGCAATTTCTTTGGTTTGAATAGAACGATCTACAACTGTAGTGAACATCGACTATTTCTGTCTGGTTCCCAGATTTGGGATCTTCTCTTTGATTGCTTTTCATGTGCATTAGTTTATAAAGGGAAGAGTTATCATTACTACACCCATGATTGATGAGTGTTGTAGTTTTTTTAAATGAATGATTTAGTTACAAAGCATTTCAATTTATTGCCATTACATTCAGGTTTTGCTTCTAGCATTTATTTACTTTTGTGAAAGCACTATACTACTAGTGTTACTCTTGACAAATGACCTCCTCAGACTAAGTACGGTCTTGAGATAACAAATCGTACCTGGATTGATAATTAATGTAGAGTAAATAGATGTTAAAAATAACCTTTTTACTGCTCGACATTTTGGCATCGTTTCCAGGGAAGAGTGTAGCCATTTGTTTCTTTTGATAGTAGTGTAAGTACCTGCTAGGAGAGAATTCGGTTTTAAAAATGGAAGGTAAGAACCTGTGTATGGAGAATGTAACAACCCTGCTCCCTCGCCCATTTTCCTACAGATTTTTTGTTATTTTGGGTAGAAATCAACATTTAATCTGTGTGCATGACTAAGCAGAAAAAGCCTGAAAAGAATCCTAAACCACTACCCAAGCCTAATGAAGCTAAGGGTCCAGTGACCCTTGTCCGATTGACCTTTATAGACGAAATCCTTAAAAATGTAGAATATCAACCTTCAATAGGACCTAGAAAAGTTGCTTCTAGACAACCTACTAGTTCCCTTCAAGCCACAGGATCACCATCTGTAGCCTTTGCTGAGGTGCACAGTCAAACTGAGGAGCAAGATTTTCAAGAAATTGAGAATTCTAGTCCAAAATAATTGCAAGAAGGGAACCTTAGTAATCTCTATGAAGGGAAAGGAGAAATAGGGGAAACTGAAGAACCAAGATATCCTCTTGGAATAATTTAGCCATTAAGCAGCCCAGATGAGGGAAGTGCTATAAAAGTCATCCAAAAACGAAGTTGAAGAACCCCAAGAACAAATATCCCCCCATAAATTAAGAACTCTCATCATCCTGGACAAAGGAAGTGTTGTTAAGGCCATTCCTGCTCTATCTAAACAGCCTAGGAATACCCTCCTAGAAATATCGGAAGGTTATTGTCACATATTTGACCAAATTTCCCAGAACCAGCAAATCCCCCAAACCTCCACACTGCAATATCCCATTGTAGATACTACAGCTAATGCACCTATGAAGGCAATCCCTCTCTAGCACATCCCTACATTCCATGGCTTAACATCGGAAGACCTAGTTGCATTTTTTGTTGAATTCGATGTGTTGTGCAAGGGATACGACTATACCATCGATCCCCAAAAGCTAAAACTATTCCCCTCTACATTAAAAGGAGCTGATTTATGATGGTTTATGGGGTTAGGTGGAGGTGTTATAAATTACTGGGATCAGATGAAAGGTGCCTTCCTGAAGAAATATCAGGATTATTGTAGGTCTAGAGAATTAAAGGATGAAATATTTCGTATGGTAGCTAGACCTAATGAGACACTAGAAGAATATGTTGAACGTTTTTAGTGTAATCTTCAAAGATCTCCTTATGCATCATTACCCTTACCTGACAATGTATTAAAAAAAACATTAATTAAAGGTATGAAGGAACAATGGATTGAAACATTGAATATTTTGGGAAAAGGAGACATCTATCAAGAAGATTTTGCTAACATCATTGATTTATGTATCAACAGCTCATGTTGCAGCACAAGGTTAAAACCAGCAGAACATGACAGGTTTACAAGGGATATCAAGATCTCTAGAAGGATTAACTCGTGTAGAAATCGGAAATTTACTAGAAAATTTCAAAATTGATATATTGGGGACTCTGACAACGCAGCTCGATATTATGCAAGTGAAACAGAAACAAGCAGAAGCAGAGAAAAATCTAACAATATTCTGTCCCATATGCAGAAATAAACACAGCCATAAAGAGTGCCCATTAGATGCAATTCAGATTTGCACCATTTGTACAAAAGACTACTCTATGGAAAGTTTCCCCTCACTTCCTAGTTTGAAAGATGTATACAAAGAAGTAGAAGAAGAACCAGAACCGGTGTACCTACTTAATCAGTGTCGTCAATGACAGCTGTGACAATCAGGTATGTTCCTCGATCCATATTTTTCTTTCCAACCTCCACAATATCATGCTCAGCAATATAATACAATGTGGAAAAATCAACCTCCCTTCTCAAATTGGTCATAACAGCCATTTCCTTCATTATCACCATGGCCGAATCAAGCAAGCTAATCTAATTGGCCAAATTTTCCTTATGCTCCACCATATTGGCAAAACAATGTGTATCCAACACAATGGTCCCCTCCCACTTCACAGAGTCAAGCCTAGTAGACAAACTAGCAAAGACTGATGAATCAGCCAGTAGGAACCATTCCACTACCTCAACCTACACTGCCAGCGCTACAACAAAACCCCTAGTCCAACTTGAGACCACAACTCCCAGCCCAACCCAACCCGAACCCAAATAACATACCAGTTCAATCTATTTAAATAATTGAAACACCAAAACTAGAAACCGATCTAAGGGAGTGCAACGACCTTCAACTAATGTATGAGCACATTATAGAAACCAAGGGAGATAAAAATTTTCAAGTTGAAAATAAGTTACCCGCAGAACAACCATTATAAGAAGAAGATTTGTTCATGCAATAGACTCATGACCAAGCAATCACACCTTCTCCCCCATTCCCAGAACGATTAATCATACTGTGCCCTATAGAACATCCTGACTTTGATATTATAGGAGAACTAAAGAATTTTTACATAAAAATCCCGCTCCTCCAAGCTATCCAAGATATCCCAATATATGCAAAGACCATCAAAGAACTATGTATAAAAAAAACCAAGGAGGAGAATAACAAATAACCCAACAGTCCAAGTAGTTGGCACCCTATCTGATCTGTTATCAGGAAGAGAAGCACCCATCAAATATGAAGACCCAGGAAATCCAATAGTGATAGTGGAAATCAATGGACAAACCTTTTCAAATGCCTTAGTCGATTTAGGGGCTGCAATTAATATTTTAACAGCTACCACTTGTCAAAAACTGGGCACTACATCAGTAGAACCAGCTTTCACCTTATTAGAACCGGCTAACCAATCAGTGGTTAAGCCAAAAGGTACACTACATGATGTCATGGTATCCATTGATTAATGGGAATATCCTATCAATTTTCTAATAATAAACCCCAAAAACCAACTCGATGGACATCTGTTAATTTTCGGCAGACCTTGGCTTACAACTGTTGATGCTTACATTGGCTGCCAACAAGGTAGTATGACCATAACTAGAGGGAGTAACATCAAGAATCTAGCCCTATACCCTCCATCCCAGCCAAGTGTAACTATAATAAAAACTAACAAAAATCCTGTATCATATCTCACCGAAAACATTAGATTCCCATTAACCATAAAATATGCCCTCGATTTCAAAGATCAAATAGAGGATGATGTTATTAACAAATTCATTAACCAAGCTGAATCCAGATCCCACGTACAATGCCACATGATAGATGTAGTATTTGACAATGAACTAGAAGAAGATCCTCTTAAAGACACTCATGACCAAACAATACCTACTACCTCTGTTTCAAATAGAAAAACTATAGATATTGAGCCAGGAAAAAACCTTAAACATCAATAATAACTTGAATCCTGAATAAGAAGAGATGTTGATCCAACTACTGAGAAAATACAAGGAAGCTTTTGCATGGGATTATCTGGACATGAAGGGAATCGACCCCCAGCTATGTACCCACCACATTTATATAGAAGAGGATGCGAGACCTGTTCGCCAACCCCAACGAAGACTTAACCCTCACCTAAAAGACATTGTGAAAGCTGAATTACAAAAACTTTTGGATGTAAAATTTAGTTATCCAATCTCCGATAGCAAATTGGTCTCTCCGCTAGTAGTAGTGCCAAAGAAGAATGGAAAGTGGAGGATTTGTGTAGATTATAGAGAATTAAACAAAGCAACCCAGAACGACCACTTTCCCCTTCCATTATTTGACTACGTATTAGATACATTAGTAGGGAAGAAATTCTCTTCTTTCTTGGATGGCTTAAGTGGGTACAATCAGATTCAGATTGTCCTTGAAGACCAGAACAAAACTACTTTTACCTATCCTTGGGGAATGTTTGCCTATAGAGTCTTACCCTTTGGCCTATGCAATGCCCCAGCCACATTTCAAAGGGATATCCTCAACATCTTTTCAGTTTTAATAAATGAAGGGCTTGAAGTATACATGGATGATTTCACACCATATGGAGATGATTTTGACCCAACACTAGACACATTGGAAAAGGTTTTGCAACGATGTATCACCACCAGGCTCTGCTTAAGCCATGAAAAGTGCTAGATGATGATGACTGAAGGACTCATCCTAGGTAATTATATCTCAGCGACTGGAATACAGGTAGATCTAACTAAAATTAAAATAATTTTGTTAATACCTACTCCTACCACACAAACAGAGATACACAGTTTTCATGGATTTTTTAGTTATTATAGGAGATTTATAGAACATTTTTCTTAAATAGTTGCACCTCTATATGCACTAACAGGGAATGTTGATTTTGTTTGGACAAATAAATGTGACCATGCTTTTGAGGATCTGAAAAACCTTGTGTAAACAGCCCCAATGCTCAGAGGCCCAAATTGGGTTCTCCCATTTCAAATTTCATCAGATGCTTCAGACACAGCTATTGGAGCAGTCCTTGGTTAGGAAGAAGACAAAAAACCATATGCAATGTATTATATTAGCAAGAATTTGTCTCCTGATGAGCTAAACTATACTATTACTGAAAAAGAATTTTTAGCTATAATACATGTTGTAAATAAATTTAGGCATTATATCACTGGATGTCCTGTTGTTTTATATACAGATCACTCTACCATAAAATATTTAGCAAATAAACCAATTACAAATGGTAGAGTAATAAGATGGTTGATTCTATTGCAAGAATTCGATATCACAATAAAAGATCGACCTGGGAAAGAGAATCTTGTAGCTGATTTTCCTCATGAATTCCAAAGCTAGTGGATGCAACAACAGTCAAAGATCAATTTCCAGATGAACATTTATTTGCTATTATTGTCAAGACACCTTGGTACACTAATGTTGCAAATTATTTAGCAGTAGGCAAATTACCAAAACATCTGACCCCCAATGAATGAAAATAGATTGTGCAACGTAGTACCTGATTTTCTTGGGTTGGGGGCTACCTATTTCATACAAGGGCAGATATGCACATCAAAAGATGCATCCATGAAGATGAAATATTTGACATTCTGAAAGCCTGTCATGACAAACCATGTGGTAGACATTTCGCAAATCAAAGAACTGGTCACAAAGTTCTTCAAATAGGGTATTACTGGCCCACAATCTTCAAAGATGCGAAGAAATTTGTTCAGGCCTATGACAGTTGCCAAAGAGCAAGACGCCCTGAACAGTCTGACGAAATGCCTTTGAACCCATAGCTAGTAATCATACCATTTGAGTGTTGGGCGCTCGATTTTTTTGGTCCGATCAATCCATCATCGAACTAGAAAACATATATTTTGGTAGCAACTGAGTATGTGACCAAATGGGTTGAAGCAGAGGCACTTCCAAGAGCTATAAAAGACTCTATCATTCATTTCAGGTTCCAAATATTTGTGCGATATGGCCTCCCAAGATACATAATCACAGATGGAGGACCACAATTTGTAGGTAATAAAATTGTTGTAGTTTTAAAAAACTATCATATTCAACACAAGATTACCACTCCATACCACCCATAGGCAAATGGCCAAGTAGAGAGCACGAATAAAGTAATAGAAGAAATATTAACCAAAACCATTGCGTCACATAGACGTGATTGGGCTACAAGATTACCAGAAGCCTTGTGGGCATACCGAACAATGTTGAGACACACCATCGATTATTCACCATATTAGCTAATATTTGGAAAGGAATCCATTTTTCCAATAGAGTTTGAAATACAAATGCTAAGAGAAACACACGAAGTCAATCTATATTTAAATGAGGCCTATATTAATATACTACAAAAAATCAATGAGCTAGATGAAATTAGGCTCTCGACTCTTCATCATACTACATTAATCCAACAACAGGGAGAAAAATGGCACGAAGCCCTGATCAAAAATAAAATCTTCCACGAAGGAGATTGGGCACTCCTATACGATTCGAGGTTTCAGGATTTTCTGGGAAAACTTCAGACTCGTTGGCTGGGACTGTATGAAATCCAGAAATTGCATGAAAATGGCACTATTAATTTGACTACTATTGATGGATCTGGACATACCTTTAAAGCAAATGGCCAGTGAGTTCGACTGTACCACAAACCGCTTACTCGGGAATCCTTCTACCAGCAACTCCCGAAAGATTCTGACATGTAGATTTTGGCTAAGGAAGAGGACTCTTACTCACCTTAGGTTCAATATTTAATTTGATTGCTTTTAAAATTTTGCACATAACTTTTTCTGTTCTGTTTGTGTACATTACTTTTTGTACAGATTTCTGCATTTTTGCAATTTTTTTTAGATTTTATTGTTCCTTTCAGAAGGAACAACATTTTCGCCTTTTTGTTGTTCCTTTCTGAAAGAACAACACTTTTGCATTTTGTTGTTCCTTTTCGAAGGAACAACATTTTCGTCATTTTTTGTTCCTTTCCGAAGGAACAACACTTTTGCATTTTGTTGTTCCTTCTTGAAGGAACAAATTTTTTTCCGTTTTGTTGTTTCTTTCCAAAGGAACAACACTTTTGCATTTTTTTGTTCTTTTCCGAAGGAACAACATTTTCATCGTTTTGTTGTTCCTTTCCGCAGGAACAACACTTTTGCATTTTTTTGTTCCTTTCCGAAGGAACAACATTTTCGTTGTTTTGTTGTTTCTTTCCAAAGGAACAACACTTTTGCTTTTTGTTGTTCCTTTCCAAAGGAACAACATTTTCTCCGTTTTTCGTTCCTTTCCAAAGGAACAACACTTTTGCATTTTGTTGTTCCTTTCCAAAGGAATAGAATTTCCACCTTTTTGTTGTTCCTTTCCGAAGGAACAACACTTTCATTTTTATTGTTCCTTTCCGAAGGAATAGCATTTCTGCATCTTTTGTTTGCGCTTACTTTATTTTGTTGTCCTGATCAACGAACAGCTACTGTTCCTTTCAAGGAACAACACTTTCGAGTATGTTTTTTTCCTTTTTGCTTGCGGCTTCTATGTGCAAATATTCTTTTGTTGTCCCTCTAAAGAAATGACAGTTGTTCTATCTAAAGAAAAACACTTTTTGAGTGTATTTTTCTTTTTGTTTTTGTGTGTATGTGTGTTTTACCATTTAGAGGATTTTTGTGAGTGATGGTCATTTAAGACATAGCTATACATTTATGCAAGAATACAAAAACTAGAGGATACTAAAATCAACAAACCAAAAAAAAATCATTATCTTGGAAAGAAATTGCTTTGAATTGATAAGAGAAAAGAGGAAAGGACACAACTAGTTATATCACTTTGTTGTCTTTATTTTCACTAATAACAATGTGATTGATTATTTTTTATCATGATGGTTCTTTTTAATCCCCATAATTCTCTTTGACCATTATTATTGAATAAGAATAAGGGCATATTTTTCTCTATTGAGATGTTTAGACTTCTTCCACCATCCCTACTCTTAAGGAGTGTTACGCCACCCTCTGTATATAAATAGGAAAAGTGTTATATAAAAGAAAAGAAGAAAAAGAAAAGATGTATATCTATATGATTATTAACATGATTTGTCAGATGAAGGATAGGGGGTCCCATCAAGAGCCAGCCTACCATGATCATAATGAAGAAAGTGAAATGGCATTCCCATTATGGCCACCACACCAAGGATATGATCCAAGAGGCACATGAGAAAAATAAAAAGTCCTTGGAATAAGAGGTCTCATCACGAGCTGACCTGCCCTCCTTTCACTCCTTCCTGGTGAATTGCATTATGATTCATCTGGTTACCAAGCTAGCACAATGGCCTCCATTCTGACATTGCACAACACTTTCCTAGGCATACACAAAAGATTATGGTTCCAAGGGTGAAATAAACAACTCTGTCAAGGTTGTGGACACCTGTGGGAAATAGAGCTCTATTGATGGTATTGAAGTCATATTTCTTATACACCAATAGTTATCATAAACCCTTCTTCTTATATCTTTATAGTGATTTCGAATGACATTATGTCATATAATCCTTTCAAACCTTTTATACATGAAAATCATTCATAAATCAATCATGATGATTAAAGTGGATAATGACCGCATAAAGACTTTATTCACGTAAGCTGTCCTATCCTCCATTTTTTGCATTATATCACGGCACTTCCATATTTATTAGCGATTTCATCATACACCTCAATTTCGGTAATCCACTTATTTTTGTAAACATGTCATATATCTATACGTTGTTCCTTTATTCCATTGTACAATTGTAGTTTACCATGCTGCTCCTTTATTTGATGGCTAAGGACGGCCTATCACATTACAGGGGGGTGCAGGTGATCTCCATAATTCACTGGCATATGTGTCGGCTCATTATTCAGAGGTATTATGACATTCACCAAAAATTGGGAATAGAAAGCCTAATGGTATTGTTTTTCTCAATACACATGGCTTGCTATTCCTATGCCATTTCTGTGTTTTTCTCTGCAAAAATTAGCAGTAAGTTAAAAATTTGAACAGCTTGTTGTTCCATCATCTTCTCTGTCTTTCTTAACAGTGAGCTAAAAAATTGAATAGCCTGCTCTTCCATCATCGGCTATGTGTCTTTACAGTGTGCTAAGCAGGCATAAGATGGGAGGAAGATCAATTCTCAATGAGCCACAAGTGTTAATGGTCTCTGATGTTGCACGAGAAATCTTAGCAAGGGCGGGATGGATAGATTACCTTAACTTTCTATAGCAATCTAACGAGACGGTGGCAGTCAAGTTTTTGCAGAATTTACAGGAAAATCATTCCATGGTGAGAGGGAGACAGATAACAGTCATAGATGACATAACTACTGAAGTTTTGGGATTGCTAGCCGTTGGACCTGTATTGACTCTGAAAAAGGTGAGACTACGAGATGTCATAACCATCTTCCAGGATGAAGGGAAGAACCTTAATGTCAAAGGGAAAGGAGTCATGCCGGAAACCTTGGGAGAGCCTTGGGTAGAATTGGCTAGAATTATCCAAAGCTACATCACTTGCGATGGCAGAAAAGACGTGGTAAGACCACGTCATCTCAAACTATTAGCCATATTAAAGAAAAATGTGCTATGAATTTTCCTGCGTTATTAAATTTTTTATTACATGATGTTGCCCGAAGCGTGAGAAAATCTCGCCATGTAGAGTCAGTAGTAAGCCATTGTGGTTTAATTCGATTGATAGTTAGTTACAGTTTAGCCCAATAGCAGAGTAGTTGGGAAGAATTGATTTTCTCGATAAACAGGGGACTGGCCTTGCCAGCTCCAAAATGAAAACATATTGCTAGCACATCGAGTATACCACTGGAACGAAGACAATCTGTCAGATTGGCAAGGAGTAGAGGTATGTTGAGAAATTCCCAGGGAAACGTTGGCCGACCTATGGAAATACATGATTCATAAGACGAAAAACCCCCAGAACTTGAAGGTGGGGAGAATGAAGAAGAATTGGAGGAAACGATGAAGAAGAACCAGCGGAGGAGACAGACCAATCTGGTCAAGAAGAAGGGGAGGAAACAGAGCAACGCAGTGAAAGTCTACTATAAAACCCTCTGCAAGAAGATGAATTGGCCCAAATTTTGGCCAATATGGGCGAGTATGTCCAACCTCACAGCCCACTCAACTCCCATACCGAAGAAGGGCCGTAGGATCACTCTCCTCAGGATAAAAGTGTATTTGGGGAGAAGAGTGATGAGGATGAGGAAGAATAACAATCTATTCCTTGTTAGAATACATCGAAGAATTGCATGATGAAGAAGAGGTAGAAGAAGAAGCTGCCCAAGAGATAGCAGAACAAACCAGGGTTTCTACCTATGAAAAACCTGATCAATAGAACACTGAGGAGTTATTCCTAGAAGGAAACATGGAAATTGGCCAAGGTGAAGGTACAATGCCTTTCAAAACCCAGGCTTGAGAAAACAAACAACTATTCCTTCTAAGAAAACAGAGGAAATTAGAAAATTTCAAAAGGAACAACAGATATTTCTTAACATAACTAAGCAACTTTGGCAACAAATAAGAGTCTTAAAAATGGGGAAGAGCTCAAAAGTAGCCTCTGGGGCAAAGCGTGCAACCACCCAGGCAAAACCCCATAAGAAAAATACCAAGAGGACTCAAGTCAAACCTGTTATTCAGAACCGCAAGGAACAAAATTTGGTTGCTGCAAATGCAGAAGCACAAATGAACAACACACCGGCCTATGACAAGGAAGTCCAAATAAACCAGACAGTCTGTGAAAAGGAAAATCAAATCATAAAGACAAGATGTTGCAATAAGGAGGTCCAGGTAGATCTCTAGCCCAAAATTGTCATGATGGATAATGACCCAAGGATTGTAACTCTGCAAAAAGATTTGGCACAAGCCCAACAAACGATAGAGAAACTCACAAAGGAAACTGTTCCTCAAGAAAAATATCAAAAGTTACGACAATAGATAAACAACATCAATGCGTCCGAAAGCCAGGCCTTTGATGGATGGTGAAAGGCAATGGAAAGAGTAAAAAAGGTAAACCATAGACTAGACACAGTTATAAATCAAATGGATACCTTATGTTCTCTACATACTGATGTTCTAGCGTGTAGGGCACCTGCCAGAAACTATTCTTTGTTTTTGATGGAAAGATATTTACAATTGAAAATTAAGGCTGTCAAGGCAGGAGTGCCTATAGAGATAAAAACCATTGATGACTTCATAAACTGTTGTAAGCATTACGGGGTGAAAGTTCAATGATTTTTATGTGAATTTTATTTGCATAATCTTGTGTTAGATGGAGAAATAGAACAGAACCCTAGCCCTTTTGTGGGCGATGTCCAACTTCAGGCATTTATTTCTTTCTGTGTTAATCAGATAAAGTGGCTTAAAGCCCACAATGTCTTCCAAAGACAAGAGAATGGATTAGATCTGTAGAGTTGAGGCTTTTGTGATCCATATCAAGTTTACAAAATATTTTTCGGTGAAAATCACATGAAATATCATTTGCCAGATGATATTTCATGTGATTTTTGCTGAAAAATCTTTTGTAAACTGGATTAGATCTATGGGTAAGGAGTGAACCTAGAGACCCATTGTAATTATGGAATAAGCATAGGAGCTTAATGAGAACTCAGGGTGTAATCCAGACATTGGGACCTATTCACACAACAGTCATCTAGCAAGGGATAGAATACTTCTTAACCATCATAGACCTTGCCATAGCAGCAGCAAAATTCTGATACCAGACTTCTAATCAGAATATCCAAAACAGAGAGCCATTCAATTATGACAATTTTAAGCTACATGTTGACTGCTTGGTTATCTATGGTGACCTTATCTTGAGAGAAGGCCTGTCTTGGTTAGGTTGTGGGTTTTGAAGTCCAGTCATTTGGTATCCTGCACCAGGGGATAGAGCCTTATATGAGTTGCCTGAAGGTCAGACAAAGCATATTTTGAAATCTTAGCTAAAAATCATGGTTTTAGACCACTGACTGAGAATCCTTCTCCAGCCTACTCCCTAACTTCCTTGCATATCAATTACAATGTTTTCATGAGGGCATAATCAGGTGCTCATGTCCTAAGTGTCGTAAAATGATCAAAATTTAAAGTGCTTAGAACTAGTTCAAAGTTAAATGAATGGAAAGTGCTCGTCTTCCCGATTCCGACGCTGTAAACGGTTCAAAAAACGGTCGCCGTATGAGGAAGTTATGGCAAAAAGAAGAATTTGTCCATAACATTAGAAATTGTAATTTTTCAAAAAAAAATTAAAAAAAGAATATTCCGCCGGGTACGAAATCCGAGGCAACCACCAAACATTAAATGTAACTGCAGTTGAGTTGGCGGAATTTTGGCAGGAGCACCAAATTTGGCGGACCCGCCATAATTGGCGGAGCTATCTGGAGTTAACTAAAGTTAGCTGGAGTTTTTCTAGGGAAAAACTGGAGAAACTTTAAATGGCCATAACTTTGGCTAGGAAAGTTGGTTTTGGACGAATTTTTTTTTTGATTTTGGGTATTTTCGACCTTATGAAGCCATTGGTGCAGGTCGTATAGCCATCTAAGGTCATTTACAGAAGTGTTAGAGCCGTGAAAGTTCTAGGAGCCACGAGAGCCCAGTTTTGTGAAGACTGTATAAGGTTGCAGGTATCCATTGGAGGTGATGCAATAGTCAATCCTGAAGGATTCAAGTGTTCTGAATCTATTTTTACCATCTATTTCTCCTGTAGATGCTTCTATTCAGCTGTATTTTCAATTTTAACATTTAATAAAAACAAGGACAAGCCCGGTTGGGAGCTTTGGACCCAACAGACGTAGCCTTGGAGGGGGTGAACTGCTTTATCAACTTATTTTTCATTTGTGGTTGATTTATTTTGCAGAAAAAATTCATTTTAATGTGTTAAAAAGTAAAAGGAAATAACTCTGCTATGCTTAAATGGGTCATGAACAGCTGAAAATTTCATGTGTTTTCTTTCTGCAATACATGGAAATCTTTTAAACATGTTTAATTATGAATTGAATACCTTGCAAACAAATTTCAAGTAGTTTCAAATTCAGATCAAGTTGGTATCAGAGCTTAGGGTTTTGTTCAAAGATCTTCTAACTGTCTTGCAAAGTATTGATGCTTACCATGTTGAAACTTAAAAGAGGGGAAGGACAATTGACTAGAGAACGAGAGAATCCTCAGTCAAGGAAGGCCAAAGAGCCATCACCTCCACCTTCAATTTCACCCTCAAGAGTCTCAGCAGAAGCTTCAAGGATGCCTGAACATGAAGGAGAAATTCCTATAGAGACAGATCCAAGAGAAGAAGAAAGAGTCTTCAGAAAGGCTTTCTTAGACCTCACTGAAATGGTGAGGATATTGTACCAAGAAAGAAATGAGAAATTGGCTGGAGAAGGGTCCAAACATCCACATGAAGGAGATGGCTCTTCAGGAGGTAAGAAGGATGATGATCATTCCAAGAAAGGACATGGAGGAAATGGTGATCCACCACCCCCATCTTCACCTTCTTCCTCTTCATCCTCGTCTTCTTCTGTTCATAAGCATAGATCCTCTCGAAAAATTCCTTTTTTGAAGCTTGATGTAAAATTCGAATTACCTATGTTTAATGGTGAAGTGAATGCAGAAAGGCTTGACAACTGGATTAGGCAATTGGAAGTTTACTTGAGGATCTAGAATATGCATGATGATTCCACAAAGATTCAGTTGGCTTCTTTGAGAATGGATGGAGGAGCATTGGTCTGGTGGGAGGCCAAGACTAAAGAGGAGATCAAGAAATTTGGTAAGGTTACCTTAACATGGCCTGAATTTCTGTTAGCCATTAAAAAACAGTTTTATCCTCTTGCTCACATGTAGAAGGCATTATGAATTGGCAAAACTTCAGACAACTTAAGGGTCAAAGTGTCCAAGACTACACCCAAGAATTCAGGAGAAGAGCTCTCTTGTTAGGGGTAGATTTGCAGACCAAGGAAACCTTGCTGAAATACATTGGTGGCTTGCATAGCTACCTTAGACACACCATCTTGATGTTTAACCCTACTAGCCTGGACAAGGTTTGTGTCCAAGCTACCCATTTAGAGGCAAGGGGAAAAAACACATTTGAAGAGGGTAGAAACAAGCCCCCCAAGGGGAAAAACAAAGAGAAAACCTCCAAGGGAAAGGGCAAAAAGAATGCATTTGTCAAACAGGAGAGTGAGAAAGTGATCTGTAAACACTGTTCTAAACCAGGCCATGAGGAGAAAAACTGTTGGAAATTATATCCTGAAAAAAGACCTCAATTTAACAAATCCAAAGGGAAACAGAAAATTGCTGCTACTACATCTACACCACAAGATTTAGGGGAAGATTCAGGTGATGAAACCAAAATTACAGCCATGGGTTTGAAAAACTTGAAGGGAAAAGAAGTTGAAACTCAAGCCAACACTAGTACCTCAAACTGCCATGTACAAGCTCCTAATGAGGAAGAAAGAATTGAACTGTTTCATGTGAGGGTGATTTCAAAACATACTAAAATTGACACACTTTTTGATAGTGGGTCACAAGCAAACCTTATATCAGAGGACTTGGTCAAGCAGCTTAAACTTGAGACCGTTCCCCATCCGAAGCCATATCCACTTGGATGGATTTGCAAGGATGCAAATTTACAAGTTTCAAGAAAGTGCACATTGCGCTTTGCAATTACTGCACATTTTATTGACACAGTTGAACTTGATGTGGTACCTTTTGATATAGCAGGAATTGTTTCGGGAAGTCCTTACTTGTTTGACAGGAAAGCTATCTTTCATCGCCATGAAAACAAATATCATCTATTCGAAGATGGCAAGGAGTTCATTGTTGGAGCTCATCGCAAGAAGACAAATATAGCGATGGTGAATGCAGGACAGGTAAAAAGGCTGGTCAATTCAAGTAAGAATTTTGTTCTTCTTATGATTAAGCCCAAGGTTGATGTGAATCATGAGTCATTTGACAATTGTGATCCAAAACTTAAATCAGATCTGTATGATGTAGTTGATGCATATCATGAGATGTTTCAGGAGCCAACAGGTTTGCCTCCTAAGAGGGAGATTCAACATCAAATCCATTTGCATCCAGATTGTCCTCTTCCAAACATAAGCATGTACCGCATGTCTATTATGGAGAATGCTGAAATAAAGAAGCAAATAAAGGACTTGTTGGACAAGGGTTTCATAAGGCCATGTACTTCGCCATGTGGGTCACCGATTGTATTGATTCCAAAGAAAGATGGCACTTGGCGTATGTGTGTTGATTTCAGGGCCTTGAACAAGATAACGGTAAAGAATTGTTACCGCTGAAAGATGCTCGATATTTCACTAAGCTAGACTTGCGCAGTGGATATCATCAAGTAAGAATTGAAGAAAGTGACATTTGGAAGACAACCTTTAAAACCAAACAAGGATTCTTTGAGTGGCTTGTGATGTCGTTTGGTTTGTGCAATGCACCTGCAACTTTCATGCGGGTAATGGATGATGTCTTGCATCCTTTTCTTGATGATTTCGTTATTGTCTACTTAGATGACATCTTAATTTTCAGCAAGTCTAGAGAATATCATGTCATGGATGTTAGAAAAGTACTTGATGTTTTGAAGAAGAATCAGTTATTTCTTAAAATGTCAAAGTGTGAATTTGGAAAGACTTCTTTGGTTTATTTGGGACACATAGTAGGAGGAGGTGCTTTGAGAATTGATCCTACTAAGATTGAGGCTATTGTGAAGTGGCCTACTCCCAAATCCATAATAGAGGTAAGAATTTTTTTGGGTGCAACTCAATATTGGAGGAAGTTTATCTCTAACTTCTCTTCTATAGCATCTCCTATGCATGCAGTGACAAGTGCGAAGCATGCTTTCCAATGGGGAGGCAAGCAGCAAAAAGCTTTCGAATTTGAAAGAGAAGATTAGTTAAGCTCCAGTCCTTGCATTACCGGATTTGAGACAACCATTTGAGATACAAACTTATGCTAGTGATTATGCTATGGGTGCAGTTCTTCTACAGCGTGGTAAGCCTATTGCTTTTCATTCTGAAAATTTTAATGGTGCTGTTGTAAATTATCCTACATATGATAAGGAGTTGTATGCGTTGGTACAAAGCATCAAAAAGTGGAAACACTACTTGATGGGAAAAGAAAATGTTATACATACCGACCATCAGCCCTTACAGTACTTGCAATCACAAAGCAAGTTACAACAATCATGACACTTCAGATGGATGGGCTCCTTGCAACAGTTCCATTTGGTAATAAGGTATAAGAAAGGTACTTTGAATAAGGTTATTGATATGCTTTCAAGGCACATTATTGGTGCTGTTACTTTACTTAAGAATGCTTCCATTGTACATGATAGTTACATAGAACAATATGCATCTGATGATGACTTTAAAGATGTGTATGCTAACTTGAGTAAAGGGAATCATGTAGAGGAAAATGACTATCACATGCATAACAATTTGCTGTTTCATTTGGGCAAGTTGTGTATGCCACAGGGGGAGAGGATAAATATCATAAGAGAAGCTCATTCTTCTCTTATTGTTGGCCATTTTGGTGTGAGCAAAACAGTTGCACATCTACAGAGGTATTGCTATTGGCCTCGCATGGTAGATTCTGTTTCAAGGTTCATAAGAGGTTGTTCATTATGTGCTACAAGCAAGCCTAGCAATAGGAAGCTTGGGTTGTATACTCCTTTGCTAGTACCTTCTAGACCATAGGAAAACATCTCTATGGATTTTTTAGGAGGTTTTCCAAAATCTCGAAAGCAGCATGATTATTTATATGTAGTAGTTGATCGTTTCAGCAAAATGTGTATACTTATGCCTTGTAAGAAAACTATAACTGTTGAACAAACTGCTGAATTATTTTTTCATCATGTATGGATTCACTTTGGTTTTCCTACTTCCATTATTAGTGACAGGGATTCCAGATTTGTGGGGAATTTTTGGTCCAACCTATGGGAGATGATGGACACAAAGTTGAAGAAAAGTATTGCTTTCCATCCGCAAACAGATGGACAAACCGAAGTTGTGAATAGAACCATTGTGCACCTCTTGAGAGGTTATTGCAGCAAGCATCCCAAGCTTTGGGATGAACATTTGCACTACATACAACATGCTTACAATCGTTCCAAGCACTCTTCCACAAACACCTCACTGTTTGAAGCTTTTTTTGGTTACTTGCCAAATTCACCTCTTGATTTCATTCTTGAGAAAGATGTTTCCATTGAGGGACATAGTGACATTGACAAAGCTTGTTCATTCATTGAAAGAATTCAGCAAATACATCAGCAAATTCAAGAACATCTTGAGAAGAGTCAAGGCAAGTACAAGAAAAGACACAACAAGCATAGAGTCGATCACAAGTTTCAAGAAGGAGATGAGGTATGGCTGTACATTAGTAAGGAAAGGATGCAAGGAGAAGGTAAAAAGCTGAAGCCTATTCATTATGGTCCATTCAAAATCCTAAAGAAGGTTGGAAATAATGCGTTTCAATTAGATTTGTCTTCCTACATGCAAATGTATTCTGTTGTCAATGTGGAGAACTTACGTTTGTATGAACCTCCTTTGATTGCTGATCATGAAAATGTTGTTCAGTTGTCATCTATAGAAGATTTCTCGCCAGAATTCTTAGATGAGCTGAAAGAAGATACAATCCTTGACAGAAGGACACGCACTTCAAGGAGGGGCAGTGTAGATTATGTTCGGGTTGGTTTCAAAGGCAGCAAACTGAACAAGGCAAAGTGGATGGAAGTGGACAGAGTGAGGGAGCTGTACCCTCACCTCTTTAACAGGTAGTTGAAGGCTTTTGGGGTCCAAAATCTTCCCAATGGGGAGGCGTGATCATGTGCTCATGTCCTAAGTGTCGTAAAATGCTCAAAATTTAAAGTGCTTATAACTAGTTCAAAGTTGAATGACTGGAAAGTTCTCGTCTTCCCGATTCCGACGCCGCAAACGGTTCGAAAAATGATCGCCGTATGAGGAAGTTATAGCAAAAAGAAGATTTTTTCCATAACATTAGAAATTGTAATTTTTCAAAAAAAAAATAAAAAAGGAATATTCCGCCGGGCACGAAATCTGAGGCAACCACCAAACATTAAATGTAACTGCAGTTAAGTTGGCGGAATTTGGGCAGGAGTGCCAAATTTGGCGGACCCGCCATAATTGGCGGAGCTATATGGAGTTAACTAAAGTTAGCTGGAGTTTTTCTAGGGAAAAACTGAAGAAACTTTAAATGGCCATAACTTTGGCTAGGAAAGTCGGTTTTGGATGAATTTTTTTTCGATTTTGGGTGTTTTTGACCTTTTGAAGCCATTGGTGCAGGTCTTACAGCCATCTGAAGTAATTTACAGAGGGTTTGGAGCCATGAAAGTTCTAGGAGCCACGAGGGCCTAGTTTTGTGAAGACTGTATAGGGTTGTAGGTATCCATTGGAGGTGATCCAATAGTCAATCCTGAAGGATTCAAGTGTTCTGAATCCATTTTTACCATATATTTCTCTTGTAGATGCTTCTATGCAGCTGTATTTTCAATTTGAGAATTTAATAAAAACAAGGACAAGTCCGGTTGGGAGCTTTGGACCTAGCAGACATAGCCCTGGACGAGGTGAACTGCTTTATCAACTTCTTTTGCATTTGTGGTTGATTTATTTTGCAGAAAAAATTCGTTTTAATGTGTTAAACAGTAAAAGGAAATAACTCTGCTATGCTTAAATGGGTCATGAACAACTGCAAATTTCATGTGCTTTCTTTCTGCAAGACATGGAAATCTTTTAGACATGTTTAATTCTAAATTGAATACCTTGCAAACAAATTTCAAGTAGTTTCAAATTAAGATCAGGGCATGAAAAAGGGTAAGTAGGGGGGTGTGTTGAGAATTAGAAAAGGTATGTAATTTCCACTTATTTCATTATCTTTTCCTTTAATTCATAACTTCTTTACATTATGAGATGGGCATATGATGAAGGATTATGATAAAGTTTAAGAGATTTGTAAGTAACATAAAATTACTAATTATTACCTTTTTATATGCAGAAAATGAAGAAAATGGAAGATCGCCATCTCAAAGGAAAAGACAAAGCAAAACCGACTGTTATCCCTTTGATAGGGAACCGCATCCAAACAAGACAATCCAGATCAGAGCGCATGAGCAAGGAAAAGGAAGAAGAAATACCATATCTGCGCAAGAGGACGAAGAGATAACTGAAGGATAACGATATGGCGAATCCCTCAGGATCCTTTGATCCTGAGGGATCACTACCTTAAGAATCTTTGTATCTTTGGTATTTCCACCTGACCGCTATAAAAAGGGATAACAATGCTAGCCCAGGGGGCGGATTATTGTTGTTTTATAGAATTTGCTATTGCAAATGGAACTTTGATCATCGACTCTCTTTAAAGAGCGATTACTGTAACTTTGTTTCCACGATTAATACATAAATCTTGTTGTTGCTCCGTCTTTTATTCTGGAGTAACCGCAGCAGTGAGTACCTGGAGGCTAAGGGCCCGGCCCTAGTGGATCACTTGCTTTCTATACCACTATTTTCCAATTCCAAGTTGTGTTTTGTTTGATTTCTTTTACTTGTTTCATTCAGTAATCTGCTGCTCCTTGTTATTTCGTTTACTGGTTATGTTATATTTAATTTGTATTTGAATAGTAAGGTTATCTTCTGCAATTGAAATGTTATGTTGTTCATTTTGAAATTATATCACATTGGTGTTCCTTTACAGATTGATATTACAGTGTCACATTGTTGTTCCTTTATAGATTAACATTATTGTTCATTCACAGAGTAACATTGTTGTACATTTACAGATCGTTATTGTTGTTTATTTAGCTATGGGTTACCTCTAAGTGTGATTGTTGTTCATTTGGATTGTCGTTCCATTACAACTGCAATTGTTGTTTCATTATAACTGTGGTTAATATTTATTATGCTAAACTCATATTACTGATTTCATCATTATAGATTCACCTGTGTGTTAACATTCGATTTAGTTCACTATGTGTTTACATTTGATTTAGTTTGTTGTTCAATATTTCATAGACTTATTTAAGTTTATTTTTCCATTCTTGGTTTGTTGTTCAAATAATTTCGAGTTAAAGGTTGCTGCTCGATTCCTTTAGATTACAATTGCTGCTTAATTCATTCATGTACATTAAAGCTTTGTTTTTTAATATTTTCAATAGATTAGTTGATGTTCCCTTTTATGTTAATTGAATTATCATTTCAAGTAATTGCTTTGGTGTGAACAAAATGATCTGCAACTGTAGTGAACATTGACTATTGTTGTCTGGTTCCCACATTGGGGGTCATCTCTTTGATTGCTTTTCATTTGCATCAGGGAAGAGTTATCATTACTACACCCTTGACTGATGAGTGTTGTAGTTTTTTTAAATGAATGATTTAGTTACAAAGCATTTCAATTTCTTGCCATTAAAATTTGGGGTTTGTTTCTAGCATTTATTTACTTTTGTGAAAGCACTATACTACTAGTATTACTCTTAACAAATGACCACCTTAGACTGAGTACACTCTTGAGATAACAAGTCATACCTGGATTGATAATTAATGTAGGGTAAATAGAGGTTAAAAAGACCCTTTTTACTGCTCAACACAAGGTAGCACTGTTGTTAATGGGTGGAACATTTCTATGGTTCCTGAAAATGGAGCAGAAAATCTAGTGGTCTCTAGAGAGAAGACCATGCTGTGGCATCAAAGGCTTCGACATATTGGAGAGAATGGCCTTCGAATACTTCATGGTAAAGGTATGGTAGAAGGTATGAGTAATAGCTCTCTGGATTTTTATTTATGTGAAAATTGTGTATCTCGGAAGCAAAATTGGGTGAGTTTCCCATCTGGTGGTAAAAGGGAAAAACAAATATTAGAGCCTATGCACAATGATGTGTTTGGACCTATGAAGGTTCCATCACTGGATTAGTTTGTGTACTATGTATCATTTAGATATGACTTCTCAAGGAATACATGGATTTATTTCCTTAAGAAGAAGTCTGAAGTCTTTGACAGGTTTAAAGAATTCAAGGCTCTGGTGGAAAACCAAATAGATAATAAGACAAAGGTGTTGAGGTCAGATAACGATGGAGATTTTTGTAGCAAGGAATTTGAAGAATTTTGTAAGAAGTGTGGTATAGCATGATAGAAGACTACTCCATACACACCTGTGCAAAATAGAGTTGCATAAGGAATGAATAAGACATTGATGTACAGGGAAAGAAGCACGCTCAGTGATGCTGCATTAGGACAAGAATTCTAGGCAGAGGCAGTGGAGACAGCATGTTACCTGGTCAACAGATCACCTTCATTAGCATTGGAGGATAAGACTCCACAAGATCTATGGACTGGTAAGAAACCCTCTCTTTCACATCTAAGGGTATTTGGATGTGGTGTATATGTACATGTTCCAAAGGAGAAAAGAACCAAGTTGGACAGTAAATCTAAAAAGTGCATATTTATTAGGTACAAGGATGGTATAAAGGGTTATGAGATTTGGAACCCAGTAACAAGGAAGGTTGTGTACAACTGATATGTGTTGTTCAGAGAGTTGAAAGATGTTATTAAACATGAATTCCAACCCAAGGAACCTGAGAAGATAGAGTTTGAGCTTAAGGAGGAAGAATCAAGCTCTACAGTAGAGGAGGAATCAAAAGATGAAGAGCCACAAACTCCGCATGTGAGAAGATCAGTTTGAAAAAGAACAAAACCAGAAATGTAGTCCATTTTCTTTTTGTTAAAAATTTTCTTTATCTGTTATTGATGATGATCCCGAAACTATGAAGGAAGCAGTAGATTCAGAGGATGGAAAACTCCAGAAAGAGGCCATGGTTGATGAAATGGCATCTTTACACAAAAATGAGGCTTGGGATCTGGTGGAGTTGGTGGCTGGAAGGAAACCCATTGGCAGCAAATGACTGTTCAAGAAGAAGACAAATGCAGAAGGAAAGGTGGAGAAATACAAAGCTCGGTTGTTAGCAAAAGGTTATTCCCAGGGGTTGGGAATTGATTTTGGTGATATTTTTTCTCTTGTCGCCAAGGTAGCTTCTATTATATTACTTTTATATGTTGTTGTTGCTTTTGATTTTGAGGTAGAACAAATGGATTTGAAGACAACATTTCTTCGTGGGGATTTGGAAGAGGAGATCTACATGAAGCAACCTGAAGGCTTTGTGGTGAAGGGTAAGAAAGAATTGGCATGCAAGTTAAGGAAGTCTATATATGCGTTAAAACAGTCACCAAGGATGCGGTATTAGAAATTTGATACATTTATACGAGGACTTGGCTTCACCAGAAGCAAAGCAGATCACTGTGTCTTTTTTAAATTAATTGGCGGCTGTGTTATTTATCTGGTCTTGTATGTGGATGATGTATTGCTGGTTGGAAATGACAAAGAAATTATCCAGGATTTCAAGACCCAATTGTTCTCAAAATTTGACATGAAAGATCTTGGTGCTGTAAACTATATTTTAAGCATGGAAATTAAAAGAGATCAAGCAAAGAGGAAGCTCTGGTTAACCAGAGGAAGTATGTTGAGACAATATTGCAAAGGTTTAATATGCAGGATAGTAAATCGGTGAAGGTTCCTATTCCTATAGATGCAAAGTTATCTGTTGAACAGTGTCCCAAGACACAATAGGAGGAAGAGGCCATGTCACGTGTTCCATATGCAAGTGAAGTCACTAGCCTGATGTATGTGATGGTATATACTAGACTAGACAATATACATGCAGTGGAAGTATTGAGTAGGTTTATGTCAAAATTAGGGAAGGAGAATTGGACAACAGTAATGTAGGTTTTCAAGTACTTGCATGGCACTAGTGATTATGACTTGTGCTATGAAGGAAGACCAATATTGGACAGAGTGTTGGATATTCATGGCTTTGTTGATAGAGACTCCGCTAGAGATCTGGATGATAGAAGATCTACAAGTGGGTATGTGTTTAACGTATTTGGAGGTGTAGTGAGTTGGATGAGTAAGAAACAATCTGTAGTGGCTCTATTAACTACAGACGCAGAATACATGGCAGCCACTCATGCAAGCAAGGAATTAGTTTGGTTGCAGAGATTGTGTTCAAGTATGGGGTTAGTACAGGGAGCTATAAGGATAGACTGTGACAACCAAAGTGCAATTTTCTTGGAAATGAAACCTACTTATCATTCAAAGGCAAATCACATTGATCTTCAATATCACTTTGTGAGGGATATGATAGAAGACAAAAAGGTGTTTCTAGTAAAGGTGGACACTTCGAAGAATACCAGAGATGCATCGACAAAATCTGTGAGCTCTCAGAAGTTCTCTTGGCGTAGAGAAACAATGGGTGTTTTAGGGCTGGACAAATGACTAAGCTCCCATGTGGCCCCTTGTGGAAGGAAAACAACTAGTGGGGGAATGTTGGGTTGTGTTATATTCTTTCCACAACTAGCCTATTTAGTTAACCGGGGGGTTAGAGGGGGGATGGAGCCCCCCATTCGTTGCATCGATTGCACTGGGGGATCATAGGGGGTTTGAGGGGGTCAAGTAGCCCCCCTCTACAAGTTTGGGGGTAGTGCCCGGAGGAAATTTTTTTGGACCCTATATTAGGTTGGGTGGACCTACCTATGCTTTTTTGCATGGTTTTGCACATGGTTTTGGATGCGATGGTTTTCAGTTCATGGTTTTCAACACAATAATTTTTCGGTCCATGGTATTGGATGCTTCAGCATGTATAAATATGTATTGTAACATTGAAAGGAACATAATGAAAAATCAATCCGGTAGTCCTGGCTTTGGGATCCAGGGGAAAATATTTGTGTATATGTGTTTTATTTATTCTCTTGAATTGTTTATTTTATGTGTTTTACAATTCGTATGTATGTAATTTTTGTACAGGGTTAAAACCTACACTCTCCCCACTACAAATCCTGGATTATGAAGGGGTACCCTTCCATTGCAAAAGATGCCACAAGGTAGGACACCTATTTAAGGATTGCCCTCTGATCAGAAAGGCACAATTAAGGGAGAAAGATAAAGCCATACCATCTAAGGATCCTCAAGTCAAGGAGAATCCTCCCTTGTCTGGTGATGCTAAGACTCACACTATTCCAGTTGCAACAAGAAAATAACCTGCAAAAGAGTTCGCAAAGAAGTGAGGGAAAGCACCTTCTCAACACCCCTCACCTCCTCTGACCAAGGCAAGGGTGGCTGTTGGGGTTGCACACTCCTTGGGTATGTTAGATTCTATCTCCTCCTCTATTCATCTTTCTTCCTCATATGATTTTTTGGCTTTTACTTCGATTAATTCTAAGGCCTCTGCTTCCTTTTCATCGTCTCCCATTACCCTGACTTGCTCCCTTCATCCCCCTTCCCCCACTCTCTCAAGTGCCCCGCCTTCATTTTGAGATAAGGCCCTTGCTAAATCCTCTGCGTTTGATCTTAAACACCCATTGCCCAGATACCCCCTCTTCCCTTCCTCCTTGTCTAAAGCTATTTTGTGGGTTAGGGAGGAGATAGCTGCGGGAAGACATCACTCTATCGAATGGACACTTAGAAAATTGAATACCCAGGAAGCCCCCCCTCCATGAAGATGCTATCCTTCAACTATTGAGGGTTAGCTAGCCCTCGGAAAAATTATCTCTTCATAGACTTTTGAACTATGAACAAATCAATGTCCTTTTTCTTCAAGAAACTCTAGGCCTTGCAAATGTTGTCACCCACTTTCTTGAATCATGGCTCCCTGAATGGAATATATAAGCGTTTGATGTTAATGGTCGATCAGGGGGAATGGCCATTGTTACAGGGAAAAGTGTCTATTTAGAACTACTCTATCCCACTAAGGTGTGACAGCTACCTTAGAAACAAACAGAGAAAAACTACTTTTGTATTTCCTTTATGAATTATAGATAGAGAGGAATAGAAAGAACCAACCTGTGTCTTGCGCTAATCCTTTGATCCAATCCCTCTCTTCCTTGATGGTCTCTAGCTACCTGCTCCCTTGCATGCCCAACTTCACAAAGTACCTGTAAGATCACAGAAGCAGAGCACTATACAAAGACACGGATCTATATTCATAAACAACTTAGGATCATATTTAATTTAACCATACAAATGTAACTAGCATCAATGATACAAAAGCATGGAGCAAAACTCAAATAGTTTTTATTGATAAACAAGAAAATATCCAGGAGGAGTTACAACCAGTGGTTCCGACCCAACATCAACCTCCCAGCAAAGAAACCCCTCTTCACCTCAAACAAAGCATAAATCACCCAACAATCTGATGTTTGTCTCTAGAAACCAACAACAATTCCTTACAATATGAAAAATTCCAGCCTCTGGATCTATGGGATGAGGGATCCATATATAGATATGTGTAAGGAGGATGAGTCAGCTTTTGATTTGATTAGTGTCTTCTCTCTGTCAGTTCTTGCTTCCACTTTGAGACTGAGGGCCTCTTACTCATCCTTGGTCGAATTCAGTGAGGCAAGTGTCACAGGAGAAGATTCTGGAAGCTTCCATTGCCTCTCCACCTCGCGGAATGACACTACCATTTGTCATTTCTCGCCCATCGCACCCTATAGAAGGGAGTTTTGAAATGCAACGCACCCTCACAGTGTATATAGGTGCAATGCAACGCACTTAGCCAGTGGAGCAGCTGAAATCATCCTGTTTTGACCAATTCTGAGTAGTTTCTGGTGGAGAACTTCTGGGAGAAGCAGTAATCTGTTTACCTTGTTCCTTTAGGGGTTAGAATAACACTTTTAGGGACTTAGGAGCCCTTGGTTTATGGACATTTCATGCTTGGTGTTGTAGGGCACAAAAATGTCTATAACAGTTGCCCCCTAAAGTATGAGGCCGTTAACCTTTTGGTGTCAGGTGAAATGCTTTATTATGGGGATCTGAAGTTCTTTCAACGCTGGGAGGAGACCTATAATAAGATACAATACAATACATTATCTTCATAATATTTTCATGATCTAGCTGAGGCGGGCATTCCCATGCTCAACTTTATAAATTCATTTTGATGTACATAGGACACACAATCGTCTTAGTGTAGACTGATGATTCTGATAGAGCCATCATCCTTTTGGTAGGATGATTATCTGTGCTGCAATGTTGTACATTGAATGTATTTATTTCCCCGAATATATATCGCAGCCTGGATGGATGAAACTAGATCTGAGGTCTTCAATCTCGTCCGATCTTTACTCGAAGTACAAGTCGATCCATGTGAGAAATGTTTTGAAGTCGAACATGGAAAGACATCGCTTGATTACCAGTCAATAATGTAAACTGTTAACAAGCGCAAGAGGAATCACCGATAATGATAATGATCCTCAAGGTACTGTAGTACAATTCACGTGGTGTGAATAGAGGACTTGGCGTCGAACACCACGCAAAATCTTTCGGTCGAAGGCCATTGATGTAAACCTGTCGCCGGAAGTGAGAAACTTGCCATTGAGGCATGCAAGCTTCAAAGTACTAAATGGTGTGTTCCTAGATCAACTTCTTGGATAATGAGCTGATGTCGACAAGAAGTGATACGTCACAGGAGGGCCTTAATGAATCCCACATCAATGACACGGAACGGAGCAAATGATTTTGATGGAGGTGAAAACGATCTGATGATACAAGGTTCAGGGTGGTGGTCATGAAAGAATGGAGTATAATGTATGGTAGTGGGTGAGACACGGGTGACTTCTCTGGATGACTTCTCTTGAACATATCGGTGACACTGATGTGATGGACTGGTAGCATTAACCCAAAATGTGGATGGTATGGCATGACCATGGTGATGTGACCGGTGAATGAAACAACCCAACCCGACTTGGACACGGAGTGGAAGTGTCATGTTCAAGAGCGACTTGCTACCAACAAAGTTTCTTTGAGTTTTATTCCCAATTTTTCCCCAGTCATTGCTGACCAGTACCTCTTTATTTTTGTCAAGCTTGAGGAGGATAACATATGCTTGTTCTATAATTTTCCCTTCGGGCAAACCCATCACTATGTTTTAACGAGCCTAGCGATAGTGAAACCCGTTCTCGTCTAAAGACAAGTTTGTCGCTATTAATCTTTTTAACGAGTTCAACGACAAAGATAACTCGGTCCTTTTCAATTTTAGAGAGTCTGAAAAGGAATTTAAAGGTAACTACAAAATTCCTTTTTCGTCATCTAATCCCTTAAGTCCGAAAAAGTATAAAACAATACAGAAGGGATGAATTTTTGATAGTTTTAACGAGCCGAACAAAACAAGCGCTCGATCTTTTTGTGTAATAATCCCTTAGGTCCAAAAAGATTAAAATCTAGATGAGGGATAGTACTTCCTCTCCCTTTAATGAGCTGGAGAGGCCAATGGCTCGACAATCTTTTCATATTTTACGAGTCAGTTGAAAAGAGCTTAAAGGATACTTGTCTTTTGAGGAACGAGTGATAAAACGGGTAGCAGCTGATTCCAGGTAAGGTTTGGAATTTTCCAATCACGACAGTGTCACAAGGATGGCTAGTGAAATCACTCTTCGCAGTTGTTCCTCAAAACAGGTAAACAATCAAATGGAGGTGAATGATCGGCTAATGAAAAGTGGAGGTGATGGTGCAAACACGACCAAGGCTTTAACGGCTGAGGTACTACATTCACGATGGTTATTTACCAGGGGAATAGTTCATTTTTCAACGAGCTTAAACATGGGTGGAAACATTTGCTCATGTCTTATGTTTATTTTTTAACGAGCTTGAACTATGTGCTAAAACTGCTCGATCAATCCAGTCTTGCGATAAGAATGTCTCATGTAAAAACGACCTCTTTTAGAGATTTGCCCCACATCCTTTCTTTATGAAAATTAGGAAACAACCAATCCTACGAGTTTAAAGGGGTAGAGGTCCTAAAAATTTAAAAAAATAAATAGTCACTCTTTGCTTGCATTCCTAAAGGTTTACATGCCCCCAGGTATAAAACAGAGTTTCAAGGTTACCCCTTCTTTAGTCCGTTAAAACATTTGTTTTACCGAGAGAGGCCTACATCTTACAGGTTACCCAAAGATCGTTTTATTCACAACGCAAACAAAACACTTCTCCGGCGATGTCTACCGAAATAAAAAAAGGTGAGCGGCGGTGCTCGCCAACTCACATATCTTTGACAAGAGAATCTTGTTCTAGAATAACCCCCTCTTCCAATCAGGGACGGGGGTACAGACTAGTCATATTCTCTCGTGGAAACCTACCCTATACCTGAAGTTTTCCTGCCGAAGCAGACCAGGGTGCATGCCCCCTGGGATTCAGTCATATCCCTTCGGATCACTCGTGCTCTTCGGGAGGACGGACTGGAGATTGAGACATTTCTTGCGTGAAAAGACCATTCAGGGATGGTATATGACTATTTGCTATGCGTGATCCAGGAATTGAAAGCTGGTCTACGAGCTTGATCACTCTTCCTTCGTGCGGAAAACACATCACTCTAAAGAGTGATGAGACGATGGCTCTCATGCAATAAATATAGTCTCGTCCAAGGAGTAGATTGTAATCCAGGGGTCCTTGAACTACTATCACGTTCATGTGAACGGTTTTCCCTCTCAACGTTATGGGCACGTTGGGAAGGATCCCTAACGGTCTACTGGTTCCTTTATCAAAGCCTGTCAGATTTCTCATCTCAGGCAAAAGCGATGGCGAACCAAGCGCTTTCCAAGCAGTTGAGGAAAGGATACTCACAGAAGCCCCCTCTTCTATGATGGTACCAGCCATAACCATTCTATATATCTGAACAATAATTCGGAATGGTACACTAGCTGGTAAACGGGGTCTGCCTAGTTGATTCTAGTCGAAGGAGACAATTAGGTTGCTTGGAGGTGGGACCGAATAGACAACCGGGTACGACTCTGATGAAATTCCTTCCTGCGGTAAAGGAACGGGTAAATTGCCCCCATGTTCATTGGAGTCTGTGCTTATGAAAAGAATTTGGACGGTGTCATCCTTGTTCTCTTCAGTGATTGTATCATCTGAAGATGGAACCTCTGAAGGCAAGACCGGGTCAACTGCCGCCTAGACCTTTTGACTTTCGTCTGGTATGGATTTAGATGGTTCATCTTCAATGACAGATGCTTCGGCCGACCACCTGAGCGGGTCAGCCGGATTTTCAACTAGTGATGGACTCGGCAAGAGTTTTTTATATCCAGGAGGAAGTCGTAACGGTGAAACCGGACGGTCATCCAAAATTCTTTTAGCTTCGTCTAAGAAAGGACAACGGTGGACGGCATGATCGCCTTCGCACAGTTTACAAGGAAATCTACATTTTCCTTTTTTTCCTGGGGCTTCACTTTCACTAGTTGACGGTGTTTTTTCAACATGATCATCAGAGGTTGACGACACCGGATTGTGCAAATGAGGAGACCAGTCCCTTAAGATCCGAGGGATGCAAGGACAATCTCTGTGAAAGTGGTCTCCTTTGAAAATGACACATGGTGATTTAGGCATGGACGGTGTAGTGTGTGGATTTTCGTTAGACGACACTCGTTTGCCCCCATTCGCTTTTGGCTCCTTCTTTTTCTTCTCTTTCTTCTTCTTTTCCTTCCTCTCCTTAGGAACTTGACTTTTGGCTTTACCAGCCCCATCAAGCGAAGATGAAGGAGGAGAGGAAGAATTAGAGGAAGTAGAAGGCTGCTGGGTAACTCTGGACTCGTCTAATTGCTGATTCAATTGTTCAGGAATAGTGGTGTTATGAACGACAAAGGTTGAGAAGAGCCATACAGGCAAACCAAGTGTCAGTCGTGGAAGCGAAAATGTGGCCATATGGGGTGCACCAACATCTCCCCAAGAGGAGAAGGGACTAGGATTTCCTCCAAGGGGAATTCCTTGGTTGGTTGACTCCATTTTCTCAACCCAAGATCAATGTAGGAAATGGGTAATGAATATTCCATTTAAAATAAACTTTTAGACTCTTTGACACAACTTGTTTTTTCAGTTTTTAAGAGTCGAGAAAAAACAAAAGATGACTCCAGTCTCCTTCGATTTTTAATGAGCCTGAAGTTACAAGTGCTCAGATGGACCTTTTTCGTTAAGGAGTCTGAAAAGGAACGAAAGGGACTGCTCTGGAGGTCTAGGTAGAGGGAGTACTAAACCAATCGTAAAACTGCAGAATACTTTTTACGGTACGACAGTCAATCTTCTCGAATGCTGTGTTCAGTGCATTGCGATCGATAGGGCGGCAAACACGGCTTCCTATGGATAAAGGATTTAAGCCTATAGGGGTCTCCCAAAATATACTCGACGGTACATGGGAGCGCAAGTCCGTACTGGCATTTATCGTCTCAAAGTGGAGGAATCACCCAACCATCAGTGAGGACAACAGTTACCAGGCTTTACGACGTCGAAATACATCTCTAGCCTAGACCTCTAAATGTTGTGCGTTATGTTCCAAAGCGTTGTTAGATTCATTGAATTTATTTTAAGGTGATCTTTTTTATGAAGTTTGCCATTTGGGTTCACCACGAGATGTAGATGTAATTCCTAGAATGCAATCTAAAGATGATAAACAAACTTTTATCTCTTTTGTGCAATGAAAATCCTAGCTACTAGGGGAAAAGAAATACAGAATCTTTTCACAAAGAGAAAAGAGCACACTGTAAATGCACTTTTCCTAAATCAAATCAAACAGACTGTCTATATGCAAATTCACATGCATGTATTTGTTTTCGACTTTCTTAGTATTGATGCTAAAAAGAAAGTTGATGTACAAATCTGAATTTCTTTTCAAGCGACAAATATAAACAAGCTCTTTTTCGAAATCAAAAACATAGATGATTACGACACCTTACGATTTTGAAATGAACACTTTTTCTTGACACTAGAAAATAAAAAATTCAGACCAAAAGCAATAGTAACAGGATAATCGACCATTAACAACAATCAAACTTTCTCCTATGATCGAAATCGACACTTGCGACAGATTCAAATCAAAGGATGACAGCACGACTATGCTACTTTTGCAAAGGAAAACTGTAAACGACTTAACAAACACACAAAAACATCTACAGTTCTTTTGTACAAGGAGGTGGAATAATAGCAAGGAAAAGAGGTTTCAAACAAACATATATTGATCACAGGTAGCAAAATTCAGGGATAGATCTGGAAAGAATGAAGCACAACAACCACAGCTGCACAGAGCTAGTCTGATCAGCGCACCTGTAACACAAAGAATCTAAAACGAAACGCAGGTTTCCCCTTTGGGAAGTGCGTTGAAATTTAGGATCTCTGAACAGTACCTGCGCTGGGCCAGAAACGAGACTCTATCCGGGTTCCGGGTCACAGTTTGCAGTTCAGTCCTTGGTTTTTGGTCGAGTAAAAAGCAATCAGTAATGCAACAGTCAGGGGTAGATCTAAGGAGGATCTAAGAGCTATCAAAAGGGAAATTAGATATTTTGTGGATTAGCTGTTTAAATCATAAACAGATCCAGTGAATGGATTGAAGCGGCAATTATCTACTTTGCATTTGTTATGGCAAATGCAGTTCGAATGCTACTTATAAGTTTATGAAACAAACAACAAAAAATGATAAACAAACAAACTAATTATCTCCCCAGCGGAGTCGCCATTTTGTTACAGGGAAAAGTGTCTATTTAGAACTACTCTATCCCACTAAGGTGTGACAACTACCTTAGAAACAAACAGAGAAAAACTACTTTTGTATTTCCTTTATGAATTATAGATAGAGAGGAATAGAAAGAACCAACCTGTGTCTTGCGCTAATCCTTTGATCCAATCCCTATCTTCTTTGATGGTATCTAGCTACCTGCTCCCTTGCATGCCCAGCTTCACAAAGTACCTGTAAGATCACAGAAGCAGAGAACTATACAAAGACACGAATCTATATTCAAAAACAACTTAGGATCAGATTTAATTTAACCATACAAATGTAACTAGCATCAATGATACAAAAGCATAGAGGAAAACTCAAATAGTTTTTATTGATAAACAAGAAAAGATCCAGGAGGAGTTACAACCAGTGGTTCTGACCCAGCATCAACCTCCCAGCAAAGAAGCCCTTCTTCACCTCAGACAAAACATAAATCACCCAACAATCTGATGTTTGTCTCTAGAAACCAACAACAATTCCTTACAATATGCAAAATTCTAGCCTCTGGATCTCTGAGATGAGGGATCCATATATAGATATGTGTAAGGAGGATGAGTCAGCTTGTGATTTGATTAGTGTCTTCTCTCTGTCAGTTTTTGCTTCCACTTGGAGACTGAGGGCCTCTTTGATGCAGGCCTCAACCCGCAAAAACCCAGAATCTTCACACCCTTTGTTATGCCAACATGCATCTTAGCCTTTTGCCAAATATTCCCAAATCACTCTGTCCAAAAAAGTATTGCTCTGCCTGTAATAAAATGGAATTAAGGCGGCAGCAGTATATTATAAGAATGAAAAGAATTAAAAATCAACTACTGTTCTCAGGCAAAGCACACTATGCATAGAACTCAAACCGGCGCTCCTTCCCCTGCGCAAATAGCGTTTCCTCCTTGTATTCATATCGCCAAACCAGAAAATTCAACTCACACTGTCCTCCAATGAATTGCGCGCACATTCCGCGCTCCTTTTATCGCCATAACATTCTCACCATACGCAAGCGCGCCCTCTTATCTTCTGGGAACGAACCTTGCTTGGGAATAAATCCACGGCCTTGAACAAATATGAAGCTAACAAGAAATCGCTCATCGACTCCTCTACTCTTGTACTCAGCGCCCTGGGGAAATATTAATACTCGGCTTTAATCACGCGCTTCTTCAATAGATAACAACAGCCAGATTATTACTACCAGAGACCTCTGCGCTTCATCAATTCGACAGCATTCGATTCGAGGACAGCTTGGATTAACCGACATTTCAACACACTTAAAGCTGTAATCAACATATCCGTGCCAAAATCTACGCATTGCAATAATGGAAACCTTGTAAAACTAATTCATAACTTTCCACCGGGCTGTGCAATTGAATATGAAAACAGAGTATATGGGCTTGTGCGCACAGAGTTTTAACGCACACTACTCCTCACACAATGTAACGTTAAATAATACGCAACTGTAATGAGATTATACTGCGATGTCCATACCTTCTATTCATCCATTCATCATATGAAGTGTGCGCACAGCTTTTAATTAATTCTACAGGCACACATACTATAAAAAAGAACAGTATACGCACCGTTGGTTTTAAAGCACATCCAACTCTTTGTATTAGACCATAAATTATGAACAGTGCCGGAGATGTCTCCCTTATTACAAACAATTGCACCCCTCCAATATTGCGCCCCGGTCACTGGTGCTACAATTGACTCCAGCTCCGCCTGAATGCAAACGGAAGCCCTTGGTCACGAACTCATGACCCTGCGTAGCAGTAAATTTCAAGGCGATGCTCTCATCGCATGGAGGCCAAGCGGATCAATAGTGAACAATAATTGCGTGTTTGAAAAAAACGATATCCACCATTCTCAGTCAGATCTGGTTATAAAAACGTGTATGGACAGAGTTTTAATATTACTGAACTTTGAATGGAAGAAGATAAGCCAAATCTACCCATAAAAACGTCGATGGATTCTGTAGCAAACATCCTTGTTATAACCAGAACATATGTGTGTCACTGTAGAATAAGACTCAAGCAATCCATACGTGAATTAAAGGAAAGGTGTCCTCAATGGTTATCACACACACAATTGTGCATAGGAAAATTAAGAACCATAATCATTTTAAGCAAATTCAAGGTCGTATGACATCGGTCTCTGCAACCAGAACCCTATCTCAAAATTCATTAAACACAATCATGTTCATGCAAATCATACTTGTATTTACATATACCAAATATTCACGCAACAATTATATTCATGGCCAGATATGCAAATCCATGGCCCTTTTTCAAGCTGCCTGAAGGCTCCCAAGGAAAAACCTTCCTCCTTCTCACCCTCACTTCTCACTCTCGCTCCTATTCTATCTAATTTTCTCTCCAAATCCCTTCCTATTTAAAAAATCATTAAATTAAATGCTCAATCCCTTAAAATCCTCAACAACCCCTAAATCTCTCAACATCCCTAAAGGATAGGTTTTTATCCCTAAAATCCTTCAATTCATTAAATTTCCTCATATCCTTTTATTAATAAAAGGATATTTACATAAATCCTCACCTTCTCCTATTTAATTCAAATTAATTAATAAAATATTAAAAATCATCACACCCCATATTTACAAATTAACATTATCACACCCCATATTTACAGATGGAGAAAAAGGTCTTGATGCTCCTGCATCAGACTCCCCATGTAAGAAAATTCATGACCACCTGGTCATAAGTCTGGATATCTCCTCCTGGATCCCAAATTTTATTTTGTAATCCTTCTGTGCTTGTTGATTGCTTCATTGCTGTTGTCATCTGTTGTTGTCTTCCAGGTTTCCATATTTTGTGTTGTAGTGCTCCACTTGCTCTGCTCTTGCAATCTTCCACTGTTATTCTCTTGTTGCCGTTCCTTTTCTTTCTTCCTGCTGTTGGTCTCTTCCGGGATTCTTTAGTCATCAGTCTTCTGATACTTTCAATCTCTTGGTCCAAATAATCTCCCGGCTGCTGATTTTCAGCTGTCTGCTGAGCTAAGACGGCTTGCTCAGTTTGTACTGTCACTATGAATGTTGCGGCCTCCCAATCGTCCTTTCCCTCTGCAACATTCCTTTGCTCATCACTTGCAACTTCTTACAAACCTGCAATCACACACAAATCGTTAGTTTTAAAATCACAAGACCTTACGGTCTTGTTTGATGCTTCAGTCATCAAATCTTCGGGCTGCTTTGAATCATTCATATGATTCAACTCCTCTAGCTCTTCATCACTTTCAAAAAGTAATGGTCCACTCTCTGGGTAACATAGCGAAACTTCAACCTCTTCTTCAGCATCTTCATTTTGCTGTAGCTCAACTGTTTCGAGCTTCTCTATCCTCTGTCTAGCATCTATAACCTGTTCAAGTTCCCTTAGTTCCTTTATCAACTGCAAATTTACCTGATGATTCCACTTCTCTTGTAGTCTCCGCCACCTCAACTTTTTCCTCATGACATAACCATGCTTCTGGTCTTCCTCATTTCTTTGCAACATCCCCATTAACACTTCAAGCTGAACTGCTATCTCGGCCTTCTCCCTTTCATATTCCTCTTTGCTTAACTGTCTCTGTATGCCAACTGCCTTGGCATCCTTCTCCTTTTGTCCTCTGCTGTGGTTTATTTCAGAACCTTTGTGACGACTGTCACTAGTCATCATCCTTTCCATCTCTATGAGTTCCTCACTCACTTTACTATGAGTTGCACTAAAGCCTCTTCAGCAGCAAGTCCTATCTTGCCGCCACTTACCTCACCAAGCCATCCTCACTCGGTCTTTTGGCAAGCAATTGGTTCTCTATCTCCAGAACCTCCTTTGAGCACTTTTCTTTGCTCCTCCTGGCTTCAACTCATCTGCCTGTTCACAATTGTCTTCCTTATCCAATCTCTATTGGATTTCCTCAAGGTTCTGCCACACCTATGCTTTCACCAGTTTCCTGTTAGCAATTTTAAAACATGTTTTCTATGGATTTTCCTTTTGGGAGTTGAAAAAATACTTCTGCTTTAATGCAAAGACTACAATCTTCAAATTCAAATAAACCCAGATCACCTTACCTTCAAGATCTCAGTCTGATCTTGTCTTTTCGTTTGCCTGTACTTCAATTACCTTCAGAATCTCACCACTCTTGCAAATCTGTTACAGCAATCTTTATGCTTCCTCTGTCAATCAGTTTTAAAATCTGATTCTCTCCTGGCAACTTCAGCTATCAACAACAATTCCCTCTTTGCTAAGCTTCTTCTTTGTTGTAATCATCAATTCTCATTTCATTTCTTGTCAGTAAAACTCAAATCAAAATTAACCAAACACAATACCTTCTGACTTCAAACAAACATTCCTCATTTCAACAGAGCCAGGCTCTGATACCACTTGATGCAGGCCTCAACCCGCAAAAACCCAGAATCTTCACACCCTTTGTTATGCCAACATGCATCTTAGCCTTTTGCCAAATATTCCCAAATCACTCTGTCCAAAAAAGTATTGCTCTGCCTGTAATAAAATGGAATTAAGGCGGCAGCAGTATATTATAAGAATGAAAAGAATTAAAAATCAACTACTGTTCTCAGGCAAAGCACACTATGCATAGAACTCAAACCGGCACTCCTTCCCCTGCGCAAATAGCATTTCCTCCTTGTATTCATATCGCCAAACCAGAAAATTCAACTCACACTGTCCTCCAATGAATTGCGCGCACATTCCGCGCTCCTTTTATCGCCATAACATTCTCACCATACGCAAGCGCGCCCTCTTATCTTCTGGGAACGAACCTTGCTTGGGAATAAATCCACGGCCTTGAACAAATATGAAGCTAACAAGAAATCGCTCATCGACTCCTC
This sequence comes from Pinus tabuliformis, assembly GCA_031772625.1. Taxonomy (NCBI): domain Eukaryota; kingdom Viridiplantae; phylum Streptophyta; class Pinopsida; order Pinales; family Pinaceae; genus Pinus; species Pinus tabuliformis. Next base: position 8,004,672 of record CM062817.1, read on the forward strand.
TACTCTTGTACTCAGCGCCCTGGGGAAATATTAATACTCAGCTTTAATCACGCGCTTCTTCAATAGATAACAACAGCCAGATTATTACTACTAGAGACCTCCGCGCTTCATCAATTCGACAGCATTCGATTCGAGGACAGCTTGGATTAACCGACATTTCAACACACTTAAAGCTGTAATCAACATATCCGTGCCAAAATCTACGCATTGCAATAATGGAAACCTTGTAAAACTAATTCATAACTTTCCGCCTGGCTGTGCAATTGAATATGAAAACAGAGTATATGGGCTTGTGCGCACAGAGTTTTAACGCACACTACTCCTCACACAATGTAACGTTAAATAATACGCAATTGTAATGAGATTATACTGCGATGTCCATACCTTCTATTCATCCATTCATCATATGAAGTGTGCGCACAGCTTTTAATTAATTCTACAGGCACACATACTATAAAAAAGAACAGTATACGCACCGCTGGCTTTAAAGCACATCCAACTCTTTTTATTAGACCATAAATTATGAACGGTGCCAGAGATGTCTCCCTTATTACAAACAATTGCACCCCTCCAATATTGCGCCCCGGTCACTGGTGCTACAATTGACTCCAGCTCCGCCTGAATGCAAACGGAAGCCCTTGGTCACGAACTCATGACCCTGCGTAGCAGTAAAGTTCAAGGCGATGCTCTCATCGCATGGAGGCCAAGCGGATCAATAGTGAACAATAATTGCGCGTTTGAAAAAAACGATATCCACCATTCTCGGTCAGATCTGGTTATAAAAACGTGTATGGACAGAGTTTTAATATTACTGAACTTTGAATGGAAGAAGATAAGCCAAATCTACCCATAAAAACGTCGATGGATTCTGTAGCAAACATCCTTGTTATAACCAGAACATATGTGTGTCACTGTAGAATAAGACTCAAGCAATCCACACGTGAATTAAAGGAAAGGTGTCCTCAATGGTTATCACACACACAATTGCGCATAGGAAAATTAAGAACCATAATCATTTTAAGCAAATTCAAGGTCGTATGACATCGGTCTCTGCAACCAGAACCATATCTCAAAATTCATTAAACACAATCATGTTCATGCAAATCATACTTGTATTTACATATACCAAATATTCACACAACAATTATATTCATGGCCAGATATGCAAATCCATGGCCCTTTTTCAAGCTGCCTGAAGGCTCCCAAGGAAAAACCTTCCTCCTTCTCACCCTCACTTCTCACTCTCGCTCCTATTCTATCTAATTTTCTCTCCAAATCCCTTCCTATTTAAAAAATCATTAAATTAAATGCTCAATCCCTTAAAATCCTCAACAACCCCTAAATCTCTCAACATCCCTAAAGGATAGGTTTTTATCCCTAAAATCCTTCAATTCATTAAATTTCCTCATATCCTTTTATTAATAAAAGGATATTTACATAAATCCTCACCTTCTCCTATTTAATTCAAATTAATTAATAAAATATTAAAAATCATCACACCCCATATTTACAAATTAACATTATCACACCCCATATTTACAGATGGAGAAAAAGGTCTTGATGCTCCTGCATCACTCTTACTCATCCTTGGTCGAATTCAGTGAGGCAAGTGTCATAGGAAAAGATTCTGGAAGCTTCCATTGCCTCTCCACCTCGCGGAATGACACTGCCATTTTTCATTTCTCGCCCATCACACCCTACAGAAGGGAGTTTTGAAATGAAATGCACCCTCACAGTGTATTTAGGTGCAATGCAACACACTTAGCTAGTGGAGCAGCTGAAATGATCCTGTTTTGACAAATTCTGAGTAGTTTCTGGTGGAGAACTTGTAGGAGAAGCAGTAATCTGTTGACCTTGTTCCTTTAGGGGTTAGAACAACACTTTTAGGGACTTAGGAGCCCTTGGTTTATGGACATTTCATGCTTGGTGTTATAGGGCACAAAAATGTCTATAACAGCCATGGGTATTAATTCTCACTCTATAAAATTTTGTAATAATTGGGGGAGTTTTGGGCACATGGGGGAAGACATATACTCACATGAACTAGGGACTGAGATCAAGATGTTTAATGTATATGGACCTTTCCAAAATAGGGTATAATTTTAGAATCGTTTGCTAAACTCTAATATACTACAATAGGACAATATAATCCTAGGAGGGGATATAAATTTCTCCATTGGCTTTTGCAGAATCCTCGGGGAAACATGCTGATATTGACCCTATATATAGATTTTTGAGAAAAATCTAGAGGAACACAACCTTATTGATATCCCTTTAGGGAAAATTCAATCTACCTGGAGGAACAAAAAAAATGGATTGCATAGTCTTGCCGGAAGGCTTGATAGCTCCCTCATAAAGGAGCATTTTCTGAATTTGGGACTCAGATATCAACAATGGGTTGGATCTAGGGGCCTATCGTATCACCAGCCGATATACATTGAAATCAAAGGAGGAATGAATAAACCAAATGCCCCCTTCAAATTCAACTCATCCTAGCTACGAGATGTTGAGTACACTCAACTGGTGTTTGAATACTGGAAGACCCATCCCCCTACTGCTAATGGGTTCAACATTGGCGAAGGATTTACACACAATCTAAGGGAATTAAAGAGTATATCAAAAATCTGGGCATAAAATAGGAGAGTACAAAAAGACCTGATCCTAAAAGAAACTGAAGAAGAGATCATGGCTTCCGAAAATGAACATGAAGGGATCTATCCTCTTAAGAGAATAAAGACAGGATTACTACCCTTCTATCCAGGAGAAGAAAAAATCTAAAAGATTGAGAAGAAAGTTGGTGTTTAAGAAGAAAATCTATCTTGCTGACCGAAGGGGATGATAATATGAAATCTTATCACAAGTTCGTGAATGGGCATAAGTCCATCAACACCATCTGGAAGCTTACAAATGAGCGGGGACACACTATAAATACCTTCTCAAACTTAGCAGCCTTGGTCTCATCTCACTGCAAGAAAATATATAAGGCACCCCCAAATGCTACTCTGGCTGAAGTCATGCACAAAGCACAACTATTCCCCAGATTTATAGATTAGGAAGATGATTTGGACCTAACCAGGGAGGTCACATTGGGGGAAATCAAGGCCATATTAAAATTGTTCAAGCAAGACAAGAGCCCGAGATCGGATGGATGGTCAATATAATTATACTTGGCTTTCTTTGAAACCCTTGGAGAAGATCTTCTAAATGTTATAGAAGATTTTCGGATCAATCAAAAGATGTATGATGCCTTCAACTCACCCCACTTCTGATGACTTTCACCCCATTTCCTTGTGTAACTACATATACAAAATCATGGCCAAAATCATAGCCAACTGCCTTCAACCAATCTTGTCCTCCCATATTTCATCTGAACAATTTGCATTCTTGCAAGATCAACAATCCATGAGGCTATTGGGACTGCACAAGAAGTCCTTCATTCTATCTAGATGAAGAAAATGAAAGGTATGATTCTAAAATTAGATCTCTCAAAAGCATTTGACAGAGTAAGCTAGCTCTACTTAAGAATGATTCTAACTCATTTAGGTTTCCCTTATGAGTTTGTAAAATGGATCATGTGCTATATTACTAATGTCACCTTCAGTGTCCTTGTAAATGGGTCGACATCACCCTTTTTTCACTCTGAAAGAGGACTCAGGCTCGGCTATCCTCTTTACCATTTAGTCTTTCAACTCATTATGGAGGGTCTCAGCAGACTTATTAGAGAGGAACACATCAGGGGAAGGCTCAAAGGTATCAATATTACTGATAGATGAATCCTAAAACACCTTCTGTTTTTGGATTATGTATTGATTTTCCTCAATGGGAGCATCGGGGACTTGACCTCAATGCATAAAATTTTTACATTATTTCAAGTGGCCACAGGAATGTTTACAAATGCCTCTAAGTCTACCATAACAGCCACTCGGTGCTCTCTCCATGAGACTCAATTTTCCTTGCACAGATTCCCTTACATTCTACTACACTTGGAATATGGTCTAAGGTATCTGGGATATAGACTAAATCCCCATGGCTATAAGATAGCAAATTGGATTTGGTTAATAACCAAGATGGAAAAGAGACTCAACATCTGGTACCATAAGTACCTGTCTATAGTAGGTAGATTGGTACTCATCAAATCTATTCTGGAAGCCACACTAGTGTACTGGATGTCTCTCGCTTGGGTACCCAGAGGTCTACGATCTAGAATACAAAATCTCTGTTGTAGGTTTCTATGGAAATGAAGTCAACCAGAGAGAATATTTGCATGGCCAAAATGGGAGGCACTTTCTCTCCCAAAGAAGTGGGGTGGATGGTGCATAAAAAGACTAGATAACTTTTCTATAGCTTTGGCGGGCAGGCTTGGATGGCAGCTAATCACCTCCAGCAACTTGTGGAATAAGGTTTCAATTTCAAAATACATTTCTCCCATAAGCCTGATGGATAGGATCTAACAAACATAGGGAAAAAAATTTGGCATATCAATTATCTGGAAATATGTATTAAAATCAATGTCCATCAGCCGCGGAGGACTCACATGGAGAATATGATCAGGCACATCAGTAAGAATAGGGGAGACCCATGGATTGGTTATGGAAATACACACAGGCTTCCTGCTGAGCTTAAGGACCACCTCAATAATAGGGGTATTACCCATATAAGCCTTCTTGTGGATAGAGAGCACTCCACTTTTATACAACAAGCTTGGAAATCTAGCCGAGCACTACATATTGCACAACCCTGGATTCATCATTGGGTGGAATATACAAAATCTCTTACCGAAGCTCATATCAAAATTGTGGAAGAAGAAGATGAGTTAATCTGGGCACCTGTAAAGAACGAGAGATATTCCCCCAAAGAAGGTTATCTAGTCATAATTGATACCCATAGACCACTAGTATATGAAAACTAGTGGAGATGCAAGTGTAATTTAAAGGCACCCCCGAGGAGATAGCTACTCATGTGGGATATATTGAAGAAAAATATCCCCACAGGAAACAACTTAATCAAAAGAGCTCTACATGGACCCTTCTAGTGCTTCCTATGAATAGCAATGAGGATATTAACCATCTATTTCTCACATGCTTGGCTACAAAGGAGCTCTGGAATTCCATTCTATTGACATTCCCTCACTATGTCAATGGAAGGGTTTGACTGTGAAGTATGCCTTGGACACTTGGTGGACTTCTGCCACTCTGACAAATTCCATAAATCTACCACTCCTCATCTGGTGGACCATTTGGATAGCCCACAACCGATTAATATTTCAGAACATTGCCCCCCATTGGACCTCTATTTCGGCTCACATTTTTTTAGACTATCATAACATTACTGAGGAAGAAGAAAACACCAGTTTGAGGCACATCACCTCTGAAAGCATAAATTACTCATTTCCATGGGCATACTTCGATGGCTCAGCTCAGGAAAATGGCTATGGGGGAGGAGCCATTCTACATCTTTCTAGATCTCATCATTTTCATATACAAATGGGTATGGGGAGGGGCACAAATAACTTTGTTTAACTTATCACAGCCAAATATGTCATCCAATATGCCTTGGAAAAACAAGGCAGGAATCTTCAATTATTTGGGCACTCAAAACTTGTTTGCAATTAGATTAATAAAATTGTTAATTGCTCTGTATACACTGTGAGACATATATTGGATGAGACTCATCGGCTCATCACTCTTTTTGACACTTTTATTTGTCACCATATATATAGGGAATGCAACACATTTGTCGATTTATTATCCAAGGACGTAGCGCATAGGCCTGTCGGGACTTGGATGATCCAAGAACAGAGGGATGGTGCACATTATCAGCACTATCATAGACCTTTCATGGACCTTACAGATTAAACTGGATCAGATTTAGCCTACTTATTTTTGTTTATGTAAATATTTTTAATCTTTATAAGTATTCAAACTTGCAAAACGATTTCCATATAATACTCTTTGCGTAGAATATTTTTACCGAACTATTGATGAAGTACAGTGTATCCCTACATGGAGTACACCATTTTTGGCATCTCGTACTTGATAGGCCTTACGCCTCACATACAACATATGATTTTGTATCTACAAAATGTAATTTTCTTCACTAATGAAAATTATGACTTTTCCAAGGGGGAAAAACAAACATTTTATTTACAAAATCTATAAAAAAGGAAAGTTAATTGCAACGAGATGTACAATGGAAGTGATTTTTTTTTACAATTTTTTTTAAGAAAATATCTTTTTAAGATGAGTTCATTTACAGGGAGAGAATCTCTCTTTCCTAATATATCTTGAAGTATAAATGTAGATGGGCTTATATGTTCAACAATTTGGAATGGACCAAGCCATAATTTATGAAATTTGGTATGTTTCCCTTTTTCTTCGTGTGCTTTCTCCCACATGAGAACTAGATCTCCAACTTGGAAGGATATTTTTGTAACTGAACTTGCTTCAAAAGAAGCTTTCACCGTCTATTGATTTTTGGTGTGTGTGAGTTTGGCCTTTTCCCTTTCTTCTTCTAGTTTTAGGATTTGTGAATTTCTTAATTGCAATGAAGAAGAAGGTGTTTCTTCATTAAATTAAATTAGGGCTAATCAAGGAAGAGCTAAATGTGATGGAATAATGGCTTCCTTCCCATAGAATAAGTTAAATGGAGAAGTTTCTATAAAGGCCTTATGAGTTATCCCATCATCCCATAGAAAACATATTAAAGCTTTATGCCCGTTTCTTTGATTTTTAATCTACAATTCTTTTGATTATTCTAAGGAGATTTTTATTAGTGGATGTTGCCAAACCCTAATAGTAATTAGCATAATATTTTAGTTTAAAACCTCTCATAATTGCAAATTCAATCATAGTGGTACCTGGAAAATAAGATGCATTATTAAATATAAGTGCAGAAGGAAAGCCAAATCTTGTAATGTTAAATTGATCAGTAAATTCAATCAGATTCAGAATTGACTACCTTTAGCGGAATTTCTTCCACCCACTCAGTAAAGTAATCTGTAGCAGTCAAAATATAACTATTTTGTTTAGAAGAATGAGGAATGATCTCACCTATGATATCCAGTCCCCATTCTTCGATTGTTAACTAGCTTGAGATGCAAGGTCGGTTTCCTTTGTCTTCACGCATCAGTTTGGAATGTTTTGCATTTCCTTACATATGCATGGGTATATTTGAAGAGAGTGGGCCAGTAGTATCCAGTATGTAAGATTGTGTGTGTTGTAGTATCTCCTCCAAAGTGTCAACCTACTGGTCCATCAGGAAGTTCCTACAAAACTGTTTTTGCTTTAGATTATTCTAAGAATATTAACAATATGGAATCATGGTTTCTCCTAAATTTCATGATATCAACAATCTCATAATTTTTTTCTTTAAACTGTAAATATCTTTTTATTTTATAATTGAGTTCAGGAGGAGCATATCCATTTTTCAAATAAAAACTTAAATCAACATGAATTACACTTACCTCAGAAATGTGTTAATTGTCACCTATGTCCCCTTTGGCTGGTATGTTGGATTCTTCTGTAAGTAGCTTGCACAAACCTTTCTATCTAACAACTTTGGCTCATTTTATTTCGATATCGTATTCCTCAATAGATGTTACTCAATTTTCTCTCTTTTCTCCTAATTCTTTCTGCATTAGTAATTGCCTCACTACTAGGAATGGGACTATTACTTTTGTGTGTGTTTTAAGAGAAAAGTTCTAAAATGTTTTACATATTTATATACAGTAAATTCCTGTTTTTCTACTTTCTGAATAATTCAATTCATCGCCGTGATAATTTGAACTGAAAAATGAGATGGGTGCTTCAATTTTCATATCATTAATTTGTGTCAAAGCAACGACATAAGACGTTGAAGAAGCAAAAGTGTATATTATGAAATGATCAAAGAAATTTAGAGTATATAAAGAAGGAACATCGATAAATTCCTTTCTTGTTAAATTGAATGCTTGCTTTTGAATGCTTGATTTCTCATAAGTTAAGAAGCTTAAAATATCTTCATCATCATTAAATAACTTCTAATTCGTGATATTATCTTGAATTGATGGTCTAAAAATTAACTCTATAGAAAATCTTTCCAGACTCTAATCTTCAGATGGGGTCAATTTTGATGCAATGTTAGCAAGAAGGTTAGCGCTCGCATTCTGAATCCTAGGAATAGAAGAAATGTTAAACGCTAAAAAATGTGAAGTGAGAGACTGAGCCAATGATTGATAATGCTTCAAGTGTGTAGAGATACAATGCATCATGCTTTTTTACTTGTTTAACTATAATTTCTGAATCTCCAAAAAATTGAAGGTATTTAATGTCAAGGCTAATTGCTTTCTACATACCTTGTAATAATGTGTTATATTCTACAATATTATTTTCACATTCAAATTCCAATCAACAAATCGACATTCTCTTCAAGCCTTCAGGATTAATCAATATGCAGCGTAATCCTACACCATTTCTTAATTTCGACCCATAAAAATATATTGTCTAGAATAAGGAATTAACTAATGATTTTTCTAGCATATTTACACTTCTCGAAAAGTCTCTCTGTGAAAATTTTTCAATTTGAGAAATTACAGAATTACTTAGAAATGACGATGTTTGTTCTTTAAAACTGTCAAAAAATTATTCATTATAGTAGTTTCCAAGAATTTTGTTATTAAATACTACTGCCTCATTTTCATATTCGAAATCTATTACTAAAAGTTTCATGCGTTTTTCTTGTTTGATTCTAATTTGATTTGGCTTCCATTAAATGGAAGCGATAAGTGAGACCAATTAGTGTCAAAATAACCATGTAGTTTTTTCTAACCAACCTCTACTAAGAATTAAATTGTCGAAATCTCGGATAACAACAACAAGTATATCAATTATTTTATAAACTTCAGGATTCAAAGATAATCTGATAAGAATTTTATTCATTTCTCCTATGACTTTGAATTTTGTCCTATTCAGTTGCATAATGTGAAATGGAGTTTTCTGGGGTGACACGTTTAATTTCAGACAAACTGAATATGACATGATATTCGAAGAAGACCCTAAATTTACAAAGTATTTATGTACATTTTTATTAAATATTTCAAAAGTCAAAAGAAAAAGAGGAGTATGTGGGTTAGACTTTTCACTTATCATAATAACATCAGAGGAATTGAATAATGGATGACCAAGAGGTTTACCCATTCCGTTAGGAGCTTTGGATACCACAACAGTAGCAAGAGGAGAAGTAGGTACTACATTCAATTCTTTTAGTAAAAAATTATGTTGTTGTTTAAGTTTAGCGAGTTCATGAAGGGAAAGGCTTGCTTTTATTTGCTTCATATCCTCAACTATATTGTACTCAATAGTATCTAAAACTACTAAGGTTGTCGATGAAGATGAAGAATTGGAAGAAGATGGAATTACTTGAGGGGAAGTGGAAGTGGTTTTTTAACAACAACTTTATCTTTAACAATTGAAGATGAAGGTTTTTGTTTCTGAATTGGTTGTATAGGATCAATTTAACCTTTACTTCTTGTGCTAAAAGGTAATGCTTCACATTTGCTTTCACTGTTAGAAATAGGAAGAATAAAATCCCACATTCCATTTAACTTAGTTATTTGTTCATCTTGGGATTCATCAGCAGAACATTTTTCTTCCTCCTCATCTTCATCATCAGTTTCTACAATAGAGATTGTGTTTGGAGGTTGTTGATTAGGTGGATGATTTCTTTTGTATGTGCTAAAAGGTTTTATTGAAGAAGATTCAGCTACTTTTTTTTTCATCTGTACCATCTCGTTATACAAATTTTTAAGGACTTATTGTAAGCCTTTAAGATCAAAGGGATCTTTAGGTGCTTTCTTTTTAGCTTCATCCTTAAATGTAAATTTTCTTAATTTTCAGTCTTCTTGATATTTTTTCTTTTTGTAGTGCACTTATCCCCTTCTCTATAGACACAACTTATTTCATTTTATCTACCAAGGTATTTTTATTATCTCTATCTACAAAAGTTTCCATGTTAAAAGGAAGAGATGAAATATGCCATTCTATTAGTACTTCAACCTCAGGTATAAAAGTAGCTCAGATTTTATTTAACAATTTGTTAAATATGGAATTAAAATATTTTATATTTTCTACTAAATTTGTTTTTAAATTGGAAATGTCATTGATAAAATATGCAATTGAGTGATCATCACCAAATTTAGTCAAAAATTGTTCTTCAAAAATATTCCAACTAGTAATGAAATTGGCTCGTGATGAAAAGTAACAAGACCCTACTCATACTATAAGAGTGTACAACAATAATCTGACAAAAATATATTCCTCATCTACATCTTCTTTTAGGATATTTTGGTAGAGGATGAAGTGGTGCCTGCATTTGAACAACTCCTGGATTGGACCATGGACTAGTTTCCATTGTAACACTTGGAGAGGTGGATGTGATGAAACAAGAATTGGTAGCTGTGATAGTACTTCTTGAGGCAACAATAGTTATTTGTGTAGATGAAATAGATGAAGTGAACGGTAGAGAGAAACAAAATGAAAAAGGAAGAAATGGAGATGTTGGTGAATGAGAAAATGAGGGAGTCTCATGTAGTATTTTTCATTCAGTGGGATTGAAGAGGAAATTCAAATGGTGAGATTTCAATTTTTTCACTTTGGGACCAAGTCAAAACACCAGTTCCATGAAAAATAAAACTTATACTTCCTTCATAAATTTCGGATGCTTTAGGATTTTCTTCTAAAATGGAGATATCTTCCAATTTCTTTTTCAAATCTATAATTTCTAGTGATTCTGGAGTATAATCCACAGGGATTACCTCACGAAGTATTCTAGGAGACTTTGGAGGTGATTGTACAACTCCTAATGTAAAAGTAGGAGATTCTGGAGGGGATCTAGAAGTAGTAGGAGATTTGGAGGGTGAATGGATCTTGGAATGGTATTTTGTTTTCTAATTGAACTTAATTTCCATTCATAGTTTGCAAACCCTCCTTCTAGTGCCAAAAAGTGTCAAGCCCTCGAAAATCATTGCTTCAACACCAAGGGAAAACCACTCAGTCTAGACCTTAAGACAACTCCTTTTTCATTTAGGTAGTGGCTCTGACTGGGGATGATGGGACCAGTTTCCCAATGAAAGGTTATTGAATGAATGTGAAATGCTTATAGTGGAGTGAAAACGATAAATTTACAGTAATGAATGAAATGGAAAATATATGCATTAATCTATTCTATAGCCTAGGATTGTTTAACTTGTATCTAGACACAACCTATAATGATTTTCCTTAGTAAATGACAATATGGATTGCTCAAACACCAATGGAAATGAAACTATTTCAAGACGATTAGTTTGGTTAAATAGTTATTCAAAATAATTTTTGAACTCATATCGCATTTATAATATCAAATAAAATTGCTTAACATGTATAAAAATATTAATGACATCATGATGACTAGTGAATACATGTAACATTGTTCTTTAAATATAAGGTAATAAGCAATGTGAAAATATAATTTCATTATTTATATATGAACAAAGAAGAGGCACAAAAATAAAAATACCAGATGAAATTCGCTCAAAACATAAAATAAATAACATTAGTTTAGTCCTTCTCACAAAGATGATTCCGGGAGTAGAGTAGTGCCACTTCTGAAAATTCTTTATGAAAATTCATAAAACAATGTTCGACCCGTTTGATTGAGAAAAGTATGAAAGTACAATAGTGCGAGATTTCTAGCCTTTCTTCATAAAATTCAGGACCATTATTTCATACAAAAAGTTAGCTTAAATAGTAGAAAACAATTGAATCTATTGTGCAGAGTGTCAAGGGCATTTAAACAAATCCCTTAAACAACGCTTAAAGGAAAACAATTTTTTGGTAGTAATTTCTAAAAATGATTTGTTGTCTTCATCAACTTAATTTGTTCCCTCAAATTCTCTAGATGTCTTTCTATCTATTTCATGTAATCTACCACTTATCAGCACAATTGTCCTCCTCTGTCATAATCCTGAACACAAAAAACATGAATCGATAAGATAAACATAAATGAGATGATAAGTGAATTTTATTTAAACAAATCACATTTTTCAGTAAATCAGGAAAAATTTAGAGTGCAATAAATCCCAAAGAAAGATCATGGAGAGGAATGTGGAATAAGGAGGTGGACTTTACTGCTTAATTTCATTTGCAATTCTAAATTTTGGGTAGATCATAGACCAATTGCAATCGGTTTAGATCAGGGGAAGAACTCAGAAAAACTGCAATGGGTTTAGACTAGGGGTAGAACTCAGATTATATCACAATTGCATTAGACCAGGAGTATTCCATACAAAATACAAAAGGGGTCCTTCTCAAATAAAATCACAATCGCAATCAGAATGGGAACGAAACAATGAAACATTGTTTTTAGAGGGTGTCAGAAGTGGTAGTTGGTTTATGATGAGGGGGGTCTAAACGAATAAAGGAACAGTGCGTGGAAATAGTCTTGGAAAGAAGAACCACATTTTGGAACCCCTCCCCTTAAGAAATTAAAATTACCACAAAGGGGTTCGAAGGCTTCTCCGTCATTGATCTCGGAAGATCTGAGCCATTTACTAAATCAAGGCAAGTCAGGCTTTTATATCACAATCAATGTTCGGAGCAGGGGCAAAGGAACGAGAAAGAATATGAAAGTTGTGATAAGACCAGATGTGAAATCATTCATATCCATTTAAATATTGTATTGGATCCAGGTGCCCTAATAGCAATAGGAAATTGGTTAGGGTGAAAGATTTGTTATAAGTCGTGTCCCTTTAAAAAATAAGATTGTTAAGTCTCGGAGTGACATGGCAGGGATGTCACGAATGATGTCATGATGTGACGTGGAGGGTAACGTGCCATGTGACATGGCATATGACCAGAGCTGGCATGGAGTATGAAATCACGAATGATGTGGCAGGTGACAGGTGATGTGGAACGTGACATGGCACTAACGTCACTACTCAAATCATATCACAATCGACATTGGGATGAGGCATGACTTTTAGAACATTGTTATTGTAATATAGACCTCGGACACGATATTAATATAAATCGTAGTGTATAATCTGGGTGGGTCCAGGCCTTATCACACATTGCAATAGGAAAATGGAGCGGGGTATGAACGTAAGCTTTTTGGGTCTTTGTGATGTCTTGGATGCAATATTTTAATTCGACGGATTTAAATTTGTGGTCGGGTCTGGAGTGATATCACATATCACGATCGATTAAGATAGGAGGCATGGACTTATATAATATCAGATCATGCGATTGTGATTGATATGGGGTTTTTTGTATGACAAACTTAATAACCCATTTGGGTCTAGTCTTTGCCTTATTTTTTTTTTTTGTTATTGAATGTGCAATGTTAGGTATTTAGAGTTTATAATGATTTCAACCTTCGGGGACCAAAAACTCCGTTTTATTTTGTTTTTTAATTAAATAAGCCAAAATGTTTAATACGTATGCCTAAGTATAGTTTGTGTCTTGGGGACTATTTAATTGAGATAATAAAGGTTTCATACTTGGGTTTTAATTAAAAGGCCTAAGTATTAAACTTTGATTATAAGCTTTTATTAACAATTCTTATTTTGATTTTTTTAATTTTTATTTTTGGCTTTTTTTTTTTTTTAAATTAAAGGGCCCCTATTTTAATATAAAAAATTTCATAGGAAATTTATAATTTATTAAATGGAGGGTTGTTGAATAGTACAACAAGCACTTGCTACAAGCTTCTTATTTTGTGCCTGCATCACTCCATATAGGTCGAAAAAGTAAAACCATAGCCTTTAGTATAGAAATATTGTAAATTTTGGAATTTTGGAGGATTTGTGAAAGGGAGAACCTTGTAATTACCTTGATACTTAAATTTTCATCTTTTTCACCCCTACTATTGGTTTTATTGAAGATACTTTGTGATTTGGCACTAAATGTTCGACCCTATGTTATCTACTACTGCAAAACTATCTTTATTGTTGTTAGCTAGTATATGATGGAAATATATTGGTGGTTGGTACGTTAATGAACTATTTCAGTGAAAAATCTCATCATTTTAGGAATTTTTTGCTTATTTTTATGTATTTAGTCTTGTTGTTGGTTTCAAACTACTTAACAATTAATAAATACTATGCTTTAGCCTTCATGCATCTTAACTAAAGATTTATATCACTCTTTTCTAAGATTCATTCTCATTATGTATCTTACTAGCATTCCTTTGCACCAAATTCTTTAAGTTGTTTTCATTGGGCTTGATTTACTTGCATTCCATCTAGGACCATCCATCAAGAGCTTATTTTGGTTTCCTTTCCATCCATCATTCATCTATAATTCTAACATTCACAAAAGCATAAGATGGTACTTGGAATAGGATGGTACTCTTACAAAATTTGTGAACTCTAATTGGGGAATCATATAGAGAGATACCTTAATAATGTAATTTGTGCATTTATCTTAGTCAACACACCCAAGTATGTGTCACTTTTAAGGGGAAAATTCCCAGTTATTTTAAAAAAATGATTTATTTTTTTATAAAAAATTCCTAATTTCAAAATGTAGTTTATGGCTTACCATGGAAACTCTCATTTAAATTAGCCAGTTTTTTCATAGCATGATTTCACCTCCTAGTGTTAAATTCCATCAATTTCTTGGGAAAATTAGGGATTTTCACCTAATTTTGCTAATTTTACTTTATTATTTTACATGTCCAACTTCTCCACAACTTCATGCATTTTGAAAATTTGAATTGATAACTTTCAATTAACCTCATTAAATCACTTTTCCTTCAGTTATCAACCATAAATTGGGGTTTCCCTTGTTAAATTTTAGCTAGAAAATTCTTAAATAATTTCCAAGTATGTTGAAATTTAACCTCTACCGAAGTTCAAGTTTTCACTCTAATATTTTAACCTTAAATCCCTTGTGTTGAAAGTCCAATCATTCATATTCTTTTGTAATTCTTCTTGAATGCACCTCCTTACCATATTTCCACAATTATGACTTTACACATACTATCTAAATTAAAAATTCTTAGAAATTGTTTATATTTTCCATACATTGAAAACTATGAAAATATTAATTATATATTCTTACCGCTAGATAACATCTACACATATTTTATTATGATACCAAAACTATAAGTCCTTGTAATTTTTCTAATTATAGTTTCTTCACTAAGGTAACATACCTTTTCCATGTTGTGAATGCACAATCCATACAATATTTATATGTAGCATATAACATAACCAAAACTACACCATAACATGCATAAAAAAAATTAAACCATAAAGAAAATATATACAAGATAAAATAAAAATAATATAAATGTAATTTTTGTAGTGAGGCTTCTGTGATCCATAATGAATTAAGCAAAGACTTTCAGTAGAAATGACATAAGAGAAATTTTTGGCCAACGTGTTTTGAACCAACAAGTGTTGGTTCATCATCAGGACCAAATGAACCAACATAAACTCATAATCATAACACCTATCTTGTGTAAATGAAAACAACTAACTCTAGACCTCATACCTCAACTCTATTGTACTTTTCTTATACACCTATTTTCATGAATATATCCAAGGAAGAAAGTAAAAGTATCTCTCTTCCCTTATGTAATATAATCCAGAATTGTGAACTAATAAATAATACTACACATGCTACCCTATATAAATGTATATGTACTATGATGATCCTTGGTTCGAGTCCCAATCGATGAGAAACATTTTTTTAAGGACCATCAATGTTGTTAAGGGGTGAAAACAACTATTTCAAGTATATGAGTATTTATTTCCTTGGTACCATCATTCAAAGAAACACACACTTTGCACATGCTCATCTATACATAGTGACCAATTGTTGAGAGGCTTAATGATTAAACTCAAAACATGGAATTTTTTTTTTAATATTCCCAAATCTAACATATACTCAACTACATATCAACATTAGTGGCTCTCACTATCACTTATTATTCCCAAATCTAATATATACTCAAATACATATCAACACTAGTGACTCTTAGTATCACACCAAAATAACAATCCAACCCATTATTCTTTTAAAATGCCTCACTCCAAATAAGCTTTAATTCATTTTTTGTATTGATGAGGTTTTAATCTTATCAAACATCTAATACTTAGAAAGTTATCTTATATATTGGTTTATAAATAATTTACATTATTTCAAAAGGAAACAAAATTAGTTAAAACTTGTAATAATTTTCCTAATTCAATTATTTATGAGTGTAGATCCATCTTAACTACATATTTATAAGGTGATGAGAGGGATCAAATATCTTGAGTGCAATCCTTTCCTCAATTTTTGCACTCCAAAAGAGGTTTACACATCAAGAGATTTGATCCCTCTTAGTGCTTGATAGATCCAGAGTTAAGATGGGTCTAGGCTCGTTTTAAATTTTCATAGTTACCTTAGTTTGTTGAGATGATAAATATTGTTAATAAATTTAATGATGAAAAAGGATGAAATAAAGTTTCAAGATCTTAGAAGAAGAAGTAAAAAACAATGGGACAAACCAAGAATTAGAGAATATTCCCACTGAGAAGGAAAGGGATGCTAATATGGAGGATATACAAGAAACATCAAACAAAAGGATGATATGCCGAGCATTATGGAGCTCAGTAAGGACCACGAGATGACCCCAAGTGAGGCTGGAATGGAAGACCATGAATAATTTAGATCTAGAAAAGTTTCTGGAGCAGGGAATCACCAAAGGAGTATACTCTCTACCAAAAGAGGAGTTTGACAGGATTTAATAGCTCTTCCTCTGGAGATCACAAACGAAGTGTTTTGGAGTCAAAAGAAACCATGATAGAGAGGAGAATAGGGGAGTGAAAATGATGGAGGATACACGGGTGCATTCTTCCAAGAACCCTAGTAGGAAAAGAGGAAGGAAAAAACAAAATGAGTTGTTGACTGAATGTGGGAAACTTATAATTAACTCATGTAAGATGAGGGATCTCACCAATTACTCCTTTACAAACCTTTCTTATTGAAGCTTATAACTTGGAACATTAGGGGTCTAGGAAGTAAAAGGAAACAAAGAACTCTTAGCAGTAGAATAAAAGAAGAAAAATCAAATATCATTTTTATTCAAGAAACAAAATGTTCGATGGACAAAATCAGAGAGATACACAGCAAATGGTTAATCAATTATGAGTATCTAGAGTTTAAAGTGGATAACTCGGTGGGTGGGATTCTTAGCCTTTGGGATCTTCGAAAACTTGGAATCTTGGATGCTGAAGCTTCTAGGAACTATCTAATGCTGGTGATTCAACCTTTGGGTGATAAACAAATCTACATGATCACTATGGTCGTCAAAAACTAGAAGACAAACTTAAGCTTCTCACCTCCCTTGAGAAGCTGAGGGAGAGATATCCCTATATGCCCTAGATTTTGGCAGGGGACTTCAATATGATCAGATCTCTTACAGAGAAAAAAGATGGTACCAAAACACTAGGCAGAGACTCCACTGCCTTCTAGAACTTCATGAATAACATGGGGCTAGTGGAGGGGGGGAGGCTTCTCAAGTCACCTCTAAATTAGATAGATTCATAATCTTAGAGGACCTCCTTCTCACAGGCCTTGATATGTTAGCTTTAATCCTTCCCTTCGGAGCCTCGGACCACTGGCCTTTCCAACTTGAAGCTACTTTTATGGGTACACTGAGGAACAAACCTGTTAGGTTTGAAAATGTCTGGCTCTCTCACCCTAACTTCACCAACAATATTGATAAACAATGGATGGAATATATGCCCGTTCAAGGCACTAAAATGTTCATGTTGCGGCAAAGACTTAAACACATCAAATGTAGGCTTAAATATTGAAACAAAAAAAGGTTTGGTAATAATTTTAAAGCCAAAAGAGAAGTTGATCAGAAACTCCATGAGATTAATTAGATCATCATCTCAGAAGGTTTTACCAAGGAATGGAAAATTCAAGCTAACTCTCTTTAGAATGAATGGGAAGATCAGTGCATGTAAGAGGAGATTTTCTAGAGACAGAAATTGAGGGTGCAGTGGATTAGAGAAGGAGAAATAAACACAAAGTTTTTTCATAGATCAAACTTGGATCACAGATCTCATAGCGGAATTTCAAAACTTAAATATTCTCAAGGGAAAGAGCTTGTCTCTCACAAAGAAATGGAATTTTTCCTAGTTCAACACTTCCTTAGCATAGCAGAGGAGCCTCTCTTCGACAGAACTCGATTCACTAACAAATTCACAAATTTCATTCCTAAGCTTGTAAACAGGGAAGAAATCCACAATCTTAACAGGCCAGTTTCTGAAGAGGATGTTAGTTAATTTATCAATGAGATGAAAAATGGGAAAGCTCTTGGCCCTGATGGTTTCAATGTGGACTTCTTCAAAGCTTACTAGAAAAAATACAAATAATATATCCTTGATGTTGTGGAAGACTCTATAAGATCCAAAAATGTTTTGAAAGCTCTTAATTGTAGAAATTTTGCATAATTTAACACATATTCAACAGAGATTATCCTGATCATGTACTATTGCGGAATACATACACAATACATAAGCTCCTCTACGTTGATCATCAATATAGCAGCATCAATAACAATAAAACATCAAGAGCATTCACACATTAACACAGTATGTAACCCGGGGAAAGCATCTCGCTAAAAACCCCAACTATAACATTACAAAGTACAATGCTTATCACAAGCAATCTAGTACCATCTCCACCTGTTACACACAATACAGCTCAGATCTGATCTCCAAATCTATTCCACTACTTGTCTGCCTCCACTTCTCAATACTTGCTCAAGAACTGATGAGAATGGCTTACCAAACTCGTATTTGACCTCAAAATAATCACTCACACTTTGTTGGACGTGAGCAAAGGCAACAATACTGGGAAAATACGTGAGCAAACTCATTGGCATACTCAATCCTTTGATTGTACAAGATCTGGTGCACAACTATAGTCACAACTGATAGCAATCTGATTCTCTACCACCTGTCCCTGTTGAACTGAACATGCACTGACATGCAACTGAGTTAATTGATGTATTCATTAGTTGCATCATGAGTTAATAATTAGTTTAACAACTCATCATTAGTCTATTTGCAGTTAGACTAATTACAACTAGTTTAACTAAGTCAAACTGAACACAACTCCATCAACTCCACAATCAACTCCACCAAACTCAACTGATTGAGTTCTAACTGAAGTCATGCATGCAACAACTCAACTGACTCATAAGAAAAGCGTATTTCCTTCTGATAGCTGCATGTTCCACCTCTGTAGCTCAAACTAAAGTGCTCCAAGAGAATAATATCAAGTTTATAGTCCAAATATTATTATGAGACAATAATATTTGACTTTTCTATTTTTGACAGCCAGTCTAAAAATAGAATTTGTGATCACTCACACTTTGATCAAAAATAGAAGTCCATCTATTTTTCCCAACTTGACCAATCATCTATAAACAGCAACCTGCAATCCATAGACATGATCCATATGTCGAAAAATAGACATAGTCTAAAAATAGACTTGCGCCAAAAATAGCCTGCGGGCCCACTTAGTGAAGGCGACTCTTTTCACTAAGCTCCATCATCTTGTTGCAATTTCAACACTCCCTCTCGACAAGATATGGATTATCAGCAACCCCTATCCTGCCTCGGTGGTACTCGAATTTGCTCCTGGTGAGAGCCTTCGTCAGAATATCAGCATCCTGATCCTCCGTTGGAATGTATGAAAGCAACATGATCCTCCGCTGCACACAATCTCTGATATGATGGTACCTGATGTCAATATGTTTAGATCTATCATGAAATACAGGATTAGCCGAGAGTTTAATGCAACTCTGGTTATCACAGTAAATCACAGTAGGATCCAAATGAGAACCGAAAAAACCAACCAGGATCTTCCTCATCCATATAGCCTCGCATGCAGAAAAACTTGTTGCCATATACTCGGCCTCCGCTGAACTGAGTGCCATGGATCTCTGCTTCCTGTTGTACCAAGAAACTGTTGTCGATCGAATACTGAAGACCCCTCCTGATGTGCTCTCTCTGTCCGTTGGGCTCCCTGCCCAATCTACATCCATGAAGCCACATAGCTTCACCTCATCCTCCTATCTGTACCACAAACCATATCCCGATGTGCCTCTCAACTAGCGCAATACATGCTTGCCCGCCTTCCAGAAGAGCTTGGTAGGCTTAACCATAGCTTGTGAAAGCTGGTTAACTGCATAGCATATATCAGGTCGTGTATTGACCAAATACATCAGCGACCCCACCAACTGTCGATAAATAGTGGCATCCACTTCTTCTCCCGAAGTGGCATCCTCCTTCCTCCAACCTCTAGGAAGAGGAGTATCAACACGCTTGCAGCCATGCATGTTGAACTTCTCCAGTATCTCCCGAGCATACTTGCCGTGAGAAACAAACAGTCCACCACTACGCTGCCATATTTCCAATCCTAGGAAATAGTGAAGGAGGCCCAAATCCTTCATCTCAAACTCTGTAGCAAGATCCTTCTTGCATGACAGTATCAACAACTCATCACCCGTTAGAATCAAATCATCAACATACAATACAATGATAAGCAACTTACCCTCCACCACAATCTGGTATAGGTTAGGAGCTGCCTTGCTCTTAGAGAATCCAAGTCCTGTGAAATAGCTATCTATACATGTGTACCAAGCACGTGGTGCTTGCTTCAACCCATACATCGCTCTCTTGAGCCTGCACACATGCGACTCATTCCTGAAGACCTCAAAGCCTTCGGGCTGCTCAATGTACACCTCCTCCTCAATGACTCCATTGAGGAACACAGTCTTCACATCCATCTGATGAATGTGCCATCCCATCTACGCTAAGGGAGCAAGAATCGTCCGTATGGAAGAATACCTTGCGACAGGTGCAAAGGTATCCTCATAATCGATCCCCTCTATCTGTCAAAAGCCTCGGGCAACAAATCTGGCCTTGTACTTCTCCACACTCCCATCAGCTGCCTGCTTGACCTTGTAGATCCATCTTGAACCCACCACTGATTTCCCTTCCGGTCTAGGAACAATCTCCCATGCACTGTTTCTGACAATAGAATCACACTCTTCCACCATCGCGTCTACCCATGCGGGATCCTCCATAGCTTCCTCGAAAGAGGATGGCTCAGTCACAACACACTTGCTCATTAGAGCCATGTATCCAGTGTACCGATCAGGTGATTTTCTCTGCCTGTGTTGGGCTGTATGTGGTCCTACAACTTTCTCTGCATCTTGAGCCAGTCGCTCAGCTTCTGTCAGGCGCTTTCACCCTCTGATGGTTGGCACTGCATGAGTGGTCTCTTCCACTCCATGAACCTCGTCTTGTGGCTGATCCACATCTTAAAGCTCATCCTTAAGAACTAATAGCTCCTCATTTGCATGCAAATGTAGCTCCCTCTCAAGCAAACACTTCATGGCTTTCTCCTCTTGAAATTTTATATCCCGTCGCACAACAGTTTTACCACTGTCTGGCAAATACAAACAATAGTTGTGGGGCGTATCAGTGTACCCCACAAATATCCCAACCTCTGCGGTTGGCTCCAACTTCTTCCTGGCATCCTTCATCACATGCGTGTAAATGTTAGCACCAAAAATCCTCAAATGAGAAAGATCAAGCTTCTTACCAGAATAAGCCTCCTCGGGTGTACTCATGCCAAGTATCCTACGAGGACAACGGTTCTGCACATAAACTGTTGTATTGCATGCTTCCACCCACAAGTGAAGGGGTAGGCCCTGATCATGCAACATTGCCCGTGCAGCACCCACGATCATTTTGTTCTTCCACTCAACTACCCCATTCTGTTGTGGGTTATGGGGAGCTATGAGCTCTCTACGAATCCCTTCTGCCTTGCAGAAATCCTTGAACTCGTCCGAGATGTATTCACCACCATTATCGCTCCTAAGAGCCTTCACCTTCTTCCCCGACTCCTTCTCGACCAGTGCTTTGAATTCACAGAACTTTGAATATGTCTCGCTCTTCTTCTGCATGAAGAAGATCCAGCACTTACGAGAGAAATCATCAACAAAAATCACATAATACCTGTGTTTTGTTGTCGAAGCAACTGAGAAAGGTCCACACACGTCTGTGTGAATTCTCTCAAGGATCGTCATGGCGTGACTATCCTTCTCGTGAAAGGTGGCTTTCACAAACTTCCCCAAAGTACACCCCTTGCATTGATCTGACTACGCAAGTGTGCCTTTAGGAAGCCCTATAGTGATCTGCTGCAGTATCTTCAAGGCTCCATGGTGAAGGTGACCCAATCTCCTGTGCCACAACTCACCATCATCCCGGCTCACCAATCCTTCTGCCTTGCTTGCCATTGCTGCGCATCCATCTACATGCAACTGATAGAGGTTCCTCACTCGAACCCCTATCTTCCGGGTCTCACTAGTTGTCTTGCTGTGCAGGAAAGCCTTTCCCTTGCTGAAAACAACATCATACCCCTTTTCTTCTAACATTGCCACTGACATAAGATTCTTCTTCAGTCCTGGAACATGCATGACTTCCTTCAATACGAAGGATTTACCAGACTCCCTCCCAAAGGAAATGGTACCGATACCGGTCGCACTGTATCTACCATCATCGCCCATCTCGATGTGCACTCCAAGATCTTTGTCCTCTAGATCAAAGAACAAATCTTTATCTCCCGTCATGTGAAAATACGCACCACTTTCCAAGAACCACACGGATCCCATCACACTTGAAACCAAGCATGCGATCAATGAAAAATCAAGCTCAAACTGAGAAGCTAAGGCCTCTCCCCCTGTAGATCCAGCAGCTTGCTTGTTCTTCTTCTTCTGCAGACAATTTGTGGCATAGTGTCTGTGCTGGTGATAGTGAAAACACTTCACCTTGGACATATCCCGCTTCTTACCTTTCGCACCAGACTCAGAAGCTTTCTTGCTCTTCCCTTTCTTTTCTTTGGCAGGCAAAGCGCAATTCTCTTCATCAGATACCTTTGATGAAGATCCATTCTCACCTTTATTGTTTCTGAGTTTATCCTTGAGTGCCAAGTCGCTCTTGCTTTGGAATAACATTCAACAACACTGCTACAAATTCGATTCCACCAGCAACCAACTCAACCGCTTCCGATCTAAAATTCGTGAGAACACAATATTTCTCGTACAGAGATTGACTGTATGGGAATTCACCGAATATCTCACCTTCCAAAGGAAGGATGAATCCAGAGGCTACCTGGCTCGATTATAGACTCTACCTGAAGAAATAGAATGTAAACACTTCCTAAATAGTAGATCTGATGATCAATCCTCACTTGATATCCTGTAAAAATATCTTCTACAAATCAAGCTGCTCTGATACCATGTAGAAACTTTTTCTACAATTATCTAGCTCTGATACCATGTAGAAATTTTGAATAATTTAACACATATTCAACAGAGATTATCCTGATCATGTACTATTGTGGAATACATACACAATACATAAGCTCCTCTACGTTGATCATCAATATAGCAGCATCAATAAGAATAAAACATCAAGAGCATTCACACATTAACACAGTATGTAACCCGGGTAAGGCATCTCGCTAAAAACCCCAACTATCTGTATATTAATGATTGAGACCATGTACCATTACAAAGTACAATGCTTATCACAAGCAATCCAGTACCAGCTCCACCTGTTACACACAATACAGCTCAGATCTGATCTCCAAATCTATTCCACTGCTTGCTTGCCTCCACTGCTCAATACCTGCTCAAGAACTGATGAGAATGGCTTACCAAACTCGTATTTCACCTCAAAATAATCACTCACACTTTTTTGGACGTGAGCAAAGGCTACAATACTGGGCAAATACGTGAGAAAACTCATTGGCATACTCAATCCTTTGATTGTGCAAGATCTGGTGCACAACTATAGTCACAACTGATAGCAATCTGATTCTCTACCACCTGTCCCTGTTGAACTGAACATGCACTGACATGCAAATGAGTTAACTGATGTATTCATTAGTTGCATCATGAGTTAATAATTAGTTTAACAACTCATCATTAGTCTATTTGCAGTTAGACTAATTACAACTAGTTTAACTATGTCAAACTGAACACAACTCCATCAACTCCACCAAACTCAACTGATTGAGTTCTAACTAAAGTCATGCATGCAACAACTCAACTAACTCATAAGAAAAGCATATTTCCTTCTGACAGCTGCATGTGCCACCTCTATAGCTAAAACTGAAGTGCTCCAAGAGAATAAGGTCAAGTTTATAGTCCAAATATTATTATGAGACAATAATATTTGACTTTTCTATTTTTGACAGCCAGTCTAAAAATAGACTTTGATCACTCACACTGTGATCACTCACACTTTGATCAAAAATAGAAGTCCATCTATTTTTCCCAACTTTACCAATCATCCATAAATAGCAACCTGCAATCCATAGACATGATCCATATGTCTAAAAATAGACATAGTCTAAAAATAGACTTGCGCCAAAAATAGCCTGCGGGCCCACTTAGTGAAGGCGACTCTTTTCACTAAGCTCCATCATCTTGTTGCAATCTCAACATTAATGCCTCTTTCATAGCTTTGATTCCAAAGCAAGAAAAATTTATGCCACAAGATGAATTCAAACCCATAGCCTTATGTAATGTGGTGTACAAAATTATTTCCAAACTGATCACTAGCAGACTCAAGCCTCTTCTTCTTGCTCTCATCTCATAGGAGAAAAGTGGATTTGTGGATGGAAGACAGATTCTTAACAACATCATACAAGCTCACGAGGTGGTACACTCTCTTAAGAGCAATAAGAAAGCTAGCATGCTCATGCAGCTGGACCTAGCGAAAGCTTATGATAAGGTAAGCTGGTCTTACATCAGGGTAATGCTAAGATGTTATAGCTTCGCCCACAACTAGATAATATGGGTTATGTACCTTGTATCCATGGCTAGCTTCTCCATTTTGCTTAACGACTCTCCCTTTAGAACCTTTATGCCTTCTAGGGGTCTCATACAAGGGGATCCACTCTCCCCTTTCATATTTGTTCTCATGATGGAAGGGCTAGGCAAAGTGATCAAAATTGAAAATGATAAAGTAGAAATCCAAGGTCTGAAACTTACCTCGAATGGTGCTACTACTACTCATCAATAATTTGTTGATGACACAATGTTGCGGGGCATTCCTACGTCAAGGAAGCCAGAGATTTCAAACAAATCCTGAATGAATTTGCTTTGGCCGCTGGTACAAAGGTAAGCCTCGACAAATCAAAGATGTTTTATTTCAACATTGACATTAGTATTCAAAGGAACCTCACCAAAATTTTCAGGTTTCAAAGGGATCAGTTACCTTCCAAGTACCTTGGAATGCCTCTTAGTGACAAACCTTCTAGCAAGGGAGTGTGGGAGCCAGTAACTAATAAACTTTAGGAAAATATTCAGGAAATGGACCTGCAAGTCTTTGAATTCGGTAGGGCATCTCATGCTTACAAAGGCTTTCCTGTAGGGTATACCCATTTTCATGTTTTCAGCTCTTCCTGCTCCCAAAGGAGTTATGCAACAAATCAAGAGTATTCAATTAGATTTTCTTTGGGGAAAAGGGGAAGAGAAAAATAAGTCGGCTTTGGTAGCTTGGGACAAGCTCTGCAAACGTAAGCCCCGTGGTGGTTTGGGGCTTCATGACCCTAAAATCCTCACCAGAGTTTCAGGAGCCAAACTTTGGTGGAGGTGGCTCAAGGAATCGACAACCCCTTGGGCCAATCTTTTGAAACAGAAATATGCAAATAATTGGTAGGAGAGTGATCACATCCAAATGTTAGGGCACATCAAGGGATCCCACATTTGGAACCCTTCTTGGGAGAATAAAGCCATTTTCCAATAGCATAGTTTATGGGGGATCCGAGTTGGGAACCTTGCATGGTTTTGGGAGGATAACTAGCAGCAAGAACCAAATTTGTTTAGAGAAGAACTAACAACTCTCAAAAATGACACTGACAACAAAGGTTTACTTATGGTAAGTGACTTCTGGGATTAGGTGAGGGACATTGGGAAATGGAGAATGTGGAAGGAGATTGGTTCTAGTGAAGAGAGTCCTTTGAAGGCCCAGACGAATTCCCTTGCTCTTGACCTGGAGCAGAGGAAGATTTTAGTGTCACTCTCATCTAACCAACTACGATGGGGTCGAAAAACCAAAAGCACCTTTAACCTCAAAGAAGCTAAATTCATGGCCCTAGGTTTCGATTATCCAAACCCTAATTAGGGCTAGAATGACCTTTGGCAGAACTCACAATGGATGAAAATCAAATTATTTATGTGGTTGGTTCACCAAAAGAAAATTCTCACATGGGAGAACATTTTGAAAAGGGGATTTGTTGGCCCATCCAAATTCCATCTATGTGGCTTACAGGAGGAGACGATGGAACATTTACTAAACCTCTACCCCTTCACCTCAACCTTGTGGGATTAGGCGGCCTCAGTCTTCAGGAAAAATGATAGGGACAAACTCAGTATCACCAACACTTGGAAGAATTGGAGGAAAGAATTCTCAGGTAATGAAATCATTAACAAGTCTTGTGTTAGGAAATTATATATTATGGAGCAATGGAACACATAAAATATTGCAGAAATATAAACACAGAAAACGCATAAAACAAGAGAGACACAGATATACGTGGTTCACGCAGTTTAGGCTACATCCACCCTGAACAACCAGTCCTTCCTTTCTATTATGCAGCGAAATGAAGAGACACAACCTACAACAGATCCAGTGTAATATCCTTTGTTTTCTCTCACAGTCTCACCTCTCTGCTTCTCACTCAGAGAATACACACCTATTACATAGCCTCCATACAATGCCCTCATACATAGAGAGGGTTTCCTTCTAGGGAAGAAAACCCTAAACTAAACATAAGTTCTATTGTCTGATCATCCGCCTAATGAACGGCCCAAATTCAATAGAAATTACTATACTTTTACAAGGCAATTTTACATCTATTTTTTGCTTTGGGTGCACTGCCCCCGAAACCCTCGCTAGGGGACCGTTGGTCCCCAGACCCTTCAATTGGGGGGGATCAGCCACCCCGCACCCCCGTGGGGGGGACAAGGCACCCCCCACACCTTCCCTGCATGGAGGGGTGTACAAACTTTCTAGGGTATACATCCGGCTGAAACAAAGACCTCTAAATAATCATGCTCCACACCCAACAATCTCCCACTTGGAGAATGATTGTACCAACTCCATCGCTACTTCATTTGCTAGACAATGACTCCTCTTTGGACCTGGATGTTTCTCATCTTCATCGTCATCCTTGAAGACCAATTGAAACTAAACATATTCTCAGTTTCTCCCTTGTTACAACTTTTGTTAGCATATCTGTAGGATTCTGGCTAGTGTGTATCTTTTCTAGCTTCAACTCTCCATCTTCCAACACTCATGTATGAAATGGTACTTGAGCTATATGTGTTTAGTCTTGGAATGAAATGTTGATTTATTTGCAAGATGAATGGCACTTTGGCTATCACTGTATAACATGCTCAAGTAATGATCCTTACCCAATTCACCCATAAACATTTGTAACCAAATCATTTCTTTACTAGCCTCTATAGCAGCAACATACTCTACTTCTGTTGTTGAAAGTGCAACAACACTTTAGATTTTTGAAACCCAACTGACAGTTGTTCCACCTACAGTAAATACATATCCTGTAGTGCTCCTCCTGTTATCTCTATCACCTGCCATGTTTGCATCAAAATATCCCTATAGAGAAATGTTTGAACCACCAAAGCATAATGCTTGATTTGTGGTACCTTTCAAATATCTGAGAATCCATTTCACTGCCATCCAATGTTCCTTTCCTGGATTGTTCATGTACATGCTTACAACTCCCACTCCATGTGCAATATCAGGCCTTGTGCAGACCATTGCATACATTAAGCTTCCAATTGTTGTTGCATATGGAACTTTAGACATATAATCCATGTCTTCTTGGGTCTTTGGGAACATTTCCTCACTAAGTTTGAAATAGCTAGCAAAGGGTGTACTCACTAGTTTTGCATTGTGCATATTAAATCTTTTCAACACCTTTTGTATGTACTCATTCCGAGACAATTTTAATTTGCAAGTTTTCCTATCTCTATTTATTCTCATACCAAGGATTTGTTTTCCAGCTCCCAAATCCTTCATTGCAAATGAATTTTCCAATTCTCTTTTGAGCACATTTATTTCCTGCATGTTAGACCCTGCAACAAGCATGTGGTCTACATACAATAACAATATAATATAGCTGCCATCATTTTTCTTTTTCAGATAAACACAATGATCAGAGTGACATCTAGTATAACCTTGCTCAGACATAAACTTGTAAAATTTTAGATACCACTACCTTAGAGCTTGTTTTAATCCATACAATCTCTTCTTCAACCTGCACACTAGTTTCTCCTTCCCTTTTACCTCATATCCTTGTAGTTGCTGCATATATATCTCTTTCTCCAAATCCCCATCGAGAAAGGTTGTCTTTACATCTAACTGTTTAAGATGCAAATCTTCAACTGCTACTAGACTTAAAATAGTTCTGATTGAAGTCATTTTTAACAATAGAAGAAAATATTTCATCAAAATCAATACCTTTCTTTTGTGCAAACCCCTTCACCACAAGTCTATCTTTGTACCTCTGTTTTCCTCCATCTTCTTCCTTCAGCCTATAAAACCATTTATTCTTCAATGTAGTTTTTCGTGTAGGCAACCTAACTAAGTTCCAAGTCTAGTTATGCATTAAGGAGTCCATATCTTCTTCCATGGCTACCTCCCACTTCTTCTTGCTTTCAACCTGCATTACTTCTTCATAACATTTGGACTCACCAGAATCAGTCAACAATAAATAATATAATGAAGGAGAGTATCATCCAGGGTGTATACTTATCCTAGTAGATCTTCTAACACCACTTTCAGGTGTTTGGGGTGCCTGTTGCTGTTGTGGTGGTTGTTGTTATTGTGGTTTCTTATTATTATTATTTTCAGGCACCTTTACTTTTTCAGTGATTTCATCAAGAACTGTGTATTCCTTGTTTTCTTTTTCTTGTTTCTTTTCCTGCAACTAATTCTTATACAAGACCTTTTAATTGAATATTACATCTCTGCTCCTAATGATTTTGTGATTTTCGTAATCATATAAGCGATAACCAAAATCATTAACACCATATCCAATAAAGGTACATTTCTTTGACTTTGCCTCAAGCTTTTTTCTATTTTCTTTATTAATATGGACAAAGGCCTCACAACCAAAAGGCTTTAAAAAGAACTAGTTTACCTTTTTATCTGTCCATGCTTCCTCTGGAACACCACCATCCAAGGAACTTGAAGGCCCTCTGTTTATTAGATAAACAACAGTATCTACAACATCTACCCAAAATTCTAAAGGCAATCCCGCATGTAATCTCATGCACCTTGCATGCTCCATGATTGTTTTGTTCATCCTTTCTGACACACCATTTTCTTGTGGTGTTCTTGGAACTATCTTCTCTCTACAAGTTCCATGCTCTAAACAGTACCTATCAAACTCTTTGCTGCAATATTCACTTCCATTTTCTGATCTGAGACACTTCAATTTCTTTCCTGTCTTAATCTCAACCAAAGCTTTCCATTTCTTGAAAGTATCAAATACATCATATTTTTTATTAATATAATAAATCCAAGTTTTTCTAGTTGCATCATCAATAAAAGTAACATAATAATGAGAGCCACCAAGAGATGATACCTGAGCAGGTCCCCATACATCTGTATGCACAAGCTCTAATTTTTCGCTCTTCCTTTCTTTCCCAACTCTAAGAAATCTAACTCTCTTCTGCTTTCCATAAATGCAATTCTCATAGAAGTCCAAATCTTTGAGTGAAGAATCTTCATCCCCTTCTCACTCATGTGTCCAAGCCTATGATGTCATAATGTTGCATCTGCTCCTTTGGAAGTTAAAGCATTAACATAGTTATAAATACCATTGCATAAATACAATGTACCAACATTTTCACCTTTTGCTATTACCAGGGCTCCTTTGGTGACCTTCCAAGCTTTATCTGTGAAAGTTGCCACACAACCTTCACCGCCTAACTGCCCTGTTGAAATCATATTTTTCTTCAGATATGGAACATGCCTTACCTTCTTTATTAGCCATTGATTTCCATTCTATTGTTTTACAAGAACATTACCCATTCCAACAATTTTACAGGGCTTATCATCACCCAAACATACTTTTCCAAAATCTCCTTGAACATGGTCATGAAAATATTTCTTATCAGGTGTGGCATGGAATGAGCCCCCCTAGATCTACCACCCAGGAATCAGTAATATTCTCAAAAGAAAGAATCAAAGCATATTGTAACACCTCACCTATCACATTTGCTTCATGATTGTCTTCTTGTTGCGCATCTCCTTCTTTTCCCTTCCGAGATCTACAGTCTTTCTTTAGGTGTCCTTTCTTTCCGCATTTCTAGCACACTATCCTTGATCTGGACTTGGATCTACCTTTCCTTGATTTACTGTGATATCCTGAGCTCTTTCCTCTTTCCATTTTTCTTCCCCTAGACTCTGCACTCAAAGCATTACCCGATGTCTCACCAGAGCTTTTCTGTCGGATTTCCTCGCTAAGGATAGCACTGATAAAATCATCAAAATTTAAAGTACTAGATCCAGAAATAGAGTTACTAATGGCCATTACTAAACCATTCCAACTTTTTGGCAATGAGCACAAGAATAACAGAGCTCTAACTTCATCATCAAAGTTTAACCCTACAGAACATAACTGAATTGTAATAGTATTAAAATCATTTAAATGGTCTGCAACAGATACACCTTCCGACATCTTCATATTAAATAACTGTTTCATAAGAAATACCTTGTTTGAGGCTGAGGGCTTTTCATATAGTTTCTCCAATGCCTTAACCAAACCCTCTGTCATTGTTTCCTTTGAAATGTTGAAGGCAACTGACACTGCGAGGCACAACCGTACTACACCGAGTGCCTTTCTATCAAGAAGGTTCCATTCTTCATCTATCATACCTGTCAACATCTTTGTTTTTCTGCCCAATGGTAGGTACAGATCTTTCTAATATAGATAATCTTCCATCTGCATCTTCCATAGTGAGAAGTTTTGGTCGTTAGGTTTCTCGACCCTAAACTTACCATCTTCCTCCATTGCTCCCAGTCAAACGAGAAACCCTTTTTTCCTGCAAGTTTATCAGCCAAATGGACCTTCGGCTCTGATACCAATTGTTAGAAAATTATATATTACAGAGCAATGGAACACATCAAATATTGCAGAAATATAAACACAGAAAATGCATAAAACAAGAGAGACACATATATATGTGGTTCACCCAGTTTTGGCTACATCCACCCCGAACAACCAGTCCTTCCTTTCTATTATCCAACAAAATGAAGAGACACAAACTACAACAGATCTGTTGTGATATCCGTTGCTTTCTCTCACAGTCTCACCTCTCTGCTTCTCACTCATAAAATACACACCTATTAGAAAGCCTCAATACAATCCTCTCATACATAAAGAGGGGTTGCCTTCTAGAGGAAAAAACCCTAAACTAAACATAATTTCTACCATCAAATCATCTGTCTAATGAACGACCCAAATTGACTAGAAATTACTATACTTTTACAAGGCAATTTTACATTTGTTTTTAGCTTCGGGGGCGCTACCCCCGAAATCCCCGCTGGGGGACTGCTGGCGCCTAGACCCCCCAGCCGTGGGGTCGACCCCCCAAACCCCCATGGGGAGGACAAGTCCCCCACGCACCCCCCTACATGGAGGGGTGTACAAACTTTCTGGGGTATACATCCAGCTAAAACAAAGACCTCTAAATAATCATTCTCCACACCTAACATCTTGGACTCTGGCTCCATGCTTCATTATCTGGGATGTCTAGAAAGAACACAATGGCAATATTTTCAAGAACAAAACAGGTTCCACCCAGAACATCATTGTCCAAATTTTACGACAGCTCAAATATACCATAGGAGCCCTTATGTGGAAAATTCCTGAGGACCCTCCATCACCTCAGGATGCTAGCATACTACTATAGTTGGCTCTCCAATCTCTGGTTCCCTAAGGCACTGATAAGGGTGTGAGAAAAACAACTACTGGTAAAGATATGTGGTAGCCTCTTCCTCACATTTTTTGAAAATCAATATAGACGGGGCATCTAAGGGCAACCCAGGGTGCCCTGGATTCGGCAAAGTCATAAGAGATGAGAAGGGGCACATAAAGGATATCTTTCATAGTTATTTGGGGACTGCCACTAATAACATGGTGGAGCTCATGGCCTTAGAGTAGTTCTTGGAAATCCTGATCGAGTCAAAATTACACCATGCCATCTTTGAAGCTGACTCTGAATTTGTCATTAATGCAACTAAGAAAATGTGTAATGGAATGACACCTAGAAAAGTGTTGAAAAATTGGAGGCTATCGGAGGTATTTCAGCAGATTCATTACCACTTGTGGACCATGAGAACCATCAACTTCATTCATGTGCGAAGAAAATCCAACATGTTTGCTAATTGTCTGGCGAATGAAGGAGTGCTATGTAAGGAAAGCTATATTTGGTACGATAGGGATTCTACAACCTTTGGTAAACTGCGTGATGATTGTTAACAATAGGATGCGAAAGATATGGCGCACTTCTAGACCATGACTAATGAGTAGGAGGAAGGCTAGTGGAAGTAGGAGAGAGTGGAAGTCCTTGAGCTTGGTTGAAGTACCGCATTAAATCCTAACCGTAAAAACTCAAAAGAAGAGAAGAACGAAGAAGTGAAGTGTTGATGCACATTAACCATTGGATCTAGAAGATCACTAGACGAGATTTGTTTGTGATGGGCAGCCAAGATTAATCCATATGCTAGATGAAGGGCTGCAGACCATAGGATTTAATGCCCTTCATCATCCAGTGGATATCAGGTCATAAAGAGATCGAACTTTAACCTCAAGCGTGGACCCCAACATTTATAGATTAAGGTTGTATAATTCTTATTAGCTCCGTAAGGTTGTTAGATGTCGTGTAAGTGGTCTGATGCAATTTCATTGTGGACCATCAGATCAAATGAGTGTTGATCTATAATGCTGGATCACTGAGCAACTCTATTGATCAGAAGAAGTATTAACCATCAAATTAAAGGTAAGATCGACTGTGGAGATTGAGCGATAAGGCTTGAGTGAGCAGGCCTGAGAAGATTATAGGTTCACTTTCAATTTGTTTGAAGTCTGGATATTATCACATATCACATGTGAGAGCAATGAAATCACATGATGGTGAGATGCGATGATTTGGTCGACGAGATCAACAGTGGACAAGGGAAATCGCATATCACAAGTTGGGAATCCTGTGTGCATATGCGTTTGAGTCTTTGTAACTCCATGATGCGATATATGATTTTGGGTTTTGTTGACCTTGTTGTTTGTTAACCATCAATGGTTTTGTCTTTTGTTGGTCTTTACACTTGTAAAGACGTGTACCATATGTAATATTTTTATTGGTTAATTGAAGGCTCCACTCTTACTTGACCAAAAACAGAAAAAGGATGAAATATAAATTTTGAATGGAAAGTTACAATGTAATAGTGTTGAATGATGGAAATGTGAATAATAACAATGTAGCCAATTACAAATAGTCTTCATTGTGATCAATCTCAAAATATTTTCTTCTACTATTCTTATCATTACTCTTGTTAGTTTTGTCATCTATTCATATCGATTATATGAAAAGGACAGTTGAAATCGTTAACCATTTAAACCTTTAGCTTGAGGTGTTGTAGTAAACATCATTCCTTATCTCTCTTTCTCTCCAATATTAATAAGTTGAATTACTATAACAAAAAATTCAATGTACAATGCCAATAATTATTTGTACTTACACTAAAATAAATGTACATTGTTAATCTAATCACTTCAAAATTAATGTAGCATCATACATCCAATTAGATAAAAAGATAAATCAAAATCTACACTAAAATCAATGCATGTAATGCAAACAATCAAAAACATTAGAAAAAAACTTATACACTAATATAAATCAATGCATTTAACTCAAGAATTCAAATAGGATTAGAAATCAACATCTACACTCAAATCAATGCATCTAGTGAAAGTAGGAAAATAGGACTAGAAACCAACATCTACACTAAAATTAATGCATTTAGTGGAAGGAATCAAATAGGATTAGAAATCACCATCTACACTGAAATCAATCCATTTAGTGCAGGAAATCAAATAGTATTATAAATCACTTACTATTATAGACATTTTTGTGCCTTACAGCATGAAGCATGAAATGTCAATAATCTGAGGGATCCAAAGTCCCTAAACATGTTGTTCCTACCCCTAGAGGAACAAGGTCAGCAAACCACAGCATTGAATATCAGTTCTCCACCTGAAAACACTCAGAAACAAGATAATTCTGGATCATGTCAACTGCTCCACTGAGCATATGCGTTGAATGTCAAGAGCTACACTGTCTACCCGCGCTGAATGTCAACTGCAAGGAAGGCTACCTGCGTTGGGCGAGTTGGGACATGTGGCACAGTCATTCCTCAAGGTGTTAATGCCCAGGAAGCTTCCAAAATGACACTTGGATCAGGGAATTCGACTTGTGATGAGTAAGAGGGTCTAGATCTCCAAGTGGAGGCAAGAACCTCCAAGTGGACTCAAGAACTGAAGAATAACTGAAGTGGGAGAGGACACTAGTCAGCTTCATGCCAGCTACAAGCTGACTCATCCTTTCTCCAAATCTCCTATATATAGAGCTCTCTCATGAGGTCTAAGGAGGCTGGAATCTTGTGAATGTAAGGAAGTGCTGTTGGTTTGAGTATAGAACTATTGGGTGATTTGCTTGAAGGAGGTGAAGAGGAGATTTCTTTCTGCTGGGAGGTGATGCTGGATTGGGCCTTTTATGGTTGTATCACTTCCTGAACTTTACTTCTTCCATTAATAAAGCATTTGAAGTTCTTCTATATGCATGTGTCTCAATGGCGTATTGATACTTGTATATTTGATTTATTCTAATCCTTGAATCAATTATGAATGTATGCTTCTTGTAGTTTCCCTCTCTTGCCATTTTGCAGGATCTTGGTGTAGCTGGGCCAGTGAAAGAGTAAGGAGCTGGGAGCAAGCAGCAAAGAGAGAAGATTGGATCAATCATTAGCGGAAGACAACGGTTAGTGGATCTCTTTCTCCACTCTCTTACATCTCATAAAGAAGTAATATCGAATAGCTTTGCTTTGATTGTTGCTGAGGTATTATCACCCTTAGAGTGGGATAGGGTCATTCCGTATTGGATACTTTTCCCAACAACAAATTGGCGACTTCGCTGGGGATCGTATCTTGTTGGTTGTTTGTGTTTTTGCTATTCATTTCATAAACACAGGGAGTACCGAATCG
The DNA here is from genome assembly GCA_031772625.1 of Pinus tabuliformis. NCBI lineage: Eukaryota > Viridiplantae > Streptophyta > Pinopsida > Pinales > Pinaceae > Pinus > Pinus tabuliformis. The sequence goes on from CM062817.1 coordinate 8,040,071, forward strand.
AACTGCATTTGGAGCTTTCAAATGCAAAGTAGAGGGCAGCTACTCTAGCTCAGTTTCTGGGCATGTTTATGATTTGAAGAGCTGATCCACAAGGACTCTAAACAGCTCTTAGTGATAGCTTTTTGTCCTCCTTTTCATCCCTTAGTGTGTACTTGACTGATAGCTTCTGATTTGGCCAAAAACTATGAATTTTTGAGCAATCTGTGACCCGGAAACTGAGAAAAACGAAAGTTTGTCTCTTCAGTGCAGGCACTGTGACAGCAGTCTGCATTTCAGCGAAGTTCCCGAAGGGGCTACCTGCGCTGAAGGTCAAACTGCCAGTGTACTACCTGCGCTGAACCAGTTTTTCCTAGTGCTACTGGGGTTCCCTCCTGTTTATTGCCCTGTTTTCACCCTTGTTTTTGCAGCCTGTTGTCTGTCAATGTACCTATCTGAAACCAACTTTCCTTGCCACTATTCCGCCTCGGTTGTATAAAGAAACTGTATTTTTTCTTTGTGTATTTCTTATATCATTTGCAGTTTCCCATAACGAAAAGTGAACTAGTCTTGCTGTGGCCTCTTAGATCTAGACCTGTCATAAGTGTCGTTTTGATCTTAAGAGTTAGTTTATTTGCTGTTCATAGCTGATTGAGCTTTTGCTTTCGTCATATGGTTTGAATTTATATATTTCTAGTGTCGAAACAAGTAAATCTTAAGGTGTCTTTCGATTTTTGGACAAGCTTGTTTGCTTTCACTTGAAATTGAATTCAAAGTTATACAACAACTTTCTTTTTGTATTGCACCAACATTAAGAAAGAGAAAAGAAATACCTGCATTGTGCATGTACATTTTGACAGTTTGTGTGTTGATTTAGGGAAAAGTGCATTAGTGTGTGCTCTATGATCTGTGTGAAAAGATGATGTCTTTCTTTTCCCTCAGTAGTTAAGATTTTCAAAGTTGAAAGATTGAAAAGCTTGCTTATCATCTTAGACTGCATTTAGGAGTGTTACTATACATCTCGTGGTGATCCATAAAGGCAAACTGCTAAACAAGATCAACCTTAAAATAAATTGAATTTACATAACAACGCATTGAAACATAACGCAAACACATAGAGGTCTAAGCTAGAGATGTGTTCCGGCGTCGTTAAACGTGATATCTTAGCGTTGAGTGGTTGGGTGATTCCTCCACGGTGAAGCGATAAGTATCAATACGGACTTGTGCTCCCACGTACCGTCGAGTATATATTGGGAGACCCCTATAGGAACAAAGCCTTTATCCATAGGAAACCGTGTCGGCCGCCCTACTGATCGCAATGCAGTGAACACAGCATTCACGAAGATCGACCACTCGTACCGTAAAACGTATTCTGTGGTTTTGCGAAAGGTTTGGCACACCCTCTGCCTAGATCTCCAGAGCAGTTTCTTTTGGCCTTTTTCAAACTCTATAACTGAAAAAGTTCATCCGAGCATTTGTCACTTCGGGCTCGTTAAAACATCGAAGGAGACTAGAGTCATCTTTAGCTTTTTCGCGACTCTTAAAAAGTGAAAAAGCAAGTTGTGTCTAAAGCGTCGTTATAAAATTTATTTTAAACGGAACATAATCACCTCCTATTCCTGCGTTGATCTGTAGGTTGAGAACATGGAACGCCCCAACCAAGGAATTCCACATGATGGAAATCCTGGTCCTTTCTCCTCTTGGGGAGAAGTCGGTGCGCCACACATGGCCACATTGTCGCTTCCAGGACTGACAATTGGCCTGCCAATTTGGCTATTCTCAACCAATGTAGTTCAGAACACCATGGTTCCTGAACAGTCGAGTCAACAGTTAGATGAGTCTAGAGCTTCCCACCAGCCTTCTACTTCCTATAAATCTTCCTCTAATTCTTCGTCTTCGCAAGGTAGAGCTGGAAAAAGCCAAGCTCCCATGGAGAAGAAGGAGAAGAAGAAGAGAGAGAAGAAGAAGAAGGAGCCTAAGGCGACTGGGGGCAAGCAAAAGACATCTGACAAAAATCCACACACAGCACAGACCGGGCCTAAATCGCCATGTGTCATATGTAGAGGAGACCACTTCCATAGAGATTGTCCCTGTATTCCCCGGATACTAAGGGACTGGTCCCCTCGTTTGCACGGTTCGGGAGCATCAACCTCTGATAGCCATGTTGAATGCTTACCATCAACCAGCGAAAGTGAAGGTTCAAGACATAGAGGGGGAGCAACATCCCCCTGCAGACTGTGTGAAGGCAATCACGCCATCCACCATTGTCCCTTCTTAGACGAAGCGAAGAGAGTTTTGGAAGATCATCCGGTGTCACCGTTGAGACTTCCTCCTGGATACAAAAAAATCGTGCCAAGTCCTTCGTTGGTTGAAAATACAGCTGGCCCGCTCAAGTGGTCAGCTGAAGCGTCAGTCATTGAAAATGAACCTACTGAATCCAGACCGGACGAAAGTCCAAAGGTCGAAACGGCAGTTGACCCGGTTCTCCCTTCAGAGGTTTCATCCTCAAATGACACCGTCACTGAAGATTTATCTTCAAATGACACCCTCACTGAAGAGAATAAGGATGACACCATCCAGATTCTTTTCATCAACACAGACTCTGATGAGCGTCAGGGCAATGCGCCCATTCCTTTATCGCAGGGAGGAACATCGTCAGGGTCATATCCGGCCGTGTATTCAGTCCCACCAAGAAGCAACCTGGTTGTGTCCTTTGATTGGAACCAGCTAGGCAGACCCCGGTTGCCAGCCAGTATACCATTCAGAATCATAGTCCAAATTTATAGAATGGTAATGGCTGGAACTATCATTGATGAAGGGGCATCTGTGAGTATCCTTTCCTCTATTGCTTGGAAAGCACTGGGTTCCCCGTAGCTTTTGCCTGAGATAAGAAATCTCTTGGGTTTTGATAAAGGAACCAGTCGACCATTAGGGATCCTCCCCAATGTACCTGTTACATTGAAAGGGAAGACCGTTCAAATGAACGTGATGGTCGTTCAAGGACCCTTGGATTATAACCTACTCCTTGGACAAGACTATATATATTGCATGGGAGCTATAGTCTCCTCACTCTTTAGAGTAATATGTTTTCCACACGAAGGAAGAATGGTCAAGCTCATAGACCAACTTTCATTTCCAGGATCACGCATCGCAAATAGTCATATACCAACCCTAAATGGTCTATTCACTCAAGAAATGTCTCCACCCCCAGTCCTCCTTCCCGATGAGAGTGAGTGATTCAGAAAGATGGGACTGGAACCCAGGGGGCATGCATCCTGGTCTGCTTCGGGCAGAGGAAACCCTAGGTATAAGGTAGAATTTCCGCGAAAGAATATGACTAGTCCGTACCCCGTCCATGGATGGAAGAGGGGTTGTTCTAGAATAGGATTGTTTTGTCAAGGTTACTTATTTGACAAAGGTCATTCATCATTGTCTACTTCGGTAGACAGTGCCGAGGAAATGTTTTCGTTTGATGGTGTTAACAAAACAATCTTTGGGTAACCAGAAAGAGGCAAGCCTCCCTCAATAACACCTGTTATCACCTAGAATTTCAGTCCATGTACTACAGTCCATGTATTACAGTCTATGTACATAATGTTGTCCCAAACAAAAAAAAATTTCATTGTCATGTGTGATGAATGGTTATGGTCTTCTGTGTGTTACTTAGGGATCATGTTTTAAAAAGGTATTGATGTGAATCATTGCAAAAAACCGTTAGTCACCCTCCATCATAATTCTTTAAGGCATGTCATGTCTTGTTTGCGTCATTGGTCCTTTGCGCAGTTTCGCAGCGCAGTCTGATTGGCCAATTTGGCAGCGTAATGATGTTTCCGCCTTTTCGTAGCGTGTGATTTATCAGCCATTTCGTAGCGAATTCTGTCCATTTATAGCTGTTTGCGCTACGGAATCGGGGATTCGGGGTTTCTGCAGCGCATTTTCTTGAAATGTCAAGTCTGGGGGGATGAGTCATTAGGTCCGTCCATATGTTGTCAGTTGATGTCCTCTCCAGGTCATTATGGTCATCATTCCGCTATGAGGTTCAAAATCACGCACATAAATATCATTCGAAGTGATTTTATGATGTATGGTTGTATCATAATAGTTGTTATTAGTGCGGGAACTGACTTGTTTGTATGACAAAATTATTGAAGCGAAAGGGAGCCCGAGTTTTCATTTAAAGGAGCTGATTGCAAGCGAGCCTGCATTCCAAAGTTTGAAGTTGCATTCTGAATTGAAGCCGCTGTTAGTTTTCTTTTCGAAAGTTTGCAAAGTAAAATGGAGAAAAGGGAACATCGATCCGGTAGGTGCCAAAGAACAGAACCAGTGGGGCTTGATATTACTTTAAAGGATGAAGGTGTAGCAAGAGCTTTTAAAAACGCGGGTTGCTGGAGGTTTTGTGAGAAGTTGCAAGGAGGGCACGCAGAGGTAACAAAAGCTTTTGCATTGAATTTTACTGGTTTAAACTCTAAGGTGTCAATGCTAGAATTCCCTGTATCCACAGAAGCCATTTCTAATGTGACTGAGATCCCTAGAGGTGGAAATGAATGGTTCAAAAATTTTAAATTCGACATGAGCCCATGTAAGGAATTTTTGAAGGAGCCTTATGTAAATGAGGATCTCATGAAAGCTGTGCCAAGGAGTTACGTGAAGGAACATTTTGCCTTGCTCCTCACATGCATCCAAAAGTATTTAACATGCGAAGGGAGGTATAACAAAGTGTACTCATATCATTTTAAGCTTTTGTTACATTTCACAGGCAAAGCATCAATTGATATCCCTTTCTACTTATTCAGAAGCCTAAGTAAAATGTGTGATAAAATGCAGTTGAAAAACGATGACTGTGAAACATCACTATTTCATCATGGTTTGGTGAAGTTGTTAGTGTTAGATGGTTTGCAGAAGATTGGTAAAGATTGGGACTCCTTTATTTTTATGGCGGGCTTTCAGAGCAAGACGAGCCTTACTCCATTGCCTGTTAGGGAAAGGGAGAAAACAATTGAAGAACCTACTCTTGCTGAGATCAGGAAGGAGGTGAAAGATCTAAAGAAGTCCAAAACCAAGTTGAAGAAACCAGTGAAGCCTGTGGTGATCAAGGAGACACCTAAATCATCATCAAAAGAGAAGGTCAAACAGAAGAAGGATGCACCTGCACCAAGTGAAGTTGAAAAGGGATCAAGAGTAAAAACCAGAGGTCAGTTGAGCAAGGAGAAGGGTAAGTCAATTGCTGTTGAAGAGAGTCCTGTGTCAAAAGCTAGTTTAACTGATTTACTTGAAGCAATGGAACTTGAACAAGATCAGCCAGTGCAACCAATGCACATTGACTTAACCCAATCTTCACCAGAGAGCATGAAGAAATCAAAGGCTTCGAAAAGGTTAAGGTTTGAGGAGCCAAGTGAAGAATATGTGTTTAAACCAAGGAGGCCAATTACAAGAAGACAAAGGAAAGAGGCCGAGAAAGTGCATAAAGAGGAGGCAGCTGTAAAAATGCCTAGTACAGAGTTTATTGAAATTCTGACTAAAACAGTGCATGCAGCCAAGAGTAAAGACAAAGGTAAAAAGGTTATTATTAGCCAAGGAGGGAATGTCATAGCTATCAAGAACCAGGCAAGAAAGACCCAGGAAGAGGTGCCTCAGACAAAGAGTTTTTCTAGAGAACGTGCAATGAGATATGCTAGTTATAGAAGGGCTGTATTAAAGGGCAGCACAAGTCTACTGAAGCAAGCTGGCTCAGGGTCTGATGTATTTTCATGGATGATACCAGCACTTAAACAAGCAAAACACGTGAGAAAGCTGAACATGTGTCTGAGATCAGAAAATAAGGCTTTGAAGGAAGAGGTTAGCAGTTTGAAGAAGAAGCTAGGTAAACTAGCTCACTGACTTAAGAGGAAAGGTACTTTTCAAAAGTTTTGATAAATTTTGGTTCAAATTCTATCATTTTGAAGTTATTTAGGTCCCTAGCACCTGTATAAAATGTCTGAAGGAATCATGAGTTTAAGCAGAAAGCGCTGCAAAATAAATATGTTTTGTTTTGACAAAAACAGTAGTTTCGTAGCGCGCTACGAAACTATTGTAGAACGCTGTTTTATAAGAAAACAATGAAATTTGATGATGGGGTCAGCGAATTTTGAAAGGAATGCCTCGAGGACAGGAGGGAGATTATACATGGATATCATAGCAGCTCAAATAGTGACAGGTGTGAGTTTTGAAGAAAAAGTGAAATATTTTGTTTTTGGCTAAAGTGTTCTTAAAGGCACTTTATGTCCGAGTTATTAGGGTTCTGGTAGGGTTACCGAGATTGTTGGTTAGCACACCTGTTCAGTCTACAAGGCATCCAGATCATGAGGCAGATGGTGTTATGCGTTATTATTGAAGGATTAAGAGCTTGGAGCGTGGTTTTTAAATGGTGAAGAAGAATGGAAGACAGGGACCGTGAAAATAGGGTGTTCATGTTTACTAGTTAATAAGCCATCTTTACAGCTAGCACCCGAAGGCCAGCTCATTCAGTGAATGTTCCTCAATATATCTCAGCCACAACAGAAATTGTACAGCTTTCAAGGATCCAAGGAGAATCATGCACACAAGAAGATAGAGTTGGGCTTTCAATGTAATTAGGATTCTCTGCATTTACAGCACAATACCTTATGTATTTAATAAGTTTGTTTAGAAATAGATAAGGTTAATTAATGGTAGATCATCGAGCTCTCCCCTCATGCTTGTTGAGGAGACTCAAGATAGCTTTAGTTTTGGTTTTCCTATATATAGTGAAAACTCTGATGTAAGTAGGGTTGGAGATTTATGAAAAAACAGAGTTTTTTATCAGCTCATGTAAAAGACTTTGACAGTAATATAAAGATTACTTTTTCTTCCCAAGATTCATCATGTGTTCAAATGCTCAGAATGTGTGAAGTTTTGTCATTATCCTTTATATATTTTACAGCTCACTAAATGTGCAATCACTCTGAATTCACCTAGTGCTCAGACTTCCTGTGTATATTTATGAGTTGTGGTTCTTTTTGAGAAATGTTTTGAGTGTTAAACATTATATGCCTTGGCTTCTATGATTGAGTGATTAATAGTTTACTGCAGAAGTGTATGACTCCATGAGCCCAATGGAAGAAGTGTTGTTTTGTTTTTCCAACCAGCTTTATTTTCATGAAATGTGTGAAGAGTTAGCCATCTGTTTTTGTAATTGATTCTTATCAAAAGTCTGTGAGAGAGCCCTCTCTGACTAAGGAGGCTAATCCTTAGTCTAAAGTCTGGTTGAAATAGTTACATGAGATCTTGCTAGGTAGCAGCCCTTAGTATTGATTTTGTGATAACAACACCAATGTTTTGTCTTTGAGTAGTGTTCTTCTCTTGTCGCAAGTAGCTGCTCTCTTGTCGCAAGTAGCTGTTCTCTTGCGATCTTGCAAAGAGCTGTCAAAAGTTGGGCTGACGGGAAGACAAGTACCGCATAAGACCTGTTAAAAATAACGAGAAGACAAGTATCGTTAACATTAGACTAGCAAGACGACAAGTAGCTGTGAACACCCAAAGAAAAGCAGAGGTGGGGGAGAGGAGGGGCAGCCTTGAAATTGTATTTTATACCTGGGGGCATGCAAACCTTTTGTAATGCAAGCTAAGAGCGGTTATTTATCTATTTTTGGGATTAGCCGTTTCCGAACTTGCATAAAGAAAGGATGAGAGGGAGCATAGCTTATGTGAGGCGCGAGCTCTATAAAAAATGGGATCTTACAGGAGAAATTTCTTATCTTATGACTGGGATAATCGAGCAGTTTTACCGCGGAATTTATGCTCGTTAAAAAATAGAAAAGCGAGATCCGAGCAGTTTTAATACATAGTTCATGCTCGTTAAAAAATAAACATAAGGTTGAGCATTCAAGCTCATTAAAAAATGAACATACCCCGGTAAATAACCATTGTGATCGTAAATTTATTAGCCATAAAAAGCCTTGGTCGTGTTTGCACCTGCCACCTCCATTCCATTTGGCCAGTCGTTCACTTCCATATGATTGTTTACCCATTTTGAGGAATAGCTACGAAGAGTGATTTCACCTAGCCATCCTTGTGACACTGCCGTGATTGGAAAATTCCAACCTGTACCTGGAATCTGCTGCTATCCCTGTTTATCACTCGTTCCTCAAAAGACGAGTCTTCTTTGAGCTCTTTTCATCTGACTCGTAAAATATGAAAAGTTTGCCGAGTTTTGGCCTTCCAGCTCGTTAAAAGGACTGGAAGAGCTATCCCTCCTCTAGATTTTAATCTTTTTGGACCTGCGGGATTATTGCACAAAAAGTTCGAGTGCTTGTTTTATTCGGCTCGTTAAAATTATCGAAAACTCATCCCTTCTGTATTGTTTTATACTTTTTCAGACTTAAGGGATTAGATGACGAAAAAGGAATTTTGGAGTTAACTTTCTGTACCTTTTCAGACTCTCTAAAAATGAAAAGGACCGAGTTTTCCTTGTCGTTAGACTCGTTAAAATGATTAAATAGCGACAAACTTGTCTTTAGACGAGAACAAGTTTCCCTATCGCTAGGCTCGTTAAAACATAGTGATGGGCTTGCCCGAAGGGCAGGTTAGAGAACAAGCATATGTTATCCTCCTCAAGCTTGACAAAAATAAAGAGGTACTGGTCAGAAATGACTGGGGAAAAATTGGGAGAACCTCAAAGCTTTAATGGTAGCAAGTCGCTCTTGAACATGACACTTTTCCTCCGTATCACATCGGGTTGGATTGTTTCATTCACTGGTCTCATCACCATGGTCCTCGCCAAACCATCCACATTTGGGGTAATGCTACCGATCCATCGCATCAGTGTCGTTATATGTTCAAGAGATGTTGTTCAGAAAGAGTCAACCGTGTCCCATCCACTGCCATACATTATCCTTCATCCACCCATGATCGCCACCCTGAATCATATTTCACAGATTGTTTTCACCTCCACTAAAATCATTAGCTCCGTTCCGTGTCACTGATGTGGGATTCATTAAGGCCCTCCTTTGACGGATCGCTTCTTGTTGACTTCAGCTCATTATCCAAGAAGTTGATCTAGGAACAACCCCCTCAGTACTTTGAAGCTTGCATGCCTCAATGGCAAGTTTCTCACTTCCGGCGACAGGTATACATCAATGACCTTCGACCAGAAGATTTTGCGTGGTGTTCGACGCCAAGTCCTCTATTCACACCACGTGAATTGTACTGCAGTACCTTGAGGGTCATTATCATTATCGGTGATTCCTCTCGCGTTTGTTAACGGTTTACATCATTGACCGGTAATCAAGCAATGTCTTTCCATGTTCGACTTCAGCGCAATTCTCACATGGATCGAGTTGTACTTAGAGTGAAGATCGAACGAGTTTGAAGACGCCGGATCTAGTTTCATCCATCCGGGCTGCGATATATATTCAGGAAATATAAAGACATTTGACATGTACATCATTACAGCAGATGATCATCCTACCCAAAGGATGATAATTTCAGCAGAGAATTATCAGTCTACCATCAGACGATCGTCTGTTCTATGTACCAAAATGAATTTATAAAGCTGAGCATGGGAATGCCCGCCTCAGCTAGATCATGAAAGCAGAATGAAAAATAATGTATTGTATTGTATTTTATTACAGGTCACCTCTCAGCGATTGAATGAACTTTGGATCCTCCTGATAAAGCATTTCACCCGATAAACGACCTCATACTTTAGGGGGCAACTGTTATAGACATTTTTGTGCCTTACAGCATGAAGCATGAAATGTCAATAATCTGAGGGATCCAAAGTCCCTAAACATGTTGTTCCTACCCCTAGAGGAACAAGGTCAGCAAACCACAGCACTGAATATCAGTTCTCCACCTGAAAACACTCAGAAACAAGCTAATTCTGGATCATGTCAACTGCTCCACTGAGCATCTGCGCTGAATGTCAAGAGCTACACTGTCTACCTGCGCTGAATGTCAACTGCAAGGAAGGCTACCTGCGCTGGGCGAGTTGGGACATGTGGCACAGTCATTCCTCAAGGTGTCAATGCCCAGGAAGCTTCCAAAATGACACTTGGATCAGGGAATTCGACTTGTGATGAGTAAGAGGGTCTAGACCTCCAAGTGGAAGCAAGAACCTCCAAGTGGACTCAAGAACTGAAGAATAACTGAAGTGGGAGAGGACACTAGTCAGCTTCATGCCAGCTACAAGCTGACTCATCCTTTCTCCAAATCTCCTATATATAGAGCTCTCTCATGAGGTCTAAGGAGGCTAGAATCTTGTGAATGTAAGGAAGTGTTGTTGGTTTGAGTATAGAACTATTGGGTGATTTGCTTGAAGGAGGTGAAGAGGAGATTTCTTTCTGCTGGGAGGTGATGCTGGATTGGGCCTTTTATGGTTATATCACTTCCTGAACTTTACTTCTTCCATTAATAAAGCATTTGAAGTTCTTCTATATGCATGTGTCTCAATGGCGTATTGATACTTGTATATTTGATTTATTCTAATCCTTGAATCAATTATGAATGTATGCTTCTTGTAGTTTCCCTCTCTTGCCATTTTGCAGGATCTTGGTGTAGCTGGGCCAGTAAAAGAGCAAGGAGCTGGGAGCAAGCAGCAAAGAGAGAAGATTGGATCAATCATTAGCGGAAGACAACGGTTAGTGGATCTCTTTCTCCCCTCTCTTACATCTCATAAAGAAGTAATCTCGAATAGCTTTGCTTTGATTGTTGCTGAGGTACTATCACCCTTATAGTGGGATAGGGTCATTCCGTATTGGATACTTTTCCCAACAACACTTACATTGAAATAAATGCATCTAATGCAAGCAATCGAATATAATTAGAAATCAACATCTACATTGAAATCAATGAATCTAGTGCAAGCAATCAAATAGGATTAGAAATCACCATCTACAATGAAATATATGATTTTAGTGCAAGAAATCAAATAGAATATCACATTTAGAATATGAAAGAAAATGTCTTAACATGTAGAAAAATATCAATGGCAGCATGATTAGTAGTGAATACATGTAACGTTGTTCTTTAAATGTCAAGTAATAAGCAATCTGAAAAGATAATTTCCCCATTTATGTATGAAAAAAACATAGGCACAAAGGTATACATACCATATGCGCTTCGCTCAGATCCTAAAATAAATAGTAGTAGTTTAGTCCTTCTCACAAAGATGATTCCGGGAGTACAATAGTGCAACTTCTCAAAATTCTTTATGAAAATCATAAAACAATGTTCCAGTCATTTTATTGAGAAAAGTATGAAAGTACAATAGTGTGAGCTTTCTGGTTTTTCTTCACAAAATTTAGGACCATTATTTCATACAAAATTTTAAGATTAAATAGCATAAAACAATTGAATTTCTTGTGTGGAGAATTAAGGGCATTTAAACAGATCCCTTCAACAATGCATAAAGCAAACTAATTTTTTGGTTGTAATTTTTGAAAATGATTTGTTGTCTGCATCAACTTCATTTGTTCCATCAAATTATTTGGATTTTTCTGTGTCTATTTGAACTGATATGCCACTTATCAACATAGTTTTCATCCTCTGTCATGAACCTCAACACAGAAAATAGAATTCGATAAGATAAACATAAATGAGATGATAAGTGAATATTATTTAAAACAAATCACATTTTGCAGGAAATTAGGATAAGCATAGAGGGAAATAAATCCCAAAAAAACATCATGGAGATGAATGCAGAGTGAGGAGGTGGAATTCATGGCTTCATTACATTGCAAGTCAGAGTTTGTGGTAGATCATAGAAAAATCGCAATCGGTTTAGACTCGAGGCAAAACTTAGAAAAATTGCAATTGGATTAGATGAGGAGTATTCCATACAAAATACAAAAGTGGGCCTTCTCAAATAAAATCACTATCACAATTGGAATGGGCATGAGATAGTAAAATAGTTTTTTCAGAGGATGTCCAAATTGGTAAGTGGTTTGTGAAGAGGGGGCTCCGAAAGAACAGAGCAATGACGAGTGGATATAGGGTTGGATGGAAAAACAACTTTTAGGAACCCCCCTGTTGGGTCCCTATAATACTAGTGATTACCCCATTGCTATTGTAGTTATACCCCTTATTTATATTGTTGTGTCCCTATTACCCCCATGTTTTTATTTCTGTGCCCCATGGAATCCCTCTATTGTTATTTTTGTGGCTTTATATTATTATTGTTAGGTCAGCTGGATTATATTGTGACTCCTTAGACTCCTATATATAGAAAGGAGGTTTTGTCATTTCAATCATCGAAGAATTGTTCATTTATGTAATGTAAAGGAGGTTGCCCCCTCGAAGAGGCTGAATTCCAAGGCGTTGATCTATCTTTTCTATCCTTTCTTGAGCTGGTTTCATAACATTTGGTATCAGAGCTTTGGATTCTAGGGTTTCGCTGCTCCAAACAGGTCATAGTGGCATTTTCGCTATAACGTTTTTTCTGTGACGTTTCAGAAGTCGCAAAACAAACCCATTTGAGGAGAAACCGTGCTGAACCTTGGGTCCAAATTTTAGAGCTTTTTTGTGCGATATTTGCGGAGATATGGGCTGAGGAAGTTGGTCTTTTTGCAGACTCCTGAATTACATTCAAAACAGGTGACCTGGGGAAAATCGTCATAACTTTCTCTCTTGGGATTGAATTGAAATTTAGTAAGAAGGTACATAAATGATACGGACTTTAGTTTCTTGTATGCATGTTTCAAATCCAAAGGTTGAAACAGTGACTTGTGGCACGTCGTACAAGTTCACTCTACTGAACTAGTCTAGAAGCAAGTCACTGTGGGAGATTTCACATAACTCTTCCTTGGAGAATCCAATTTGGGTCAGACTTGTGGAATTGGAAAGAGGATGAAAAAGGCTACTATAGGTCGCAGTTTTAGAACTGGATGATCCGAAATTACAGAGATACATTAGACTCAATATCAGGCTTCTACAAAGAGAAAAAAGTGTGTAGTTTTTTTTTAAATTTTTGCGTAAGCTTGGTTTAACGGAATTCAAAGGGCATAGTAAATCATTATTATCGGTAACTGATGCCCCGAGGAAAGAAAATGCAAACATCTAGTAAGGAACCTGAAAGCTCTAGCATGACTCATGAAGAAGAGGAAGAAATGCTACATGATATATCAAAATTACAAGAACAACTGCAACAAATGTCACGCTCACAAAAGCTAACAGAAGCTAAGATAAATGGCGTGGAATCTAAGATAAATGGTGTGGAATCTAAGATAAAGGGCATGGAAGCTAAGATGGATGATTTGAAGGCAGATTTGAAGAGAGACATGGCAGATTTGAAGATAGATTTGAAGACAGACATGGCAGATTTGAAGACAGATTTGACAAATTTTCTACAAGAAATACTTACTAATGGTGAAAAGGTTGTAAAGGAAACTCATGATGTGAACAAAATTAATGTTAATCATGATTCCATAGACTCTAATGTTGGATCAAAGACCCACCATATTCCAAAAATTGATATGAGGAAGTTTGATGGCAAGGATCCCGCCACATGGATATTATAGATGGAGCAGTTCTTCAATCTCAATAATGTGCAAAACACACAAAAGGTACGTATGACAACTGTATATTTGGAACCAAATCAGTTTGTATGGTATCAATGGCTTTGCTCTCATAAAAAATTTAACACTTGGGCAATTTTTATGGAAGAATTGATAGCACATTACGAAGATACAAAAAGAAACACTTTTTTTAGCCAATTGATAAGTCTCAAACAAAAGGGTTCAGCAATGGAGCACATTGAGGAGTTCCAAAAATTGAACATAAGGGTAAAAGATATTCCAGAGGAGCATAGGATTGATGTGTTCATAGGGTCCTTAAAGGATAATATCCAACATGATGTTCGCCTTTGGGAACCTGATTCATTAGAGAAGGCATTCAGGTTAGCAAGAAAAATGGAAAGAAAAATTATGGCAACCAGGAAGCATACCACTCACAACTATAAAGATGGAAGTGTTGTTGCCCCTAGTATTCCACAACCTATAAGGTTGACACCACAACAATTGGAAGAAAAAAGAGCAAAAGGGATTTCTTACAGTTGTGATAACAAATACACTAAAGGTCATAAGTGTGCTGAGAAGAAATTATTCTGCATAGATTGTGAAGAGGAAGAAGAAAAGGAGCAAGAAAGGTAAAAACAAGAAGATATACTCCAAGAACAAAGCCTAGATGAAGAACAAATAAATCTGACCATATTTTGTAATGCATTGGCGGGAATTACCACTCCTCAAACCATCAAGATAGAAGGACAAATCAAGAAGAAAAAGGTAATAGTGTTGATTGATTTAGGAAGCACCCACAATTTTATTCATTGTAGGGTAGCAAAAGAATTGAATTGCTTCCTATATTCAGCACCAGAGTGTCAAGTGATGATTGCAAATGGAGGAACAATAAATTTCTCTGGAAGGTGCCATAATATCAAGCTATCCATGGGAGAATATGTATTGACTAGCCCAATGATTTCCATTCCAATGGGAGGTGTTGATGTTGTACTAGGAGTCCAATGGCTACAATCCTTGGGTACAATAGCTTTTAATTTTCAAGAACTTTTCATCAAATTTTCTACGGAAGGAAAGGAAGTTGAATTAAGGGGTATTGCAGGGAAACCAGGAAAGATAATCAACTCTAATGGTATGACAAAACTTCTAAAAAAGGCGCAAAGAGGTGTAATTGCAAAATTATGTTCGCTAGATGTTTCCACATCGGAATCATCTATTTCTCTAGATCTCCAAAAAGTCCTGGACAATCATTCCAAGGTATTTGAGACTCCCAAAGGTTTCCCACATATGTGTGATCATGATCATCCTATCCATCTGATTCCAGGAATTGTTCCTCCAAACATCAGGCCGTACAGATATCCCTATGTCCAAAAAAGTGAAATTGAACGTATGGTTGCAGAAATGCTAGAGGCTGGTATAATTCAACCAAGACAAAGTTCTTTCTCTGCTCCAGTAGTATTGGTGCACAAGAAGGATGGATCGTGGGACAGGTGTCTGGATTATAGGGAGCTCAACAAGCTCACTATTAAAGATAAGTTCCCCATTCCTATCATTGATGAATTACTAGATGAATTGCATGGATCAATTTACTTCACCAAGTTGGATCTTCGTTTGGGATATCATCAAATCAGAATGAAGATTGAAGACATTCTGAAAATGGAATTTAGAACTCATGAGGGTCATTATGATTTTTTGGTCATGCCTTTTGGCCTTACCAATGCACCTTCAACTTTTCAAGGTTAGATGAATTCAATTTTCAAACCATTCCTTAGAAAATTTGTGTTCGTATTTTTTGATGATATACTAATCTACAGCAAGTCTTGGAAGGATCATGTTGAACATGTTGACAAGGTGCTACAACTATTGGAGGAGAAACAATTATATGCAAAAAGATCCAAATGTTTCTTTGGAGTAGAGGTGGAATATTTAGCTCATATTGTATCTCATGAAGGAGTTAAGGTAGACCCTAGAAAAATTAAAGCCATTAAAGAATGGAAAATCCCCACATCCATAAAGCATCTGCGAGGATTTCTTGGGATGACAGGGTATTATCGCAAATTTGTTAAGAATTATGGGAGAATAGTAGCACCTCTAACAACATTATTGAAGAAAGATGCATTTTCATGGAATCCGGAAGCAACAAAGACCTTTGAACATCTTAAAGAGGCAATGTGCCAAGCACCGGTCTTAGCTACATCGGACTTCACAAAAACCTTTATTTTGGAATGTGATGCTTCAGGAAATGGAATTGGTGTTGTTCTAATGCAAGATGAAAGACCCATTGCTTTTGAAAGTCGTCCAATCAAGCGAAAGTTTTTAAGAAAAGCTATTTATGAGAAGGAAATGTTGGCAATACTCCATGCACTTAAGAAATGGCGACCCTACCTAATGGGAAGACACTTCAAAGTAAAAACGGATCATGATAGCCTTAAATACTTTTTAGAACAAATATTATCCTCTGAAGAGCAACAAAAGTGGGTCACAAAGATGTTGGGTTATGACTTTGAAATCATCTACAAAAAAGGGAAGCAAAATGTGGTGGCAGATGCACTCTCAAGAAAGGATGAGGATGTGGAAGCATTGTTGTGTGCCATTTCTATTATCCAACCAGATTGGATAAACGAAGCAAGGGAGGAATGGAAGAATGATGAAGAAGCGTGGGCACTTATTCGAAAGATACAACAAGATTCCAGTACGTCTGACACATTTAGCTGGAAAAATGACTCGTTATGGTACAAAGATCGCTTATACCTCTGTAAGAATTCCCAGCTAAAATAAAAGATTCTTATGGAATTGCACACTTCTCCCTTAGGAGGGCACTCAGGATTTTTAAAAACTTACCACAGGGTTAAGAAGAAATGTTTTTGGGATGGCCTTAAATCAGATATTCAAAAGTTTGTGGCGGAATGTTTGGTTTGCCAACAAAATAAAGTTGAAACAATTAAGACACCAGGTCTATTACAAGCTTTATCCATTCCAAGCCAACGTTGGGAGGAGGTTTCAATCGATTTTATCACAGGTTTACCCAAGTCTGAGGGAAAGAGTGTAATCATGGTGGTAGTTGACAGACTTACCAAGTATGCACACTTTTGTGCATTATCACATCCATTTAAAGCCGGTACATTTTCTAATGCATTTATGGAAACAATTCAAAAGCTACATGGAAACCCAAAGATTAATGTAAGTGACAGAGATCCCATTTTCACTGGAAATTTTTGGACAGAATTATTTTCTTGTCTTGGTACTCAGTTAGCTCATAGCTCATCTTATCATCCTCAATCTGATGGGAAAACTGAGATAGTAAAAAAATGTTTCGAAGGATATCTTTGTTGCTTTGTATCTGATAAACAAACACAATGGATCAAATGGTTGCCTCTGGCTGAATGGTGGTATAAATCTTCCTTCCATACAGCAACAAAAATGACCCCATTTATTGCAATCAACCACCATCCATCACATCATATTTAAGAGAAAATTCTAAGGTTCAGGTAGTGGAACATCACATCAAACATCAACAACAAGTCGTCCAACTCTTAAAGGATAACCTCCTGTTGGCACAAAATAGAATGAAACAACAGGAAGATCAACGTCGCAATGAAAGAAGTTTTGATGTAGGTGATTGGGTATTCCTACGGCTACAACCATATAAGCAAATGCCCCTAAAGCAAGCTAAGAAGGATAATAAATTATCACCAAAGTATTATAGTCCGTAAAAGGTGTTGCAAAAGATTGGTAATATGGCATACAAATTGGAGCTTCCTGCAGCTTCTCAATTGCACCCAATTTTCCATGTTTCATGTTTAAAGAAGGTTATAGGTGACAAGCTCCCAGTTCAAACAATATTGCCAGAACTTGACGAGCAAGGAAAAATTATATTGGAACCGAAAGCATTCACAGAAACAAGAACTCGACAGCTACGAAATCGATCAATTTCAGAGTATCTTATCATGTGGAAGAACTTATCCGCTAAAGATTCCACATGGGAGGATGAGAATTTTATGCAGAAGTATCCAGAACTACTCAAGCATTGAGGACAACACTTTTTTGAAGGAGAGGGGTATGTTGGGTCCCTATAATACTAGTGATTACCTCATTACTATTGTAGTTATACCCCTTATTTATATTTTTGTGCCCCTATTACCCCCATCTTGTTATTTTTGTGCCCCATGGAATCCCTCTATTGTTATTTTTGTGGCTTTATATTATTATTGTTAGGTCAGCTGGATTATATTGTGACTCCTTAGACTCCTATATATAGAAAGGAGGTTTTGTCATTTGAATCATCGAAGAATTGTTCATTTATGTAATGTAAAGGAGGTTGTCCCCTCGAAGAGGCTGAATTCTAAGGCATTGATCTATCTTTTCTATCTTTTGTTGAGATGGTTTCATAACAACCCCCCCTCCTTAAGAAACTTAAAAAGAGAAAAGGGGGTTCTAATGTCTTCTCTGTCGTTGTTCCATGAAGATCTGAGTCATTTATTAAATCAATGTAAGTCAGGATTTTATATCGCAATTGATGTTTGGAGCGGGGGAAAGGAAGGGGCAATAATATGAAAGTTGCGATAAGCCTGGATGTGAAATAATTCATATCCATTTAAATATCGTATTGGGTTGAAATGGCCTAATCACAATCGGAAGTTGGCTCGGGTGAAAGATTTGTTATAAGTTGTGTCCCTTTGAAACTTGCAATTTCAAAGTCTCCGGGTGATGTGGCAGGGACTTCATGATCTAACGTGGAGGGTAACGTGGCATGTGACATGGCATATGACGTGGAAGATGATGTGAATTATGATGTCATGCATTATGTCAGTAATGATGTGGTAGGTGACAGGTGATGTGAAATGTGACCTGGAACTAACGTCACTACTAATGTTATACCGCAATCAGCATTGGGAAGAGGCATGACTTCTAGAACTTTGTGTTCACGACATAGACCTTGGACGCGATATTAATATAAATTACAGGGTATAAGTGAGGTAGGTTCGTGCCTTATCACAGATCACAATCAGCAAAGGGAGCAGGGTATGGACTTAATTTTTTTGGGTCTTTGCAATGTCTTGTATGCGATATTTTAATTTGGCGGATTTAGATTTGTGGTCAAGTCTGGAGTGATATTGCATATGGCAATCGGTTAAGGTAGGACGCATGGACTTATATAATAGCAGATCATGCAATTGTGATGGACGTGGGGTTTCTTTTGGTAAATAGTTAATAACCCATTTAGGTCTAGTCTTATTCTTATGTTTTTTATTATTATTATGGGATATGCAATGCATGGTATTTTGAGTTTATAAATATTTGAAACTTCGGGGGATCAAAAATGTCGTTTTTTTTCATTTTTTAATTAAATAACCCAAAATGTTTAATACTAGTCCTAAGTATAGTTTGTGTCTCGAGGGCTATTTAATTTGGTTTTTTGAGATAATCAAGGTTTAATACTTGTGTTTTAATTAAAAATACTAAGTATTAAACTTTGATTATAAGCTTTTATTAACAATTCTTATGTTGATTTTTCTATTTTTTTATTTTATTTTTATAGAAAAATAAAAGTTTTTTTTTTTTAATTAAAAGGTCCCTATTGAGTTGAGGCTTCTATGATCCATATCAATGTTGAGAATATTTTTCAATGAAATCACATCATGGTATATTTGTTGACGCGTTTCGAACCAACACTTGTGGTTCATCGTCGGGACAATTTGAAGAACCAGACTAAGGCAACAAATTAAATAGAGAGAGGAGATCATCCAACGACTATATTGGACTAGGAACAACTATATTTGACTAGGAAATGGCTAAGTTTGACCAGGAAACTATACTTGAATTGGGGGAAAGGGATAGGGAAATTCAAAAGTTAGTTTGGTTAATTTTATTATTAAAATAATAAATCAAGAAGGTTCACTTAATTGGTTATTTAGACTATTTTTTCTTTTTCTTAGATCCTAATATATTTATATTCAAGAGACTACCATTCTTTGACTTTTTCTATTAAGTTTGAAGCCTATTTAATTATATTATATTACTCATTAACCAAATCTTAGTTTTATCTTCATATAATTAAGGAGTATAAAATCATATATATATATATATATATATATATATATATATATATATATATATATATCTTATTAATGTTAAAGTCGTATAAATTTAAATTAATATTATTAATATTAAAGGAAATAATAAGAAAGATTAAAAAGTTAACCTAATAAGGGTCTAAATTAGAGGAATGGGGCAATATTTTAAAAAATATATTATTTTAAGGTTATTAAAGTTATTAGGGTTATATTCGCTTAAATTTTTAATTGTTAATATTCAATGAGAGTAAACTAAATATTATTACAGTTATATATTAATTAAATTAAGATTGTTTATTAAGGGCTCACTCTACTAAACAATTAGAAAATTATTATTATTTTAAGGTTATTAAGGGACTAAAGAGAAATTCTAAATGGTTAAATGAATATTAATTAATAAAGTTTATCATCCTTTAAAAATCCTTCAATAAAATAACATGTTACTAATGCTCATTAGCTAAGGCTTAAAGAGATTCTTACTATCCTTATAGATGGTTATCTTATCATAATAAGAGAACAAATAAAAGGGTTAAATAAAATTAAAATCCAAGAGCAAAGGCAGGATGAGGGATAATCCAAGGTCAAAAGACAAGAGAAGATCACATAATAAGGGGGGGGCAGGGCAAGAGCAGGGGAGGGCAGGGGTGGCCAGGATGAAAGGGCAAGGATCCAACATCTGCTAATCTTCCATCCATCATCTCTATTGAGATTTCTAGGCATTTTTTCAATTTATATGGCCTCGCTAAACTTTTGATGATGAAAGGGGCAATCTTGGCAATAACATATGCCTCTTCAATGCATACATGACGTTTAGTTTTTTCCACATTTTCTGCTAGGGTGGAACAATGGGTCCTCCCATGTTTAATGTTAGTTGAGTGTCCATGAATCCTTTGATTAATAGAGCGCCCAGTCTCACCAATGTAGGGGGTCACATAGGAATATGGAATAACATAAACACCTTTCATATGCTTGGGGTCGATGGGGTCTTTAACAGATCTAAGAGAGCTACAGATGGTGTTAAGGGGTCTAAACAAAGAGGACACTTTATGTTTCCTAAGGATTCTCGCAATTTTATCAGTAGGCCCTTAGATGATCCAGGTGGATATTGGTGGCCACCTGCCAAGTCCACTTGAACTCCCACCATTGTTTCTTTGAGCTTTTCAGTTTCCTTAATTGTAGCACAATTTACTATTTTTAGCAGTTTTTCAGGTCCTGAACTTCTGGAGCAGTTTTGAGGCCCTAAATGATGTTTTTTGGGAAAAATAAGAGCAACATGGGTCCATGGACCGATGTTTCTCTTCCCAAATTGGTATTTCTCAGATAGATCTTTCTAATGAGATATTGTGCGTGTCAAATGGAGATCATATGCCAAAGTTATGACCCTGAGAAGTTGATGTACCAATTTACCCAAACGGGGCCCACAGTTTGGTGTTTCATCTTCTAGGGTTAGGTTTTTGGATGTTTAGGGTTTTCAATAATTTCTCAACAATAAATAGGTCTTCAAGCTTCATTGTAACATAGTTCAGAGGCATGTATCCACCACATCTCTTCTTAGAGATAAGCTACCATCGCCCTAGCTGGTTTATTTCCATTGCTGTTGTAATCATATTTCAGTATTTTACATTAATAAAATAAAGTATCATTTCCACTACATCTCTGTGTTTATGATTATCTCTATAATTTTTTGTGTTCTTGTTTACATCCAAATCAATGGTATTAGAGTGGTCTACTTTTTCTCTGTTTTTCTTTGCATGTCCCCATTGAGGTCGGGATATAAGGAGTTATGGCTTGAACTAGTTGAACATTTGCAAGACCAGCCTCACAAATCCTGACGACCTCCCATGGTGGTTGAAAAGAAAGACAAGGGGGTAGGAGATCCTATCAAAATCTTGCTCGAAGAAGCCCTCGAGAGACAAAGGAACGCAATGATGGACAACCTTTCCCAGATCCTTCAGCGGCTACCTAGGGGCGACGCTCCGGCTTCCAACAGCTACTTTGGAAATGCCACATTGTTTAAGGTACAAGTTAATTTTGAAATCCCCATATTCAAGGGTCAGATAGACATAGATTCCGTCGACAAATGATTAAATTTGCTAGAGGGTTATTTTTCTGTTTGTGATTTTTCCAGTTGGGAAAATATTATTTTCGCTCTTCTCAAAGCAGCCCCCCACATCAAGCACTGGTGGGAAACCTACTTCAAGTAGAAGGATGAAAGTACAGGCTCACTATTTTCAGCCGCATCCACTTGATATTCATTCTAGGATGCCATTAAGGAGCAGTACTACCCTATTAAAAGCTATGAGGATCAATATATAAAGTGGAACATGCTGTGGCAGGGAAGGGACCAAGACGTGCTAGAACACATATTTCAATAAACTTAGAGTTAAATGGTGGATCTAGAATTTTAAAATAACCAAAAAAACTCTATTTTAGTGATATTCTTGTAATGAAAATTTTCCAATTTTAATGAAATATGTGTTCTAGAGTTTACCAATATTTTCCATACCCTTCACACAAAGTTGGGTATCAAGGATTCAGAGCAGCATTTGGTACTCAAATACCATAGTTGCCTGCAAAGTACATCTAGGAAGAAATAGAATTCCTGAACACCCCCTCGCTTGGCGCTGCATACTGATATGTCGGCAAGGTCAAGCGAAAGTTTAAACAAAAGAAGTAGGACTTTGGATCTACAAATTTGAAGCAAGGGAAAGGTGACCCCAAATCATAGAAAAAAGGACAAAGCCAAGGCAGGGTAGCCCAAGACAATGTGCCAAAGCTGCAAGTAAAGAACAATGCCATGAATCTGAAAAAGGACACATGAAAGTGGTGTGAGTTCCATAAGAGCTCCACTCACAACACAAGTGAGTGTCGGGCCAGGTAGTCACTGGTGGCTAAGCTAAAGGTTTTAGAATCAGATGCAGGTTTTGATTCTGAGTTAGAACTGAACAAGGGGAATGACAAAGGGAAGCATATTATTGATGCAAAGCCCAACACCACCATTGCCACCATGAAGATCCAGAAGGAGGAACCCGAAGATCCAGAGGAGGAGGAGAATCTCTTCCACTCCAAGACATGGGTAAAGGCCTCCTCGCTATAGTTCATCGTTGACAATGGGAGCCAGAAGAACCTCATTTCAGTAGAGGTTGTTAAGTGGATTGGCTTACCAACCACAGCACGTCCACAACCATACACCATCGGGTGGCTTCACCAAGGACGAGATCTTCACGTGACCAGTAGTGCCACCTTCCATACAACATCAAGCCCTTCACGGATGAGGTATTTTGTCACATTGCTCCCCTTGAAGTTTGTGATGTATCATTAGGACAACCATACCTATGGAAGCGACATGTTGTGTATAAATCAAGGCCCTGTGCTGTTATTGTTACTGTGGGAAATAATGTGTACAGGATACGAGAGGTAGCATTGCTTACCGTCATCTCTTTGATTACTACAAAACAATGCAGTAAGCTCATATCCAGAACCCGGAAATTTTTTTTCCTGATCATACACCCTCAAGAAAAGAACAAGACGGTGGCCACGACCTCCATACAGGACCCCTCCACACGACAAATACAGATCGACAAGGTCATGGAGGAGTATGAGGACATCTTCACCTCCCCCACAGGGGTTCCTCTACACCATTAGGTCAAGCAATCCATCGATCTAACCCCAAGTGTGTTGTTTCCCAATGGATCAATCTATTGGCACTGTGTTCTGGAGAATGATGAAATCAAGAGGCAGATTTAGGAGCTGCTGCAGAAAGGTCACATCCATCCAAGTTCATCGCCCTGTGGGAGCCTAATTATGTTGGTACAGAAGAAGGATGGGACTTGGAGACTCTGTATTGACTATCGGGCATGAAAAAAATCAATGTCCATAATAGGTACTTGATCCCATGGATTGATGAGCTCTTGGACCAACTGAAGGGGGGTAAATATTTTAGCAAGATTGATTTGAAGTTAGGATATCACTAGGTACCAATCGAACCCTCTGATGTGTGGAAGACTGCCTTCAAAGCCAAGGAGGGCCTTTTCGAATGATTGGTTATGCCTTTCAGATTAACGAATGCTCCTGCAACCTTCATGAGGCTGATGGATGACATCTTGAGTCCATTCACCAACTCATTTGTAGTGGTATATTTGGATGACATCCTGATCTTCAGCTACAGTTGGGAAGAGCACCTCCACCACATCTGACAGGGTCTCCAAACACTGCAACAACATAAGTTACATGCCAATTTGGAGAAATTCACATTTGGCATGACCCATGTTCAGTATCTGGGATACATTATTGATGAACAGGGGGTGCATGTGGATTTAGCCAAGATCCAAGTTATTCAAGATTGGCCATCTCTAACCACTCTGACAGAGCTCCACAGCTTTCTAGGTCTTGCCAACTTCTACCGTAGGTTCATGTTGGGATTTTCTCATATCACTTGGCCCTTGAGTTAAGTCACCAAGCGAGGAGTGAAAGAAAAATTATTTTTCTCTGAATATCAATAGAATGCATTCACAGAGTTGAAAGATCACCTCTGCACGGCATCAGTGCTCGCATTACCAAACTTGCAACAACCATTTGAGGTCGAGACAGATGCCTCTCAAAATTCTATTGGGGCAGTCCTTACTCAACATAGGCATCTAGTGGCATATCATAGTGAGACACTTTCAGACACAGTCTGGAAGAATCCCACTTATGACAAAGAGATGTATTCCATTGTGCAGGTCTGTTGACAATGGAATCATTACATTTTGGGGAAGGAAATGGTCATCCACACAAACCACAAACCCCTACAGTTCATATAGACCCAAGGGAAATTGCAAAATGATCGCAATCAGAAGTGGTTCACATACCTGGAATAGTTCCACTTGAATATTAAGTATAAGAAGGGTAGCACCAATAATGTTTCAGATTTCCTTAGTCGACCACAAATCATGGTGTTAACCACTGTGCTCAACTCTTGTGGGCACGAAACTTCTGATTGGCCACTTCTCTACAAAAGCGACCCAAAATTCAGCCACACATACCAGACACTCTTGGAGGGTCAGCATGTTCCAGATTTTCACCTCTAGGATTCCCTGTTATGCCACCTAGGTCACCTTTGTGTTCCTTTAAGTGAGTGTGCCAAGATGATTTGGCAATCACACCATAGTCGAGCTGTTGGACATTTTAGTGTCAAGAAAATGGTGGCGATACTGCAGAAGTATTTCTATTGGCCGAATACTCGACTAGATGTTGGGAAGTACATTAGATCATGCACTACGTGCACCATTGCCAAACTGACCATCAAGAAGAAAGGTCTCTATACCCCACTTCCTACCCTTAGTCGACCTTAGGAATCTATCTCCATAGATTACATGTTAGGCCTTCCTTCCACCAAGCATGGAAATGACTGTGTTTTTTTGGTCATTGACAGGTTCTCGAAGATGGCCATTATGGTTTCCTACAAGAAGAATATCACAGCAGAAGCCTTTGCTAAACTCTTCTTTGAATGAGTTTGGGTACACTTTGGGATCCCACAGTCTATCATCTTAGACCGGGACAACAAATTCCTCAATACATTTTGGTCCAATATCTGGTCAATGCTTGACACCAAACTCACTAAGTCCATAGCCTTCCATCCTCAAATTGATTGCCAGACATAGGTTGTCAATAGGATGATCGTGCAGATTCTACACATGTAAAACTCAAAGCATCCATGCACATGGGACAAGAACCCCTCCCCTATGTTCAACACAACTACAATCGGGCTCTCCACAGCTCGATTGTTGGGTGTGGAGCCTAATTATCTTCTGTATTCAAAGGTTTCAGCCGGATGTAAACCCAAGGAAGAGTGAGGAAGAGAGAGGAGATTGAGAGTGAAGAGGGTATTATAGCAGATATACTGTAGGTTGTATCTCTTCAGTTTGTTGGATAATATAATAAAAGAAGGTCTGGTTATTTCTCCATGGACGTAGTCCAAACTGGGTGAACCATGTATATCTGTGTCTCTCTTGTTTGATGTGTTTTCTATGTTTATAGTTTTTCCGCAATATTTTATGTGCTCCATTGCTCCATAATATATAATTTTCTAACATCGAGTGGCCACAACCCGTTTTAGGTGGGCTTGGGATTCCAGCCACTATATCCCATTGATGTGGCTATGCCATTTGTAACTACTCACGCAGATTCGGATCATGTCTAATTTGAAACAGATAAAGCAAACAACTTCATTGAGCACATCTAACATATTCACCAGCAAGTCCATGACATTCTGGAGAAATCAAATTCCAAGTACAAGCAGCGACATGATCAACATCGGGTGCCACACAAGTATCAGGTGGGCGACAAAGTTTGGTTGCATTTGCAAAAGAAATGGCTTACAGGAGCCTATCAGAAAATCAAACCACTCTGATATGGTCCTTACACCATTACCAAGGCTATGGGAGACAATGCATTTGAGCTCAACATTCCCCCATTCCTTGGCCTGCACCTAGTGTTTAATGTGGACCTCCTTCAGCCATACTTTCCACCATTACTAGACACATCTGACATTGTAGAATAGCTCACACCGACATAGTTAAATTCAGATTGCATGGAAAAAGCTGCAACTAATCAAATCATGGACACACAAATCAAGCACACTCGCCAGCAGAATATCCAATTGTATCGAGTTGTCAAAAAAGGCCAACTCCTCACCACGGCAAGTGGCTCACCAGGGACCAACTTCTGCAGAAGTTTACTCATCTCATGGAGGAAATCAATACAATGGAGACCATTGCTTCCTAAGGGGGGAGGAATGATCCAGGTGGATATTGGTGGCCACCTTCCAAGTCCACTTAGACCCCCACCATTGTTTCTTTCAGCTTTTCAGTTTCCTTAATTGTAGCATTGTTTACTATTTTTAGCAGTTTTTTGGGTCCTGAACTTTCAAATTCGTTCTGAGGCCCTAAACGATGATTTTTGGGAAAACTAGGAGTAACATGGTTTCTCTTCCCAAAGTTGTAGTTATCGGATATATCTTTCTAATGAGATATTGTCCGCATAAAATGGAGATCGTATGCCAAAGTTACTACCCCGAGAAGTTGATGTACCAATTTACCCAAATGGGGCTCACATTTTGGCGTTTCATTTTCTAGGGTTATCTTTTTGGATGTTTAGCATTTTCCATTGTCTCTCAAAAATAAATAGGCCTTCAAGCCTCATTGTAATAGAGTTCAGAGGCATGTAGCCGCCACATCTCTTATTAGAGATAAGATACCATCGCCCTAGCTGGTTTGTTTCCATTGCTGTTGTAATCATATTTTAGTATTTTACATTAATGAAACGAAGTATTATTTCTACTACATACCTTTGTTTATGGTTATCTCTGTAATTTTTTTTGTTCCTGTTTAAATCTAGATCATTGGATGAATAGGAGATGAACCCCTAGGACCTTATCCTTATGGATTTTTTTGACCTTAAGACACTGGCTAGCTTTAAGGAAAGCTACCAGACCTTGGTGTCTACTGTAACCATTATCAACAAAAACATTAAGGAGGTGGGCTTTCTCCTTCTCAAGGTTCTTCCCATCTGAAATTCTCAGTGCACGAGTCTCTAGCATGTTGAGAACACCCAACTTTTGAGCACGGAAATGATGGAAACTGGCATGAAGATACTGCTCATTATGACTTTTCTTCCTAAACACTTGGTGGGAGAAAGAACCATCATCATTTTTTGAAATGAAAAAATCCAGGAAAGGCAAACAACCATCAACTTCTTGCTCCATGGTGAACTTAATATAGGGGGATTGATTGTTGAGATGCTGGAAAAAGTGATCCAACTCCTCCTGGCAATGAGACCAGATAACATGAGTGTTGTGAGAAAATATTTTCTAAATATTGGGCAAGAGTCATGCTAAGGCTAAGGCCCTGGATTCAAAGTCTTCCATAAAAACATTAGCAACAACCGGTGATAGGGGCAAGCCCATGGCCACCCCACAGGTATGTTCATAGAATTCACCTTCGGAGCTGAGGAAAGTGGATGTGAGACAAATCTTAACTAAATGAGCGGTATCATGATCGGTTAGGTAGTTGATGACCTCAATGACCTCCTTTATAGGAGTGCATGTGTAAAGGAGACAACATCGAAACTCACAATAATGTCATTAGGGTTGATTTTTATGCCCTTAAGCTCATTGACAAAAGACGGAGACTCTTTAACGAATGACTCTGTGAGGCCCACAAGGGGTTTAAGCTTCAAGGCCAGGTATTTAGCAAGGAGGTAGGAGGGTCCCTATTTTAATATAATAAATTTCATAGTATATTAAAATGGGGGGTTCTTGAACAATACTACAATTGGTGATTCACTCGAAGAACCTGTTATCTCTGATGAATAAATAACAAATTTCTTAAAAGCTTTAGTAAAAACAATTTAAGAAGTGTAAACTATTTTTCGAAATACCTAGATAAATAATATTACGCTCACTATAAAACTCATTAAAGTGCAATTTATTTTAAAAAACTTTTGTGAATGAAAAATTTATAGTTACTTGTATGAGCCATAAATTAGTTGTAAAAAAATAAAGAAGGGGGCCTTTTGTGACTTAGCTTATAATGTACTCGTTCATCATAGGTAGAGCCACTACCGCAAGCAAGCATTTATAGCCTTGATAGGGCTACCTTTAACCAACAACAATTTAGTATCCCATCCATTTAATAGTGCAATAATTAGTGGTATTTTTTTATTTAATTTATTTTTTAATGCTATAAATTCATTGTCCTAGTTTGGTGGCCAGGTAACAACAATGCCATTCACTAGTAACAATCAAACCAAACAAGTTGGCTCGTGATGAAACCCCTTGCCTTACAATTAAAAATCATAAGAAATTACCCTCATTTGGTGATCAATCTGGTAATGTTAGTTTAATGGGTTTCGTATGAACATGGTAAACATGATCACGTTGAGACCTCTTATCTTTTTACATTTTTATGTTTTATAATTACACACTAACAATTCTCCTTTTAATGGGTGGGGAGGTTCAATGACTCCTTACGAGTTTTTGGATGACAAATGTGAGTTGAAAGTGTTTAGTCATAAGACGATATTTACTTTTTAAGGATAACTTTTTTGACCACAACTAGAGTAAAAGGAAATAAGTTTTACAATTTTTTAAAGATTTCACAACTTAATGGAAACTATTTTTAGAGTTGTAGAATTTTTATCTAATTCTCAATTTTGGTAACCTCTTCTGAACAATTCCTACCTTCATATTGAATCAATCATAAACTGATTTTAAGAGATATTTGAAAATTCAATAGAATACTATTTAACATTTTATTAACAAAATATGTAAAAAGGAAAGTTAATTGCAGTGAGATGTACAATGGGAGTGATTTTTTTTTACAATTTTTTTTTAAGAAAATATTTTTTTAAGATGAACCCATTTATAGGGAGAGAATATTGCTTTCCTGATAAATCTTGAATTATAAATGTAAATGGGCTTATATGTTCAACAATTTGAAATGGACCAAGCCATAATTTATGAAATTTGGTATGTTTCCTTTTTCTTTGGGTGCATTCTCCCACTTGAGAACTAGATCTCCAACATGGAAGGATCATTGTGTGACTGAACTTGCATAAAAAGAAGTTATCACCATATGTTGATGTTTGGTGTGTGTGAGTTTGACCTTTTCCCTTTCTTCTTCTAGTTTTAGGATTTCTGAATTTCTTTATTGCAATGAAGAAGAAGGTGTTTCTTCATTAAATTAAACTAGGCCTAACAAAGGAAGAGCTAAATGTGATGGAATAATGACTTCTTTCCCATAGACCAAGTAAATGGAGAAGTTCCTATAGAGGCCTTTTGAGTTATCCTATCAACCCATAGAGAAAATATTAAATCCTTGTGCCAGTTTCTTTGATTTTTATCTACAGTTCTTTTGATTATTCTAAGGATATTTTTATTAGTGGATTTTGCAAAACCCTTTCCCTCGGGATAGTAATTAGCACAATATTTGATTTTAGAACTTCTCCTAATTGCAAATTCAATCATACTAGTACTCGAAAAATAAGATGCATTATCAAATATAAGTGCAGAAGGAAAACCAAATCTTGTAATGTTAGATTGATCAATAAATTCAATAGTAGATTTAGAATTTAATACCTTTAGTGGAATTTCTTCCACCCACCTAGTGAAGTAATCTTTAGTAGTCAGAGTATACCTATGTTTTTTAGAAGAATGAGGAACAATCTCACCTATGATATTGAGTCCACATTCTTCGAAAGGTTGTTCGATGTTGACTAACTCGAGAGGAAAGGTCAGTTTCCTTTGTCTTCGAGCAACAATTTGGCATGTTTTGAATTTCCTTATGTATGCATGGGTATATTTGAAGAGAGGGGGCCAGTAGTATCTGGCATGTAATATTGTGTGTGTTATAGTATCTCCTCCAAAGTGTCCACTTACTGGTCCATCGTGAAGTTCCTACAAAACTATTTGCGCTTCAGACTTTTCTAAGCATATTAACAATATGGAATCATAGTTTATCCTAAATAGCATGTTATCAACAATCTCATAATTTTTTCGTTTAAATCGTAAAGCTCTATTTATTTTATAATTGAGTCCGGGAGGAGCATATCCATTTTTCAAAAAAAAAAAAAAATCAACTTATTGGGAATTGAGCATCAATTACACTTACCTTAGAAATATGTTCATTGTTACCTATGTCCCCTTCAGCTATTATGTTGGATTCTCCTGTAATCAACTTGCAGAAACCTTTCCCTCTAAGAATTTTGGCTCGTTTTATTTTGATATCATATTACGGAATAGATCTTACCCAATTTTCTTTCTTTTCTCTTAATTCTTTCTGCATTAGTAATTTCCTCACTACTGGGAATGGGACTATTACTTTCGTGTGTGTTTTTAAGAGAAAAGTTCTACAATGCTTGATAGATTTATATACAACAAATGCCTATTTTTCTACTTTTGAATAATTCAATTCAACATGCTAAAAATTTGAACTGGAAAATGAGATGGGTGCTTCAATTTTCTGATCATTAATTTGTGTCAAAGCAACGGCATAAGACATTGAAGAAGAAAAAGTGTATAAGATGAAACAATTAAAGAAATTGAGAGTATATAAAGAAGGAACATTGATAATTGCCTTTTTTATTAAATCGAATGCTTGCTTTTCATGATGGCCCCATTTAAGAATGGTGTCTTTCTTTATCATTTGTTGTAAAGACAAAATAATTTGTGAGAAATCACGGGCAAACCTTTTAACAAAATTGATCAGTCCAAAAAATGACGGCGTTATTTTTTTGTTGTATGGTGGAGAAATTTCTAAAATTTCTTTTATTCTAATAGGGTCAATGTAAATTCTTTTTTTTTGACATAATAAATCCTAAAAGTTTCCCTTCACTAAGAGCGAAGGAATACTTTTTCAAATTTAATGAAATGCTATTTTTTCTATAGTTTTCAAAAATTTGTTTTAATGACTATTTCTATTCCTTGAATAAACATTAATGTCACCAAGATAAACAAGAACTGATTTGTTTAAAAGACCTTTGAAATCTATATCCATCGCTCGTTGGAAAGTGGCCGCTATGTTTTTAAAACCCAATGGAATTTTTTGGTAGGCATAAGTTCCCCATTTGCTTCTGAAGGTAGACTTTAGTCTGTCATCTAGGTGGACCATGATTTGATTATATCCTGAGAAACCATTAAGTAAATACATAACTTGGAACCAACAACTAATCATAAAATTTGTTCCGTAGTGGGCAACGAGAAATTATCCTTTTGACTAGCCTTATTAAGATTCCTAAAATCTATACAGATGCAGATATCACCTTTTTTCTTCCTAACAGGTACCAAGTTGGAAACCCATCTTGAATGACTTACAGGAAAAATAATTTAGCCTTAAGAGTTTATTCAATTCCATTTTGATTTGATTTCCTAAGTTCGAGTGAATTTTCCTTAATTTTTATTGGACAGGTTTATCATTTGATATCATCGGAATTGTATGTTGAATAATGGAAGTGTCGAATGTTTTCATATCTTTATAATTCCAAGAAAAGACACCCTTATATTTTTTAAACAAATGAATGAATGATAATATTTATTCAGACAAGAGACCAAGTCCTAAATTGACATTCTGAGGTTTAAAATTTGTCCCAAGATTTATTAATTCAAATCTTAAAGTTGAATTTTGTAGTTTTGAATTAGTGACTCTTTTAAATCTATCTTTTAAATCATAGAGATCTTTAAGTTCTATTATAGATTTGGGTATGGGATATCATCAATTTTTTGTTTTAATTTATTATCATGTTCATCCTCTTCAATTATTTGGTCATCATATGATTTCTCAGAAGTTAAGAAGCTTAAAATATCTTCATTGCCATTAAATACCTTCCAATTCATGATATTATTTAGAATTGATGGTCTAAAAATTAACTCTACAGAAAATCTATCGGGACTGTAATCTTTAGATGGGATCAGTTTTGATGCAATGTTAGCAAGAAGGTCAGCACTGGATTTGGGGTGACATGTTTATAATATGGCATGATATTCAAGGAAGCCCCTAAATCTACCAAGTATTTATGTACTTTTTTATTAATTATTTCAAAAGTCAAAAGAAAAGGAGGAGTATTTGAGTTAGAATTGTCACTTATCAGAATACAGAGGAATTGAATAATGGATGGCCAGGAGGTTTTCCCATTATGTTAGGAGCTTTAAATACCACAACAATAGGAAGAGGACAAGCAGGTACTTCATTCAATTCTTTTAGTAAAAAATTATGTTGTTATTAGAGTTTATCAAGTTCATGAAGGGAAATGTTTTCTTTTATTTTCTTCATATCCTCAACTATATTGTACTCAATATTATTTGAACCTACTAAGGTTTTGGGTGAAGATGGAGAATTAGATGATGATGGAATTACTTGAGGGGAAGTGCAAATGGATTTTTTAACAACAAATTTATCTTTAACAGTTGAAGATGAAGGTTTTTGTTTCTGAATTGGTTGTATAGGATCAAGTGAACCTTTACTTCTTGTGCTAAAAGGTAATGCTTCATATTCATTTTCACTGTTAGAAATAGGAAGAATAAAATTTCAAATTCCATTTAACTCATTTATTTGTTCATCTTGTGATTCATTAGCAGAAAATGTTGCTTCCTCCTCATCTTGATCATCAGTTTCTACATTAGAGATCATGTTTGGAGGTTGTCAATTAGGTGGATGATTTCTTCTGTATGCGCTAAAAGGTTTTATGGAAGAATATTCAGCTACCTGTTTTTTCATATGTACCTAGACAAAGTTTTAAGGACTTATTGTAAGCCTTTAAGATCAAAGGGAAATTTTGGTTCTTTGTTTTTAGCTTCATCCTTAAATGTAACTTTTTTTAATTTTCTGTCCTCCTAATATTTTTTCTTTTCTAGGGCATTTATCCCCTTATCTATAGACACAACTTCTTTCATGTTATCTACCAAGGCATTTTTATTATCTCTATCTACAAAAATTGTTATGATAGAAGGAAGAGATGAAATATACCATTGTATTTTTACATCAACACCAGGTATAGGAGTAGATGGGATTTTATTTAACATTTTGTTAAATCTAGAACTAAAATCTTTTATCTTTTCTCCTGAATTCATTTTTAAATTGGAAAGGTCATTGTTAAGAGATGCAGTCAAGCAATCATCACCAAATTCAGTCAAAAATTGTTCTTCAAAAATATCCCAACTAGCAATAGAATTGGCTCATGATCAAAAGTAACAAGACCCTGCTAATCCTATAAGAGTGTATAACAATAATCTAACAACAATATTTTCTTCATCTAAATCTTTTTACAAGATGTTTTCGTAGAGGATGGAGTGGTGCTGGCATTTGAGCAACTACCGTATTGGACCATGGTCTAGTTGCCATTGTAATAGTTAGGGAGGTGGATGTGATGAAAGAAGAACTCACAATTGTGATAGTAGTGCATGAGGCAGCACTAGTTATTTTTGTAGAGGAAATGTAAATAAATGAAATGAATGGTAGATAGATAGGTAATGAAGAAGGAAGAAATGGAGATGTTGGTGAATGAGAAAATGAGGAAATATCACTAGTAGATGTTTGGGAAGCTCATGTAATAGTTTTTGTTTGGCAGGATTGAAGTGGAAATTCAAATGGCAAGATTTCAAGTTTTGCACTTTGGGACCGAGTCAAAAAACCAATTTCGTGAAAAACAGAAGTTATACTTCCCTCATAAACTTCGTATGATTTAGTATTTTCTGTTGAAATGGATAAGTCTTCCCATTTCTTTGTCAAAGATGTAATTTCTGGTGATTCTGGAGTAAAATCCACACGGATTACCTCACGAAGTATTCTAGGAGACTTGGGAGGTGATTATATAACTCCTAATATAAAAGTAGGATATTTTGGAGGGGATCTAGAAGTAGTAGGAGAATTGGAGGGTGAATGACTCTTAGAATGGTCTTTTTTTTTCTAATCAGACTTAATTTCCATTCATAGTATGCAAGCCCTCCTTCTAGCACCAAAATGTGTTGGGGCCTCGAAAATCATTGCTTCAACACTGGGGGAAATCCACCTAGTCTGGACCTTAAGACAACTCCTTTTTCATTTAGGTAGTGGCTCTGACTAGCGATGATGGGACCAATTTCCCAATGAAAGGTTACTGAATGAATGTGAAATTCTTAGAGTGGAGTGAAATGGATGAATTTGCAGCAATGAATCAAAGGGAAAATATATGCATTAATCTATTCTATAACTTGGGATTGTTTAACTTGTATCTAGATGCGATCTATGATGATTTTTTGTTAGGTCCATATAATACTAGTGATTCCCCCATTACTATTTTCATTGTATCCCTTATTGTTATTGTTGTGTCCCTATTGTCCCCATATTGTTATTATTATGCTAGGTCAGATTTGGTTATATTCTGACCCCTTAGAATCCTATATATAGAAAGAAGTTTTGTTATTTGAATCATCTAAGAATTCCTCATTTTTGTAATGTAAAGGAGGTTTCCACCTTGAATAGACTTATTTCTAAGGCCTTGATCTATCTTTTTAATCTTTTTGTGAGCTGGTTTCATAACATTTAGTATGAGAGCTTTGGATTCTAGGGTTTCGCTACTCCAAATAGGTCATCGTGGAATTTTTTCTATACCTTATTTCTGCGACATTTTAGAAGCTAAAATAAAAACCCATTTGAGAATAAATTGCACTAAACCTCGGGCCCAAATTTTAGAGCTTGACTCACTATAACTTCAGAGATATAATCTGAGGAAGTGAGGGTTTTTGCAGACACCCGAATTACATTCCAAGTAGGTGACCTTGTGATCCGAATTGGATCCATGAAGAATTATCAAAGTTCCATTACTATATCAAATTAGGACAAACCTCATAAATTTATGAACAAAGAGCGATCAAGAAGACCTCTAGATAGTGGAAGTTTGCAACCAGCAAGGAATGGCGAGGACCTCATCAAAGCATGCTAACCGAGGTCCATGGAGACTCCATATGAGGAAAAACTTGCAGTTGGTAAGCCTAGATTGGAAAACGGGGGCCATTTCTTAAGCGCAAATCATGCATCACTGTGCAAAAGCCCTTAAGAAGGAAAAGCCCCGAAATGCTCGGTCACACGGGAAGCCAGGAAACCATGGGGAAAGTGATAATGCAAAACGTGGGTCTGACGCTCCAAAATCGGCGATATATCAGGGGCATCCTTGGTTGGTAAGTGGATTTGGTAGAAAACAAGAGATTCCTTTCAACACACGATGCGTGTTTGGTGGATGAGAGAGAAAAATGCCTCTCATCGTGCGCTAATGGTCGAGCAAGTCAACCGCGCGAAATGAGCGAATATCGTAGGATCTGGGGGCTCTAGATCTAACGACAGAGATTGCGCCCGATGGAGAAACCAGATTTGACAGGGGAATTAAGCCGCAACATGTAAAATTTTGAAGTCCAATTTGACTGCTGAGTTGGCGGATGAATCATTCCACAGTGTAACTGAATTACTGAACCATCGAGGAAGAGCTAGCATAGTTCATGAGAGGATAAGTGGCCACTTCCCTATGGATGATGGTGATGACGCAGAGGCAGGGAATTCCAAACGAACAGCAGTAGGTGAATCGAAGGGGCGAAAGAGGAATCGAACAGTCAAGGACAGATTTGCTTTAAGCCATGAACATACAGGGAACAGAACACGAAGAGAGAAGAAGAGAACAAGACAGAGAGAGCGAGAGCAAAGAAAAGATAGTGAAGCAAGAAGTAGAAAACAGAGAGCCGAGATGACCATCGAGCAGATAGAAAGCTTGAGAGGTTCAAGCAATCCCTATGAGGATTTGTCGGGAATTGAGTACCACATTGGGCTCCTCCCATTAAAGACCAAAGAGGTCAAGACTTGGAAAGGGAAAGAGTTTGTGCACTCTAGTGGCTTGGCAAATCCAAGAACCACCCTACCAAGAATTATCTATTTCAGGAGACTCAAATCGAGCTCCTCATTATAAATCTCTGCTTTAAAGACACAATAAAAAAAGGCCACCATTGAAATTTGGACTGGAGATGTATCCTTGGAGAATAGGGTGAAGTCCTTATTAAATCTGTTGTGTTATTGCATTTGCTTACTGTATTTCTCTTTTTGTTTTCCATTCTTCCAGTGTCTGTGTATTTTGCAATCTGATTGATCCGTTGCCTAAAATAGCATAGACACACACCAGCACCTAAGTGTGTAATACCTTCATTTATTAATTAATCAAGTGAGCTCACTCACGAGTGATTTTCAGATCAAGTGGTATTAGAGCTATAGGTTGTTAAGGTTAGACAAGCTTGTGTTGGTTTAGCTGTTGAATGCTAACTAGATCAAAGATCAAATTAGGAGAAGGAGAGTTGGTCGAAACTAATCCTGAAATTGGGAGAGTCTATCCTCGGAAGAAAATGTCAAAAGAAGGTTCTATGGGGCCAGACCCTCAATTCGTAGATAGTTTCCTAGCCATAAAGTCCATGGTAGATGAAATGTATAGGGACTTTAGAAAACATAAGGATGAAGATTCATCAGGCCCTAAACAAGACAAAGGAGAAGATGGGTCTCACTCCCACGGCCACTCAAAAGGAAAAGGGAAAGAGGAAAGCTTTCTCACACCTCTTAATAGACCTAGAAAGAAAGCATCTTTGATCAAACTAGATGTTAAATTTGATTTACCTATATATGATGGAGAGTTGAATGTAGAAAAGTTGGGCAATTGGATTAGACAAATTGATGTTTATTCCAGAGTACAGAATATCGATTCAGGCAAGATAAAGATTCAGCTGGCAAGCCTATGCCTTGGAGGTAGTTCCTTGGTTTTGTGGGAAGGCAGGACCCAAGCTGACATGAAAATACATGGTAAGACCATCTTTTTCTGGAGTAAATTTGTTTCTGCAATCAACAAGAAGTTCTATCCATTGGCCTACATGCAGCAAGCCATGATGAGTTGGCAAACTCTTCAATAATTGAAAGGGAAAAGTGTGCAAGGTTACACTCAAGAATTTAGAAAGAGAGCATTGATTCTAGGAATCTCATTAGACTCACCTGAGACTCGGTTGAAGTACATTGGTGGTCTACACAGCTACATGAGGCACACTATCCTCATGTTTAATCCAACTAGTATAGATGAGGTATCTGTACAAGCTACTCATCTAGAAGCTAGAGGAAAGAATGGAAGTCCAGAAGTTTGGGGATCATCCCAACCCACTTCAAGCAAGAATAAGGAGAAAAGAAAGTAGAACTGAAAAGCAAGGAAGGCTAACACTGCACAGAAAATCAAGGCTTCATGCACTCACTGTAAAAAGGATGGGCATGATGATGAGTATTGTTGAATTCTGCATCCAGAGCTGAGACCTAAGAAGTTCGAGGGCAAGAAGAAGAAGGTTGCTGCAGATATTCAGAAATATTTGGGGTCAGACTCAAGCGATGAAACAACTATTGCAGCCATGAATATAAGAGGTAAGAATTCTGAAGCATGTACTAGTAATTCTGCACAACCTACTATTGATGAAGAAAATGATAGAAAAAGACATGAACTTTTCCATATTCGAGTTATTTCCAAACATAAAAAGGTTGATACTTTGTTCGATAGTGGCTCACAAGTAAATTTAATTTCTGAAGAAATTGTAAAGAAGTCAGGATTAGCAACTACACCTCACAAGAAACCATACTCATTACGATGGTTAAATGATAAAGCACAACTATAAGTGACTAGACAGTGCAAACTCAAGTTTTCTTTTGGGTCAGCTTTTATAGATGAGGTTGAGTTACACATAATTCCTTTGGATATATTTGGAATTGTTTTAGGAAGTCCTTACTTTTATGACGGGAAAGCTATTTTCTATAGAGCTGAGAACAAGTATCTACTTGTTAAAGATGGAATCGAATATTTTGTAAGAGCTCATAAGCTCAAGAATAATTATACTCTCATAAACTCAGGGCAGATGGAAAGAATGATAAATTCATGCAAACAATTCTTACTCATGGTTGTAAAGGATAAGAAACCTGATAGAACCAATGTATTTTAGGGCTGTAATGCGAAACGACAAGCTAATTTAGAAAAGGTTGTTTCAGAGTATGATATCTTGTTTCATGAACCTAAAGGTCTACCACCCAAAAAGGAAATAGTGCATGATATTATTTTGCATCATGATGCTCCATTTCCTAACATTGGAATGTACAGATTGTCCGCTTTAGAGAATGTTGAAATCAAGAAGCGGGTGCAAGAGTTTCTCGAGAAAGGGTTCATCAGACCTAGCACAACACCATGTGGGTCACGAATATTTTTGGTGACAAAGAAAGATGGCTCGTGGAGAATGTGCATTGATTAGCGAGCACTGAATAAGATAACAATAAAAAATCGTTATCCCCTTCCTCACATAGATTATGTTCTAGATCAATTGAAAGAAGTTGTTTATTTCTCCAAGCTAGACTTGCACGGTGGATACCATTAGGTCAGAGTTGTAGAACAAGATGCATGGAAGACTACTTTCAAAACAAAGCAGGGATTTTATGAGTGGCTGGTTATGCCTTTTGGCTTAACTAATGCTCCTACTACTTTCATGAGATTAATGAATGATGTACTCAGACCTTTTCTTGATGATTTTTTTTATTGTGTATCTAGATGACATTCTGATGTTTAGCAAAACAGGGAAAGAACACTTAAAGCATGTTAAGGAAACATCAGATGTTTTTAAAAGAGAAAAAATTCATGTTAAACTCTCAAAATATGAATTTGGTAAAACATCTCTGAATTATTTGGGTCATATAGTAGGGGGTGGTGAATTGAAGATAGATCCCTCTAAGGTGGCAGTGATTGTAAACTGGCCTAAACCAAAATCTGCTACAAAAGTTAGAAGCTTGTTAGGAGCAGCACAATATTGGAGGAAGTTCATTTCTAACTTTTCCTTAACTGTAGCTTCCTTTCATGCTTTAACAGGATTGAACAAGGTGTTTCAGTGGGGAGGCAAACAGCAGAAAGCCTTCGACACCTTGAAAGAAAAGATTAGTACAACACCTGTACTAGCATTGCTTGATCTTCAAAGACCATTTGAGATCCAAATGGATGCCAGTGACTATGCCATGGGAGCACTATTGACATAGCATGGTAAACCCATATGTTATCATTCTGAGACTTTTAATCCTACAGTAGTTAACTATCCTACATATGATAAAGAATTGTATGCATTAGTTCAGAGTGTTAAAAATTGGAAACATTACTTAATGGGAAAAGAGACAACAATACATACTAATCATCAACCACTTCAATATCTACACTCCCAAACTAAGTTGCAACAATCAAGGCACTATAGATGGATGGGTTTTCTACAACGATTTCATTTAGTCATCAGATATAAAAAGGGCATACAAAATAAAGTTGTAGGCATGTTTTCTAGACCGATTATAAATGCATCTACTATACTTAAGCATAATTCTATGCTACATGAAATCTACATTGAACAATATGCTCAAGCTATAGACTTTAAGGATGTATATGCAACTTTAAGTCAAGGAAAATGAGTAGAAGAATTGGATTATCATGTAAAGGACCAACTCTTATACCATTGTGGGAAGTTATGCATTCCACAAACTAAGAGAGTAAAGATAACTAGAGAAGCACACACTTCTCTGATATCATGTCACTTTGGGGTAAGTAAAACAATTGCACAGTTGCAAAGAATTTGTTATTAGCCAAAAATGAACGAGACAATTTCTAGATATGTAAGAGGGTGTACTATGCGTGCTAAAAGCAAGCCCAACAACAGAAAGCTAGGCTTGTACACTCCATTACCAGTTCCTTCTCACCCTTGGGAAAGTGTTTCCATGGATTTTGTTGGAGGACAGCCTAAATCTAGGAAAGGTCATGATTATCTATATGTTGTTGTGGATAGGTTCAACAAAATGTGTATTTTGATACCTTGTAATAAACAGATTATAGTTGAACAAACTGCAAAACTATTTTTTGAACGTGTATGGGTTCATTTTGGATTACCCACTTCCATTGTATATGATCGAGACACCAGATTTGTGGGGAAGTTTTGGTCAAGTCTATGAGAACTGATGAACACCAAACTGAAGAAAAGCAAATCTTTTCATCCATAAATTGATGCCACACAGAAGTAGTTAACGGGATAGTGATCAAGTTACTTAGAGGATATTGCAGCAAACATCCTAAGCTTTGGGATGAACATTTGTGTTATGTGCAGCATGCTTACAACAGAGAAAAACATTCTTCTACATAGAGATCTCCTTTTGAGACCTATTTTGGTTTCACACCAAGGTCTCCTTTGGATTTTGTCTTTGGTAAAGATACTACAATTGATGGAAACAGTGATGTGGACAGGGAAACTAGGTTCATTGAATAGATCTAATATATCCACCAGGCAATACAAGAATAGTTGGAAAAGAGCCAAGAAAAATACAAGGCAAGGCATGACAAGCTTCGGATGGAGCATAGTTTCCAAGTTGGTGACCGAGTCTAGTTATGTCTCAACAAGGACAGGATACAAGGTGAAGGTAAAAAGCTAAAGCCTATCAGGTATGGACCCTTTAAGATACTTGAGAATATTGGTGAGAATGCTTTTCACCTTGATTTACCAGCTTACATGCACATCTACTCAGTCGTAAATGCAGATTGCTTGAAATTTTTTGAACCTTCATTAATTGAGGATCCCAAAGAGCAGAGTCAATTGCCTTCTATTGATGACCTACTACTTGAATATCTTAATGAATTGCAGGAAGAAATAGTTCTAGACAGGAAAGTGAGGATGACACGCAGAGGAGATGTTGAGTACCTCAGAGTTGTGCTAAAGGGTTCAAATCCAAGCAGTGAAAAGTGGATAGAGATTGTACAAGTGAGACAGTTGTACCCTCACTTAGTTAATGCTTGAAAACCAAATTTTGGTGGTCCAAAAGCCTTTTAAGTGGGAAGGCCATGATTTGAATTGGGTCTTGAAGAGTTATCAAAGTTCCATGACTGTATCAAATTAGGACATACCTTAGAAATTTATGAACAAAGAGCGATCAAGAAGACCTCTGGACAATGGCAGTTTGTAGCTAACAAGGAATGACGAGGACCTCGGTCAAA
This sequence comes from Pinus tabuliformis, assembly GCA_031772625.1. Taxonomy (NCBI): domain Eukaryota; kingdom Viridiplantae; phylum Streptophyta; class Pinopsida; order Pinales; family Pinaceae; genus Pinus; species Pinus tabuliformis. The sequence goes on from CM062817.1 coordinate 8,081,193, forward strand.
GAATGCTGACCGAGGCCCATGGAGACCGCGCAGGAGGAAAAACTAGCAGTTGGGAAGTCCGGATCGGGAAATGGAGGCCATTTGTGATGCATGATTAGCGTCGCTGGGCAAAACCCCTCCAAAAGGGAAAGCCCTAAAGTGCTCAATCGCATGGGAAGACGGGAAATTTTGGGGAAAGTGCTAAGGTTAAAGGCAGGTCCAACGCTCCAAAACCGGCAGTATATCGAGGGAATCCTTGGGCGGTAAGAGGATTTGGCAGAAAATGAGTGATTCCATTCAACACATGATGCATGTCCGACAGATGAGAGAGAAAACCGCCACTCATTGCGTGCTAATAGTCGAGCAAGTCAATCGCATGAAATGAGCGAATATTCTAGGATCTGGGGCTCCAGGTCTGATGGTGGAGATTGTGCCCAATGGAGAAACCAGAGTTGATAGGGGAATTACGCCACAACATGTAAAATTCTGAAGTTTTAGTTTACTGTTGAGTTGGTGGATGAGTCATTCCACAGTGTAACTGAATTACTGAACTATCGAGGAAGAGCTGGCACAATTCATGAGAGGACAAGTGGGAACTTCCTTGTGGACGATGGCAATGATGTAGAGGTAGGGAACTCCAAACGAATAGTAGTAGGCGAACTAAAGGGGCAGAAGAGGAAGCAAATAGTCTAGGATAGATTGGCTTTAAGGCATGAATATACAGAGAACAGAACATGAATAGAGAAGAAGAGAACAAAGACAGAGAGAGTGAGAGCAAAGAAATGACAGTGAAGCAAGAAGCAAAAAATAGAGAGTCGAGCTGACCTAAGGCATCATCGAGTAGACATAAAGCTTGAGAGGTTCAAGCAATCCCTGTGAGGATCTGTCAAGAATTGAGTACCACATTGGGCTCCTCCCATTAAAGACCAAAGAGGTCAAGACTTGGAATGGGAAAGAGTCTATGCGCTCTAGTGGCTTGGGGAATCCAAAAACCACCCTACCAAGCATTATCTGTTTCAGGAGACTCAAATTTAGCTCCTCATTATAAATCTCTACTTTAAAGATACAATAAAAAAGGCCACCACTGAAAGTTGGACTCGAGACGTAGCCCTGGAGAATAGGGTTAACTCCTTATTAAATCTATTGTGTTCTTTCATTTGCTTCTTGTGTTTTTCTTACTGTTTTCCATTCTTCTAGTGTATGTGTATTTTACAAGCTGATCGATCCATTGCCTAAAATAACATAGACACACACTAGCACCTGAGTCTGTAATACCTTCATTAATTAATTAATTAATTAAGTGAGGTCACTCACGAGTGATTTTCATATCACCTTGGGAAAATCATCATAAATTTATCTCTGAGCATCAGATTGAAGTGTCATAAGAAGTTACAGAATGAGGATAGACTGTAGCTTTTTGGGTATCATTTTTAGAAACTAAGATTGAAACAGTGATCCACAACACATCCTACAAGTTCACTCTACTAAACCAATCTATAATCAGTTCATTGTGGGATATTTGGCATAACTCTTCATTGAAGAATGTAATTGTTTTGGAGCGATAAAAAGGTGTCTTTTAAACTCCTAATTACCTTCACATTAATTATCAACCCAGGGACGACTTTGTATTTCAAGAGTGTACTCAGTCTGAGGCGGCTATTTACTCAAGAGTAATGTTTTGCAGTATAGTGCTTAAAACCCAAAAGTAAATGAATTCTTGAAAAAGAAATCTAACAATAACATAAACTCAAATGCTCTGAAATCCAACTATTCACTCAGCAAACACTGATTGAGGATACAACAACTATTCACTGAGAAAACTATGACTAAATTACTTTAAAAGAATAAAATCACACAAGGCAGCTTATCAGTCAAGGGTGCGGAAGCGATAACCCATCCCTCTAGAAACTGATGGAAAGGAAATTAGAGCATGGGCCATAGGTCTGGGAGCTAAGCAGTGACTTGCTAGCTCACTACAACCTTAGACCTTCTCTCACACCAAAGCAGCAAATGCAAGTAAATGGAACGACAGAAAGTAAAATGGAATAGCAAACAGGAAATGGAACAACAAGCAGTAAATGGAACAACAATCAAATAAACTAAGTCTCGCGAGTCAGAACTAAACTCACATTCTGCAATAAAATAAAAATCCTCTTTCTTAAGGAAAATTGGATGGAATGTACTTTATGGAATAGCACTCATTGATGAATTAGAAAAAATCAACCATACATACACACGACACGCTAATATGGTAATCTGACAATTAAGGTGAATATGACTATGTTTCCAAACAGAATAATATCACTTTTCAGATTCCAATAATCAGGATTTCAAATGAATCCAACAACAGTAATATTCAGTACAAATGCTCTGTAACAGAAACATGCAATCAACTCTGAAAAGATTCACTCATACAATACGGAGTCACTACATAAACTTCCTGAAGAAACCATTAATGAATTAATCGTAGCAGAGCATGGAATAGCATATGAAAAAGCATGTCAGATTACCGAGCAATAAAGATAAGCAAACCACGCAGAAATCAAAAGAATATAATATACAGTAGCAGCAGCATACTCCACCAGAGGCTGGGCCCTTAGCCGCCAGCAGACGCTGCTAGGTTACTTCAGAAGGAAAAGAATGAACAGCAACTCCCAAATCATGTATTAATCAGCAAATTGTGGAATCATTACAACAACAAATGCTTGAGAATTACAGCATGCAACAATCCCTATCCTATCATGGATAATCCACCATTATTCTTCCTCATTTTTCTATCATTCTTCCATCATTCGAATTCCCCCCATCTCTGATCTCTGTTTTCATTTAAATAGAGAGATCAGAGAGAAGTTACAATAAAGATAAGTACAACATGATTTCTTTTACAAAATTGGATTGATTCTAACTAGTTGATCAACAAGAAAATATATTTCCTTTCATCTCTCAACAAAAGCAAGACGAATTTAGCTTTGTAGCTGAGATTTGGAGGACGACCGCAACAGCAAATCTGAGAAAATCGTGCTCTAAGAACCCTGCGTTTCTCTTAGTACAAGCCGAATTTGGGCAAACCGTTCTTTGCCAAAGTTAATTGGGCCCGTTCTGGACAAAACCCATGTTCCGGATTTTCCATATTCTGCTCCATTTGCTCAGAATCTCAACCACAAAACTATCACTCCTTATTCCAGCGCATTTCTGAGTTGACGCTTTTAAAAATCAAATATTCAATCTGAAAATTATCTTGGAGGCTAAAAATGGTAAATAATGTTATAACCAACTTATTAAAACTATCATTGATAAAATAATTCATAATCATGAATTTATTAGAAATAAAGGAGAATAGATAATATTCATTCATAAGAGCATAAATCATTTATAAAATGGATTTAAATGATAAATTATAACAAATGATATGATGAAGAATAGTGGAAATGGGTGGGATAAGTGTTCAAAAGTGATAATAATAATGGCATATTAACGGCCCAACATACCCCCACAATCAATATGTTGCATGTCCTCATGCAACGAAAACTGAATATATTGCACGTCCTCATGCAACCCAAAGACAAAAACCCATGTGTTAACCAAGCAATAAAATAAATATGTTCATCTCAGCGCATGAAATGGATAGAACAAATGAATTCTTCCTCAATTAATGAATATTCAATTTTAGGAATCTTGATGAAGGCATAACAATTAAGTTGCAGCAAAATATAATATAAATAACAACAACCTTTATTAACCATTTTCCCAAAAACTACAACCCAGCTTTTGTTGAAATTTGGCAAGTAAATTTATAATATATGAATGCCTTTATGATCCAAAAATCGGATTGTTTTGATGCACGGATCATGAGATATAAACAAAATGGTTGTAGGCGAGAGTGCATGATTTCTGAAATTTTTATGAACCAATTTATCTTGAATTTATCTAGGTATGTGTATTTTAATAGTATGTCTGTGTTTCCTAGAGATCACAAGAATGGAGTTCATAGTTTTAAAAATATTAGGGAAATCAATTTCTACACTGAAATTGTATGCCTTAAAGGAGAAAGAAAATAGAAAACATCCATCATGCATAGCAATTCCTCCCCCTCTCTGAAAAATTAGCATGTCCTCATGCGATGCTAGAAAACAAAGAGAGGTGGTTGCTACCAGCTGTTGAATTCTATGCTTGGTGTAAAACAACATGAAATAAGGGAGGTGTTGAGAATGAATAAGAAGAGCAATGGATGATAAAGAATATGAATGACATGGTCATAAGAAAGAAATGAAGGAACACTCCCCCATACTCGGAAATGATATGCTGCTGAAAAATGGGAAGTGGTAAAAACTATGAAATGAAGGATGGTAAATAATGCTCAAAATGGATGTTCAGTAAATTCTCCTAAATTCGTAATAAACCAGAAAATTATGCTATTTTACCTCAAGTTTTACCTCCAAAAGAAAAATGTGGAATGACATATATGTATTGACAGTTGTTGAAGCTGATGTAGGCAAAGTTGGTGTTGAAAGTGATGCAAAAGGTGGAATCCAGGTAAGCACATAATGTCTGAAGAGTTGTTCATGTTCGCAAGTTGCTCGAGCCGCATCTGTTAGTTGCAATAGTGTGGTCATGCTGTGAATATAATTTCCCCTGCATACTGGTTGTTCTCCTGTAAACAAATCATACCTGTGCATACAATGTTCTTGAAGCCATAGTGTTGGGTTTGAATAGCAACAGATAAAATGCATGCAAAAAATTTCAATTAGAAAAACTTATCAAATCAACAAGTCATGGCAGAGTGTAGTAATCATATCACATGCAATCCCATAATGCATACATTCCCCCCCTCCAATTGGAAAATGGGTTCCATAACCATAAAGCATATGAGAGGGGTGGTGCGGACGGCAAGGCAATGGAATGAACAATATATCAGTAAGTGAAGCAGAGTACACTTATCAATGATAGGACGGTGAAAATTATGGTTATATTGAGAGAAAAGTGTGTAAAGATAGTTATGAATAAGAGATAGGATGCTTTGGATTGATGATAGTTTATACAAAACGAAAAAGGACAACAATATGCTAAAAAGATGCTTTGGTGATGGTATTCTAGCTGAAAATGATGTGACTGATCATAAAACAATTTTCCATGCATAAAGGTTCAAAACAGGGAAAAGGTTAAGGAAATAACTTCTCTGATAAAAAGAAAAATAAGAAAAGGGTATAATAATAATAATTGACGATAAGATATAACTTCAATACCATAAGCAGAGCCACTGCTGCCAGCAGGCGTCCATAGCCTCGGCAGGGTTTCTTTTTAACCCATATGAGCCAGGATCCTCAATTTATAAATGGAGAGTTACAGTACTGTTCTACAAAAGAGATTAGTGTGCTGGCGCGGTAACCAGATAATCACACTGCCATTCACTGGGATGTAGCAAAAGTGATCAGGCCGACTCGTGATGAGACCTCCTGTTCCAAGGATAATTTGGCTATCCAATGGATCATAACCCTGGTGTGGTGGCCATAATGGGAATGTCACTTTGTTACAACCTTATGAACATGGTAGGTTGGCTCGTAATGAGACCCCGTATCTTCCATCTGCGAACAAAATTTTGTTATTATTACACATTTTGATGATAAAAATAGGGAGGCTCAGTACTCCTTAAGAGCAGGGATAGTGGAAGAAGTTGAACATGTCAATAGCAAAAAAATATACCCATAATCTCATTTATTACAGACAGAGAAGATTATAACCAGGAAGGGTGGAACCAGCATGGTATTAAGATGATCAATCAATATCATGTTCAACAGAAAACAATGCAGTAAAGTGATATATAAATAATTGTGTGCCTTTTGAAAAGAATCTATCATCAAGGAGCTGTCGTGTTAAAGATCATAACGTGAATGATCTTAACTTTGCTTCAAAAGAATCCATAATTCTTGTCCTCATAAAAATAGTGTACTTCATGCCATGAAGGGGAATTAGTAAAATGTGGTTGAGATGGATTAGGAATAATCTCACAAGAAGAAAGAAGGGTTTCTCTTGAAAATAATCCCAAAGTGTTGCTCTTTTGCATGAACAACAAAAACACTCAAAAAGTGGTGTTCCGTGTAGGAAACAGCAAAGAAAATGCACACCAAAAAAAACAAAAATACACACAAAAAAAGCGTGAAAATGGAAATGTCATTCCTTTGGAAAAAGGAACAACAAAAACTAAAAGTGTCATTCCTTTAGAAAAGGAACAGAAAAAATGCAAGTTCCGTTCCTTTTGAAAAGGAACAGCAAAAATCAAAAGTGTCGTTCCTTTGGAAAAAGAATAACAAAAATGCAAGTGTCGTTCCTTTGGAAAATGAACAGCAAAAATGAGAAGTGCAGAAGTGTTGTTCCATTAGAAAAGGAACAGCAAAAATGAAAAGTGCAGAAGTGTTGTTCCATTCGGAAAGGAACAGCAAAACGTGAAAGTGCAAAAGTGTTGTTCCATTCGGAAAGGAACAACAAAATGTGAAAGTGCAGAAGTGTTGTTCCATTCGAAAAGGAACAACAAAACGTGAAAGTGCAGAAGTGTTGTTCCATTCGAAAAGGAACAGCAAAAATGAAAAGTGCAGAAGTGTTGTTCCATTCAGAAAGGAACAGCAAAGCGTGATAGTGCAGAAGTGTTGTTCCATTCGAAAAGGAACAGCAAAACGTGAAAGTGCAGAAGTGTTGTTCCATTTCGAAAAGGAACAACAAAACGTGAAAGTGCAGAAGTGTTGTTCCATTTCGAAAAGGAACAACAAAATGTGAAAGTGCAGAAGTGCTATTCCATTTCGAAAAGGAACAGCAAAAAGTGAAAGTGCAGAAGTGTTGTTCCATTTCGAAAAGGAACAGCAAAACGTGAAAGTGTAGAAGTGATGTTCCGTTTCGAAAAGGAACAGCAAAAAGTGAAAGTGCAGAAGTGCTATTCCATTTCGAAAAGGAACAACAAAACGTGAAAGTGCAGAAGTGTTGTTCCATTTCGAAAAGGAACAGCAAAAAGTGAAAGTGCAGAAGTGTTGTTCCATTTCGAAAAGGAACAGCAAAACGTGAAAGTGCAGAAGTGCTGTCCCATTTCGAAAAGGAACAGCAAAACGTGAAAGTGCAGAAGTGTTGTTCCATTTCGAAAAGGAACAACAAAACGTGAAAGTGCAGAAGTGTTGTTCCATTTCGAAAAGGAACAACAAAACGTGAAAAAAAGAACAGCAAAATGGACAATCATAAAATGCAAACATGCAAAAAAAAATAGATTAGCTGTTCACGGCATTGATGCTGAGGATGAGTTATACTTTGAGTGAAGCAACACCTGAAATACAAAGTATAAGAGAAATTATAAAAGAAACAACATTTTATTTAAAAAACAATATGTAAATTAAGTTACAACAGCTATGATATTATGTAAAAAAAAATGATCTTTTTGAAAAATGTTTTGGCAGCAGTGACAAGACATGAATCTTCAAATCGAAATCAATTCTTCATTTCTTCTATTATGAATCCATTGGGTAATGAGTTGGATGAAATTCCTTTGTTTTATTAAAATTTGTTTCAAGAATCACTTGTCCATAAATTGAGGTTCTTTTTCTCCTAGGACCTGCAAAAGACGAGTGTCTACCTGCAATAAAACATTAAATCATGGAGAAAGAGAGGTGCATGGCTCCCCCAATCCAAGAATTATGCAAAAAAAACTAACAAGTAGTTACTCTATAGAACAAATCCAAGGAGAAAATAACAAAGTAAAATTTATTTGTTACCTGCGGGAGAGCAGTGGTCGACCATACTAACCAGCGGTGTTTTAATCACAACTTCTTTGTTTTTTTTTGTCAAAATTGAGTGATTCCAAAGCTAAATGAGAGCTAATTCAAAGGTATATCTCCAGTAGAAACAGGTTTTAAAAATTCAATGATATGATATGTCAATTTTAGTTAGAACAACTTGCATAACAGAGTCATTTTCGATTACCCAGCCTAGACCAACAGTTGATATTTCAAGCATAATTTTTTCGTTTGATGTTGGATTCAAAGGATTCAAATTGGAAATGAAATTATATTCATTTATTTATTTCCAATAGAAACAGGTTTTGAAGAGAAAAAGAATTGATAGGTCAAATACTGTAAGGAACAGCCGGAAAGGCATAGTTTTAAGGGTGCTGATTTACAATAGACAGTCAGTATTTTGATCATAACTTCCCCATACGATATAAAAAATGAGTGATTCCAATTGCATTGTAAACTCGATTCATAGGGGAATATACCATAGAAACAGGTTTTAAAAATTCATTCATTTAGGCCTCCAAAAACGGACTGTCCTAGCTCTGTTCCTGAGCTGCCCACTAGACACCCTGTCAATGTTTCGTTTCTAACTTTTTCGTTTCAAATAAAAATTGAATGGTTAAAATTGGGTTAGAAAGTAGACATCAAGGGCTACCTAGGGTAGAAACAGGTTTTAAAAATATTCACTTTTGGTCCCTCAAAACATGACTGTCCCGACTGTTTTTCCAGAAATCTCATCAAGCCCGCAAGCCAAAAAAAAATTATATTCAAGCATTTTTTCAAATTGGTGATAAAGATGAATATAAGTGTTTTTAGAATTCTTATTTCTATTATAAATCATATACATACAAAAATGAATTGAAACATTTATCATCGATGTTGATTTCAATACCGTGTTGCAACAAAAGAAACAACTAGTTTTATAAAAGAAAAAACAAAATGCATTTATTTATTCCCTTATTTATTTTATTTTCTACACTAACCTATTTTGATTTGAAAAATGAATATGAATATGTATATGATTACTTCCAGTGAGTCCATTTTCGAAGTAAGGCTTCACGAATGCACATACCCAAATTTGAAAAATGCATGTTAATGGATATTAGGGTATGAGAAGCCAACTTCCCTTCAAAAAATGGTATCAAAAATTGTTGAAGCATAGAGTGATGTTGTAAACAAATGATGGAGTGAAACCAATCTTCAATATATCCTTTATTTTTTTGATTTCGCATAGCCATCATATCATGAAGTTCTTGAGCTTTTAAAATAGCTTGTTGATGCATAGTAAAAGAAAGCTCATTTTCCTCCATAGCTTCTACAATTTTTGCATTTGAAACATTCTGAATCTCATTGTAGGTTTTCTCTAATAACAGATGTGAGATAGAATGGGTGGGAAGGGTGGGTAAATTTTCCAGTTCAACATTGTAAGTATGTTGTACTGGTTTATTATGGTGAGGGTGTGGAATTAGTTGAGCAGGAAAATGTGTAAGGAATGGAGCATTTTGATGATATGGTTGATTGGGTTGTGTGAATGGTTTTGATGGGCAAGCAAGATATTGTGGAAGAGCTGGTGGAGAATATGGAGAATGTGCTTGTGCTACAAGATGGGGGAGAGTAGTCATGCAATCATAAGGTGAACCATGCCAAGCTTGCAGAGAAAATTGCTGGTGGTTATATTGAGATTGACATGGCTGCCCTAACACATTAGTATTCCATAATGGATTATGCAAGTAAGAAAGTGGAGAGGGAGTGTTTTGAACCATACCTGTAGGCCATGATTTCCATGGTTTTGACCTTGTTGCGGCTTCCTTACCTCTTTGATATGCTACTTCCATCCTAGATAAGGAAGAGTGAGTATCTATGAGATGCTCCTTTCGGTCCTGAGGGTAAAACACTTCATCCGATTCTTGATTTTTATGAATCTGCAAAACATCCAATTTTTCATTTAGAGAGATAATAAAATCAACTTTAAAATTTTCAAATAACACATTGATTTCAGCTCTTATGTCTCCTATTCTTGTAGCAGATTTGGAAAAGAAAGAACAAACATCTCTAGAATTCTTACCAGCCTTGGAGATTCCTCTTGAATACCTTATGCACAACTCACAAACATCATCATATGATAACTGAAAAACATCACCTTTTCCTATTAGATTTAAGATTTCTAAACATTCATCTTTGATTCCTTTAAGAAGGAGTGTTTTTAAGATCTCTTTTTCCAAATGCTTATGCTTTGATTTTTGAAGGTTATAATGAAATCGATCTACATAATCCTCCAAACTTTCATCTTCCCATTGTATCATACCGAAAATATCTTTACTGGATTTGCAATAGTCTTGGTACTTCTTCAATAATATGTTCTTCATGTCCTCCCATGTTTGGATGCAATTCTCACCTAGGCTCATGAACCATAGGAGAGCTGCTCCTTTTAGAGTAAGAGCAAACACTTTCAATCTTTGATCATTAGTACAATAATCATATCCTCTACAAAGTATTTCGAACTCAAATAAAAATGTATTTGGATCTTCATTTGCTAAACCATGAAAATTTGGTAAAGATGGGGGAATTATGTGCATTTGTGTCACTTCTCCTAGATCTTTGATAGGAAATTCAAAATTATAAACGTGAGCCATTTCTTACCATAATATAAGATGTTCTTCATGTGTTTCTTCAAGGCTCCTTCTTCAAATGTTCCTGTCAATCGGTTAGTGAAATGGGTGGTGCTTACATCACCACTTGCGTGAGATCATGTGATTCATTTTTTAAAAATTTCTATCTTTTTCCTAATCATTCACACAAAAATCCAAACATCTATTTCTACTCTAGGTTCTTTAACAGTCCTGCTGGAAAGCGGACGGGGGAGCAGGGCTTTTACATGCTCCGTACGCAGGTTCTTACCTTCCGTTTTTAAGATCCAACTCTTCCCTAGCAGGCACTCATCAAATTCACACTACTCTTTAGAAATGGCTACACTCTCCCCAGCAACGGCGCCAAAATGTGGAGCGATAAAAAGGTGTCTTTTAAACTCCTAATTACCTTCACATTAATTATCAACTCAGGGACGACTTTTTATTTCAAGAGTGTACTCAGTCTGAGGCGGCTATTTACTCAAGAGTAATGTTTTGCAGTATAGTGCTTAAAACCCAAAAGTAAATGAATGCTTGAAAAAGAAATCTAACAATAACATAAACTCAAATGCTCTGAAATCCAACTATTCACTCAGCAAACACCAATTGAGGATACAACAACTATTCACTGAGCAAACTATGACTAAATTACTTTAAAATAATAAAATCACACAAGGCAGCTTATCAGTCAAGGGTGCGGAAGCGATAACCCATCCCTCTAGAAACTGATGGAAAGGAAATTAGAGCATGGGCCATAGGTCTGGGAGCTAAGAAGCGACTTGCTGGCTCACTACAGCCTTAGACCTTCTCTCACACCAAAGCAGCAAATGCAAGTAAATGGAACAGTAGAAAGTAAAATGGAATAGCAAACAGGAAATGGAACAGCAAGCAGTAAATGGAACAGCAATCAAATAAACTAAGTCTCGTGAGTCAGAACTAAACTCACATTCTGAAATAAAATAAAAATCTTCTTTCTTAAGGCAAATTGGATGGAATGTACTTTATGGAATAGCACTCATTGATGAATTAGCAAAAATCAACCATACATACACACGACACGCTAATATGGTAATCTGACAATTAAGGTGAATATGACTATGTTTCCAAACAGAATAATATCACTTTTCGGATTCTAATAATCAGGATTTCAAATGAATCCAACAATAGTAATATTCAGTAAAAATGCTCTGTAACAAAAACATGCAATCAACTCTGAAAAGATTCACTCATACAATATGGAGTCACTACATAAATTTCCTGAAGAAACCATTAATGAATTAATCGTAGCAGAGCATGGAATAGCATATGAAAAAGCATGTCAGATTACCGAGCAATAAAGATAAGAAAACCACGCAGAAATCAAAAGAATATAATATACAGTAGCAGCAGCATACTCCACCAGAGGCTGGGCCCTTAGCCGCCAGCAGACGCTGCTGGGTTACTTCAGAAGGAAAAGAATGAACAGCAGCTCCCAAATCATGTATTAATCAGCAAATTGTGGAATCATTACAACAGCAAATGCTTGAGAATTACAGCATGCAACAATCCCTATCCTATCATGGATAATCCACCATTATTCTTCCTCATTTTTCTATCATTCTTCCATCATTCGAATTCCCCCCATCTCTGATCTTTGTTTTCATTTAAATAGAGAGATCAGAGAGAAGTTACAATAAAGATAAGTACAACATGATTTCTTTTACAAAATTGGATTGATTCTAACCAGTTGATCAACAAGAAAATATATTTCCTTTCATCTCTCAACAAAAGCAAGACGAATTTAGCTTTGTCGCTGAGATTTGGAGGACGGCCGCAACAACAAATTTGAGAAAATCGTGCTCAAAGAACCCTACGTTTCTCTCAGTACAAGCCGAATTTGGGCAAACCGTTCTTTGTCAAAGTTAATTGGGCCCGTTCTGGACAAAACCCATGTTCCGATTTCCAGATTCTGCTCCATTTGCTCGGAATCTCAACCGCAAAACTGTCACTCCTTATTCCAGCGCATTTCTGAGTTGGCGCTTTTAAAAATCAAATATTCAATCTGAAAATTATCTTGGAGGCTAAAAATGGTAAATAATGTTATAACCAACTTATTAAAACTATCATTGATAAAATAATTCATAATCATGAATTTATTAGAAATAAAGGAGAATAGATAATATTCATTCATAAGAGCATAAATAATTTATAAAATGGATTTAAATGATAAATTATAACAAATGATATGATGGAGAATAGTGGAAATGGGTGGGCTAAGTGTTCAAAAGTGATAATAATAATGGCATATTAATGGCCCAACAATCCTAATAAGACTTGTAGGGTTGGAAATATTACTCAGAGGGTTACCATAGGAAGAGATTTTAGACCTTGGAGATCCAAAATTATAGAGATACATCAGATTCAATATTGAGCTCCTACAAAGTGAAAAAAGGTGTATTTTTTTTTTAATTTTTGCATAATCTTGGTTTGAATAAATAGTTTGAAGGAATTCAAAGGGCATAGTGAAGCATTATTATTGGTAATTGATTCCCCGAAGAAAGAAAATGGAAATATATAGTAAGTAACCTAAAAGATCTAGCATGACTCATGAAGAAGAGGAAGAAATGCAACATGATATATCAAAATTATGAGACCAAGTGCAACAAATGTCACTCACACAAAATGTAACAAAAGCTAAGATGGATGGTTTAGAGAAAGACGTAGAAGTTAAGACGTATGACATGGAAGCTAATATGGATGGTTTAAAGAAAGGTGTAGAAGCTAATATGAATGACATGGAAGCTAAGATGAATGGCGTGAAAGCTAAGATGGATGATTTAAAGAAAGGAATGGAAGATTTGAAGGCAATTTCGAAGATAGATTTGACAAATTTTCTCTAAGAAATGCTTACTAATGGTGAAAGGGTACTAAAGGAAACTCATGATGAGAATAAAATAATGTTAATCATGATTTCATAGACTCTAATGTTGGATCAAAGAACCACCATGTTCCAAAGATTGATATGAGGAAGTTTGATGGCAAGAATCCGGGAACATGGATACTACAAATGGAGAAAATTTTTGATCTCCCTAATGTGAAAAATTCACAAAAGGTACGCTTTGCAACTTTATAGTTAGAACCAAATCAGTTTGTATTGTATCAATGGATTTTCTCTCATAAACAAATTGTCACTTGGGCTATTTTTATGGAAGAAATGATAACACATTATGAGGATACAAAAAAAAACACTTTTTCTAGCAATTTTAAGTCTCAAACAAAAGGGTTCAATGATGGAGCACATTGAGGACTTCCAAAAATTGAATATAAGGGTAAAAGATTTTCCAGAGGAGCATAGGATTTCTGTGTTCATAGGGACTTTACAAGATAAAATCCAACATGAGGTTCACCTTTGGGAACCAGATTCATTAGAGAAGGCATTCATGTTGGCAAGAAAAATGGAAAGCAAAATTATGGCAACAAGGAAGCCTACCACTCACAATCATAAAGATGCAAGTGTTACTGCCCCTAGCCATCCACAACCTATAAGGTTGTGTTGTGGTCACCAACAACCCCCCTCTTTGTTTGATATTAGCAATAACACCAAGCAAAGGGGGACCCTTAGCAAAAAATCCAAAAAATATTTTTATCAATTTTTTTGTATTTTAACTCCCTAAAGCTAGATCGCATCGCGAAGAGAGAGTGAAGCGTTTCCTATGCGCATAAATAAGCTGCGAAGAAGCAACGCAAAATTCATCGCATCGCATATATTGAAAGCGCCCTTAAAAGAAAAATCTGAAGGAATCACTGACGGCCGATATGCGTCGTCGCATATCGCAACATCGCATAAGCACCACACAGTGATTGAATGAAAAACGCGATCTTGCGATCTGCGATCTGTGATCCTGCGATTTGCGATCTACGATGAATGAGACTATCAATTCCTGTGATGACACTTCTTGACATCGCAAATCCTTGATGCTGTGATGTGAATCGCAGAAACCACTCATTGCAAGATTTCCTCGACATGGTCTGTAAACCCAAAATTGAGCGCGCACCTTAAGGGAAATTAATGATTGTACGCCTGAGTATCCAAGAATGATTGTGTCGCGTTTTTCAAAGAGTCAAGTCATTATGAATGTCATGATTATGCATTCATTAGAACTTAAAGCTTTCATGTCAATCTTTTCGTCATTTCTCTTTTCCTTTGCGTAAACTGTAAGACACCAACTAATAAAATTAGTATGCAGGAAACATCTAAGGAGAAAGGGAAAGCGCCAATACTAGGAGAACAGAGAGGAGATGCCTTCGCAAATGGTTGTCGCATGCGGCAGGACCGCGGATTCCAGAGTATCACTCAACAGATACTAATGGAAATAGATTATCCAAGACTCAGAGTCAAAGGCGCATAAAAGCAGCATGTTTACAAAAGATCCTGAAGCTCAGACTGGTTAAAGCAAAAAGAAAAACGCTAAAGAGGGAAGACGCTCCAGAAAAGCCTGGAAGAAAGAACGGAAGCAATTTTCAATACAGAAGATTGTTCAGGCAACGAAATCCCTAACTCATTGAGTCATTCGCATGGCCGGAAACCGAAATAGCAACAACACAATCAGTTTGAAGGAAATCTGGGTTATACTAAGTATACACATAGCAAATACACCCAACCAGAGGAAGATTTTTGAAAATATCTTCTAGTTTGTCAGAAAGAGGTACCAGCTCTTGTTATTTCTACTTTTATCGCTCGAACAAAAGGAAAAGACAACCAGCCGACTCTTTCCAGGCGAACGTTGCATTGCTTATAGCACTAAGGAGCAGATACAGAAACGGTTAGAAATTAGATTCAATTTTTAGAAATAAATTTGTTTTAGTAAAAGGGCAGTCATTTGAAGTCGTTTCTTAAATTTGTGTAATTAAGATTAATTAGTTAGTAGTATTTAACCCTTCTCATGGCATTTGGAGAAGGGTCCGGAAATTTGTCAAAAAACTTGTCCTCAGAACATGCACCTTTGCACCCTCGGAGGGGGTTTTTGATGAATGGATGGATCGAGATTTATTTATGTTTGCATTTTAATGTCTGCTACTGATGTTGCACTTCTGTACTCTTAGTAGATATTAGAACAAGTAGAGATAAATCGTTATTGCTTGAAGTTTATGAGTGAAATCAGTCATAAATGGTACTTTTATCTCTTGAACAATTTCTGCTTATATTCTTAGAGTGATATGCAGCTGAGTTGTTTGTATGTTAATGTATGAATGTGTGGGTTACCATTTGGCACTTCTGTACAGTGGAGTCATTTATTTGTGCTTGACATATGAATAACTTATTATGTGATATGCTGTTCACAACTGTTTTTCCTAACTTTTTATGCAGAATGGTTTATCTTAATTGATTTCTATTCTTATGATAGTTGAATGATCTTTATTACCAGTTATTGTTCGAAATATCTTTAGATCGCATAATAGAGGAAATCTACCCCGGGTTAGCGTAGATTAGATGTGTTGTTTTTTGTTAGATTACAATAGCATAGAGTCAGTTTAGAAGTTAGAATTAAACTAGCTTAAAAATACTTCTAGATCAGCATCATCAAACTCTACACACACACACACCCCTTAGATTGGGAAACTGGTCCCATTATCCCCAGTCAGACCCGCTATACCAAACGGACAAGGAGCTGCCAACCAAGTTCCGGACCGGGTGGGTATCCCCCTTGTTGTCGACCCGATTTCTGGGCCCTCAACATATTTGGCGCTAGAAGGAGGGCACGAACTATGAATGGCACCTAAATCAAAATCTAAATACCATTCTAAGAGTAAATCACCCTCATCAACTCCCCCGACTTCTCAAGTACGGTTAAACCCAAAGTTAGAAGTCACTCGAGTATCCACCGCTGCTACATACCCCAATATATCAGACCAACTTATCATTGAACCCCCTGAAATTCAAACTCTGATTCGTAAACTCCAAGGATTCTCTATTTTTAATCAGAGGTCTGATAAATCTCAAAGCAGCGTGACTTCGCAATACAATCCTGCTCATCCCCTGACCAGATTGAAGAGTGAAAAGTTTGGCATCCAACCAACTGAACTTCCTCTCCCCACTAGGAAAAGAGCAAGGAAAACACCATCAGAGTCTGACAGTGAGACTCTTTCATCTACTTCATCCATTTTAACTCCCTCACCGCGAAGTCAACCACCCACATCTTCATCCCAAATCACTCATCCATCTTCCACAACCCTTCCTCTTCAATCATCAAAGATCATAATATCTTCATCTTCTCAACATCAGGGATCATCCTCTGCACTTTCATTAACTAGTAGCTCAACAATGGCCCAGTCTCCATGGAACAACCTTGGGGCGGTTTTAATGCCTCCACCCCTGAGCCCAATACCGACCCATCCTGAGAAATGGCTACCTAAATTCAATCCAGAAACAGGCATGCTAGATGAAGAGCATATCAATAATTTCATGCTTTCTGTTAATCTCAACGGAGTTACCAACGAAGATGCTGTTGTCCGACTTTTTCCCTATACAATGCAAGGAACAGCTGGGTCATGGTACTTTTCGTTACCTTCCGGGTCTATCACAAGTTGGGACATTTTTCAAAGTCAATTCCTTACCAAGTTCAGTGATGACAGATCAACAATGACATTGATTAATGACCTATTCAATCTTAAAGCTGAGGCTAGAGAACCCATTAAAGATTTCAATTTACGGTTCAATAAGATCCTCAACAAAATTCCTGTTGCTTCACAACGCAGCGAGGAAGTAAGATGTGAATGGTATATCACAGCCTTACCATCAAACTTGGCTATCTTCGTAGATAGGGCAAACAAGACGATCTTAGTTGAAAACTTGACAGAGGTGTTAGCAGTAGAAAAGCGCATAGTGGCCCTAGAAAAGAGATCTGCAATAGAGGAACGCAAATCTAAGAGAATCTCTTTCAAAGAAGACACCATGAAGAAACAAACGAAAGATCCTTTCGATTTGGAAGGATTACAAAAAGTGTTAAAGGCCATGTCCAATGAGATGATTGACATAAAAAAACAAGTAGCAGAAACTTCTTCAAAAAAGCCCTACAGAGCTTTTAAAAGAAATCCTCCCATGGATGTCAGACCACCCAATGCTGTCTCAAACGTCGAATCTGAAGAAGAAGAAGAAGAAGAGAATACCACTGAAGGGTAGACCGATGATGAAGAAGTTGTGGAACTACAAGGAATGTGGGATTTCATCCTCCCACAAGAATAAGATCAAGAAGCATTCTCGGTTAGCACACGAAGCAAAAGCGAACTTGATCCTCCCCAAACTACCCCTAAACAGAAGGGCGCAAGCCCTGCAACAAAAGATAAGATCGCAACAAAGAAAACAACCGCTAGAGCGACCCAATTTAGCCCAGTCCAATATGATCAAGCACCTCCATCAAGAACACTGATAGTGTCGGATGAAATGGAGTATAACATTATCGATGACATCAAAAAAACTAGGGCTAATATCACTCTTTACGAGTTGAGCAAATTGAAACATCAACAGAAAATAATGATGAAAGAATTACATGCCGTGCCTACTACATATTTACCTACAGACGTAGCTTCCCACAACATGGGAAGACCTCCAACCAACACGATCAATAAGATTGATCCAAATGACATCGCCTTGATTGGAGGAAGATCAAGATCTCATACTCCTCCTTTTCTTCTCACTTATGAAATTTTCAATAAAAACGTGAAAAATTGTTTGGTTGATTCTAGTGCTTCAACGAATATTTTACCCAGATCAATATGTGCCAAATTGAATGTTCAACCACAAAAATCCGCTGTGTGCATAGTTCAACTTGATCGATCTCAAGTCGAAGTGATTGGTGAACTTAATCAAGTGACCATAAGATTGTCGTCTAACCCGAAGGTATGCCAGGTTATCGACATTCTAGTAGCTGATATCCCTGAATTCTATGGTTTGATTCTTAGCAGAGATTGGTCCGAAAAACTCCACGGATATTTCTCAACCGACTAGTCGCACATGTGGTTACCCTACAACGGTAAACCGAATCAAATAAAGGTTGAACGAGAGTTGCACCAAAAATACATAGTGACGGAATTGGAAGGAGAGAATGAAGCAATTGCATACAACAGCACTATCATAGGCAATTACTCGGTAGATTCTTTCCTCGGCAATTTCAATGCTCATACCTCACCTTACTTAGAAAATTCAGTTTTGTCCCAAGTTGAAATTTTTTCCCAAACTGATAATTCAAAATGTGTTAATTTTTTAGATAACCGTGTAAATACATCTTTGTTTTGGAAATTATATTTTGATGGCTCCAAATCTAACGAGGGAGCAGGAGCAGGATGCGTTCTGATTAGCCCAGACAGAAATAAGACCATGCTTACGTGCAGACTTGAGTTCGATTGCACAAACAATACATCGGAATACGAGGCCTTGGTGCAATGCCTATACAAAGCAATCGGGTTGAACGTTAAGTATTTTCAAGTCTTTGGAGACTCTGAGATCGTTGTGAAACAGGTACATAACACCATACATTGCCTATCAGGTCATTTGAAGCACTATCAATCTTTAGTACAAGATCTGACTGCACATTTCATAGCATTCAATATTTCGTCAATCCCAAGACTCCAAAATGTGAGCGCAGACCTGTTAGCTAACGTAGCCTCTGGACTTATTCCCTCCGAAGATTTTAGTCCAGATAGATTCTCAATAGAATTAATCTTTAGACCATCCATCCCTGACAACATCACCAACTGGAGAGT
This sequence comes from Pinus tabuliformis, assembly GCA_031772625.1. NCBI lineage: Eukaryota > Viridiplantae > Streptophyta > Pinopsida > Pinales > Pinaceae > Pinus > Pinus tabuliformis. The sequence continues at coordinate 8,100,304 of CM062817.1, forward strand.
ATTCAATGACGATCCTGACATTGTAAACTTCCTCACTTCTGAAGGATCCTACTCAAACCAAATAATTGACGAAGACCATCATGATCACCAAATACAACAAAATAACATTGATAATGCTATACCTAAATCAGTGGTTAAGTTAGAAGACTTATATGATCTAAAAAGTCGGTTTAAAAGGGCTGCCAATTCTAAACTCTACAGTTCGACTCTGAACTATGAATTAGTGAACCTAGGAACCGATGAGAAGCCACAAAACATTAATCTAGGCCACGGCCTAGCCCCTGAAGAAAAATCAGCATATATCCGTCTTCTGAGACAATACAAAAACGTTTTTGCCCTGGAATTACGATGAGCTGAAGACATACAACACTTCTATCATTCAACACACTATCCCTATGATTGACAATGAAAAACCTGTCCAGCAGAAACTCAGAAAAATCCACCCCAACTTAGAAAATCAGATAAAGACTGAGCTAAATAAGTTGTTGAGAGCCAGAATAATTTTCCCCGTCAGACATTCCAAATGGGTATCCAATATGGTGTCTGTTAGAAAGAAAAACGAAGATATTAGGATCTGTATCGATTTCTGGAATCTCAACAAAGCCTGTCAAAAAGACAATTTTCCCCTCCCACCTATGGAGCAAATATTACAGGTAGTAGCAGGCTCAGAATTAATGTCTTTTCTGGATGGATTTTCAGGATACAATCAAGTGCTGGTACATCTCGATGATCAGTTAAAAACCACATTCCGAACTAAATGGGGCACATATGTATATCGGAAGATGCCATTTGGTCTGATCAATGTCGGCGCTACCTTTCAGAGAGCCATGGACATCGTGTTTAAAGGATTAGTCAATAAATCTGTAGTGATTTACCTGGATGATATAACAGTGTACTCCAAGAAGCGAAGCGACCATCTCAAAGACTTGAAACAAATCTTTCAAAGATGTTTAAGGTATGGGATTTCACTTAACCCAAAGAAATTTTTTTTCGCATTAAGTGAAGGGAAATTGTTAGGATTCATAGTGTCAAAATCTGGTATTCACATTGAACCTGACAGAATCAAAGAAATTTCCAAAATATCCATGCCCCATAACAAAAAGGCCATGCAATCTTTCCTTGGTCAAATCAATTTTGTAAAAAGGTTCGTCCCGGATTTTTCACGTATTATTTCTCCTTTACAAAATATGATAAAAAAGAATTCAAATTTTAAATGGGGTCAAGACGAGCATAAAGCATTCAACTTGATCAAACAAGCTATCATCAACGCTCCATCTTTAGCGACCCCAAATTTTTCAGAATCTTTTATCTTATACACATTTGCCTCAAAGAAATCTTATGCCGCGATTTTAACTCAATCAAATCAAGAGAAGGCGGAAGCTCCAATCGCATTGTTTAGCTCGAACTTACAAGGTGTTGAACTCAATTATTCAGATGTGGAGAAACATGCATATGCTGTTTTCAAAGCGATCAAGTATTTCAGACCTTTCTTACTTAAAGCCCATACCAAAGTCATAGTACCATTTCCAGCGGTAAGAAACCTTCTAATACAGAAGGATGTGGGCGAAAAGAGAGCAAATTGGATTACCGCCTTACAAGAATACGATCTTGAGATCAAGCCAGCAAACATCGTAACAGGTCAAGGCTTCTGCAAGATGTTAGCTGGAGCATCGTAAATTCCTGAGAACTCATCTGAAGAGGTACATACGTATGAGGTAAGCCTAAATGACACAAAATCATTATATGCTGACACCATTTATTATCTTAAGAACGGGTATGCTCCATCACACCTGGACCACACCAAGAAAAGAGCTCTGAGATTGAAAGCTAAACAATACCAGCTCATAAATGATGTTCTGTTTAAAAGGAATTACGATTCTGTACTTCTTAGGTGTCTTGAGAAAACTGAAGCCGAAAAGGTTTTGCAGGAACTCCATGATGGACCAGCAGGTTGACACTATGCTGGAGAAGCTACTGCACATAAAATCTTACGTGCAAGATATTATTGGCCCACACTGTTCAAAGACTCATACAGTTACGTAAGGAAATGCCAAGTCTGCCAGACTGCTGCAGGGAGACAAAAGAAATCGTCCATGCCACTGCAGCTGGTTAACATCGAGCAACCATTCAGCCAATGGGGCATGGACATAATAGGTGAGATCGTTCCTCACTCTTCTAAGCAGCATAGGTATATCCTCACAGCAACAGATTATTTTACTAAATGGGTAGAAGCAGTTCCTCTCAAGATATCTAATTCTGAAAACATTATTGAATTCATAGATCAATTTATCATCACTAGGTTTGGATTGCCAACGGCCTTAATGTTTGATAATGCCTCATACTTTTCTGGAAATACAATGACTGAGTTTGCACTTAAAAGAGGGTTCAAACTGAAGTATTCTGCCAACTACTATCCACAAGGTAATGGGTTGGCTGAATCAACAAACAAAAACCTAATTAGGATTATTAAAAAAATGGTCGACCAGAACCAAAAGAATTGGCACAAAGCGCTGGTAAATGCTTTATGGGCAGATAGAATTACGAAGAAAGCTTCAATCGTCACTTCTTCCTTTAATTTAGTTTATGGGAAAGAAGTGGTTCTTCCAACTCACTTAGTCATTCCCTCTTTGTCCTTAGTACAATACATCGACGAAGTATCTACTTCCTCCTTACAACTGAGACAAATGGAAATAATCAAACTAGAAGAATGACGAGAACAAGCTAAGAAAACCCATGCTCACCACCAAGCGCTAATAAAATCCTCTTTTGACTCAAGCATAATGACCAGAAAAAACTTTCAGATGGGAGATTTAGTTTTGAAATGGGATAAGGCTCATGAAGAAAAGGGCAAACATACGAAATTTCAGAAGATGTGGCTTGGTCCTTTTTAGATTGTAGAAGTCATAGGCCCATCGACGTTTGTGTTGCAGGATTTGGCAGGTAGAAGAGATTCTTTACCTGTGAATGGACAGATTCTTAAAATGTATTTTCGATAGAAGATCATTCTTCTATTGTTGTAGGATAGTTTTAGTTTTTATTTGTTTTTCTCTTTCTTATAAATAAACCGGTAGCAAGCTAAGTGGGCTTGATTGTGGGGAAAACTCCACAGTTAAGCGCGCTTGAGCCAGAGGAGTTCTGGGATGGGTGACCTCCTGGGAAGTCCTGGTTACCGGGTGCAAGGCCCGGAAGTGATGATTGATGCTATGTGATTCATTTCACTAGTTTCAATCCCACTTCTTCACCCCTGTGAGCATCACCCGATGCAATGAGTGCTAAGTGAACTATTCAAAAATCATGAGAAATTAGTCAGTTATGACTACCTCTCATGGAAATGGTCATACATGAATGACTTACTTAACACAGTTGAATCCCAAAATGATATCTAATATAATGCACTGCGTAAACCCCCATACTTAAATTCAAAAAAGAGTAAAGGGATCTCTACTTGAATGGTTCATGAGGCACAATACTTGCTAAGGTTTTGCAAATGGGGTAGCAAGCTAAGTGGGCTTGATTGTGGGGAAAACTCCACAGTTAAGCGCGCTTGAGCCAGAGGAGTTCTGGGATGGGTGACCTCCTGGGAAGTCCTAGTTACCGGGTGCAAGCCCCGGAAGTGATGATTGATGCTATGTGATTCATTTCACTAGTTTCAATCCCACTTCTTCACCCCTGTGAGCATCACTCGATGCAATGAGTGCTAAGTGAACTATTCAAAAATCATGAGAAATTAGTGAGTTACAACTACCTCTCATGGAAATGGCCATACATGAATGACTTACTTAACGCAGTTGAATCCCAAAATGATATCTAATGTAAATGATCATCAAAAAGGATTCATGAAAGAGCACACCAATTCTCTATCAGATTTTGATTTCGCTTGTACAAGTAGCAAAAATTTTCGAAAGATCTGATTTTTATTATTGACAGGTAGAGTTAACTTTAGCTTGAATATGATGTTAGTTTCAACCTCAAAAGAAAAACTTTGATGAAAGCAACCTTTGGTAAAAAATTGTTTCATGTCAGCACAATGAAAGGTATCATCAATAATAAAATAAATATTCTCTCTAAAGCTGCTGTTTTCAAACTCTACTATTGTCGTCCAGAGCTTTCTTAAGGAAAAACAATGACTTCCTCCCTGCTAAAGGAAATCACAGCATTCAGAGGAACAATCCGAGAAAACACTATATCTCAAAGAATAAGAGGTCTCATCACGAGCCGGCTTATCATGATCACAGATATTATAACTTGCTGACCTTGCCAATACTGTCTATCAAAATAGGGCAACAACTCAAGATTGTTGCAATCAAAAGACAAGGGGTCTCATCACGAGCCAGCTTGTTCAGCAAAAGTGTAAATCAAGTGAATGACTGTGTCATAATTTGGCCACCAAACCAAGACATTGTTCTTTAGAGAATAAAAAAGGAAAAAGTGTCAAAAAGGATTTTTCTCTGAAATGTTGTAAATAACCTCAAGCAGGAAAAAGGATCATTGCTAGATAACAAGGTAACCCTGTCGAGGCTATGGACGCTTGCGGGCAGCAGAGGCTCTACCTACGACAAATGAGCATATTTTAAAAAGCCAGTACGCAGAGAAGACCTTATTTTATCTTTAAAAAGACCGAGTAATGTCTGGTATGAATGCAAGAACTAAGCCTGAGGAAGCAGACAATTGGAATATGAAAAGGTTGAGACAAAGTATCGTTGACAGGATAAGGGGTAACGTACTCTATCTGTCCATAACAAAATTTAGACATACGAAAATTTTTATGTTTCGGAAGTGGAAATTCAATAGAAAAGCAGAGATAACTGGTTCTTCGCAGTGAATCGCCATTATTGTGGTCACCAACAACCCCCCTCTTTGTTTGATATTAGCAATAACACCAAGCAAAGGGGGACCCTTAGCAAAAAATCCAAAAAATATTTTTATCAAAATTTTTGTATTTTAACTCCCTAAAGCTAGATTGCATCGGGAAGAGAGAGTGAAGCGTTTCCTATGCGCATAAATAAGCTGCGAAGAAGCAACGCGAAATTCATCGCATCACATATATTGAAAGCGCCCTTAAAAGAAAAATATGAAGGAATCGCTGACGACCGATATGCGACGTCGCATATCGCAACATCGCATAAGCAGCACACAGTGATTGAATGAAAAACGCGATCTTGCGATCTGCAATCTGCGATCCTGCGATTTGCGATCTACGATGAATGAGAGTATCAATTCCTGCGATGACACTTCTTGACATCGCAAATCCTCGATGCTGCGATGCAAATCGCAGAAACCACTCATCGCAAGATTTCCTCGACATAGTCTGTAAACCCCGAATTGAGCGCGCACCTTAAGGGAAATTAATGATTGTACGCTTGAGTATCCAAGAATGACTGTGTCGCGCTTTTCAAAGAGTCAAGTCATTATGAGTGTCATGATTATGCATTCATTAGAACTTAAAGCTTTCATGTCAATCTTTTCGTCATTTCTCTTTTCCTTTGCGTAAACTGTAAGACAGCAACTAATATAAATCAGTATGCAGGAAACATCTAAGGAGAAGGGGAAAGCGCCAATACTAGGAGAACAGAGAGGAGATGCCTTCGCAAATGGTTGTCGCATGTGGCAGGACCATGGATTCCAGAGTATCACTCAACAGATACTGATGGAAATAGACTATCCAAGACTCAGAGTCAAAGGCGCACAAAAGCAGCATGTTTACAAAAGATCCTGAAGCTCTGACTGGGTAAAGCAAAAAGAAAAATGCTAAAGAGGGAAGACGCTCCAGAAAAGCCTGGAACAAAGAACGGAAGCAATTTTCAATACAAAAGATTGTTCAGGCAACGAAATCCCTAACTCATTGAGTCATTCGCACGGCCGGAAACTGAAATAGCAACAACACAATCAGTTTGAAGGAAATCTGGGTTATACTAAGTATACACACAGCAAATACACCCAGCCAGAGGAAGATTTTCGAAAATATCTTCTAGTTTGTCAGAAAGAGGTGCCAGCTCTTGTTATTTCTACTTTTATCACTTGAACGAAAGGAAAAGACAACCAGCCAACTCTTTCCAGGCGAACGTTGCATTGCTTACAGCACTAAGGAGCAGATACAAAAACGGTTAGAAATTAGATTCAATTTTTAGAAATAAATTTGTTTTAGTAAAAGGGCAGTCATTTGAAACCGTTTCCTAAATTTTTGTAATTAAGATTAATTAGTTAGTAGTATTTAACCCTTCTCATGGCATTTGGAGAAGGGTCCGGAAATTTGTCAAAAAACGTGTCCTCAAAACATGCACTTTTGCACCCTCGGAGGGGGTTTTTGATGAATGGATGGATCGAGATTTATTTATATTTGCATTTTAATGTCTGCTACTGATGTTGCACTTCTGTACCTTTAGTAGATATTAGAACAAGTAGAGATAAATCATTATTGCTTGAAGTTTATGAGTGAAATCAGTCATAAATGGTACTTTTATCTCTTGACCAATTTCTGCTTATATTCTTAGAGTGATATGTAGCTGAGTTGTTTGTATGTTAATGTATGAATGTGTGGGTTACCATTTGGCACTTCTGTACGGTGGAGTCATTTATTTGTGCTTGACATATGAATAACTTATTATGCGATATGCTGTTCACAACTGTTTTGCCTAACTTTTTATGCGGAATGGTTTATCTTAATTGATTTCTATTCTTGTGATAGTTGAATGATCTTTATTACCAGTTATTGTTCGAAATCTCTTTAGATCGAATAATAGAGGAAATATACCCCGGGTTAGCGTAGATTAGATGTGTTGTTTTTTGTTAGATTACAATAGCATAGAGTCAGTTTAGAAGTTAGAATTAAACTAGCTTAAAAATACTTCTAGATCAGCATCATCAAACTCTACACACACACACCCCTTAGATTGGGAAACTGGTCCCATTATCCCCAGTCAGACCCGCTATACCAAACAGACAAGTAGCTTCCAACCAAGTTCCGGACCGGGTGGGTATCCCCCTTGTTGTTGACCCGATTTCTGGGCCCTCAACAGGTTGACACCACAACAATTGGAAGAAAAAAGATCAAAAGGGCTTTGTTACAGTTGTGATAGTAAATACACTAAAGGTTATAAGTGTGCCGAAAAGAAATTATTTTACATAGATTGTGAGGAGGAGAAATAAAAGGAACAAGAAACATCAAAAGAAAAGAATTTACACAATGAACAATGCCTAGAAAAAGAAGAAATGAATCCGGCCATATCTTGTGATGAATTGGCTAGAATTACAACTCCTCAAACTATCATGATATAAGGGCATATCGAGAAGAAAATGGTAATAGTGTTGATTGATTCGGGAAGTACCCGTAATTTTATTCATTGTATGATAGCAAAGGAATTGAATTGCTTCCTATATCTAGCACCAAAGTGTCAAGTGATTTTTGCAAGTGGAGGAACCATAAATTTCTCAGGAAAGTGCCATAATATCAAGCTATACATGGGAGAATATGTATTGAGTAGCCCAATGCTTTCCATTCCAATGGGTGGTGCTCATGTTGTACTAGGATTCCAATGGCTACAAATCTTGGGTACAATAGCTTTTAATTTTCAAGATCTTTTCATGAAATTCTCTTCAGAAGGAAACGAAGTTGAATTATGGGGTATCACAAGGAAACTGAGAAAGATAATCAACTATAAAAAAATGAAAAGGCTTCTAAAGAAATAGCAACGAGGCATAATTGCACAATTATGTTCACTAGAAGTTCCCGCATAGAAATCATCCATTTCTCTAGATCTCCAAAAAGTCTTGGACAATCATTCCAAGGTATTTGAGACTCCCAAAGGCCTCCCACCTATTCGTGATCATGATCATGCTACTAATTTGATTCCAGGAAGTGTTCCTCCAAACATCAGGCCTTACATATATCCCTATGTCCAAAAGAGTGAAATTTAACATATGGTTGCAGAAATGCTAGAGGTTGCTATAATTCATCCTAGTCAAAGTTCTTTCTTTGCTCCAATAGTATTGGTTCACAAGAAGGATGGATCATGGCGCATGTGTCCAGATTATAGGGAGCTCAACAAGCTCATTATTAAAGATAAATTTCCCATTCCTATCATTAATGAATTATTGGATGAATTACATGGATCAATTTACTTCACCAAGTTGGATCTCTGTTCAGGATATCATCAAATCAAAATGAAGACTGAAGACATTCCAAAAGAAACATTTAGAACTCATGAGGGTCATTATGAATTTTTTATCATGCCTTTTGGCCTTACTAATGCACCTTCTACATTTCAAGGTTTGATGAATTCCATTTTAAAACCCTTCCTTACAAAACTTTTGTTAGTATTTTTTGATGATATACTAATCTACAACAAGTCTTGGAAGGATTATGTCCAACATGTTGACATGGTGCTCAAACTATTGGTGGAGAAACAATTATATGCAAAAATCTCCAAATATTCTTTGGAGTACAACATGTGGAATATCTAGGTCACATCGTATCTCATGAAGGTATTAAGGTAGACCCTAGAAAAATTAAAACCATTAAGGAATGGAAAATTCCCACATCCATAAAGAAGATATGAGGATTTCTTAGGTTGACAGTGTATTATCGCAAGTTTGTTAAGAATTATGGGAGAATAGTAGCACCTCTAACAACATTATTGAAGAAAGATGCATTTTCATGGACTCCAGAAGCAACAAAGGCCTTTGAACATCTTAAAGAGGAAATGTGCCAAGCACCAATATTAGCTACATCGAACTTCAAAAAAACCTTTATTGTGGAATGTGATGCCTTGGAAAATGGAATTGGTGTTGTTTTAATGCAAGAAGAAATACCCATTGCTTTAGAAAGTCATCAAATCAAAGGAAAGTATTTACAAAAAGATTTTTATGAGAAGGAAATGTTGGCAATACTACATGCACTTAAGAAATGGTGACCCTACCTAATGGGAAGACACTTCAAGGTAAAATCAGATCATGATAGTCTTAAATACTTTTTATAACAAATATTATCTTCAGAAGAGCAACAAAAATGGGTCAAAAATATGTTGGGTTATGACTTTGAAATCATCCACAAAAAAAGGGAAGCAAAATGTTGTGGCAGTTGCACTCTCAAGAAAGGATGAGGATGTGGAAGCATTTCTTTGGGCCATTTTTATTATCCAACCGAATTGGATAAACAAAGCAAGATATGAATGGATGAATGATGAGTAATTGTGGGCACTCATTAAAAAGATACAACAAGGTTCGAGTACATCTGATATGTTTAGTTGGAAAAATGATTCGTTATGGTACAAGGATTGGTTATACCTATGTAAGAATTCACAACTCAAAAAAATGATTCTTAAGGAATTGCACACCTCTCCTATAGGAGGGAACTTAGGATTTCTAAAAACCTACCATAGGGTTAAGAAGGATTTTTTTGGGATTTCCTTAAATTGAACATTCAAAATTTTGTGCAGAATGTTCAATTTTCCAACAAAATAAAGTTGAAACAATTAAGACCCCAGGACTATTACAACCTTTATCCATTCCAAGCTAATGTTGGGTGGATGTTCAATGGATTTTATCACAGTTTTACCTAAGTCTAAAGGAAAGAGTGTTATCATGGAGGTAGTTGACAAATTTACCAAGTATGCACACTTTTGTGCAATATCTCATCCATTTAAAGTGAGTACAGTTTCTACTACATTTATTGAAACAACTCGAAAGCTACATGGAAGCCCAAAGATTATTGGACAGAATTATTTTCTTGTCTTGGTACTCAGTTAGCTCATAGCTCATCTTATAATCCTCAATCTGATGGGAAAACTGAGATAGTAAACAAATGTTTGGAAGGATATCTTTGTTTATTTGTATATGATAAACAAACACATGGGTCAAATGGTTGCCTCTCGCTGAATGGTGGTATAACACTTCCATACTGCAACAAAAATGACCCCATTTATGGAACTTTATGGATATCATCCACCACCCATCACATCATACTTAAGAGAGAATTCTAAGGTTCAAGCAGTGGAATATTACATCGAGCATTAGCAAAAATTTCTCCAACTCTTAAAGGCTAACTTCACCTTGGCGTAGAATAGAATGAAACAGCGGGCAAATCAACATCACAACAAAAGAATTTTTGATGTAGGTGATTGGGTATTCCTACAGATACAACCATATAAACAAATGTCCATAAAGCAAGCTAAGAAGGATAATAAATTATCACCAAAGTATTATGGTACGTAAAAGGTGTTGCAAAAGCTAGGTACTATCGCATACAAATTGGATCTTCCTGCAGCTTCCTTTGTGCACCTGGTTTTCTATGCTTCATGGTTAAGTAAGGTTATAGGTGACAAGCTTCTAGTTTAAACAATATTGCCAGAACTTGATGAGGAAGGAAAAATCGTATTGGAACCTGAAGCAATCAAAGAAACAAGAACTCGACAACTACGAAATCGATCAATTTCAGAGTATCTCATCAAGTGGAAGAACTTACCCATTGAAGATTCCACAAGGGAGGATGCGAATTTTATACAGAAGCATCCAGAACTACTCAAGCATTGAGGACAACACTTCTTTGAAGGAGAGGGGCATGTTAGGTCCCTATAATACTAGTGATACCCCCATTACTATTGTCGTTGTATCCCTTATTGTTATTGTTGTGCCCCTGTTGTCCCCATATTGTTATTATTGTGCCTTTATATTATTATTGTTAGGTTAGTTTTGGTTATATTGTGGTCCCTTAGACTCATATATAAAGAAAGGAGGTTTTGTCATTTGAATCATCTAAGAATTGTTCATTTGTGTATTGTAAAGAAGGTTGCCCCCTCGAAGAGGCTTATTTATAAGGTGTTGATCTATAACAATGTAAACCCGATTTGTAGAGGTGGCAAAAAAATGATATTGTTACCCGTTTTGTAGAGGTGGCAAAAAAATGACATGATTTTCAAAAGTGGTGATGCAGAATACACATGTTTTTTTTAGAACATGGTTTTTGGAACTTTAATTTTTTTCATGTGCATTAAGTTTTAGAATGGTAGTGAATGGTAGTGATTTTCATCCTGATTTTAAAAAGTGAGTATTCTGCATCACACCCTTTTTTTAAAAGACCTATTTTTTGACTTTAAATTTTCTAGTGTGTGAAATGTAAAAAATTATTTTCTAAATTTGATAGTTTTTGAAGTGGTCATTTTATTCATATTTTCTTGTTCTCTATCTTAATTTTTTTTTTTTAGTGGGGTTTTTATTGTTTTTCGTTTTTAAATTAGAAAGTCGATAGTTTGAATTTTAGATAATCTACATATTTATACATCCTTAATTAATTTTTCAATCCACATTAAATAATTGTTTCTAAAAAACAACATTTTTTAACAATGGACATAAAAATAACCATTTTTAACATAAATATAACAAAAAAACTAAACGTTTTGATAATTTTTTGCTAGAATTAACATGTCAAAATCACAATTTTTATACAAAAATATTAACTAAAAATGGTCAAATAATAGTTTTTTTTATGAATTTCATGTCAAAAAAATAATAATAACAACTTTTTTTTCAAAAAATAATAATTAACTTAAAAATCAATGTGAAAATCACAATTGTGCTCTCCCCCGCCCACCTCTCGACCGCCACCGCCCCCGCCCACCCCTCCACCGCCACCGCCCCCTCCCCGCCCACCCATCCCCCGCCACCGCCACCTCCACTGCACCCACCCCCCCCACCCATCCCCCGCCACCGCCCCCTCCCCGCCCCCCCCCGCCCACCCTCGAGCGATGCGGAGCGGCCCGAGGGTGGCTCTTTGTCACATTATAGATACAATTTCCAAATTCTCCCAATGAAAAGGAATTCATTTATTAAACCCATTGATTGAATAGATAAAAAAGAAACACTAATGCATAGTGCCCTAGAATAAATAAAATATGATAAGTCAACTAATTTCTAAGAGTTCATGGATGAATTTAGTTTAACAAAAACTCATTACATCAAAGTACATTGAAACCCTCAATAATGTTCCTAAAACTAAAACCATCACAAATATGGAACAATAAACCATCACAAATATGGAACAGTAGATTTACAATCAATATGCCACATTTATAGAATTCAAATACAAATTCTCAATATGTGCCCAACCTATATGTTGTAGGGTCATATTGGAGTTCATATATGCATGGTAAATTATTAATAATATTATAACTATTATTATGACAATCATTATTTAGCAAATTGAGCGGTATGCAGCAGAAAGTTAAATATTTATATCTGGAACCCTTAAAATAAGAGTTTAAGGCTACAATAAGAAAAGAAAACCAACCCCAAGTGAATACTGAAAGTTAATAGCTTAACGATAATAGTAATGCTTAAATTCTAATTCAATATGTTTTAGGTTTCATTTCGAGTCAATAGTTTAATGATATTAGTAAGGGATGTGGATGAGTCTTATAGAAATGTGAATGTTTATTTATGTAGATATATTAATAATTTACATGCACATTAATAATGAGATATATTAACCAGTACACTGATTAAGTAATGAGCTATATGAGCTAATAAACTTGTGCATTAATATTAATATGATACATTAATAATGAGATAGTTTTTTTTTTTTTTTTGGCTAGGGTAATTGACAACTCAACTTGTTTTGTATTAGTGTAACAAAGAGTCAGTCAAGACCTCGAGTCAGCATAAATCCCTTGGGCGAGTCAAGCACTCGACTAGGTGCACATGACACTTAGGCGAGTCATGGCTATGGGAGTGCCTGTATTGTGCATCAGGGATGTCGACGTAGTAGCAAGTACATCTATTAGAATTATATTCAAGAATTCACATCATTGATTGCAAACTTCAAATACCTTATTTACTTCAAAATTTCCACCATATTCTTAATCCAAATTGAATAAAACCAAATTCACCTTATAAAATATCATAAGAAAGTAAAAAATTCCCAAACCTCAAACGCATAGTAAGTAAATACTCATAACCAAAAACTAAAAAAAATGATAATGATCTGTATTAATATAAATTTCAATAATATTTTGAATTGATGCTAAATTAAATCATAATAGTTCATAAAAACAAAAAAATAAAAAATTCTTTACTAAAAATTCATTATAAGGATTTTAATAAATTGGATTATCTAAACTAAATAAAATTTCAATAGAAATCAATTTACATAATATATGTATATGATACAAATTTACATTGAAAATTATTATTCATTCTAGACAACCCATATCACATTTAGAAACTCCTTTCTAGGTCATAAATAACTTTCTTTCATCTCCAAAATTAGCGAATACAACAGATTCGATATTTGCGTTTGACTCTTATATCTCATCCCAAAAGTCAATTGTAAGACATTTTCCTCCATTTTCAATATATGAATATTATCTATGTCCTAAATAGCACATTACCGATATTTTGTAATAAGCTTTAAGTGGTAAAGACGTTCGGGTTGCAGCAGTGAAAGAAAACCAAGCGGTTGACTATATATTACACACATGTTGGACTTGGAGATTCTTCATCCATAACCACATTGTAGTTTTAAATAACGATCCATCAGAGGCCACAGCGCCTGTATGTTCACGGCCACATGCAATATCCAGCAACTGAAAGTTCTGGACACCCTTTGCCTCGAAGAGATTAGGAGCAAGATTTCTTGGAATACGTAAGTGGCATCGCCTAGCAACCCGCGCTGTCTCGCCACTATCATTGTATCCCCATACATAAAGGGCACTCTTGGCAGGCGTTGTCAGAACCTGAAAATCTCCATATGCATCCTCAAAATCCATTTGAATCTCAATGTCCCTGAACAGGAAATCTTGCAACCCCTCTACAGAGTTGTTTCGATAGAATAACTGTTAAAAGCGGTCCTGACCGTCAGGTTAGGCGATATTAGTGCCAAATTTGTGAGACATTTTAGTTGAATCTTCCCAGAGAAGAATACGGCAGGAAGATAAATGAGTGTCTCGTGACACTTGTTTTCCAGGGACATACAAAGGGAAGGCGGAGCAGTGAACCAATGCCGCACATGCGCATCGCAAGAAGTGAAGAGCAAGGTATGCTTCGCCAATGAAAAAGAATCTTCTGAACACGCAAACGTAGAACTAAGACTTCATCCACGCCGTATTATCCGACTCCAAAGAGTTTTTACTAGTCCATTAGTTTTTACAGCGACAGCGGCACCCCTAGGCCGCCCTGCCCCGCCAGACCGGCGGCGGGTCGATTCCCGGAATCGACCCGCCGCCAGTCGGGCGGGGCGGGGCGGCCTAGGGGTGCCGCTGCGGGCAGAAGATAAAATAACTCACGTTGCAAGCGCAAAGACCTCAAGAACCATGAGAATATATTTTTTATAGCGGCAGCGGCACCCCTGGGCCGCCCCGCCCCACCCGACCGGTGACGGGTCGATTCCGGGAATCGACCCGCCACCAGTCAGGCGGGGCAGCGGGTCGATTCCTGGAATCGACCCGCCGCCGGTCGGGTGGGGCGGGGCGGCCCGGGGGTGCTGCTGTGGGTGGAAGATAAAATAACTCACGTTGCAAGCGCAAATACCTCAAGAACCATGAGAATATAGTTTTTACAGCGGCAGCGGCACCCCTGGGCCGCCCCGCCCCGCCCGATCGGCGGCGGGTCGATTCCGGGAATCGACCCGCCGCCGGTCGGGCGGGGCGGGGCGGCCCGGGGGTGGCGCTGCGGGCGGAAGATAAAATAACTCACGTTGCAAGCGCAAAGACCTCAAGAACCATGAGAATATAGAGTTGGGAATATGATTCATTTCATGAAACTATGCATATTGGCAAAAAATGGGGAAAAAATCAACAAACATATTTGAATGGGGCATATGTTTTGGAAATAGTTGATATTGTCAACATGGTTCAATCAAAGAAAACTACCAGTACGAGATAGAAAAAAACATAGGAACAATATTTGAATAGTACATATCTTTTGCAAATACTTCATCATCGCAAGAAAGTGTGATCTCTCAAGTTAGGAAAAATGAAAATCTACATACTTAAGATTCAAGTATTTTATATGTGTTAATAATATGAATGTCACACTATTTGACCCAAGTTCTATTAATTTCTTTGAGTTTATTCGATTGCCAAAGCACCTAATTACTATGAATTTTCCATATAGAGCATAAGTGTGCTCACAATTGTGTCCATGACTATATATATATGTGGAGAAGATTGTAAATGTCTCTATAATTATTTTTTTGCAATCCATAATTTGTTTTCAATGGACAATAACATTTTTAGATACATACATATATTCAATTGCCAAAACCTATAAGAACTATGATATGCAAGTCATTTAAATTTTTTATAAGTAAAGAGAATATGTAAATCTAAAGAACTTTCCAAGCCACATAACAATATTTTTGTCACAAATGTTTATAAATGTTGCATCACTTGAATTTAATACACAATGAGTTTTAATTATTTTATTCTAAAATTAAGGTGTTATCTAATTGCATTATATAGTCAAACAACCACTTTGTGTTGAATCCATGCAACCATTGTTGTGAAGATTGGGAATTTTAATTTTGACGAGCATAGAATCAAATATCCATAGTGAAATGTCTCTTTTTCTTGGGGGGAAGGGGGAGGGAGAGGGGGTGTGGGGGGAATTTTCTCTAAAATAATAATAATAATAATACACAAAATATTCTACAAAAACATTTTTTAAAGAACTGCAAAGCAAATGCAAATACAGATTCTGAAAACATCGAACTCTGATCAATAGAACCTTACTATTTTTCTTTCTAAGTGAAAATATAAGAAATGGGACAAAATAAACAAATTAATTTGATATGGTTTGGATATGAAGAGACATATTGTATTATTCAGTGAAAACATATGCACCAAAATAACCTATATCTAAGTCACTTGCCACCACTTTTTCATTAAGGGTGCCTAGCACTAGTGTTCTTATTTGCTTTATGTCCATAGCGCTATATGTGACTATTAGTCTCTTCCATTTGCGTGAGTTACAATAGAACTTTCTGTGTTTGCATCATAGCATATTCTATGATTGCAATTTTTTTCATAATTTCATAGTATTGTTTCTCAGTAGAGCTTATCTAAACAAATAGACAAAGCCTAACTTCATTTCAACATTACAACAAAGAACAACATAGTATACTAAAGACTTCTCATTTTTAAAGACTTTCGAGTGTCAATTACAATAAGAAATATTAGAAACAAAGCTACAAAAACTAGTGCTACTAGCTGAATGATTTCAAATGTCAGCTAATTAGACATTATATCTCGTATTCCATCTTAGTAAATTGAGTAAAAATTGTAACTAGCCTTGGATAGTCTATGTACAATTTTACAATATTTCACCTTGCAAAATTGCTTTGAAAATCAATATGCATATAGCTCAAAGTTATTTCCATTTGCTCAATGCGCATGAAAGTTTCACTAAACTATTTTTAGACCATCAATATATTTAATAATGCAAAGGGAAGCTATAACAACACTACAAAGCAACAATATCTCCAAGGTGTTGTTATTTTTTAAAACATTTGCAATTTCATTTTGATTTGTTGATCTAAAAATCCATAGCTACAAATAAATTCACAGAAGTCAATTTATTTGTAGTGGGCGGGGGTGGCAGGGGGGGTTGGGGGGGGGTAGGGGGGGGGGGGGGGGGTAAGGGTAGGGGGCAGGAGGGGTTGGGGGGGGGGGGGGGGGGGGGGGTAAGGGTAGGGGGCAGGAGGGGTTGGGGGGGGGCAGGGGGGAGGGGTGGGGCGGTAGGGGGGGGGGGTAAGGGTAGGGGGCAGGGGGAGTTGGGGGGGGTAAGGGTAGGGGGTGGGAGGGGGGCAGGGGGGAGGGTGGGGGGGGGGAGGTGGCAGGGGGGCTGGGTGGCAGGGTGTTGGCGGGGGGGTGGCAGGGGGGTAAGGGGTAGGGCAGCGGTGGCAGGGGGTTGGTGGGGGGGTGGCAGGGGGGGTAACGGTAGGGGGCAGGGGGGGTTGGGGGGGGTAAGGGTAGGGGGTGGGAGGGGGGCAGGGTGGGTGCGGGGGTGGGGGGGGTAGGGGTTGGGGGGGTAGGGTAAGGGTAGGGGGGTGGCGGGGGGTGGGGGAAGGTAGGGGGTAGGGGTAAGGGTAGGGTGGAGGGGGGTAGGGCACAGGGCCCATGGGGACGACGTTAAGGAAGGGGGGGAGGAGTTGAGATTGGAGGGGAATGGGAGTTAGGGGGTGGGCTTATGGGGAGGAGAGTTGTGGGGTAGGGAAGGAAGAGTTGGGGAAATGCTGCATGGGTGGGTGAGTTGGGGGTAGCAAGGGCTGGCACATGGGTAGGGCAGAAGGGGGAAGAGGGCATGGGTGAATGGGAAAGATCGGTAATGGGTTGGGGGAAGGGGGCACGACGATGGCCTACCCACGGTTATTGGGTGATTGAGTTTGAATAATTGTTTAAGACAGTTTATATAACTGATGTATGCATCGTATCTTCAAATAAAATTTAATGTTTTCCATATTTTGTTAAATGAGAAGTTATGAAGCATTTTTATGTTGTTGGATTATGTCTTAAGTATGATAAATTTTATTGTTTAAATATCTACAATGCAATATCGAATTAGAGATATAATGTCTGTTTTATTCAGTATGCAAATAAAGACTTTTGAATTCATTCAGTGATATAATTTGTTCATAATGTCATGTTTTTTTAGTTTTATAGTTGAAAAAAATTCAATTTCTTTTGTATCTATCATGTTGTGGTTGAAAACATGTTAAATTTATACTTAGGAAAGAAAAATGATATTCTACCAGAAACATTAATGTGCTTTTTCCTTAAAATTTAACTTTGAGACATAAAAATTTGGTTTTATTAGCATTTTTTAAAAAGTTTGAAAATTGACCCTAAAAAAAAATCATTATTCCAGTATCAACACTTTCGTTTTGAAGCTATATTTTGCAGGAAAATTTCGTAGAAAATTTCGTAGTCACTACCATTTTTAAAACACGTTCAAAATTTACGCCTAAAAAAAAAACATCGTTCCAGTATACACACTTTTCGTTTTTTGCACTATTTTTGTGGTTTTTTTGGAGTTTTTGGGCCAGAGTTCCCGTTTTGAGTTTATAGTTCCCGTTTCAAAGTTTACATTGTTCTATCTTTTCTATCTTTTTGTGAGCTGGTTCCATAAAATTTTCCTTAGTAAATGACAATATAGATTGCTAAAACACCAACGGAAATGAAATTATTTCAAGATGATTAGTTTGATTAAACAGTTAATTAAAATAGTTTACAAACTCATGTTGCATTTAGAATATCAAAGAAAATTGCATAACATGTATAAAAATATCAATGACATCTTGATCAGTAGTGAATACATGTAACATTGTTCTTTAAATGTCAAGTAATAAGCAATGTGAAAAGATAATTTCACTATTTATTTATGAACAAAGAAAATTCACAACGATAGAAATACCAGATGCGCTTCTCTCAACACATAAAGGAAATAGAAGCAGCTCAGCCCTTCTCACAAACATGATTTCGAGAGTACAGTAGTGCAGCTTCTCAAAATCCTTTATGAAATTCATAAAACAATGTTTGAGTCATTCTATTGAGAAAAGTATGAAAGTACAATAGTGCGATCTTTCGGGCCTTTGTTCATAAAATTCATGACCATTATTTCATACAAAAAGTAAGCTTAGATAGTAGAAAACAATTGAATCTGTTGCGTAGAGCATTGAGGGAATTTAAATAGATCCCTTCAACAATGCTTAAAGAAAAACAATGTTTTGGTAGTAATTTTTGAAAATGATTTGTTGTCTTCATCAAATTCGTTTGTTGTATCAAATTCTCTATATGTCTGTCTGTCTATTTCAACTAATCTACCACTTATCAACCCCTTCGAGGGGGAAACCTCCTTTATATTACACAAATGAACAATTCTTGGATGATACAAATGACAAGACCTCATTTCTATATATAGGAGTCTAAGGGATCATAATATAATCAGAGCCGACATAACAATAATAATGTAAGGACACAATAATAACAATAGTCGGCTTCTATGGGGCACAATAATAACAATATGGGGACTACATCCACATAACAATATAATAATGGGGTTGCACTAATAACAATAAGGGGTTACACTAGTAGTATAGGGATCTAACATGCCACTTTCCTTGAAAAAGTGTTGTCCTTGTTAGAGTCGGTCTGGTCATCCCTCCGTCAGAGATCATTTCTCTTAATGCATTTCATTTTTAGGTGTCTCATTCAGCTCTTCCAATTGCATTCCATTAGGTTCATACCAATGTCTGATGGAACGGTCTCTTCACTTGTTTCCCTCATGGTTGTACCTACTGGGTTTGTAAAAATTTCTCAAAGATCATCAAAGTTGATTTCAATCATTTACAGTCATAGATGGTGTTCTAGTAAAAAAAAAAGAGTCTTTCAGTTTCTAGGTCTAGGCTTTGGTCTTCATAATGTCAAATAATGCCCACAGGTCATGAGGATGTCTTCAATAAGTTTCCATTTCAAATATTTTCATCGTCATATTGATGGACTATGACTTTTCTTCCAAAACTCTGTTTTGAAGAAAATTCATTATTTCGTTTTGTAATAAATTGCCATGTAATTGTCAAACGTTTTTCAGTTGTTGAAGTCTCTAGGCGCAACCCTAGTCTTCCTTTGTCAAGGCATGCCACTATCCCCGCAAAAATAGCCAAAATAAAACATCATTCAAGCCAAAAAAATCAAGAAGGAAACAAAAAGAAATAGAGTTGTATTAACTGCGAAAAAAAGTGCCAAGTCAAAACATTACAAAGTGAGTTTGTGAGAAACAAAAATCAAATCCATCACTATAAGATATTATCATTGTTTTGAAACATCCATTTGCATCGAAGAGATCAAATAAGGTTGAAGTTTAGTGGTGAGAGGGTGAAATTGTAATTTTCCAAGCCAAAATTGTGTTTAGAGTGCGCGCGGCACACTGGGCAGAAGGCGCAGCGCACCGGAGAGGCACGACGCACTAGGAGAAAACACGTAGTGTTATTTTACACAGGTGCAGCGCACTGGGAAGGCGCGGCGCATTGGGCAAGCTGCGTGGCGCATACATCTAAGCAGCCTGAAAAGTTCCAGAACGGCCTCCAAATGCCAAAAATGTAGAAATTTCCTTTGTTTCAAGTAGGTTGAGCTCCAATTCTCCTGTTCATCAAATTTTGGTAGTTATGCTATGATGGTTGATGTTTTGAGTGTCTAAACAAATGATCAAACCCTATCATCTTAAATTCCTCAAATAAAATTTGTTGTCTAGGGTTTGACAACTATTTTCTTCCAAGTCTATTCTATTCCCATCATTTCCTTTCCTCCCTTATTCCAGTTTCCCCTGATTTCATTGTTCCCTACCCCCTAAAATTACTAAACCCCTATCCCAAATTTCTAAATATAAAATCCAAAACCCTCCCATATTTTCCTAACAAAATCTACCCCAATAACCCTAATCCCTCACTATTTTCCTCCCTCCTAACAGTCCCTTGTTCTGTTTTGCCCTTTGTGGCAGAGGTTAGGAACATTACTAAAGAGTAGCCCAACATAGTTTTCATACATCAGCAATAAGTTTTCTCCAAGGATTTTTTTACAACAGTCATGTCATCAGGTCATGCATCTAATTATGGAATGGAAATCCAAAGTGACTCACCCATGGAGGAACATGCACCCCGGAGGCCTCATAGAGGTGGCAGACATATCAGAGAAGAACCAATCACCCTCACTAAATTACAGGCCTGCCCTCTAGCCATATCCTATTTTCAGCATCAGTCATGCTATGAGTTTTGTGAGAAGGTAGCTAATGTTCAATTTCATCATGAGTTGGCTCATCTATTTGTGTTGCATTTACATGGAGATCAGGTTACTTTGGCTGGTGTCACCTTCACACTTACACTAGATTCTATGTCATTAGCTACCGGCATACCAAACATTGGAGAACCATGGAACAAGAGGAAGAAGATGGACCAACAGCATTATGAGCCATATATTAAAACCGGTTTCTTCAGACATCTCAAGAGAGTGTTTCCATTCAGATATCTTAAAGATGAATATGCTCCACTAAAGAAATTAATCATGAATTATTTCAGCTGTGAGGGACGGTTCTCTCGTTTATATGCTTATCACATAAGGTTGTTCATGCATTTCACCTGGGTACGGATGATGAACATTCCTTATTTCATGTGCCGGAACATAGAGAGGATGACAACCCTTGTGCAGCACAAAACGCTTCAGTAGCAACTTAACAGTGTTTATCATTTTGCTCTTATCAAGATTTTGGTGGTTCATCAGCTTGGATTGCAGGGCATCACTTGGGATGACTTCATCTCACGTGCATTTTTCAGAGCTTCACACAGACCATCAGAGATTAAGCATGAGACAAGTGGACCTTCTCATGAGTATGAGCACCATGAGACCATTAGTGTGCCGGTATTCATCACATATTAGAGGCGCACTAGACATTTGTTTGTGGCAGCGAAGAAAGTATTATCTCCACCCGAGGTGGAAGGGGCCTCACTTCCTCCATCAGCACAATAGGTTTAGGATCAAGGCAAGAGGCCAATGCAGGATGAGGGGCCTTCAAGTGAACGAGAGACCGACTTCATTCTCATTTGTGATGATGATACAGATATGGGCCCGGAAAGTGCCAAACTTAGAGATATCATCCAGGAGCAGTAGACGGAGATCAAAGCCTTGTCGATCGACTTGGAGAGGGTGAAGTGGAATATTAAATACTTGGAGCAAATGAATAAGCAATTTAAAGATCCGCAGGTGATTATGGAATTACAAAATATCAGGGAGAATCGTCAAGCTGCACAAAGGAGGAGGATTGAACTCTCTTCATTGGAGCAAGAGATTAATGATGATCGGGAGTCTTGGCTCGAAAGAGTCAACATCAACTTAGAGGGACTGTTGGACAAGGCTGACAGAGACAAAGCATTGCTGAGACACATGGCTTTCCACATGGCACGAAACAAGGTTTGCAAGGCACAAATAAGGAATCTAAAGGAAAAATTAAAGAAGGCAATAAGGAAACAAAAGAGGCAAAAGGAGCTTGATCATATTCAGATATTGGCCAAAGCTTCTTTAGCCTAGCATGATACTTGATAAGAAGGGCCAGCCCAAATTTCAAGAAATTTGGAGCAATTTTTGACATTTTGAAATTTTTTTCACTAAAAAACATGTTTTGCTTCCCTATGCGTCATGCCACGTGTCACTCGCTTTTGCTAGAGGGCTCCAAATATAAAAAACTTTGCATTTCTATATTTTTCATGATAAATTATGGTTTTTGGTGCATGGCCAAGAAATTTGGGCAGGTTTTGAGTCCTCAAGAGGCCAAAAACACTCAAAACATGACCTCACTGCCCCTATTTTGACACACAGGAAGCAGTCTTGGAAGATTGAAGTTTTCGAGGGGAAACTAACATCCAAATTCAGAAATTCTACTTGGGTTGGAAAGTATATAGGTAGAGATTTCCAACAAGCTATCTTGGGCTCAATTTGTACTTTAGGAATTGCCTCCAATTTAGCTCCAAAGTGGCGCGACGCGTAGAGAATCAGGCGCAACACATAGAGGATTTTTGCCTATTTTTCACTATTCAGCTCAGAAATTCACCCAGTTTTGACCAATTTTGCTTTTTGATGTTACTCTTGCTCTTTCATGATGTAATTTGATAACCATGATGTAATATTGGCACATTTTTACTTGTTCTATAGGATTCATTCACTAAAAGGTGAAAATTAAATGAATGAATCAGTTTCCTAGCATATAGGGGTAAGTTGTTTGACTACCTAGATTTCAGTTCCTTGTTTAGAATTGGTTCAAACAGCTCCTAGAATGATGAGCTTGACCCCTAGAGGCATGGGAAGGAGTTAGGCTTGTCTATATCATGTAATTTCTCAGTCTTTTTCAAGGTTGGACACTTGGGATTGCTTGGCACTTAATTGTACATTTCATTTCTGCAATTTTGGCAAAGGAAAGACCAGGGTTTTACAGCACTTGTTGGGATCCATGTGGCTCTATGTTTTGATGGTGTTTTTCTCTATGTATTTGTAAGTTCACTGATGTTTATGTGTATTACTTTCGCTTCAATTTTCTTCTGCAATTAAACAAATGAGTGATTAAGGTAGAATTCATTGGACTGTTATGCTCTGCCTTGAAATTTTGTTTAATTCTACATGTTTTCGTATGTTTGAGGAGGACTCTTGAGACCCTCTTGCCCTCCTTAGCTCCTCACCGGTCTGATCCATCCATTCATTCAATCCAAAGCATCAAAACGACTGCCTATCTTGCCCCTACGTGAACTCTGCAAAAATCTGGCCTCATTAGTCATCTCAAGCCCCATATGATTATCTTTTGCTGAGATTGACCCAGAGAGGGTCCTCTCCTATCCTCGTAGGGCTAGTTACGAGGTTGAGCATGGTTGGATGTGGACCTAGAATCTTACCTTTTTAGCCTAAGGTAAATCTAGGCTCTAACATAGTGGAAACCGTACTGGGGAAAAAATGGTTTGCTTGTTGATGTCATTTGTTTTATAAGCTACAGACGGGTCCTGAAGTTACACCAGGTAGCCTTCGAAATGCTTTTGCTTTGCATTAGCATAAGTAGATAAATGCTGCTTCAGTCAATCTCTGGTCTAGCTTGCGAATGTGACACTTGATTTGCAAATTACCCCAGTACATCTGAGAATTCTAAGCTTTTGGATGATAAGTTTAGAATTTGATAGGCTAAACAAGTTGTTTATGTCCCTTTGATTTATTGAAATAATAACACACTGTCTTCCAGAAGACATACCAAAGCAAATCTGGATC
This sequence comes from Pinus tabuliformis, assembly GCA_031772625.1. Classification (NCBI taxonomy): domain Eukaryota; kingdom Viridiplantae; phylum Streptophyta; class Pinopsida; order Pinales; family Pinaceae; genus Pinus; species Pinus tabuliformis. Next base: position 8,124,081 of record CM062817.1, read on the forward strand.
CTGATCCCCCTCCTATCTACGAAAATCCCAATCTGATTCCAAGAATTGTTCGCCAAGGAAGTTCCATCATTCCCGTGTTCAAAGCTCAGTCCTGTCGTGTCAATTTTGAGTATCTTGAGGATCAAGAATTTGATGAGCAGTTTGAGTTGTCTTTGTTTGAAACCAAATCTGAAAGTGTTGTCGCTTCCACTGCCTTAAATCTTGAGTTTGTTCAAAATCTTGAAACTGAAAGGGCTAATAAATCCATTGATGATTACATTTTGAAATAGCTCCAGACTTCAAATACGGCTTCTAATATTATTAATTTCTTAGAAACTACTTATGCAACCCTTGGGTCATCCGCAATTGCATCTAGTTCAAGAATTTCCACTAAACCTCCCTTCATTCCCACCCTTCCCCCGCAGCCTACTATTTCTGATCAAAAATCTGTAGTCGGTTCGCCTCCGTCTAATCCTACTCCTAAAATACCCAAAATTGCTTCACCTCTGTATACACCTCCTCACTCACCTCACACATCAGCTGCACCCACTCCTCCAATTTCACCAAGACTGATTGCAAATCCACCAAGAGCAATGGCTGCTCAGTTTTCACCTCTCGCACTGCCTCAAGTTTTGGATGACATGCCAATGGATTATCAGAGTAAAATTCCTCTGTTTGATGGCACTCCTCATGGTACCACGGCTCAGCAACATGTGGACAAAATGACATATTTCTTTGAGCTTCATGAGATTGATACAGAAAACGTGACCATGAGATTATTCGTGCAGACTTTCGCAGGTGAGGTAAGAAAATGGTTTAGAGCTTTGAGAGCTAGAATTATTCCCACATTAGAAGAGCTTCAAGGACAGTTCTTGGATCACTAGGAAGTAAAGAAAGATCCTATTCAAATCACTTTTGAATATACCAAGATCAAGTGGAATGTTGGTGAGTCCGTGCAAGACTATTGTATTAGATTCAATGCGGTTTATAATGCAATTCCTAATGATTTAAGGCCATCTAGAAAGTCAACTTTGCTCAAGTTCCCAGATGGTTTTAATTCGAACATGGCTGATCAATTAAGAGAGAGAGATCCAGCTACCTTAGAAGAAATGCAGAAAATTGTCGTTAGTGTTGAGGCAAATTTGAATGACAAGAGAGCTAGATTGAAAGCTGAGAAGAGAGTCTCAATAAAGGAATAAGCTTCTACCTCAGATCAAGTGCTCCGCAAGGTAGAAAATATGATTGAAAGGTTAGCACTTGGTAAGCCTGAACCGCAAATTCAGAATCCTAATTTCCATGGCCAGCAACAACCTCAATTCAGGATCAAACAACGTGAGCAGAGAGCACAAGGACCGACATCACAACAGCAACATGTAATGACACCTCTTCAGCAGAATTTTGTTGGTCTCAAATCTGATGACGAAGACAATGTTATAGGAGAAGAAAATCACTTCTTTACTCCTGATGATATGCCCACCTTTATCACTGAAGATGATGAGTATGCAAAAAGTTCAGCTGTACAGAAGGATGCAGATTTTATCTTGGCAAATGACACAGCTCTTGAAGAGGAGTCAGATGAGTATCAAAGAGGTTATATGCATGTTTTGTCTGCCCAGCAGCGTCAATATTCACTTAGAAACAGAAATGTCCCCATCAATCCAATCCAGAAGAGAAAGGAAGTTCCAGCATCTAAGAATGAGCCACCTATTGTACAAAATAAAGGAAAAGAAATTGTTGATCCTACTCCTAGTAAGTCTCCACCAGCAAATGAAAGAGTAAATCAGCCAATTGTATCAAAAGATAACGCTGAAAAGAAAGATGTTCCAACCAAAGAGGTAGAAAAGACTTTTGCTTTTAGTTTAGAAAATGAAATTTCTAAATTGAAGGTATCCATTCCCTTTACTGAACTGATGAGGAACAGTCGTTATAGAGGTCAAGTCTCTAAAATTTTGAATTTTGACCCAATGTCTAATATGGTGAGTGTGGAAGATGATCAACCTGAATTGATTTTTAGACTAGCATTAAATGGTGAGTCTCCAGACAGTGATGTGCCTCCTTTTTATATAAGTCTGAGAGTGCATGAATTTGTGTTGCATAATGATATGTTTGATTCTGGCACTTCTCGCAATCTTATGCCAAAGGCTATCATGGAGAAGTTGGGTTTGGACATCACTAGGAAATACCATGATCTTTATTCATTTGATTCTAGCAGAGTGAGATGTATTGGGCTCATTAAACACTTGGTGGTCAGTTTGGTTAAGATTCCAGCAAAAAATGTGTTGATGGATGTGGTGGTGGCAGATATACCTCCTAGATTTGGCATGCTTCTTTCCAGATCTTGGGGAGCAAATATTAAAGGAACAATGCAACTTGATTTCTCCTATGCAAAAATTCCTGTGTTTGGCCAAATGAGAAAACTTTATCAGGAACAAAAAATGAAATACATGATTACAAGCAAGGAGAAACCAATTAATCATCCGATTAATTATGTACATATAGATTTAGAGTCTTTTGTTTTGCATTCAGATAGTTTCAATGAGATTGATAGTCAGTTAGTTGCAGCAGATGATATTCTAGACATAGCAGAGAATTTCAGAGAAGTTTTGAAGAAAGAAAGACAAGAACCAGACAATATCATTCAGCAATCAGGAAAAGGTAATGGACAACAAGCAAAAAAAATACAAAAAACAGAGTTTCAGCATTTAGAAGAAGAGGAAGATGGTTTGTGGACCATGTATTTCGATGGACTAGTGGGAAATGATGGTGCTGGAATTGGTATTTGGGTATGCAGTCCTTTTTCTGCTTCGAACAAAGTGCCTAGTAATGTGCAGGTAAGTTCTTACAAGCTCACTTTTGATTGCTAAAACAAAGACGTTGAGTACGAAGCTTTGATTGCTGGCTTAAAAATTTTAAGGAAGCTAAATGCTAAGAGGATTTCTGTATATGGTGACTATGAATTGGTGATTAAGCAAGTTAAAGGTGAATATCAAGCAAAGAATCCTCGGATGCGGGCATACCAGAATGCTGTTCTAGACATCTTGAAGCTGTTTTCTGATATACCCTGACATGTGTGCCTCGTATTCAAAATAGGATTGCAGATGCACTCGCTAAGGCAGAGAGTAATTTGAAGATTCCTATGAACTCAAGTAATAAATTTGAAATCTATGTGAAACATCGTCTGACTGTCCTGGACAATCAGAGATATGGGCAAGTTTTCCAAGATGACGAGGAGATTGATGATTTTCTGCCAAACAAAGGTAAGTTCAAAGATACCTCAATTGATGTAGAACATGATGATGGTAAAGATGATGTGCAGATCAATCAAATGGAAGTGTTGCAGCTCAAGGATAATGTTATTCCTAAAGGCTTGATACCTCTAGAATAACTCTTTGACCATGATGACATAGCCCGCAAACCAACATTGCAGCCAACAGAGAAGGGATTTGAACAGGTGAATATTGGAACAACTAAACATCCGAAGATGGTAAAGCTATCCAAAACATTGCCACAAAAGGTAAAGGCCAAATATATCAGTTTTTTTTCATCCTTTGCTGATGTGTTTGCTTGGGACTATTCCGACTTGAAGACATATGATACCAATATAATTCAGCACACAATTCATATTAAGCCTAATCAGAAACCTTTCAGACAGAAGTTAAGAAGGCTTAATCATCAATTGAGAAGGAGGTAAATAGGTTGTATAAATCAGGAATCATCATTCCCATCAGATTTTCTGATTGGATATCCAATTTGGTGCCCGTACAAAAGAAGACAGGTGAGATTCGTTTGTGCATTGATTTAGGAATCTCAACAAAGTTTCATTAAATGATAATTATCCACTTCCAAAAATGGATCACATACTTTAGCGATTAGCTGGAGCATCTCGTATGTCACTACTCTATGGCTATTCTGGATATAACCAAATTTTGGTCCATGAAGATGACCGAGACAAAATAGCATTCACCACTCTGTGGGGAACTTTTCATTATGCTAAAATGCCTTTCGGTTTGAAGAATGCAGGTGCCACATTTCAGCGGGCAATGGATATGGCTTTCGCAAATGAGAAGGATGTCTTCTTGGTTGTGTACCTTAATGATTTGATGGTGTTTTCCAATTCAGATGAAGAACACATGTATCATTTGAAAATTTTCTTTCAAAAGCGCAGAAAATATAGTGTGTCGCTGAATCCGAAAAATAGCTTGTTCACCATGGATGAAGGAAAATTTCTTGGACACATTATCTCAAAAGATGGCATTCGCATTGATCCAACACGTGTTGAGGTGATTCAGTAAATTGACCTTCCTCAGAACAAGAATGAGATTCAATATTTTGAAGGTAATATGAATTTTTTACGCCGCTTTGTCCCTAATCTGGCTGAACACATAAGAGAGATTACAAACATGCTTAAAAAGGACAACCAAGTGAAGTGGACCCAAGAGGCTATAAAATATTTCAATCTAGTAAAATTGGCTCTTTCTTCAGCTCCAGTTCTAATCAGCCCGGATTATACTCAGGATTTTATACTGTTTTCATTTGCTTAAGAGCATACTATGGCAACTGTATTAATGCAGAAAAAAGATGAGCACGAAATACCAATTACTTTCTTCAGCCGAACTATAAGAGATGGTGCTTTAAAGTACAACATCATTGAAAATCAAGCCCTTGCACTTGTGAAAGCATTAAAATATTTCCGTGTATATATTCTGCATTCCCATATTTTGGCTTATGTTCCTAACACTGCTGTCAAAGATATTTTGTTCCAAACAGATCTAGAAGGAAGACGAGGAAAGTGGATTGCAGCTTTGCTGAAGTATGATGTGGAGATAAAGCCCACAAAGCTTGTTAAAGGGCAGGGATTGGCAAAGTTAATGGCTGAATCAAATCTGCATGTCTTAAAAGTAAATCTGATTTCTGCTATGTCCGATGAACATGAGGAAGGTCTGTCAATTCAGGTATCTGAAATTTTTATTCTTTCTCCGTGATATTCAGATATCATATATGTGCTTCAGAATTTGTCCCCGCCACCTGGTATGGCTACAAATAAAGCTAGAACTCTTAATTTAAAGGTTGCTAAGTTTTGTATTTTGAATTCTGCAGTTTATTGGAAAGAGCCCGGTGGTGTTTTGTTAAATTGTTTGGTGGAAGAAGAAGCGAAGAAGGTCATGGAATATCTCCATAAAGGAGATTTTGGCGGTCACCTTTTTTGGAAAACAATGGCAAATAAAATTATGAGAGCTGAATACTATTGGTCGACATTGTTTGCTGATGTGTATAAGACTGTCAAGTGCTGTCATAACTATCAGATTTTTGAAGGAAGGCAGAAATTACAGCCTTTGCCGCTTAAGCCTATTGAGGTGAGTGCCCCTTTTCAACAGTGGGGGTTGGATTTCATTGGTGAAATTCATCCTGCCTCTTCAAGTCAGCATAGATGGATCCTCACGATGACAGATTATTTCACGAATTGGATTGAAGAAATTCCCACTAGACAAGCTACAGATGCAGTAATAATTTCATTCCTTGAGAATAATATTTTGTCTCGCTTTAGTTGCCCGAATAAGCTAATCACTGATAATGCAGTAGCTTTCAAGTCAAAAGGGATGGTTGAGTTTTGTCATAAATATCACATTAATTTGGGGCACTCAACTGCTTATCATCCACAAGGAAATGGATTGGCGGAGTCTTCTAACAAATCTTTGGTTAACATTATTAAAAAGTTGTTGGAAATAAACAAGAAGAGTTGGCATAAGAAGTTGGTCCATGCACTTTGGGTAGATCGAGTGAGTCAGAAGAAATCCATTGGTATGTCCCCCTTTGAGCTAGTTTATGGAGTTGATACAGTGTTTCCTACCTCTCTCGCAGCTCCAGTAGTCAAACTTCTTTAGGAGGCTGGTAGTGAAGATGATCCAATGCAGAGAAGACTAAATCAAATGATCCATTTGCAGCAGACACGAGAAGAAGTTTTTCAAAACACGTTCAAGTTGCAGGAGTGAATTAAGAAAATTTATGATAGAAAAGCAAAGGCGGACAAATTTCAGTTGGATGATATAGTGTTGAAGTGGGATGAAAGGAATGAGGAAAAGGGCAAGCACGGTAAGTTTGAAAATCTCTGGAAAGGTCCCTTTAAGATTTCAGCATATCGGGGTCAGAATGCATTTCTTCTGAAGGAGATGAACGGGGAAGATTGTCCAGGAGGGCCGATTAATGATCAGCTGCTCAAGCGGTATCATTTCTGAGTTTTTTCTGCTGTTTACATTGTCACTGTAAATACCATTTTATTTCAGTTTCATTGCAAGTGTGTGTTGTGATCTTTCCTTCAGTCTGGGGCCTCAAGTGAAGGCTATAATTCTGAAGAAAGATTTCAGTTTTGAGTTCAGTTTTGTCGAGTCAGTTTTTCAGTCATGTTGGTTTCGCAATTGAGTCGGTTTCAGTCAGGTTTTAGTCAATAAATGAGTCAAAGTCTTGTGTTGTTTGTCAAAATAATGACTCCATGACCCAATGGACGAAGGCACTATCTAGCTCTTCCAGAGATTTGCAATTCTTGGCACCTCCCAGGAGCTACCATCCCCATTGGAGCCAATGTTCGAGTCTGTCTGGTCATCCCTCCATCAGAGATCATTTCTCTTATTGCATTTCATTTTAGGTGTCTCATTCAGCTCTTCCAGTTGCATTCCATTAGGGTCATACCAATGTCTGATAGAAGGGTCTCTTCACTTGTTTCCCTCATGGTTGTACCTGCTGGGTTGGTAAAAATTTCTCAAAGATCATCAAAGTTGATTTCAGTCATTTACAGTCATAGATGGTGTTTTGGTAAAAAAAATGAGTCTTTCAGTTTCTAGGTCTAGGGTTTGGTCTTCAGAATGTCAAATAATGCCCACAGGTCATGAGGATGTCTTTAATAAGTTTTCATTTCAAATATTTTCATCGTCATATTGATGGACTATGGCTTTTCTTCAAAACTTTGTTTTGAAGAAAATTCGTTATTTCGTTTTGTAATAAATTGCCATGTAATTGTCAAAAGTTTTTAAGTTGTTGAATTCTCCAGGCGCAACCCTGGCCTTCCTTTTTCAAGACATGCCACTATCCCTGTAAAAATAGCCAAAATAAAACATCATTCAAGCCAAAAAAATCAAGAAGGAAACAAGAAAAACAGAGTTGTATTAACTGTGAAAAAACATTCCAAGTCAAAACATCACAAAGTGGGTTTGTGAGAAAAAAAAATCAAATCCATCACTATAAGATATTCTCATTGTTTCGAAACACCCATTTGCATCCAAGAGATCAAAGAAGGTTGAAGTTTAGTGGTGAGAGGGTGAAATTGTAATTTTCGAAGCCAAAACTGTGTTGCGCGGCGCACTGGGCGGAAGGCGCAGTGCATCGAAGAGGCACGGTGCACTCGAAGAAAACACACAGTGTTATTTTACACAGGCACAGCGCACTGGGAAGGCGCAACGCATTGGGCAAGTTGTGCGGCGCATACATCTGAGCAGCCTGAAAAGTTCCAGAACGACCTCCAAATGCCAAAAATGTACAAATTTCCTTTGTTTCAAGTAGGTTGAGCTCCAATTATCCTGTTGATCAAAGTTTGGTAGTTATGCTATGATGGTTGATGTGTTGAGTGTCTAAACAAATGATCAAACCCTATCATCTTAAATTCCTCAAATAAAAGTTGTTGCCTAGGGTTTGACAACTATTTGCTTCCATGTCTATTCTCTTCCCATCATTTCCTTTCCTCCCTTATTCCATTTTCCCCTGATTTCATTGTTCCCTACCCCCTAAAATTAATAAACCCCTATCCCAAATTCCCTTTCCCAAATTTCTAAATATAAAATCCCAAACCCTCCCATATTTTCCTAACAAAATCTATCCCAATAACCCTAATCCCTCACTATTTTCCTCCCTCCTAACAGTCCCTTGTTCCGTTTTCCCCTTTGTGGCAGAGGTTAGGAACATTACTAAAGAGTAGCCCAACATAGTTTTCATACATTAGCAATCAGTTTTCTCCAAGGCATTTTGTATCGTAGTCATGTCATCTGGTCATTCATATGATTATGGAATGGAAATCCAAAGTGACTCACCCATGGAGGAACATGCACCCCGGAGGCCTCATAGAGGTGGCAGACATATCAGAGAAGAACCAATCACCCTCACTGAATTACAGGCCTACCCTCTAGCCATCTCCTATTTTTCTGCATCAGTCATGTTATGAGTTTTGTGAGAAGGTGGCTAATGTTCAATTTCATCATGAGTTGGCTCGTCTATTTGTGCTGCATTTACATGGAGATCAGGTTACTTTGGCTGGTGTCACCTTCACACTTACACCAAAATCTATCTCATTAGCTACTGGCATACCAAATATTGGAGAACCATGGAACAAGAGTAAGAAGATTGACCGGCAACATTATGAGCCATCTATTAAAACTGGTTTCTTGAGGCAACTCAAGACAGTGTTTCCATTCAGATATATTAAAGATGAATATGCTCCACTAATGAAATTAATCATGAAGTATTTTAGTTGTGAGGGAAGTTTCTCTCGTTTATATGCTTATCACATAAGGTTTCTCATGAATTTCACCCGGGTACGGATGATGAACATTCCTTATTTCATATGCTGGAACATAGAGAGGATGACCACCCTTGTGCAGCACAAAACCCCTCAACAACAACCTAATAGTGTTTATCATTTTTCTCTTATCAAGATTTTGGTGGTTCATCAGCTTGGATTGCAGGGAATCACCTGGGATGAATTCATCTCACGTGAGTTTTTCAAAGCTTCATAGGGACCATCAGAGGTTAAGCGTGAGACAGGTGGACCTTCTCATCAGTATGAGCACCATGAGACCCTTAGTGTGCCGGTATTCATCACATATCAGAGGCGCACTAGACATTTGTTTGTAGCAGCGAAGCAAGTGTTATCTCCACCCGAGGTGGAAGGGTCCTTGCTTCCTCCATCAGCAAAACAAGTTCAGGATGAAGGCAAGAGGCCAATGCAGGATGAGGGGCGTTCAGGTGAATGAGAGACCGACTTCATTCTCATTCATGATGATGATACAGATATGGGCCCGGAAAGTGCCAAACTTAGAGATATCATCTAGGAGTAGCAGACATAGATCAAAGCCTTGTACCCCGACTTGGAGAGGGCTAAGTTTGTAAGAATTTACAGGGTAAGTTCCTCAGACAGAACACCAAAGGACACCGCTCACAAACAGATCACAAAGCAATACACCAGTATTTTTACGTGGTTAAAACCCTCAAAGAGGAAAACAGTCCATGGCTTGAGCCAACGTGGCCACTTCACGGAATTTATTAATAAAAGAATGAAAATTTACATATGCTTCTCTCACAGTCGGATTACCCTACAAATGACCCTCCATGCTCTTTAAATAGAGATCATGGACCAATCGTGTGTTAAGCCACGGATCAAGTGTTGGTAATACCGAGGAGAGAATGAACCATCAGATCACTATATATAATGATCGTCAGATTGTAAGTTACAAAATGTAAATGGTAAAGAAACACACTTTACCTAACTCTATACTAGACCAAGTTGTACTTAACTATTTCCTATGTGTCGGAATATCCTAACATCCCCCCTTAAGAACAACTTGGGATAGGATTGAAGGATTTACAAATATGACACAATAGGAGAAGGAAGGAGGCACTAGAGCCTATCCGCCCTTAGTGACAACTTCCTGGACTCCAACCATAAATCGAAGTTTAGTGAACTTAACCTCTGTGAAAGCCTTTGTAAAGATGTCTGCAACTTGATCATCTGTTGAACAATATTGCACTTCAAGAACATGGTCATGAATGAGCTTTCTGATGAAGTGAATGTGCAGTTCAATGTGTTTTCTGCGCTGATGTTGGACTGGATCATTTCATAGTTGAATGTCACTTTGATTATCACACCAAAGTGTGGTCGGATGCTGCTGCTAAAAGCCAAACTCTGACGAATCCACAAGGCTTCCTTACTAGCTTCTATGGCACCACGATACTCTGCTTCTGTGGAAGAAAGAGAAATGGCACCTTGTTTCTTGCAAGCCCGTGTAATAGGTCTTGAACCAAGAGTGAACACATAACCTGCAGTAGACTTCTGATCATCAGGGTCACCAGCCCAATTGGAATCAGTGAAACCAACCAATAGAGGAGATGCTTCAACACTGTAATGAATCCCAAACTGAACTATACCTTGAACATAACGAAGTATTCTTTAGCTGTTTTCCAATGAATTTCACGTGGGTTTTGCATAAACCGAGCAACAAGGCCAACAACAAATGAAAGGTCAGGACGAATATGGGTTAGATACAAAAGTTTTCCTACAAGTTGACGGTATAAGGTAGCATCAACTTCAAGAGAAGTACAAGTGACTGAAAGTTTGACTCTAGAATGAAAGGGAGAAGGGGATGGCTTACAGTCTTCCATGTGAAAATGGCGTAGAATATCACAGGCATACTTGGACTGAGAAAGGGAAATACCTTCCTTGGATTGTAAGACTTGAAGATCGAGAAAATAATGTAAGTGTCCTAAGTCTGTCATTTCAAACTTCCTTTTAAGGCTAGACTTCACATGGTTTATAAGGATGGGATCACTACCAATCAAGATAAGATCATCAACATAAAGAATAAGAATGATAAGATACTTGCCCACTTTCTTGGTGTAGACAGTATTGTCAGAATGACACCTAGAAAATCCATTTTCTAAAAGAAGGTTATCCATTTTGGCATACCAAGCTCTAGGAGCTTGCTTGAGACCATAAAGGGATTTCTTAAGCTGACATACAAGGCTGGAGTCTATTTGTATAAAGCCAATAGGTTGTTCCATATAGATTTCTTCATGCAAGTCACCATGCAAGAAGGTGGATTTAACATCCATCTGATGAACTTCCGATTTGAAAGAAGCAGCAAGGGAAAGAAAAAGGCGGATATAATTCATTTTGGCAACAGGGGAGAAGGTTTCAGTGTAGTCAATGCCTTCAACTTGTGAAAAACCCTTGGCAACAAGACGAGCTTTATGTTTATCAACTTTCCCATCTGGTCCATACTTGGTTCTGTAAACCCATTAAACTGCACATGCACTTCATCAGAAAGCTCATTCATGACCATGTTCTTGAAGTGCAATATTGTTCAACAGATGATCAAGTTGCAGACATCTTTACAAAGGCTCTCACAGAGGTGAAGTTCACTAAACTTCAATTTATGGTTCGAGTTCAGGAAGTTGTCACTGAGGGGGGATAGGCTCTAGTGCCTCCTTCCTTCTCCTATTGTGTCATATTTGTAAATCCTTCAATCCTATCCCAAGTTGTTCTTGAGGGGGGATGTTAGGATATTCCAACACATAAGAAATAGTTAAGTACAACTTGGGATAGGATTGAAGGATTTACAAATATGACACAATAGGAGAAGAAAGGAGGCACTAGAGCTTATCCCCCCTTAGTGACAACTTCCTGAACTCCAACCATAAATCGAAGTTTAGTGAACTTCGCCTCTGTGACAGCCTTTGGTGTTCTGTCTAAGGAACTTACCCTGTAAATTTCTACATTTTATCAGAGCTTGGGCTAGAGTAGTACTGGGATGGGTGACCTCCCGAGAAGTCCTAGTGTTGCACCCTCCTACCATATACATTTTGTAACTTACAATCTGACGGTCACGATATGTAGTGATCCGACGGTTCATTCTCTCCTCGGTATTACCAACACTTGATCGGTGGCTTGACACCTGATTGGTCCATGATCTCTATTTAAAGAGCATGGAGGGTCATTTTTAGGGTAATCCGTCTATGAGAGAAGCATATGTAAATTTTCATTCTTTTATTAATAAATTTCCTGAAGTGGTCGCGTTGGCTCAGGCCGTGGACTGTTTCCCTCTTTGAGGGTTTTAACCACGTCAAAACACTCGTGTATTGATCTATGACCTGTTTGTGAGCGGTGTCCTTTGTTGTTCTGTCTGAGGAACTTACCCTGTAAATTCCTACATGGTATCAGAGCTATTTGAGGGCCGCGTCCGTTGGTGATCCAAATCTGAAGCCAGTAGAACTACATCCGATTACCATTTCCTAGATCTACTATTTTTGACTGCTTTCGGGCCGAGAGGACTGCTCTGTTGTGTTGGGATCATCTGTTCCAGTGAGGAACCCCTTTCGTTTCACGCGAAAAGGTTTCTGGTAGCCCTAGCTGCGTCATTTTTAAGATCTGGAGGTATACAATGTTTATTTGTAGTTTACAGTCATTTTCTCTCTGTTTATTTCGGTTTCGGTTTATTTAGCATTTTTATTACTGGATCTATACCTTTTATTCCTATGTATTCTCTTTGCCCTGTGACTCTGTGGGATCTGGGAAAATCAGAAACAGAAAGGAAGGATTTTTCTCATGCGTATGCTCTTTTCCGCTGCACCTTAGTGTGATCTCGGAAAATCAGAAACATTGAGGAAAATATTTAGTTTCCGGCTAAAGCTAACTTTGAGCCGCAGGGTTCGTTTTTGAAAATATCTAGTTTCCAGCTAAAGCTAACTTCGAGCCGCAAGGTTCGTTTTTTTGTATGTCCATGTTGGGTTTTGTGTTTTTTGTTTTGTAGGGAAAAAGAGCTTTCTCAAAGAAAGCACGCAACCCAAAGCATCAACCCCCCCCTCTCTCTCTCTCTCTCAAACGTTTTGAATAGCTCACTTGGTGCAAAGCTAATTTATGAGAGTAGAGGTCTTGGGTTAAAGTCTCCATTTTGTGGGGGCGGATTTTTTCATTTCCGCACATTCCCGCACTTCGTCGGCGACTTCATCAAATTTTCTTCAAAAAGCCATAACTTCTTCATCCGGAAGCCATTTTCAGAACCGTTTTTTTTTTTAAATAGCCTAATTTTTTGAGATCTTTCCATTGAAACACTTAGTTTCAGCATCTATAGCTTCAAATTTTTTTTTAACATGCCAAGTTATTCTTGACAGCACCAACTACTTCCAATGGTGGTCCTAAATTGTGGATTTACTTAGAAGTAAAGGTCTTTACAGAATAGCCACAGGCCAAGAGACCAAACCGAAAGATGAATACAAGGTAACTAAATGGGAAAATAGGCAAGACCAAACACGTGGGTTGATAGGGATGTCTATTTCTCCAGATCTTAGATTCCATATTGCAGAACTTGATACTCCTGATGAAGCAATGAAACAGATTACTAAAGTTTTTGGAATTAAAAATCAACTTAAAGCCCATCAACTTGAAAATGAATTGCTTACATTGGACCCCAATAATTTTTCTTGCATTGAATATTTTTTGTCCAAGTTCAAGACCCTTAGACTTCTCTTGGAAGTTGTTAAGGTTAAGAAAGAAGATAGTAGCCTTATCTACTCCATTCTTACTAAGTTGGGACCAGCCTATTCTGTGTTTGTTTCCACCTTCCATTCTACAAGAGAAGCCTTCATTTCTCAAGGACAAACCTACAAGTCCCCTTCCTTTGATTCCTTTTGTGATTCTTTAATAAGAGAATAAGAAAAACTCTTACACCTTGGTCTTCTTCATCTTGGAAACTCTTCTAAGAAAGCGTTAGCTACCCAGCAGCAACCAAATCCAAAGAATCCTAAGAAGTTGTATCCTAAAAAGAATGGTCCTAAACCAAACAAGGGTCCTAAGCAATTTCAGTGTGAAAATGAAAAATCATTTCAACAAAATGATAAGACAAATATGACACAATAGGAGAAGGAAGGAGGCACTAGAGCCTATCCCCCCTTAGTGACAACTTCCTGAACTCCAACCATAAATCGAAGTTTAGTGAACTTCGCCTCTGTGAGAGCCTTTGGTGTTCTGTCTGAGGAACTTACCCTGTAAATTCCTACAAAGTGGAATATTAAATACTTGGAGCAAAGGAATAAGCAGCTTGAAGATCAGCAGGTGATTATGGAATTAGAAAACATCAGGGAGAATCATCAAGCTGCCTAAAGGAGGAGGATTGAACTCTCTTCTTTGGAGCAAGAGATTAATGATGATCGGGAGTCTTGGCTCAAAAGAGCCAACATCCACTTAGAGGGACTGCTGGACAAGGCGGACAGAGACAAAGCATTGCTAAGACACATGTCTTTCCACTACATGGCACGGAACAAGGTTTTCAAGGCACGAATAAGGAATCTAAAGGAAAAATTAAAGAAGGAAATAAGGAAACAAAAGAGGAAAAAGGAGCTTGATCATCTTCAGATATTGGCCAAAGCTTTTTTAGCCTAGCATGATACTTGATAAAGAAGGGCCAGCCCAAATTTCAAGAAATTTGAGCAATTTTTGACATTTTGAAATTTTTTGCACTAAAAAATAGGTTTTGCTTCCCCATGCGCCGTGCCACGTGGCGCTTGCTTTTGCTAGAGGGCTCCAAATACAAAAAACTTTGCATTTCTAGATTTTGCATGATAAATTATGGTTTTTGGTGCATGGCCAAGAAATTTGGGTAGGTTTTGAGTCCTCAAGAGGTCAAAAACACTCAAAACATGACCTCACTGCCCCTATTTTGACACACAGGAAGCAGTCTTGGGAGATTGAAGTTTTTGAGCGACAACTAACATCCAAATTTAGAAATTCTACTTGGGTTGGAACGTATACATGTAGATATTTCCAACAAGCTATCTTGGTCTCAATTTGGACTTCAGGAAATGCCTCAAATTCAGCTCCAAAGTGGCGCGACGCATAGGGAATCAGGCACAGCACATAGAGGATTTTTGCCTATTTTTCACTGTTCAGCTCAAAAATTCATCCAGTTTTGACCAATTTTGCTTTTTGATGTTACTCTTGATCTTTCATGATGTAATTTGATAACCATGATGTAATATTGGCACATTTTTACTTGTTCTAGAGGATTCATTCACTAAAAGGTGAAAATTAAATGAATGAATCAGTTTCCTAGCATATAGGGGTAAGTTGTTTGACTACCTAGATTTTTGTTCCTTGTTTAGAATTGGTTCAAACAGCTCCTAGAATGATGAGCTTGACCCCAAGAGGCATGGGAAGGAGTTAGGCTTGTCTATATCATGTAATTTTTCAGTCATTTTCAAGGTTGGACACTTGGGATTGCTTGGCACCCCATTGCACATTTCATTTCTTCAATTTTGGCAAAGGAAGACCAGGGTTTTACAGCACCTGTTGGGATCCATGTGGCTCTATGTTTTGATGGTGTTTTTCTATATGTATTTGTAAGTTCACTGATGTTTATGTGTATTATTTTCGCTTCAATTTTCTTCTGCAATTAAACAAATGAGTGATTAAGGTAGAATTCATTGGACTGTTATGCTCTGCCTTGAAATTTTGTTTAATTCTACATGTTTTCATCTATTTTAGGAGGACCCTTGAGACCCTCTTTCCCTCCTTAGCCCCTCACCGGTCTGATCCATCCATTCATTCAATCCAAAGCATCAAAAGGAATTCCTATCTTGCCCCTACCTGAACTCTGCAAAAATCTGGCCTCATCAGTCATCTCAAGCCCCATCTGATTATCTTTTGCTGAGATTGACCCGGAGAGAGCCCTCTCCTGTCCTTGTAGGGCTAGTTACGAGGCTGAGCGTAGTACTAGACATTTGTTTGCAGCAGCGAAGCGAGTGTTATCTCCAACCGTGGTGGAAGGGGCCTCGCTTCCTCCATCGGCACAACAGGTTTAGGATCGAGGAAAGAGGCCAATGCAGGATGAGGGGCCTTCAGGTGAACAAGAGAACAACTTCATTCTCATTCATGATGATGATACAGATATGGGCCCAGAAAGTGCCAAACTTGGAGATATCATCCAGGAGCAGCAGATAGAGATCAAAGCCTTGTCCCTTGACTTGGAGAGGGATAAGTGGAATATTAAATACTTGGAGTTGAGGAATAAGTAGCTTGAAGATTATCAGGCGATTGTGGAATTACAAAACATCAGGGAGAATCGTCAAGCTGCCCAAAGGAGGAGGATTGAACTCTCTTCATTGGAGAAAGAGATTAATGATGATTAGGAGTGTTGTCTTGAAAGAGTCAACATCCACTTAGAGGGACTACTAGACAAGGCTGATAGAGACAAAGCATTGTTGAGACACATGGCTTTCCACTACATGGCACAGAACAAGGTTTGCAAGGCACGAATAAGGAATCTAAAGGCAAAATTAAAGAAGGCAATAAGGAAACAAAAGAGGCAAAAGGAGCTTGATTGTCTTTAGATATTGGCCGAAGCCTCTTTATCCCAGCATGATACTTGATAATAAGGACCATCCCAAATTTCAAGAAATTTGGAGCAATTTTTGACATTTTGAAATTTTTTGCACTAAAAAACAGGGTTTTCTTCCCTATGTGTCGCACCACTTGGATCTCGCTTTTTCTAGAGGGCTCTAAATCTAAAAAACTTTGCATTTCTAGATTTTACATGATAAATTATGGTTTCTGGTGCATGGCCAGGAAATTTGGGCCGGTTTTGAGTCCTCAGGAGGCCAAAAACACTCAAAAAATGACCTCACTGCCCCTATTTTGACACACAGGAAGAAATCTTGGGAGATTGAAGTTTTGGAGGGGAAAATGACATCCAAATTCAGAAATTCCACTTGGGTAGGAAGGTAGACAGGCATAACTCTCTAACAAGCTATCTTGGGCTCAATTTTTACTTCAGAAAGTGCCTCAAATTCAGCTCCAAAGTGGCACAACGCATAGAGAATCAGGCACGGCGCATAGAGGATTTTTGCCTATTTTTCACTATTCAGCTAAGAAATTCGCCCAGTTTTGACCAGTTTTGATTTTTGATGTTACTCTTGATCTCTCATGATGTAATTTGATAACTATGATGTAATATTGGAATATTCTTACTTGTTCTAGAGGATTCATTCACTAAAAGGTGAAAATTAAATGAATGAATCAGTTTCCTAGCATATAGGGGTAAGTTGTTTGACTACCTAGATTTCAGTTCCTTGTTTAGAATTGGTTCAAACAGCTCCTAGAATGATGATATCTACCCGTAGAGGCATGGGAAGGAGTTAGGCTTGTTTATATCATGTAATTTCTCAGTCATTTTCAGGGTTGGACACTTGGGATTGCTTGGCACTTCATTGTACATTTCATTTGTCCAATTTTGGCAAAGGAAAGACCAGGGTTTTGCAGCACTTGTTGGGATCCATGTGGCTCTATGTTTTGATGGTGTTTTTATCTATGTATTTTTAAGTTCACTGATGTTTATGTGTATTATTTTTGCTTCAATTTTCTTCTGCAATTAAAAAAATGAGTGATTAAGGTAGAATTCATTACACTGTTATGCTTTGCCTTGAAATTTTATTTAATTCTACATGTTTTCATCTGTTTGAGGAGGACTCTTGAGACCCTCTTTCCCTCCTTAGCTTCTCACTGGTGTAATCCATCCATTCATTCAATCCAAAGCATCAAAATGACTGCTTGTCTTGCCCCTACCTAAACTCTGCAAAAATCTGGCCTCATCCCCGGACCCAAAATTTTCCTTTCCCTTTTTCCAACAAAACCCCCAAAAACTCAAATTAAATCCTTACACTTCATTCCTAGCCTAAGATCAGTTGTTAAATCAGTCATCTCAAGCCCCATATGATTATCTTTTGCTGATATTGACCCGAAGAGAGCCCTCTCCTGTCCTCGTAAGGCTAGCTACGAGGTTGAGTTTGGTTTGATGTGGACCTAGAATCTTACCTTTTCAACCTGAGGTAAATCTAAGCTCTAACAATCCTCAACGCTTGAGTAGTTTTGGATGCTTCTGTATAAAATTCTTTTCCTCCCATGTGGAATCTTCAGTGTGTAAGTTCTTCCACCTGATGAGATACTCTGAAATTGATCGATTTCATAGCTATCAGGTTCTTGTTTCTATGACTGCTCCAGGTTCCAATATGATTTTTCCTTCCTCGTCAAATTCTAGAAATATTTTTTGAACTGGGATCTTCTCATTATGTAAGGTCGCCATTTCTTAAGTGCATGTAGTCTTGCCAACATTTCCTTCTCATAAATAGATTTGTGTAAATACTTTCCTTTGATTCAACGACTTTCAAAAGAAATGGGTCTTTCTTCTTGTGTTAAAACATCATTAATTCCATTTCCTAATGCAATATATTCCACAATAAAGGATTTTGTGACTCTGGCGTAGCTAAGATTGGTGCTTGGCCCATTTACTCTTTAAGATGTTCAAATGACTTTATTGCTTTTGGAGTCCATGAAAATGCATCTTTCTTCAATAATGTTGTATTCATAATGTCTTTAGTCTTCATTCTTATTTGATGATATCCTAAACAAAGATCCAACTTGATGAAGTAAATTAATCCATTCAATTCATCCAATAATTCATCAATGAAAGGAATGGGAAATTTATCTTTAATAGTGAGTTTTTTCAGCTCTCTATAATCTAGACACATGTGCCTTGACCCATCCTTCTTGTGCATCAACACTACTGGAGTGGAGAAAGAACTTTGACAAGGTTGAACTATACCAGCCTCTAGCATTTCTGCAACCATACGTTCAATTTCACTCTTTTGGGCATAGGGATATATGTAAGGCCTGATGTTTGGAGGACCACTTCCTGGAATCAAATTAATAGAATGATCATGATCATGAATAGGTGGGAGGCCTTTGATAGTCTCAATTACCTTGGAATGATTGTCCAAGACTTTTTGGAGATCTTTAGAAATAGATGATTTTGATGTGGGAACCTCTAACGAAAATAATTGCACAATTACACCTTGCGTTTCTTCCTTTAGAAGCTTTGTCATTCCGTTAGAGCTGATTATCTTTCCCAATTTCCCTATGATACCCGTTAATTCAACTTCATTTCATTCCGAAGAAAATTTCATGAAAACTTCTGGAAAATTAAGAGCTATTGTACCCAAGGATTGTAGCCATTGGACTCCTAGTACAATATCAACACCACCCATTGGAATGGAAAGCACTGGGTTATTCAATACATATTCTCCCATGGATAGCTTGATATTATGGCACTTTCGAGAGAAATTTATGGTTCCTCCACTTGCAACCATCACTTGACACTTTGTTGTTGGATATAGGAAGCAATTCAATTCCTTGGCTATCTTACAATGGATTAAATTATGGTTACTTCTCGAATCAATCAACATTATTACCTTTTTGTTCTTGATATGTCCTTCTATCTTGATAGTTTGAGGAGTGGTAATTTCAGCCAATGCATTACAATATTTGGTTGGATTCATTTCTTCTTTCTCGATGTGATCTTTCACTTCTTGAACCTTTTTCTTCTTGATATGCCCTTCTATCTTGAGAGTTTCAGGAGTAGTAATTCTTGTCAATGCTTTACAAGATATGGTAAGATTCATTTCTTCTTTCTCTAGGGTTGGTTCATGTTGTATATCCTCTTCTTTTGATGTTTCTTGATCCCTTTCTTCCTCCTCTTCACAATCTATGTAAAATAATTTCTTCTCATCACACTTATGACCTTTAGTGTATTTGCTATCACAAATGTAACAAAGCCCTTTTTCTCTTTTTTTTCCAATCGTCGTGGTGTAAAAATTGTAGGCTGTGGAAAACTATGAGCAAAAACACTTACATATTTATAGTTGTGAGCAGTGGGATTCATTGTTTTCCTAATTTCGCTTTCAATTTTTCTTGCCAACCTAAATGCGTTCTCCATTGAATCGGGCTCCTAAACATAAACCTCATGTTGAATGTTATCCTTTAAAGTCCCTATGAAGACATCAATCCTTTGCTTCTTTGTGATATCATTTACCCTTATATTAAATTTTTGGAAGTCCTCAATGTGCTCTACCAATGAACCATTTTGTTTCATATTTATCAATTGGCTAAAGAAGGTGTTACTCTTTCTATCCTCATAATGTGTTATCATTTCCTACGTGAAAATTGACCAAGTGACAAGTGCTTTACGAGAACAAATCCCTTTATACCATAAAAATTAATTCAGATATAAATATAGAGATGAAATATGTACCTTATACAACAATTGTACACCATGTAGATCAAAATATTACTCCATCTATAGTATCCAATTTACCAATACTTACCATCAAACTTCCTCATATCGCTTTTTCTTGATCTTAGGAGCTCGATCTTGAATCTATTGTATCTCTATGATTTCAAATTTCTAAGGTTTGAAATTGAGTCCTACAGTAGCCCGATGAGTCCTCTTTCTAATTCCACTAGTATGATCGAAATTGGATTCTCCAAGAAAGATTTATACACAACCTACCAAGATGACCTGATTAAATGCATTTTCAGAACAATGAACTTGTACTAAGTGCCATGTGTCAATGTCTTATGCTTTGAACCTTAATATTATACACAAAAATCTAAAGGCCATCCTCTTTCTGTAACTTCTGACAAAACTTCAATCTTGTGCTCAGAAGGAAAGTTATGATGATTTTCCCAAGGTCGCTTGTTTGGGATATAATTCGAGAGCCTACAGAAACCCTAAATTCCTTGGATTGTATCTCCAAAAATATCATGAAACAAGATCTGAAATTTGAGCCTGAACTTGAGAAATTTTTCCAGCTAAAATGGGTTTTAATTTCAAAGTTGAAACTTTGTAGAAAAACAATTATAGCGAACATTCCACGATGACCTGTTTGAGATGGAATTTTGTAGCTTGCAAAAGCCCTAACTTCCTCAGATCATATCTCTGGAAATGTAGTGAGACAAGATCTGAAATTCAAATCTGAGGTTCAAAAAGATTTTGTCTCAAATGAGTTTTTTTTCACTTCTGAAACATCGCCGAAAAGAAGTTATAGATAAAATTCCTCTATGACCTATTTGGAGCAGTGAAACCCTAGAATCCAAAGCTCTCATACCATTTTTTATGAAACCAGCTCACAAAAAGATACAAAATATAGATGAACACCTTAGAAATAAGCCTATTTGAAGGGAAAACCTCCTTTACATTAGACAAATGAACAATTCTTGGATGATACAAATGATAAGACCTCCTTTCTATATATAGGAGTCTAAGGGGTCATAATATAATGAGAGTCGACATAACAATAATAATGTAAGGGCACAATAATATAATAAGGGGGTTGTACTAATAACAATAAGAGGTTACACTAGTAGTATAGGGACCTAACATTCTCCATTAGAAAGATTATCTATGAGGAAATCATCACTCCCTATAAAAATAAAATCATCTAGATATAAGACGACAATGAGAATCTTACCTTCGCTCTCTTTGATGTAGAGAATAGGCTCACCATCACATTTGTCGAAACCATTCTCCAACAAGTAAGCATCTATCATGTTGTATCATGCACGCAGTGCTTGCTTCAACCCATAAAGAGATTTCCTCAACCGATACACTTTTTCTTCCTAGACTTCTACCTCATAAAAAGGCAGTTGTGTAACATACACGACCTCTTTCAGCACTCCATTCAAGAACATCGATTTTATGTCCATTTTCTACACTTTCCATTTATGCTGCATGGAAATCGCTACAACTACGTCGACTATCTCCATCCTCGTGACTGGCATGAACATCTCTGCGTAATCTCTTCCATGATGCTGCTTGTATCCTTTGACAACTAGCCTTGCTTTGTGCCTTCCAATATTTCCCTCAATGTCGCTTTTGGTCATATAGACCCACTTCACTCCAATGACATGTTTTCCTTTCAGAAGGCTCACTAACTCTCATGTGTCATTCCTTTCTATTGCTTCTATTTCCTCCTCCATTTCCGCAACCCATTTTTCTTCTTTGACTTCATCCTCAAAATGGATTGGGTCATCTACATGACAAAACAGGGCAAATAAGGAATTCAGACCAGTGCTACTACCAACTTCATCTTTCTTGATCTGATAATCACCCTATGAGTGACCTCAGTGAAAGATTTATTAAACATAAAGGTATTACAGACTCATGTGATGGTGTGCGTTCTGTGTTATTGAAACAACGGATCGATTAGATTGCCAATACACAGACAATAAGTGGAAAGACAACAGAGAAATACAGTAAGCAACATGAAGACACAAATAGTTTTTAATAAGGATTTCACCCTATTCTCCAGGGCTACGTCTCCGGTCCAGCTTCAGTGGTGGCCTTGTTTTATTGTGTCTTTCAGTAGAGAAATTACAATACAGGGACTTAATGCGAGTTCTCCTGAAGCAGATTTTGCTTGGCAGGGTCGCTCTTGGATTCCCCAAGCCACTCAGAGTACACAGACTCTTGTTCTTCCTACCAGCTCTATGACCCTTGGTCTACAGTGGAAAGAGCCAATTGTGATGCTCAATCCGAACAGATTCCTCTATGGGAAGCCTTGATTCTTCAAGCTTTTGGTACTCGATGTTGCTTATGGTCAGCTCAGCCCTCTGTCTCCTCTGCTTGGCTTTACCGCTCTCTGTGCTCAGTCCTCCTCTCAGGGTTCACTGTTCACTGTCTCTCTTGGTCACTTGGACTCTTCGCTCTCTCTCTCTCTGAATCCCCCATTCGGTTGTCTTTGTTCATGGATTTAGCCATTCGACCTCCATGCCTATTCGGTTCCTCTCCCACCTACGTTAATTCTCCTTCCACCTGTGTGCTTGGAGTTCCCCATTCGGCTTCAGCATGAACGCTCAAGAAGTAGCCATGTGTCCTCATTGGAATAGCACCAGCCTATTCGTCGATTCATTTCATCGGTTATGTCGTGGATACATTCTTTCTCCACCATGGCAGTCAACGGATTCCAAATCCCCTTAAATCATGGCTTAATTCCCTGTCAATTTCGCTTCTTTCTATCAAGTGCAATCTCAGCCGTCTGATCTAGGCTCCTCCAGATCCAACATCATATGCATGTCGAATGCAGTTGACTTTCTCGACTGATAACATGTGATCAAGGCAGTTTTTATCTCATCTCCACTGGCACGCATTGATCACTGAGTGTGATCGCTCTGCTTTATCCAAAACCTCTTACCATTCAAGGGCGCCCCGATCAAACCGCTGGTTTCCAGGTCGTGGGTCCCACCTTTGTACGATGGTGCTTTTCTTTTCTCCACCCACGGTCCTCTGGCTCCCAACGTGACCAAGTGCTTAAGGATCTACCATTTCAGCCCTGTTTGCCAAGCGCTAATCGCGCATCGAAAATCAGCTCCTTTTCCCATTCCCGGGCTCCCAGGGGCTACATCGACCTCCTGCGCAGTCTCCAAGGGCCTCGGTCAGTGCGCTTTGACTGAGGTCCTCATCGTTCCACGCCGGATGCCATGGCCACTGGTTTAGGGTGTTTTCGATTGCTGTTTTGGATTTCATTCGAGATTTGTTCGACTTGATTTAGTCATGGTTCTTTGACAATCGTTTATGGATCCGATTCGGATCACGACCTCCCTACTAAAAAGCTTTTGGACCACCAAAGTTGGTTTTTCTTTTTTCAAGCATCAACTAAGTGAGGAAACTGTTGTCTCACTTGTCCAATCTCAATACACTTCGCACTACTCAGCTTCGAACCTTTAAGCCCAATCCTAAGGTATTCCACCTGTCCACTATGCGTCGTCCTTACCTTCCTTTCCAGCACTGTATCTTCTTGCAACTCATTAAGCTATTCAGGTAGTAGGTCATCAACAGAAGACAATTGACTCTGCTCTTCAGGGTCCTCAATCATTGAAGGTTCAAACAACCTCAAGCAATCTACATTCACAGCTGAGTAGATGTGCATGTAAGCTAGCAGATCAAGGCGAAATGCATTTTCACAAATCTTCTCAAGCATCCTGAGGGGTCCATACCTAATAAGTTTTAGCTTCTTACCTTCACCTTGCATTCTGTCCTTGCTGATATACAACCAGACTTGGTCTCCAACTTGAAAACTATGGTCCATCCGATGCTTTTCATGCCTAGCCTTGTACTTGGCCTGGCTCTTTTCTAGCTATTCCTGTACTGCTTGGTGGATCTCCTGGATCTGTTCAATGAACCTAGTTGCCCTGTCCACATCACTGTGTCCATCAACCATGGTATCTTTACCAAAGACAAAATCCAAGGGAGACCTTGGTATGAAACCAAAGTAGGTCTCGAAAGGATATCTCTGGTTAGAAGAGTGTTTGGCTCTGTTGTAAGCATGCTCCACATAACACAAGTGTTCATCCCAAAGCTTAGGGTGTTTGCTGCAATATCCTCTCAGTAACTAGTTCACTGTCCTGTTAACTACTTCTATCTGGCCATCTGTTTGTGGATGAAAAGTTGTGCTCTTCTTCAATTTGGTGTCCATTAGTTCCCATAGACTGGACCAAAACTTTCCCATAAATCGGGTGTCTTGATCAGATATAATAGAGGTGGGTAATTGAAAATGAACCCATACATGTTCAAAGAATAATTTTGCAGTTTGTTCAGCTGTAATCTGTTTACTACAGGGTATCAAAATACACATTTTTCTTAACCTATCCACAACAACATATAGATAATCATGACCCTTCCTAGATTTAGGCAGTCCTCCAACAAAATCCATGGAAATGCTTTCCCAAGGGTGAGAAGGAACTGGCAATGGAGTGTACAAGCCTAGTTTTCTATTGCTGGGCTTTCTTTTGGCACACATAGCACACCCCTTTACATATCTAGAAACTGTCTCACTCATTCTTGGCCAATAGCAGAACCTTTGCAGATGTGCAACTATTTTACTTACCCCAAAGTGACTGGATATCAGAGAAGTGTGTGCTTCCCTAATTATCTTTGCTCTCTCAGTTTGTGGAATGTAGAGTTTCCCACAATGATATAAGAGTCAGTCCTTCACATGATAGTCAAGTTCTTCTACTCTTTTGCCTTGACTCAAAGTTGCATATACATCTTTAAAGTCCATATCCTGAGCATATTTTTCTATGTAGCTTTCATGCAGCTCATAATTATGCTTAAGTATTGTAGATTCATTTATAATGGGTCTAGATAACATGTCTGCAACCTTGTTATGTATGCCCTTTTTATATTTGATGACTAAATGAAACTGTTGTAGAAAACCCATCCATCTGTAATGTCTTGATTGTTGCAACTTAGTTTGGGAGTGTAGGTATTGAAGTGGATGATGATCAGTATGTATTACTGTTTCTTTACCCATTAAGTAATGTTTCCACTTTTTCACACTCTAAACTAATGCATACAACTCCTTATCATATGTAGGATAGTTGACTACTGTAGGATTAAAAGTCTCAGAATGATAACATATGGGTTTACGGTGCTGTGTCAACACTTCTCACATGGCATAGTCACTAGCATCAGTTTGGATCTCAAATGGTATTTGTAGATCTGGGAGTGCTAGTATAGGTGTTGTACTAATTTTTTCTTTCAAGGTGTCAAAGGCCTCGTGCTGTTTCCCTCCCCCTTGAAACACCTTGTTCAATCCTGTCAAAGCATGTAAGGGAGCTGCAATTGAGGAAAATTTTGAAATGAACTTCCTCCAATACTGCACTGCTCCTAAGAAGCTTCTCACTTCTGTAGCAGACTTGGGTTTAGGCCAGTTTACAATGACTACCACTTTAGAGGGATCTATTTTCAATTCACCTCCTGCTACTATATGACCCAAATAATTTAGAGAGGTTTTGCCAAATTCACATTTGGAGAGTTTAACATAAAGTTTTTCTCTTTTCAAAGCATCTAATGTCTGCTTAACATGCTTTAAATGTTCTTCCCACATTTTACTAAAAATCAAAATGTCATCCAGATACACAATAACAAAATCATCAAGAAAAGGTCTGAGTACATCATTCATTAATCTCATGAAAGTAGCAGGGGCATTGGTCAAGCCAAAAGGCATAACCAGCCATTCATACAATCCCTACTTTGTTTTGAAAGCAGTCTTCCATGCATCATGCTTTGCAACTCTAACCTAATGGTATCCACTGTGCAAATCTAGCTTGGTGAAATAAACAACGTCCTTCAATTGATCTAAAAGATCATCTATGCGAGGAAGGGGATAACGATTTTTGATTGTTATCTTATTCAGTGCTCAATAATCAATGCACATTCTCCACGAGCCATATTTATTTCTCACCAAAATGATTGGTGACCCACATGGTGATGTGCTAGGCCTGATGAACCCTTTCTTGAGCAACTCCTGCACTTGCTTCTTGATTTCAGCATTCTCTAAAGCAGATAACCTATACATCCCAATGTTAGGTAAAGGAACATCTTACTGCAAAATAATATCATGGACTATTCCCTTTTTGGGTGGCCGACCTTGAGGTTCTTGAAATAAGACATCATACTCAAAAACAATATTTTCTATATCAGCTTGCTGATCAGGATTACAGCCCTCAAATACATTGGTTTTATTAGTTTTAATCTCCTTTACAACCATCAGTAAGAACTGTTTGCATGAATTTATCATTCTTTTCATCTGTCTTGAGTTTATGAGAGTATAATTATTCTTGAGCTTATGAGCTCTTACAAAGTATTTGATTCCGTCTTTAACAAGTAGATACTTGTTCTCATCTCTATAAAAAATAACCTTTCTTTCATACAAGTAAGGACTTCCTGATTATGACCTTATTGGTTAATGGATTGTAGAGTTTGTATGCCTTGCATTCATCACTACATACAAAAAATATAAATCCCCCCCCTTGTTGTCCAACTTCTTCCTCAACTCATCTGGGACATGTGCATATGCCAAAGAAACGACTATGGAAGCCGCAGAGTCAAAGGATGCCTTACAAAATCATAGAGATCATGATTGACCAAAGGTTGCTAGCACAGGTAGCCGAGGGCGTTTTTGGAGTTGCTTGGAGTTCGAGCGAAAAACTAGAGAGCTAAAAGTTGCTGAGATAGTCATTTGGAGGTCGAGCAAACTTCTGATAGCTCACAGAGCCAGAGCCAAGACTCGAGAGCCAGAGCCAAAGATAAGAGCCAAAGCCAAAGCCAGAGTGAGAGCCAAGAGCCAGAGCCAAGAGCCAAAGCCATGAGCCAGAGCCAGAGCTAGAGCTAGAGCTGAGAGCTAGAGCCAGAGCCAGAGCCAGAAATCTGGAGAGGTTCAGAGCCAGTGGGATAAGATGGCATTCTAAGCCCATTGTTTCTACGTAATACAATGGAGTTGAGCGTGGAGCTTGTGAAAATATTTCAGCCATAATCCTAGAGAGCCTAGTTGAGTGACTAGAGCTCAAGGAAATGTAGCCCAAGAGTTTTGGGTGAACTCCATATTATATTGTTGTTATGTGTGATTGCTTGTTGCTGCATTATATCTACTGCTTTATTTGTTGTTATATGTTTCATATGAGTTCAAGCAAATAAACTTAAAACACATAAACAATTTAAAACCAAACATAAGAATACATCTATTTTGAAGCGTTATTAATTCCGCAATTGGTCAATCATAATATCTTGGGAATATTTAAGCTTTGTAAGTGCGAGAGGTTCTTGTAAGCTTGAGAAGAAGCCTTTAGTGCCCCATTTTCAGATCAGGTGGTATCAAAACCTGAGATTGATTAACCTCACCTTCAAATAAGGTGATATCAAAGCTGATTATACTAGAGCAAGTGGTATCAGAGCATAATGCTTGATTGATAGAGAAAAGATTGCTTGTTTGAAAGGTGTTTAAACAGTCAGAGGTTGATTGTATGCTTGTTTGTAGACTGACTGTTGTTTGAGTTCTCAGAGGTGAAGGGAAAGCTATTGATAGCTCAGTCGAGGAGAGGACAAAAAGGAAGAAGGGTTGAAGGCATTCTTCTTATCCTGAAGGACCTCAAGGAAATCCTTGAAGGACAAGAAATTTCTTGCAAAAGGTTGCTTGAATAAGCTCTTTGTTAGTCTTGTTTGAAGTTCTTTTTTTCATTTTGATAATGGAAACTTCTAAAAGTGAGTCCTCAAATTCTTATTTCTTCACAAGATTCTTTGATGAAGACATGAAGTAATACTTGTTCAGCATGTTGGATATGGTGAGAGAAATGTATGAGGATGGAAGGAGGAGTAACATACTTAGAGAGTTGTTGAATTCCGTGGAGGAAGAGAAGCAGATGCTTTCTGACAAATTGTAGGAAAGGGAGAGGCAACTTCATATTGGAAATATGAACTTGAAAAGGATGCATGAGTTGGAGTCATAAATCTTTGTTTCCAAAGAAGCCTTAGTCAAGTATCAGCTTGAAGAAGAGGTAAATAGTTCCTGTTTGTCTTCAAATTCTTCTAAGAATGCTCATATTGGTTCTTTTGAAAAACATACCGGATGCATAGGTTCCAATCTAATGTCCAAGATGGGCTATGAAGGAAAGGGCTTGGGAAAACATGCACAAGGTATTGTTGAGCCAATAATAGTTGAGGAAAGGCCTAAGTATTTGGGTCTTGGCTATGGATAGTCTTGGAGAAATTTCCACAGCGACCATGAAGTCCATTGAAACAGTTCCAAGAAGGAGTTTCATTTCAGGTCTTCTACCTCAAGAGTGTGAAGAATATATTAAGGCGGAATACAATATCTTGAAACATCATTTGCAAGATGCAGGTGTTCAAAAGCACACACTTGAATCAGTGTGCTTAAGCAAAATTTGAAGGATGAAATGCATGCATAAGCTTGATGTGCATGAACACAGGGATGTTGATGATTTCCTTGTATTTAAACATGTATGTGTAATTAACTTAGAGGGTTTATTTCTTTGGCATGCATGTAATGCAATATTGACTTGAGAATAGTTGATTTGGTCTCCAAGATGGAGATGATGATCAAGTGTTTCATCTTTTGAAAAGAATCCTTAAGATCTTTTCCACATGCTTGACTTCAAGGGTCATTTTTTTAAAGGCATGTTTTGTGGGCTTGGTATCTAGTCCATCATTTGTATGCAGATTTAAATACATAGAGGTGTTCACATGATGTGAAAATATGTTTCTTTTGTTGAAGCAGGAGTTTATGCCATCCAGTTGTTGTCTGTATTTTGTTGTTGTTAACAGTGGTTGTTGATAGCTTGTGAAATAGGTACAAATTTAAACTTTTGTGAAGCAGATGTAACTTCACATTTGTCCGAGCCACCTTGGATCAATGATCAGGTAGAGAAGTTCAAACTACCTTTTGTGACCATCTCAGCAGGAGTTCTGCATGAAGTCAAGGAGGAAAACAATTCTCCTCCAGGAGAACTAGCACATCTAGGAAGGAAAGTGGTCAAAGGCTTTGGTTCAGAGGCACTATGCAAGGAAAGTGTATGGAGGCTGAAAGAAGAGGGTGTTGTTACCATCATTTACTATTTAGATCAGTATATCAGTCTTATGGAGACCAAAAGTTCTTTTAGTGGGAAGGCGTGATCCAAAATGGATCTTGGATAAACTTATAAATCTGAAGTGTTCCTCACAGAGGAAAATGAAATTCCAAGTATGCTCTTGGAAATAGCCCCATTGTGTAGATATTTTCATTATGAATCTACTGCAACTTGAATGGGCTAAAATGAACTTCGAATGAAGAAGTTATCACAAAAAGAAGTTTGCCTTTGTCCTCTGAAAATGATGCAAATTCTTATGTAAATGGGACTTAAGGGAAAATGTGTTTTTAAACATAAAAACCCTTAGAACCCATAGTATCACATTATTTTATCGCATCGCAATAAACCAAGGCTGAAGGAATTAAAATAGGCACAAAGGCCTTCAACGGACCTGACAGATTTATAAATCAAACAGGCAAATCTTTTGAGTTCCGGAAGAAGGGCAGTAAGTGGTATTTTGGGGGGGGGCTCAGGCGGTAAGCAGTATTGGATGGGCTTTGCTCGAATCCATACATTGGCCAATGCGTGGTACGGAGGAGGAGAGAGGAAACCACTTTTTCGGGCAGTTAATCCCCATGCAAGTTACGCGCCTCAAACGGACTATCATCAATTGGATTAGCGGTTGTAGATCAACGGTCAGGATCTGATCGGTGAATCGGTGATCGGCATGACCAAAGGGAAGACCCCTGGGGCCATTGCAATAGTGATATGCGATATGCCGATGTTTCTATGGAGCGATTGGTGATATCGACAATCGGTGAACCCTCTATACCAGGGCCAATGCACATTGCAATTGCAACTTGGGATATGCTAATAAAAAGGTGGACCCGATATGAATTATGGATGCAATTTCATAAGTTTAGAAATCTATATTTTTGGATTTTCTGTGTATTATCCGAATATTGGGTTTTTTTTCCATTACACCATGCAATAGCGATAAGTAGTATTCGAATAGACCCGATAGGTTTATAGGGCCGATTCCATAATATTTGAAGTCCAGGCTAAATGTCCATGATGTGTTTGTTTCATGGATTTCGCTCAGAAAGAGGCCACTGGTTCATTTTCCATTGGGAAACAACCATCATTCCTTGTGCCACACTACAAGTAGGCATTTTTGTTACAAGGATGCATTTTGAAGCCCGAAGACACAAAGTAGGGAAGAAGAATGATTCCTCATGATCGAAGGGACAGAGGAACTATTGTTGGAGCCACAGAGTCAAAGGATGCCTTACGAAAACATGGACATCATGATTGACCAAGGGTCACTAGCACAGGTAGCTGAGGGAGTTTTTGGAGTCGCTTGGAGGTTGAGCAAAAAACTAGAAAGCAAAACGTTGTTGAGACAGTCGCTTGGAGATCGAGCGAACTGCTGATATCTCACAAAGCCAAAGCCAAGAGATGAGAGCTAGAGCCAAAGCTGAGAGCCAGAGCCAGAGCCAAGAGCCATGATCCATGAGCCAGAGCCAAGAGCTAAGAGCCAAAAGCCAGAGCCAAATCCAGAGCCAATGCCAAGAACTAGAACTAGAGATAAAGCCACAAAGCGGGAGAGCTTTAGAGACAGCGAGATAAGATGGCATTCTAAGCCCATTGTTTCTGCATAATACAATGGAGTTGAGCATGGAGCTTGTAAAAATATTTCAGCCATAATCCCAGAGAGCCGAGTTGAGTTGACTAGAGCTCAAGGAGACGTAGCCCAAGAGTTTTGGGTGAACTCCATATTATATTGCTATTACGTGCTTTTTCTTGTTTCCGCATTGTATCTGCTGCTTTATCTGTTATTATATGTTTTATATTAGTTCAAGAAAATAAACTTAAAACACATAAATAGTTTAAAACCAAACACAAGCATACACCTATTTTCAATAATTATTAATTCCACAATTGGTTAATCATAATATCTTGGGAATATTTAAGCTTTAGAAGTCGGAGAGGTTCTTGTAAGCTTGAGAAGAATCCTTTAGTGCCCCATTTTCAGATCACTTTACTGTTTTAGGAGAAAGACCCATGTCTTCCTTGTGGTTCATTTTCCATTGGGAAACAACCATCATTCCTTGTGCCACACTACAAGTAGGCATTTTTGTTACAAGGATGCATTTTGAAGCCCGAAGACACAAAGTAGGGAAGAAGAATGATTCCTCATGATCGAAGGGACAGAGGAACTATTGTTGGAGCCACAGAGTCAAAGGATGCCTTACGAAAACATGGACATCATGATTGACCAAGGGTCACTAGCACAGGTAGCTGAGGGAGTTTTTGGAGTCGCTTGGAGGTTGAGCAAAAAACTAGAAAGCAAAACGTTGTTGAGACAGTCGCTTGGAGATCGAGCGAACTGCTGATATCTCACAAAGCCAAAGCCAAGAGATGAGAGCTAGAGCCAAAGCTGAGAACCAGAGCCAGAGCCAGAGCCGGAGCCAAGAGCCATGATCCATGAGCCAGAGCCAAGAGCTAAGAGCCAAAAGCCAGAGCCAAATCCAGAGCCAAAGCCAAGAACTAGAACTAGAGATAAAGCCACAAAGCGGGAGAGCTTTAGAGACAGCGAGATAAGATGGCATTCTAAGCCCATTGTTTCTGCATAATACAATGGAGTTGAGCATGGAGCTTGTAAAAATATTTCAGCCATAATCCCAGAGAGCCTAGTTGAGTTGACTAGAGCTCAAGGAGACGTAGCCCAAGAGTTTTGGGTGAACTCCATATTATATTGCTATTACGTGCTTTTTCTTATTTCCGCATTGTATCTGCTGCTTTATCTGTTATTATATGTTTTATATTAGTTCAAGAAAATAAACTTAAAACACATAAATAGTTTAAAACCAAACACAAGCATACACCTATTTTCAATAATTATTAATTCCACAATTGGTTAATCATAATATCTTGGGGATATTTAAGCTTTAGAAGTCGGAGAGGTTCTTGTAAGCTTGAGAAGAATCCTTTAGTGCCCCATTTTCAGATCACTTTACTGTTTTAGGAGAAAGACCCATGTCTTCCTTGTGTAGTCATCTATGGAGGTTAATACATAGTGGCTGCCACCAATTGATGGTGTCTGCACTGGTACACATAAATCTAAGTGGAAAATCTCCAAAGGTAACTTTTCCCTTACTGACTTTCCTACTGGAAATGTCTCTCTATGTTTCTTGCCCAAGATACAACCTTCACATAGGTTGTCCAGTTTTTCTATGAGTGATAGTCCCTTCACCATGTATTTCTTATGAAGAAAATTCAAACCTCCAAAGTTGAGATGACCAAATCTCAAATTCCATAACAAATTTTCATTTTTTACCTCTCCTTGAAAGTTTACTTATCTGACAATTGCCTCTTTTCTTCCATCCTCTTGTGAGTTCATTGAGAGTTGTGCTTGTGCACCTTCTTTCTGCAAATCTGATTTTAATTTTAGGGGAAACATTATATTGTTTGTCATATGAACCTTTTCAATGAGCTATCTCCTTGGAAGTGTATCCAAAATTATGCATGATTCTTGAAAAAAACATTGTAGCCCTTTTGCATGAGTTTTCCAATACTTATGAGGTTATGATTCAGACCTGGGACAAAGTAATCATCTAAGATGTACTTCTTCTCCCCCTTCTTTGTTAGGATATTAAATCTTCATTTTCCCATGACAGAGACTTTGCTATTAGTCCCTAATGTCACTTTAGATTTCACACTTTCATCTATATTAGAAAACATTTCTATGTTTTGTGACATGTGGTTGCTACACCCTGAATCTAGATACCATATATGATCCAAAAATGGATGCTGGACAAAACTCTAAGTCTAAAATACTTCATGCAAGAGGCGAAAGGTGCCAAATGGCACAAATCCTTTGTAAATTATAGGAAAATTAAAATCACAAGCTTCCCTTAGAAATAATCTCATTGCAGAGATCTCCTCATTCTAAATCCAACGCAACTTGAATGGGCGAAAACAGATTTTAGATGAAGAAGTTATCATGAAAGGAAGCTCCCCTTATTCCTTTGGAGAGGAAAATTCTTTGAATAATGGGTATAAAAACCCTCTAAGTCTTCGAAATCTCCCTAGAGGGCAAGACCACAGAAAAGGAGAAGTTATGGAGAAGGCGGAGACACTATCGCACCTTAAAAATCTGAAGAAAACCTTAAAAACAAGGCAATTGGAGGCTTTAACAATGGTTGCACAGGGGCTGTCAGATCTGGCCGATCAACAGTCCAAATCTGATCAGTAATCGCAATCAGCAGTGGTAGTTGGGGATAGTCAGAGGCATATAGTGTGATGGGCCAATGCGACTTGCAACTGCGATTGCCGATATTGGCAGATTGATGTTGGCAATCCCAAAAGGAAAGGCCCTAGGATAATGCTACTTGTGACTGCGATCACCGATATCAGCGGATTGCTGTCGACCATCCAAAAAGGGAAGGACCCCAGGCCTAGCGACATGCGATATGCGATGGCCAGACCCGATGGGGCAATAAACCAAATTTGGTATAATTTCAAATCCGAGAAGCAGGATTTTGCCATGTTTTTAATGTATTTTTAATACAAAGGGGAAAACCTTGGAACCTGGAAATTTGCGATATGCGATGCGACTTGCAAGCGGACCCAATAGGAGAATAAGGTGGATTTCAAGACTTTTGAAGTCTGATATATTGTGCTTTATGCGGGTTTTCCATGTTTTCACAACATTCTCTACGTAAACAGAGAACAACTGTTACTAAGGACTCAAGCGCCGATTTCCCTCACTCGTTGCAGGAACAAGTGGCTGCTTCCCTTGAGTGCATTATACAATGATTATTGAATGCCAAAGGAGGGATTCAAGCAGACATGGCTGGAAGTTACAGAGCCCAAAAGGGAGAACCAATAGGCAGTGCATTTTGGCTTTTAAGCCATGAATGCCAATGAGAGATGGTTGCTAAGTTATTTTTGGTGGCCAAGTTGTTGTTTGTTGTTGAATGTTGAAAGTAATAGTAGAAAAGAAGCGAAAACCGGTAAGGGAGCCGTTGGGGTCACTTGAAGTTCAAGTGAAAATATAGAGAGCGTGAAGGTTGCAGAAGGCAGAAAGAAGCCAGAGCAGGAGAGCCAAAGAGCCAAGAGCCTGAGCCAAAGAGCCAAGAGTCAGAGCCAAGAGCTAGAACCAGAGCCAAAGCCAAGAGCCAAGAGCCATCGCCAAGAGCCAA
Organism: Pinus tabuliformis; assembly: GCA_031772625.1. Taxonomy (NCBI): domain Eukaryota; kingdom Viridiplantae; phylum Streptophyta; class Pinopsida; order Pinales; family Pinaceae; genus Pinus; species Pinus tabuliformis. The sequence goes on from CM062817.1 coordinate 8,158,269, forward strand.
GAGCCAAAAGCTAGAGCATCAAGATCTAGAAAGGATAAAATGGTATCTGAACCCACTATTTTTGTAAAGAATAGCAATAGTTGAGTCAAAGACTTGTAAAAGACTTACACCATAATCCAAGAGAGACTAGTTGAATTAACTAGAGCTCATGGATATGTAGCCCAAGAGTTGTGGGTGAACTCCAAATTAATATTGTTGTTTTATGTGTTTGTTTTTACTGATGCATTATTCACTGTTATATGCATTTATATATCAATCTAAGAACATTTAAATATCAGCATACACAATAGATTTTAAAGAAATTAATCAGCTGAAAAAAACTACAAGCATACACCCATATTTTCAAGCATTTCTTAATTTTGCATTGTTAATCAAATAGACTTGGGAATATTCAAGCTTTGGAAGTGGGAGAAGTTCTTGTAAGCTAGACAAGAAGCCTAAGAGCCCCATTTTCAGATCAATATATCACTTTATTTTTCTTGTGCTACATTACAAGCTAAAAACATGCTATCATGGTTCTCACTTTCTTTTGTGAAATTTACACTTGGTTAATTACTAATGCCTTATTTCTTCTTTCTACATTAATTTGCATAATGACCATACTTATTACAGTAATGATATTGAACTTGAGATTTGGCTTGGGCCTTGACTTGGATTTTGATTGCTGCCTCTTCTATTTGAACTTGAAGGGTTGCTTCTTCCACCTCTATGTGGGCTTATTCCTCTTCCTCTAGCATATGATCTTCGTGTGCCTCTACCTTGACCAAATGAGACTTGTGTCTTGAAGGCATGCTCCAATGATGAACTTGTTGCTCTATTTAGTCTATGTTCATGAGAAATCAGTGATGCATTAAGCTCATCCACTAAGAAATGCAAGAGATCCTTTATCTCTTCTTTGGCCACAACAATGGCATCAAACCTTGCAAACTTCTCAAAACTTTCTCAACCATTCTTCTTTCCTCTAGTGTCTCACAATGAGACCTCATTTGAGTAACAAACCCACTTACATATAGAAAAGCATAACAGCACAAGTCTTTCCGCTTCTTCAATTTCAAATCATGGATAGACTGCCTGGATTGCCTCCTCTAAAATTACTAATATTGCAAGACAACTAAACCATATGTATGTTAACATTACAAGTGGATTCAATCTTGAGGTTGAAACAAATAAACAAAACATATCATACCTTCTCCACCATCCATATTTATGTTCACCATGGTTAACCTGCAAAGCAACATAACCATTAGTAATTTAATTAAGAATATAGGTGCGTTGTAGTTTATTATTTTATTTTTTGGAGGGTTTTTAGGCATATCAAATATTTTTTAAAGTATTTAGAAATGATAATTTAGAAAAATATTATACATAGAAACTATGTAATTAACAATATAAATTCAAAAAAGACAAAAAACTATATTATTCATAATATGTACTCTTCCAAAAAAGAATAAATTTAAAAAGGAAATAATATAATAATAAGTAGTTATTAAATAATTTAATGAAAAATATGGGGTATAGCCTAGTTTTTTGGTTCTATTTTTTGAAAGGTTTTTAGGCATATGGGATATTAGGTAAGGTATTTAGAAATAATATTTCAGGAAATCATACATAGAAGCTAAGTAATGGATCATATAAGTTCAAAAAAAATTAATGATAAAAAGTAATAGATAATATATATTATTAGAAAATAATAATAATAATAATAATAAATAATTTAATGAAGAATATGAAATATATAACTTATTTATAAATGATAATATATGAACTGGTTATGTGGAGAAACTATACAATCAGTAATATACTTTCCCACAAAAAATAACTAATAAAATTGTAAATGAAATAATATAATAATAAAAAGGTAGCTATTAAATAATTCAATGAAAAATATGGGATATTATGTAGTATATTTAGAAATGATAATACATGAACTGATTACCCTAATAAAATATATCATTTCCTAAAAGAAAATTTATAAATTTATAAAATAATAAATAAAATAATAAAATGTATTTATTAAATAAGTCAATGAAAAATATGCAACAGTCGGTAATGTAATTAGAAATTATAATACAAAAAGGATTACAAAAAGAAACTATATGATCAATGATATAGATTCCCAAAAAATAGTTAATAAATCTATGAAACAAATAATATAATAATATTTAACTTAGATGCATCTTCAGAGCTACTAAGGGAAGAGAGGAACTAGCACATCAAGAGATACATTTACTCTTTTTCCATACTTGGTAAATCCAAAATTACGATGATTGTAGGCTAGTTGTTAAAATAGTATATGGTATAAGGAAAAAATTGTCTCACATTTTTGTATTTGATCCAAAAAAATACAAACTAACTTATAATTAATAAAGAAATTAACCGTCACTATGAGGATTTAGATTGATTGTAAAATGATACTATGAAAACACTCTTTGATTCACTTTTATTTTTTTCAAATATTACTTCTTAACATAAAATATTCTTTAATTAAATTAAATAATTATTAAAAAAAATTATGCTTATTTTTGTATGATAACAATGACTTTAAAAACTATTACACCTAAATAAATAATTATTATTTTTTTGTCTCAAGTGACTGCAAAGGTGCATATGAATTTAAATATGTAATGACTAGAATAAGGACTAATGTTGAGTTTCTGTTGTCTCTATATAAAACTCCCCTTTACCAAAGGAATATAAAAACCTTGGATGAATTATTGTGTATCTAAAAAAAAAGTTTGCTTGCTTAGTTAACATAGGTATTGCTGGATAAGGAATGCCAAATAATTGATATAGTGTTTTTATATTTCAATATCAATAACATGGTTATACTTAGATAAGTAATAATTATAACATGATCATGGTTCTACATGGTATGGAAGTGGAAGATCCCATTAAAATTAATTTTATTTACTTGGCTTGTATGGAAGAATGATTTTTTGACATGGGACAACTTACTAAAAAGAGGATTCCAAAGACATGGATTTTTCATCTTCTATAGAGACTCCATAGAAATTGTAGACCATGTTTTCTTGAATTGTTCTTAGACTAGACAAGTATAGAAGTATCCCTCGATTCCAAAACATTCCATTTAACATGTCATCTAACTTAGAACATAATATGTCCCTTTGGTAAGATAGTATAGTGAAGAACAAAGAGATGCCTATATATATCATTTGGATGATATGGAATGCTCAAAATTACCATATCTTTGAGGGACAACCTATTGATAAAAAAAATATGTTTGAGAGCAATATCTTGGATGAATGCCATACCACAGGAAACAAAATCTCATAGGAGAACACCAATAAAAGGGAACATTCAATATAACCCTACATGCTGGATGGTTTGATGGTCCAACACAATTGGGATTGTGTGGGTGTGGAGAGGTACTCAAGCTAGAGAGAAATTCAAAATACAATCTCTCTTGGCATGGTGGTCGTGGAAAAAACACTAGAGAAGAAATCATTGCACTATGGGGACTGACCTGGTTTGTAAAAGAGAAACAATTGCACAACATCAACATTTATGGTGACTCTAGATCTCTCTTAGAAGGGATACATGAGATCTCTCATAGAAGGGATATAGGGCTAGCTGAATATGGCCAACCTCTATTAGCCCTATGGATGAAAAGGATAAAACAAATGTTGGGCTCCCTTAAATCCTACAACATAAATCATATTTATAGGAATGGGAATATGGCGGGTGATAAACTATCAAAAGAAGGCCTCGATGGACAATACCCATTTATGAGCTACAAATTTACAGTGGACAAACTCATCATGATCCATCTGCCTTAACAGAGTTGAACTTGTTTCTTTTCTCTTCAACTTGTTGATTTTGAACAGATAGAAAAATATTATTTTTGATTTTGTAGCATGTATTTTGTTATGGACAACATTTTGTATGGTTGGATGTTGATTATCTGGAAATTAGTCCATCATAGTAGAGAGAACTTGTAGAAACACCAAGCTCTTTATGTACTGACTTTATCTATAATAATAAAGAGAGTTTTTCTCTTCTGATACTGTGTTCAGATATTTCAACCCCTAGAATTTATAGAAAATCAAGATGATTTTAAAACATGGTCTATGATAGCATGGATTCAGTTTGTCCATAAATGTCACTAGCCACCGTCATATGAATTCTTTTGTAATAAGTTATGTGATTGGCTCCATAACAAACATAATTCTTCTTTCACCTTGTCAAAAAAAAAATAGTCAAATAATGTATGAAATGCTTTGACTCTAGCAACCTTGAAAGACATATCATTAAAGAGAATGACAGGGGTTCTCATGTGTGAACCGATTTAACAAATTATACAATTACATGTTGTAGAGTGTTCAGACTACAACTTTCTTTAATTTTGGGTATGGATCTCAATCTGTAGCTTTACCATTCTATTACCATTCTGTTGCGCATGGAATCCCCCCACAAAAATTTTTTGGGCTTAAATCCCAAGTTTTGGTCAGAGGTTTTGTAAAACTCCACGAATTGTGGGCGTTGAGTGTGAAGTATAGGTTAATTCATAGGGTTGTCCACCCTAAAGTATTGTAATGTAATGTAAAGTCATGTCAGCCTACCCATGGTCGGTGGACCCCTACAACTGAGTGCGCAGGGTAGTGTCAAGTCTGTAATCTTGAATGAAGAATAATAAAGAGAAGTTGATTTCTATTTCTATGTATCTGGTTATGCATTGCTTTCTTTACACTTATATTGTTTTATTTATCATGCACACTGATATGATTTCTGAATATACTGTAATAATCATTAGTCTTACACACAGAAGCTAAGTAATCGTGTAATAATGGATTGAATTAGCAATGAACTTGGGTATTATACGATTTGCACCCTGAGTAGGGTTGTGCGGAAGCAGCATCGCAGGTTGCGAAGGGATAACAAGTGCGTGAAGGGTCAAATCACGGACCTCCAGAAGCTCATCTGACATCCCCAGGGTGCAGAAACCTGATTCGAGCACCTTCCCATACTACTTCGGGTGAGACCTCAGTCCATGCTCTGCTGACTGTTGCAGAAAGGGCCGGTAGTACCGATATTTGCTTCGATAAATCACCTCTGAACCTCGATGAGGCCCATACAATCCAACAAATGGTTCCATTGCCAGAACTAGAATCTGCATAAGGGATGTTTGATGTCTTGCCATTGGAATCTAACAAAGAAATAAATTGAAGAGTGGTTGGACAAGAAGATTCACGAGTTCGTGGTGCAGGAAAATAGAAATATGAAAGTATCTAAGGAACAATGTTGGAGCTCTACTTGTATATGGAAATCCATGAAATTTTCTTTGCATCCTTTACTTCTGAGCTATATGAGTGGATTGCAAAGTTAGCAAAAAACCAGGGAAGTTATAGGCTCGACAAACCAATAGTATGGACTCCATAATTAGTGCAAAGACTAGAAGTGTTAGGAGATAAGATAGCACAAGCTATGGACCATTGGCTCAACTGAATAATAGTAGGATTTATCATTGAGTTTGTGGTAGACACGACTGTTAGCTACAATGAGGTAGAGTGAAATTTCCTCAAGGGACCGTGAGGTAAGTATATTAAATCTTTGAACACTTGGATTAAGATGCTATTGAGTGAAAAGAAGGTAATGCGCATAAATTAATGTTTGGGACTACGCGAAGTGGGAAGATGTATAAAAGCAAAAGTAGTGAAGAGTTGGAAACCAATCTCTTAATTTCACCCTTGCGGGAAAGTGAGGAAGAGCTCTCGAAAATTTCTCTGAGAAGTGTGATTAGCCTAATAAGGTAGTGTATTCCACATTTACCACCTCCACCCACACCACCACCCATATCACCCTCCTCACCTCCACCTCCACCACCACCACAGTTCAGTATGGCGAGTGCGATCCAATTGCCGATATTCAGAGGAGTGGGAAATGAAGATCCAAACCAATTCTAGTTCGTGGTAAGAGCGGTATGGGAAGAACAAGGTGTTGTGGATGATAACATTAAAAAGGCTACCCTGGTGAGTGCGCTACAGGATCGTGCATTAACATGGTATATCAAGCATTCTAATGACCACCCAAATGCGGGTATTGTATAGATCTAGGCCACGCTGAAGAGGGAATTTAGAAGGCCAAAATCAGAAACACAATCAATCATCAAGTTTAAGGAGATCATGATTCTCTTGGGTGAGACCCCCTGAGACCTCGAACAAAGGCTGAAGAGTACAATTCCCAAATTCAATATGACATTAATAGATGGACATCATCACGCATGGTTTTTGGCATCACTTATGCCACACTTAAGGACGACATTGTCATAGCAAAAACTTTCCACCTAAGCCAAAGCAATGGAGATGGGAATGAGATTAAATGAGACCCCTATACAAGACCCTAGGTTGGGAGTCCAACAAATCCACGTTCAACTATAGAATATGTGTTTGGAAATGAAAATTTTGAAACAGTATAGGACACCTCGACTAGAGATGTGCGAGGAAGTATGGTGCATAAAATGCAAAGGCCGAGGGTATGACAAGGACCACTGTCGAGTGTTCGTGAACCATGTAGTAGGAGGAGGACAGATGTCGTTAATACCTGAGGGATGGGTATGTCCAAGAGCGACGTCTGCATTATGGTGTGTAAGTCCCTCCATGGGAAGGGAAAACTAAGATATTTAAGGACCTAGATGCCACTAAGAGTGCACTCCAGACCCCGCTCCTCCCGGTGAAATTGTGTTTGAAGGCTAACACCTAGGGCCCGTGCCCACAATGATCCAAGTGGATATTGGTGGCCACCTGCCAAGTCCACCTGGACTCCCACCATTGTTTCTCTCAACATTTTCAGTTTCCTTAATTGTAGCACAACTTACTATTTTTAGCAATTTTTCGGGTCCTGAACTTCCGGAGCCGTTTTGAGGCCCTAAACGACGTTTTTTGGGAAATCTGGGGCAACATGGGTGCATGGATTGATATTGCCTCCCAAAGTGGTAGTGCTCGGATAGATCTTTCTAATGAGCTATTGTACGCGTCAAACGAAGATCGTATGCCAAAGTTACGACCTTGGGAAGTTGGTGTACCAATTTACCCAAACGGGGCCCACAATTTGGTGTTTCATCTTCTAGGGTTAGGTTTTGGAATGTTAAGGGTTTTCCATTGTTTCTCAACAATAAATAGGTCTTTGAGCCTCATTGTAATACAGTTCAAAGGCATGTAGCCACCACATCTCTTCTCAGGGATAAGCTACCATCGCCCTAGTTGGTTTATTTCCATTTCTGGTTGTAAGCATATTTCAGTATTTTCCACTAATGAAATGAAGTATTATTTCCGCTCCATCTTTGTGTATATGGGTATCTCTATAATTTTTTGCATTCCTATTTAAATTCGGATCAGTGGTGTCAAAGCGGTCTGCTTTTTCTCTGTTTTTCTTTGCATGTCCCCAACAAGGTCGGGATATAAGGACTTAGGGCTTGAACTGGTCAAACCTTTGCAAGACCAGCCTCAGAAATCCCGACGGCCTCCCATGGTGGATGAGAAGAAAGATGAGGGGGCAGGAGATCCCATCAAAATATTGCTCGAAGAAGCCCTCGAGCGACAATGGAACGCGATGATGGACAGCTTTGCCGAGATCCTTCAGCGGCTACCCAGAAGCGACGCATCGCCTTCCAGTAGCTACCTTGGAAACGCCACGCCCTTTAAGGTACAAGCTAATTTTGAAATCCCCATATTTGAGGGTCAGAGAGACACAGATGCCGTAGATAAATGGCTAAATCTGCTAGAGGGTTATTTTTCTGTTCATGAATTTTCAAGTCGGGAAAAGATTGTTTTCGCTCTTCTCAAAGCAGCCCCCCACGTCAAGGATTGGTGGGAAACCTACTACGAGAAGAAGGATGAAAGTACTGGCTCACTATTTTCAGTCACACCCACCTAGAATTCATTTTGGGATGCCATCAAGGAGCAGTACTACCCTGTCAGAAGCTATGAGGATGAATACATAAAGTGGACCACGCTACAGCAGGGAAGGGACCAAAACGGGTCGGAGTTCACCAATCTTTTCCATACCCTTTGCACAAAGTTGGGTATCAAGGATTCGGAGCAACATTTGATACTCAAATACCGTGGCTGCCTACACATGTACATCCAGGAAGAAATACAATTCCTGAACATCTCCTCGCTCGGCGCAGCATATCGACACGTCGTCAAGGTCGAGAAGAAGTTTAAACAAAAGAAGCGAGACTTTGGATCTGCGAATCCAAAGCAGGGGAAAGGTGCCCTTAAACCACAGAACAAAGGACAACTCCAAGGTGGGATAGCCCAAGACAACCCACTGAAGCTGCAAGCAAAGAACAGCGCCGCGAAGCCGAGAAAGGACACTGGAAAATGGTGTGAGTTCCATAAGAGCTCCACCCACAACACAAGTGAGTGTCGGGCCAAGTAGTCACTCGTGACTGAGCTAAAGGTTTCAGAATCAGATGCATGTTTCGACTCTGAGTCAGAACCCGATGAGGGGAATGACAAAGGGAAGCAGATCATTGATGCGGATCCCAATGCCACTGTTGCTACCACCAAGATCCAGAAAAATGAACCCGAAGATCCAGAGGAGGAGGAGCGGCTCTTCCACTCCGAGATGTGGGTAAAGGTCTCCCTGATACAGTTCATTGTTGATAGGGCAAGTCAAAAGAACCTCATTTCAGCAGAGGTCGTGAAACGGTTGGGCTTACCGACCATAGCACATCCACAACCATACACCATTGGGTGGCTTCACCAAGGACGAGATCTTCGCGTGAGCCAGCAGTGTCACCTTCCATACAACATCAAGCCCTTCACGGATGAGGTATTGTGTGACATTGCTCCCCTTGAATTTTGTGATGTATTATTGGGAAAGCCATACTTGTGGAAGCGACATGCTGTGTATGAATCAAGGCCCCGTGCTGTTATTATTACATTGGGAAATAAGTTGTACAGGATACCAGAGGTAGCACCACCTACCGCCATCTCTTTGATTACTGCAAAACAATGCAGTAAGATCATTTCCAAAACCAGGAAATTTGTTTTCCTGATGATACGCCCTCAAGGAAAGAATAAGACGGTGGCCACGGCCTCCAGACAAGGTCCCTCTGCATGACAACTACAGATGGACAAGGTTGTGGAGGAGTACGAGGACATCTTCACCTCCCCTGCAGGGGTTCCTCTGCACTGTCAGGTCAAGCACTCCATCGATCTGACCCCAGGTGCGCCGCTACCCAATGGACCAATTTATCGACGCTCCATTCTGGAGAAAATGAAATCAAGAGGCAGGTTCAGGAGCTCCTGCAGAAAGGTCACATCCGTCCGAGTTCATCGCCTTGCGGGAGCCCGATCGTGTTGGTACATAAGAAGGATGGGACGTTGTTATATACCTAGGGGGGATAATATGGGGTACCAAGGGAGGTACCCAAGGTAATAATGTAATAATGGGATGGGCCATAGTAATAAATAAGGTGGTTAACCCATGTCATGTAAGGGACCACAAGTAGTTAATAATAATGTAATGGGCCCATGGTATTAGTTGATGGTATGAGGGAACCATGGTAATGACCCATGGTATTGTATGTATGAGGCCTATATAGAGGCTAGAGACTCCACAAGAAGAATAAAGAGAAGTATTATTGTATGAACAGGCATATGGCTTGTGGAGTGTTCTCCTTCCTTAAGGAGTGAATGTATGGTGTTGCCCTACCTTAAGGGTTTGACCAATAAAGAATCATTTCATCTTATTCTTGGGTTTATTTACATTATCTTATATTTTCATATCAGATCTATAATATTTCCGGGTTAGATCTACAACAATTGGTATCAGAGCACTTTCTTGGGAACAAAAGTGGAGAATTTTTTTTCATTTTTGTAGGGTCTCGGGGGCGGCGACTTTGCAGGTCAGATCTGTACATTTTGGTGCAAGATCTGTAAAATATAATTACAGATCTAGATTCTTTGTGCAAAAATAGTCGAATTCAAAATAAAAATCAATTGAATCGGTGTCCGGATGAAGGAGATATCACTGATCTAAAAATCAGTGGGGTTGCAGACAATTTTCAGGGCAGCGATTTTGCAGCGCAGATCTAGACGTCTGGGTACAAGATCTGCAAAATCTAATTGCAGATCTGGATTCTTTGGGAAAAAAATACCCAATTTCAAAAAAAAAATCAGTCGAATCGGAGTCTGGATGAGGGAGATATAGTTGATTTAAAATCAGCTCTTTTTTAAGAAATTTTGGGTGACGGCGGGAGAGTAGCAGCGCAGATCTAGAATTCTAGTGCCTGGATCAAGATTTCTACCACATGGGCAGATGCAGAATGATTGTTCCATTTCTAAAAATAGGTTATAATAGAGAGTCTGAGCAATATTGATGAAACTGTGACAATTTCAAATGTTCGCCAAGTAAGTGAAATTTTTTCAAACCCTCTTCATGGCTTCTAGCAAGGTTCTATTATTTACAGGAAAAGATGATGGCCCTACTATTGAAGAATACATAAAACATCAGAAGTGGGTATGGAAAGACCATTGGAAATGGTGGGTAGTGGCGCAATTTGAAGATGAGGCAACCACATGGTGGGGATTACTTAACCAAACGAAGTGTTTGAACCTGCCCGATGAAGAATTTGAAAAATTACTTTTAGAAAGATGGTCTCATGCTAGAAAACAAGATAAGGTGAAACATGTGGGTCTATTTCCTACTAGTATATCCTTATTACAAGTTCATGGATTGATTCAGAAGGAGAAAATCATTGTGTCTATAAATCCGAGTTGCAAGCAAAATCTCATAAATGTCAACTTGGAAAAAGAATTGCAAGTCCCAGCAAAACAAATTGAACATACACAAGTTGATGATAAGGATGTTCAAATCTATAAGGATTTGAAGCTTTCTATGGATAAGTATGTGTTTCATGGTGATTTTTATGCTTCAGAGATGGATAATATCGATGTTGTTTTGGGATATCCTTGGATGGAATCGGTGGGTACTATCAATATTAATGTGCAGAAGAAATTCCTGAAGCTATGCTATAAAAAGAAGAAAATTACATTACAGGATATTTCCATCCATAAACAGGTAGAGCACATGGAGGCTGAAGCAGAATATGTTCAAGGGACCGACATATCAGATGATGAGCCTTTGATGATCAACAATCAAACACAAACAGAGGCTACAGAAGAAAAGGTTACAGAGGATGATACATTAGAGGAGGGCTCAGTGGTTGAAGTCATATTGACAAAGAAGACACCACAACAGGCACCACAGCAGGGTGAAGACAAGCAAAAGCCATCACGGGTTAAAACTTCAACATATCATCACCCACATCACCCAGCGAGACAACCATCAAGATGGAAACCAAGTCGTCACATGACGGATCGCGAGGAGAGAAGATCCACCCACTGCACATCAACACAGAAGAGCTGCCACGGTCAACTTCCATCTCAAGCGAGCGAGGCACCAGCGAGATCGAGGGTTCACCTTTCTCTTGGAGTCTCTAGCCTTTATGTAGATCTAACCCAGAATATTATAGATCTGATAAGAAAATATAAGATAATGCAAAGAAACCCAGAAATAATATGAAATGATTCTTTTTATTATCAAAACCCTTATGGTAGGACAACACCATATATTCACTCCTTAAGGAAGGAGAACACTCCACAATCCATATGCCTGTTCATACAAGAATACTTCTCTTCATCTTCATGTTTGCAGTCTCTAGCCTTTATATAGGCCTCATACATACAATACCATGCATCATTACCATGGTTTCCTCATACCATCAACTAATACCATGGGCCCATTACATTATTATTAACTACTTGTGGTCCCTTACATGACATGGGTTAACCACCTTATTTATTACTATGGCCCATCCCATTATTACATTATTACCTTGGGTACCTTCCTTGGTACCCCATATTATCCCCCCTAGGGATATAACATTCCACCCCCCTAAGCATGTTTTGTCCCCGAAACATGGGAAGAACACAAATAATAAGATCTACTCAAAAGAGTAGTCCACTGATACCATGCACGTGCATCTAGCCATCCAAGAGAAAGGTGAACCCTCGATCGCGCTGGTGCCTCGTTCGCTTGAGATGGAAGTTGACCGTGGCAGCTCTTCTGTGTTGATGTGTAGTAGGTGGATCTTCTCTCCTCGCTATCCGTCATGTGACTACTTGGTTTCCATCTTGATGGTTGTCTTGCTGGGTGATGTGGGTGATGATATGTTGAAGTTTTAACCCACGATGGCTTTTTCTTTACTTCACCCTGCTGTGGTGCCTGTTGTGGTGGCTTCTTTTTCAATATGACTTCAACCACTGAACCGTCATCAGATGTATCAGCACCTGTAACCTTTTCTGCTTCAGCCTCTGTTTGTGTGTGATTGTCGACCATCAACTGCTCATCATCTGATATGTCAGTCCCTGTAACATCTTGTGCGTCAGCCGCCGTGGACTTTACCTGTTTATGGATGGAAATATCCTGTAATGTAATTTTCTTCTTTTTATACCATAGCTTCAGGAATTTCTTCTGCACATTAATATTGATAGTACCCACAGAGTCCATCCAAGGATATCCCAAAACAACATCCATATTATCCATCTCGGAAGCATAAAAATCACCATGCAACACATATTTATCCATAGAAATCTTCAAATCCTTGTACACTTGAACATCCTCATTATCAACTTGTGCAGTTTCAATGTGTTTTGTTGGAACTTGCAATCTTTTTGCCAAATTAACACTTATAAGATTTTGCTTGCAACTAGGATTTATAGTCACAACGATTTTCTCCCTCTGAATCAATCCATGAACCTGCAATACAGATATACCAGTAGGAAATAACCCCATATGTTTCTCCTTATCTTGTTTTCTAGCATGAGACCATCTGTCTAAAAGTAATTTTTCAAATTCTTCATCGGGCAGGTTGGAGCACTTCTTTTGGTTAAGTAATCCCCACCATGTGGTGGCCTCATCTCTAAAGTGCTGCACTACCCACCATTTCCAATTGTCGTCCCATAACCATTTCTGGCTTTTTATGTATTCTTCAATAGTAGGACCATCATCTTTTCCTGTAAATAATAGAGCCATGAAGAGAGTTTTGAAAAAACTTGGCGGAAATTTGAAATGGCCACAAATCCGTCAATATTGCTCAGAATCTCTATTATAACCTATTTTTGGAAATGTAACAACCATTCTGCATCTGTCCATGTGATAGAAATCCTGATCCAGGCACTAGAATTCTAGATTTGCGCTGCTACTCTCCCGCCGTCACCCAAAATTTCTGCAAAAAGAGCTGATTTTAAATCAGCGATATCTCCCTCATCTGGACTCTGATTCGACTGATTTTTTTTTTGAAATCATGTGTTTTTTCCCAAATATTCCAGATCTACAATTAGATCTTAGAGATCTGGCACCAAGACTTCTAGACCTGCGCCGCAAAACGCGCTGCCCTGAAAATTGTCTGCAACCCCACTTATTTTTAGATCAACGATATCTCCTTCATCCGGACTCCGATTCAACTGATTTTTTTTTTTGAATTCGGGTATTTTTTCACAAGGAATACAGATCTGCAATTAGATTCTACATATCTTTCACCAAAACGTACAGATCTGACCTGCAACTCGCCGCCCCAGAAACCCTGCAAAAATGAAAAAAAAATTCTCCACGTTTTGCCCAAGAAAGTGCTCTGATACCACTTGTTGTAGATCTAACCCGGAAATATTATAGATCTGATATGAAAATATAAGATAATGTAAATAAACCCAAGAATAAGATGAAATGATTCTTTATTGATCAAACCCTTAAGGTAGGGCAACACCATACATTCACTCCTTAAGGAAGGAGAACACTCCACAAGCCATATGCCTATTCATACAAGAATACTTCTCTTCATCTTCATGTTTGGAGTCTCTAGCCTTTATATAGGCCTCATACATACAATACCATGCATCATTACCATGGTTTCCTCATACCATCAACTAATACCATGGGCCCATTACATTATTATTAACTACTTGTGGTCCCTTACATGACATGGGTTAACCACCTTATTTATTACTATGGCCCATCCCATTATTACATTATTACCTTGGGTACCTCCCTTGGTACCCCATATTATCCCCCCTAGGTATATAACAGACGTGGAGACTATGTATTGACTATTAGGCACTGAACAAGATCACTGTCTGTAATAGGTGCCCGATCTCGTGGATTGATGACCTCCTAGACCAACTAAAGGGGGCGAAATATCTCAGCAAGATCGATCTGAAGTCAGGATATCACCAGGTACTAATCGAACCCTCTGATGTGTGGAAGACTGCCTTCAAATCCAAGGAGGGCCTTTTCGAATGGTTGGTTATGCCTTTTGGATTGACGAATGCTCCTGCAACCTTCATGAGGCTAATGGATGACATCTTGCAGCCATTCACCAACTCCTTTGTAGTAGTATACTTGGATGACATTCTGATCTTCAGCCAGAGTTGGGAAGAGCACCTCCACCACATCCAACAGGTTCTCCAAACAGTGTGGCAACACAAGCTATGTGCCAATTTGGAGAAATGCACTTTTGGCATGACCCAGGTTTACTATCTGGGATACATCATTGATGAACAAGGGGTGCATGTCGATCCAGCCAAGATCCAAGTCATTCGGGATTGGCCATCTCCAACCACTCTAATAGAGCTTTGCAACTTTCTAGGTCTTGCCAACTTCTACCGCAAGTTCGTGTTGGGGTTTTCTCATATTACATGGCCCTTGAGTCGAGTCACCAAGGGAGGGGCGAAAGCAAAATTCTTTTGGTTTGAATCTCAACAGAAGGCATTCATGGAGTTGAAGGATTGCCTCTACACGACACGATTGCTCGCGTTACCAGATTTACAACAACCATTTGAGGTCGAGACATATGCCTCTGACTATGCTATTGGGGCAGTCCTTACTCAACATGGACATCCAGTGGCATATCACAGTGAAACACTTTCAGACACAGTCTGAAAGTACCCCACTTATGATAAAGAGATGTATTCCATTATACAGGCCTGCCGACAATGGAAGCATTACATTTTGGGGAAGGAAACGGTCACCCACATAGACCACCAACCCCTACAGTTCATACAGACCCAAGGGAAATTACAGAATGATCGCCATCATAAGTGGTCTACATACCTGCAACACTTCCACTTTAATATCAAGTATAAGAAGGGCAGCACCAATAATGTTGCAGATTGCCTTAGTCGACCACCGATCATGGCGTTAACCACCGTGCTCAACTCTTGTGGGCACGAGACTTCTGATTGGCCACTTCTCTACAAAAGCGACCCAGAATTCGGCCACACATACCAGACACTCTTGGAGGTTCGGCATGTTCCAGATTTTCACCTCCAGGATGCCTTGTTATGCCACCTGGGTGATCCAGGTGGATATTGGTGGCCACCTGCCAAGTCCACCTGGACCCCCACCATTGTCTTTCTCAGCATTTTCAGTTTCCTTAATTGTAGCACAACTTACTATTTTTAGTAGTTTTTCGGGTCCTGAACTTCCGGAGCCGTTTTGAGGCCCTAAACGACGTTTTTTGGGGAATCCAGGGGAAACATGGGTCCATGGAATGGACCGATGTTGCCCATTCCAATAATGATAGTGATCGAATAGATCTTTCTAATGAGCTATTGTACGCGTCAAACGGAGATCATATGCCAAAGTTACGACCCCGAGAAGTTGATGTACCAACTTACCCCCAAACGGGGCCCATAGTTTTGGCGTTTCATCTCCTAGGGTTAGGTTTTGGAATGTTAAGGGTTTTCCATTGTTTCTCAACAATAAATAGGCCTTTGAGCCTCATTGTAACACAGTTCAGAGGCATGTAGCCATCACATCTCTTCTCAGAGATAAGCTACCATCGCCCTAGCTGGTTTATTTCTATTTCTGATTGTAAGCATATTTCAGTATTTTCCATTAATGAAATGAAGTATTATTTCCGCTGCATCTTTGTGTATATGGTTATCTCTGTAATTTGTTGCGTTCCTATTTAAATCCGGATCAGTGGTATCAGAGCAGTCTGCTTTTTCTTTGTTTTTCTTTGCATGTCCCCAACAAGGTCGGGATATAAGGAGTTAGGGCTTGAACTGGTTGAACCTTTGCAAGACCAGCCTCGCAAATCCCGACGGTCTCCCATGGCGGACGAGAAGAAAGACGAGGGGGCAGGAGATCCCATCAAAATCTTACTCGAAGAAGCCCTCGAGCGACAACGGAACGCGATGATGGACAACTTTGCTCAGATCCTTCAGCGGCTACCCAGAAGCAACACATCGGCTTCCAGCAGCTACTCTGGAAACGCCACACCCTTTAAGGTACAAGTTAATTTTGAAATCCCCATATTCGAGGGCCAGATAGATGCAGATGCCGTAGATAAATGGTTAAATCTGCTAGAGGGTTATTTTTCTGTTCATGAATTTTCGAGTCAGGAAAAGATTGTTTTTGCTCTCCTCAAAGCAGCCCCCCACGTCAAGGACTGGTGGGAAACCTACTGCGAGCAGAAGGATGAAAGTACTGGCTCACTATTTTCAGCCGCACCCACCTGGGATTCGTTCCGGGATGCCATCAAGGAGTAGTACTACCTTTTCGGGAGCTATGAGGATGAATACATAAAGTGGACCACGCTGCGGCAGGGAAGGGACCAAGACGTGCCGGATTTCACCAATCTTTTCCATACCCTTCACACAAAGTTGGGTATCAAGGATTCAGAGCAACATTTGATACTCAAATACCGTGGCTGCCTACACAAGTACATCCAGGAAGAAATACAATTCCTAAACATCCCCTCGCTCGGCGCAGCATACCGATATGTCGTCAAGGTCGAGCAGAAGTTTAAACAAAAGAAGCGAGACTTTGGATCTGCGAATCCAAAGCAAGGGAAAGGTGCCCCTAAACCACAAAACAAAGGACAAAGCCAAGGCGGGATAGGCCAAGACAACCAGCCGAAGCTGCAAGCAAAGAACAGCGCCGCGAAACCGAGAAAGGACACTGGAAAATGGTGCGAGTTCCATAAGAGCTCCACTCACAACACAAGTGAGTGTCGGGCCAAGCAGTCACTGGTGGCTGAGCTAAAGGTTTCAGAATCAGATGCATGTTCCGACTCTGAGTCAGAACCCGATAAGGGAAGCAGATCATTGATGCGGACCCTAGCGCCACTATTTCTACCGCAAAGATCCAGAAAAATGAACCCGAAGATCGAGAGGAGGAGGAGCGTCTCTTCCACTCCCAGATGTGGGTAAAGGGCTCCCCGATACAGTTCATTGTTGATAGCGGGAGTCAAAAGAACCTCATTTCGGCAGAGGTCGTGAAGCAGTTGGGCTTACCGACCACAGCACATCCACAACCATACACCATTGGGTGGCTTCACCAAGGACGAGATCTTCGTGTGAGCCAACAGTGTCGCCTTCCATACAACATCAAGCCCTTCGCGGATGAGGTATTGTGTGACATTGCTCCCCTTGAAGTTTGTGATGTATTACTAGGACAACCATACTTGTGGAAGCGACATGCTGTGTATGAATCAAGGCCCCATTCTGTTATTATTACATTGGGAAATAAGTTGTTCAGGATACCAGAGGTAGCACCACCTGCCGCCCTCTCTTTGATTACTGCAAAACAATGCAGTAAGATCATTTCCAAAACCAGGAAATTTGTTTTCCTGATGATACGCCCTCAAGGAAAGAAGAAGACAGTGGCCGCGGCCTCCAAACGGGGCCCCTCTGCACGACAACTACAGATGGACAAGATTGTGGAGGAGTACGAGGACATCTTCACCTCCCCGGCAGGGGTTCCTCTGCACTGTCAAGTCAAGCACTCCATCGATCTGACCCCAGGTGCACCACTACCCAATGGACCAATTTATCAGTGCTCCGTTCTGGAGAACGATGAAATCAAGAGGCAGATTCAGGAGCTCCTGCAGAAAGTTCACATCCATCCGAGTTCATCGCCCTGTGGGAGCCCGATCGTGTTGGTACAGAAGAAGGATGGGACGTGGAGACTCTGTATTGACTATTGGGCGCTGAACAAGATCACTGTCCGTAATAGGTACCCGATCCCGCGGATTGATGACCTCCTAGACCAACTAAAAGGGGAAAAATATTTCAGCAAGATCGACTTGAAGTCGGGATATCACCAGGTACCAATCGAACCCTTCGATGTGTGGAAGACTGCCTTCAAATCCAAGGAGGGCCTCTTCGAATGGTTGGTCATGCCTTTCGGATTGACGAATGCTCCTGCAACCTTTATGAGGCTAATGGATGACATCTTGCGGCCATTCACCAACTCCTTTGTAGTAGTATACTTGGATGACATTCTGATCTTCAGCCAGAGTTGGGAAGAGCACCTCCACCACATCCGACAGGTTCTCCAAACACTGCGGCAACACAAGCTATGTGCCAATTTGGAGAAATGCACTTTTGGCATGACCCAGGTTCAGTATCTGGGATACATCATTGATGAACAGGGGGTGCATGTCGATCCAGCGAAGATCCAAGTCATTCAGGATTGGCCCTCTCCAACCACTCTAACAGAGCTCCGCAGCTTTCTAGGTCTTGCCAACTTCTACCGCAGGTTTGTGTTGGGGTTTTCTCATATTTCTTGGCCCTTGAGTCAAGTCACCAAGGGCGGGGCAAAAGAAAAATTGTTTTGGTCTGAATCTCAACAGAAGGCATTCAGGGAGTTGAAGGATTGCCTCTGCACGGCACCAGTGCTCGCGTTACCAGATTTACAACAACCATTTGAGGTCGAGACAGATGCCTCTGACTATGCTAATGGGGTAGTCCTTACTCAACATGGACATCCAATGGCATATCACAGTGAAACACTTTCAGACACAGTCCGGAAGTACCCCACTTATGATAAAGAGATGTATTCCATTGTACAGGCCTGCCGACAATGGAAGCATTACATATTGGGGAAGGAAACGGTCATCCACACAGACCACCGACCTCTGCAGTTCATACAGACCCAAGGGAAATTGCAAAATGATCACCATCAGAAGTGGTCTACATACCTGCAACAGTTTCACTTGAATATCAAGTATAAAAAGGGCAGCACCAATAATGTTGCAGATTGCCTCAGTCGACCACCGATCATGGCGCTAACCACCGTGCTCAACTCTTGTGGGCACGAGACTTCTGATTGGCCACTTCTCTACAAAAGCGACCCAGAATTCGGCCACACATACCAGACACTCTTGGAGGGTCGGCAGGTTGCAGATTTTCACCTCTAGGATGCCCTATTATGCCACCTCGGTCACCTTTGTGTTCCTTCAAGCGAGCATGCCAATATGATTTGCGAAGCACACTACAGTCGGGCTAATGGGCATTTCGGGGTCGAGAAAACAGTGGCAGTACTGCAAAATTATTTCTATTGGCCGAATCTTCGACAGGATGTTGGGAAGTACATCCGATCATGTACTGCTTGTGCCATTGCCAAACCGGCCATTAAGAAGCACGGCCTCTATACCCCGTTGCCTACCCCTAGTCGACCTTGGGAATCCATCTCCATGGATTACATGTCAGGCCTTCCTTCAACTAAGCATGGAAATGACTGTGTTTTTGTGGTCGTCGACAGGTTCTCAAAGATGGCCATTATGGTGGCCTGCAAGAAGAATATCACAGCAGAAGCCACTGCTAAGCTCTTCTTTGAACGAGTGTGGGTGCACTTTGGGATCCCATAGTCTATCATCTCAGATCGGGACAGTCGGTTTCTCAGCACATTTTGGTCCAGTCTCTGGTCAATGCTGGACACCAAACTCACGAAGTCCACAGCCTTCCATCCTCAAACTGATGGCCAGACAGAGGTTGTCAATAGGATGATTGTGCACATTCTGCGCATGTATAACTCAAAGCATCCACGCACATGGGACGAGAGCCTCCCCTATGTTCAGCACAGCTACAATCGAGCTCTTCACAGCTCCACTGGCCATAGCCCTTTTCAGGTGGGTTTGGGATTCCAACCACTATGCCCCATTGATGTGGCCATGCCACTTGCAGCTACTCACATGAATTCAGCTCATGTCCAGTCCGAAACAGATAAGGCCACCAGCTTCATTGAGCGCATCCAACATATTCGCCAGTAGGTCCATGACATTCTTGAGAAATCAAATGCCAAGTACAAGCAGCGACATGATCAACATCGGGTGCCACACAAGTTTCAGGTGGGCAACAAAGTCTGGTTGCATTTGCAAAAGGAACGCCTTACTGGAGCCTATCGGAAATTGAGACCACTCCGATATGGTCCTTACACCATTACTAAGGCTATGGGAGACAATGCATTTGAGCTCAGCATTCCCCCATTCCTTGGCCTGCACCCAGTGTTCAATGTGGACCGCCTTCGGCCATACTTTCCACCATTGCTAGACACATTCGACATTGCAGAACAGCTCAAACCCACAGAATTAAATCCAGATTGCATGGAACAGGCTGCAACTGATCGGATCATGGACACACAGATCAAGAACACTCGCCAACAGAATATCCAACTGTATCGAGTTGTCAAAGCAGGCCAACTCCTTCAGCAGGGCAAGTGGCTCACTAGGGAACAAGTTCAGCAGAAGTTTCCTCATCTCATGGAGGAACTCAACGCAATGGAGACCATTGCTTCCTAAGGGGGAAGGAATGATCCAGGTGGATATTGGTGGCCACCTGCC
Source organism: Pinus tabuliformis (assembly GCA_031772625.1). Lineage (NCBI taxonomy): Eukaryota > Viridiplantae > Streptophyta > Pinopsida > Pinales > Pinaceae > Pinus > Pinus tabuliformis. Next base: position 8,178,922 of record CM062817.1, read on the forward strand.
AAGTCCACCTGGACCCCCACCATTGTCTTTCTCAGCATTTTCAGTTTCCTTAATTGTAGCACAACTTACTATTTTTAGCAGTTTTTCGGGTCCTGAACTTCCGGAGCCGTTTTGAGGCCCTAAACGACGTTTTTTGGGGAATCCAAGGGCAACATTGGTCCATGGAATGGACCGATGTTGCCGGTTCCAACAATGATAGTGCTCGGATAGATCTTTCTAATGAGCTATTGTACGCGTCAAACAGAGATCATATGCCAAAGTTACGACCCCGGGAAGTTGATGTACCAACTTACCCCCAAACGGGGCCCATAGTTTTGGCGTTTCATCTCCTAGGATTAGGTTTTGGAATGTTAAGGGTCTTCCATTGTTTCTCAACAATAAATAGGCCTTCGAGCCTCATTGTAACACAATTTAGAGGCATGTAACCATCACATCTCTTCTCAGAGATAAGCTACCATCGCCCTAGCTGGTTTATTTCTATTTTTGATTGTAAGAATATTTCAGTATTTTCCATTAATGAAATGAAGTATTATTTCCGATGCATCTTTATGTCTATGGTTATCTCTGTAATTTGTTGCGTTCCTGTTTAAATCCGGATCACTGGGTCACCTTTGTGTTCCTGCAAGCGAGTGTGCCAAGATGATTTGGGAAGCACACTACAGTCGGGCTGCAGGGCATTTCGGGGTCGACAAAACAGTGGCAGTACTGAAAAATTATTTCTATTGGCCGAATCTTCGACAGGATGTTGGGAAGTACATCAGATCATGTACTGCCTATGCCATTGCCAAACCGACCATCAAGAAGCACGGCCTCTATACCCCGTTGCCTACACCTAGTCGAACTTGGGAATCCATCTCCATGGATTACATGTCTGGCCTTCCTTCCACTAAGCATGGAAATGACTGTGTTTTTGTGGTCATCGACAGGTTCTCGAAGATGGCCATTATGGCAGCCTGCAAGAAGAATATCACAGCAGAAGCCAATGCTAAACTCTTCTTTGAACGAGTGTGGGTGCACTTTGGGATCCCATAGTCTATCATCTCAGATCGGGACAGTCGGTTTCTCAGCACATTTTGGTCCAGTCTCTGGTCAATGCTGGACACCAAACTCACGAAGTCCACAACCTTCCATCCTCAAACTGATGGCCAGACAGAGGTTGTCAATAGAATGATTGTGCACAATCTGCGCATGTATAACTCAAAGCATCCATGCACATGGGACGAGAGCCTCCCCTATGTTCAGCACAACTACAACCGAGCTCTTCACAGCTCCATTGGCCATAGCCCTTTTCAAGTGGGTTTGTGATTCCAACCACTATGCCACATTGATGTGGCCATGCCACTTGCAGCTACTCACATACATTCAGCTCATGTCCAGTCTGAAACTGATAAGGCCACCAGCTTCATTGAGCACATCCAACATATTCGCCAGTAGGTCCATGACATTCTGGAGAAATTAAATGCCAAGTACAAGCAGTGACATGATCAACATCAGGTGCCACACAAGTTTCAGGTGGGCGACAAAGTCTGGTTGCATTTGCAAAAGGAATGCCTTACTAGAGACTATCGGAAACTAATACCACTCCGATATGGTCCTTACACCATTACTAAGGCTATGGGAGACAATGCATTTGAGCTCAGCATTCCCCCATTCCTTGGCCTGCACCCAGTGTTCAATGTTGACCACCTTCGGTCATACTTTCCACCATTGCTAGACACATCCGACATTGTAGAACAGCTCACGCCCACATAATTAAATCCAGATTGCATGGAACAAGTTACAACTGATCGGATCATGGACAGACAGATCAAGAACACTCGCCAACAGAATATCCAACTGTATCGAGTTTTCAAAGCATGCCAACTCCTTCAGCAGGGCAAGTGGCTCACCAGGGAACAAGTTTAGCAAAAGTTTCCTCATCTCATGGAGGAACTCAACGTAATTGGGACCATTGCTTCCTAAGGGGGGAGGAATGATCCAGGTGGATATTGGTGGCCACCTGCCAAGTCCACCTGGACCCCCACCATTTTTTCTCTCAACATTTTCAGTTTTCTTAATTGTAGCACAACTTACTATTTTTAGCGGTTTTTCGGGTCCTGAACCTCTGAAACCATTTTGAGGCCCTAAATGATGTTTTTTGGGAAATCTGGGGCAACATGGGTCCATAGACTGATGTTGCCTCTCAAAGTGGCAGTGATCGAATAGATCTTTCTAACGAGCTATTGTACGCGTCAAACGGAGATCGTATGCCAAAGTTACGACCCTGGGAAGTTGGTGTACCAATTTACCCAAACGGGGCCCACAGTTTGGAATTTCATATTCTAGGGTTAGGTTTTGGAATGTTAAGGGTTTTCCATTGTTTCTTAACAATAAATAGGTCTTCGAGCCTCATTGTAACACAGTTCAGAGGCATGTAGCTGTTAGCTACCTATATCAATAGGTTTCATATTTCATGATTGGCAAAGAAAGTTCCAAATATGCTCTGCTTTGGTGATATAAAGATCCCATATTTCCATGAGAAAACAATGTGTGTATATAGCTTTATGTTGACTCGATTTTGATGGATGGTCCAACAACCTAATCTGGATCATGCCATGTTTTAATTTTCTGTTGTAGAATAGAGAAAGAAGTCTGTCCAAACTGTTTAATCTTGGCAGACCAGTAGCTTAGGTAGAGAATTAAGGTTCCCAACTGCTTAATCTGGGACCTTGGAAGCAATAAGGGTAGTGCTAGATAGACAATCAAAAGAAAAATCCAATGGAAAAGAAAAGGCACATATGGGTCTACAAGTCCAAGTGCACCCTCCAAGAAGAAACAAAAAATGCTAGGCAAGCAGATGGGTAGGTACATGGGGTTGCAGAAATGTCATTCCTTTCCAACTGAATCTTGCTGGTCAAAACAAGGAAAGCATCAATGGATAGAAAAGCTCCTCTTCTCTATCACTTTGTTGTAACACAATGGAGCATGTCTAACTTCCTTTTTCCCTTTCTCATATTCATTACTAACATCCCTACACCAGTGGTGTTCATGAAAGAATTCAAGGTTTTATGTTGGTTCTGGTTTCCTTTAGAGCCACATTTCTTGTCTAAAAATTCTTTTCATTTTGATCTACTTCCTATACTAAGTTGATTTCATACGAAAACTTAGTGTTTCACCCCTTCCCCCACTCTTACTAACCCCTAACTTCTTATTATCTAAATCCCCTATGTTCCCCTTTTCCCTACTATTATAAACACTATGGTGTATAAACCCCAAGCATGCTATAAATACCCCTTCCCCTTGGCACTATAGCCATATGTTCACAGTCAGGGATTAAAGTGACATCCGGTCACTTTAAGAACCCAAACCCTACCCCTTGTCCCTCTTCAGAAATTATCCAAACCATTAACCCCTTCATTTGCTAAAAAAACCTTGTAAAAAACCCCCTTTTACCCATAACCCGCTTTATTTGCAAAAATCATACAAAAACCCACTTTTTCCCGTTTACCCAAAGTCTTAGCGCTATGCGCATTTTTGTAAAAACATTGAAAAAACCATATGAATCGCCAAATTCCCAAAGGTCCCGCCGGGCGCAAATTTCAAAAGAAATATTATTTTAATCCCGCCCGCATCCGTATCATCCGGCCAGCTCAACGATCCGTCGACCGTCGGATCAGGCCCTTTTCATCCGATGGCCCTCGTACATATCGGACCGGCCCCGACGTCCGAACGATACCTTCCGATATCTGTCAGAGGGTGACGTCAAGCCTCTGCCACGCGTCACCCCCACATCGTATCGGAGGTACCTCTGACAATTTCGCTTCCGTATGGAAGGCGGTGCGATATGAAACCGCTAACCACTTCCGGTTTCGGTTAATCCGTCCAGCCTACGTCACTGCCAGCATCACTGCTACGTCAGCGCCGCGTCGGTACGCCCCGTCCACCATTGCTCCACCTGTCTGCCACCTCACCATCCCCGTGGACCTCTCTTATGCCGCCACGTCACCCGATGACGTCATGCTGATGTCATCCGACCTTGACCCCACCTGATGACGTCATGCTGACGTCATCCAAAAAAGGCGCCAATGTTCCAAAAATCCATATTTTGGCCAAAATTTCACGTTTTTGCACTTTTTGCCAAAAACGCTGTTGTTTTTCTGCATGGTTTTTACGTCCAACTGCGCATCAACCTGCTGAACTCGACCTGGAGACCGCTGGCGCGCCATTTCCACCTGCATTCGTGTCCATTGTTCTCTGTATACCAGGTATTTATCCTTGTGAATCCCTCCTACACCTGGTTTCTTCTGTAAATTGCCAAGAAAGCTTAAAACACTGAGAAACTTATAATTCACCGGCAAATCCCCTGTGCCTAGCCCTCATTTACACTCTAAGGTCGAAATTCACTGGCTGAGCCTTGTTTGCCCGAGTTTTTTACCAATAACTGCATTCTGTTCGCGCAATCGCGAAATGGTAACCCAAACTGTACCAATTTGCTGAGAAAAAGAGTTTAAGACCAGACATTTGTCTTATCCATCCTTTAAGCAGTATTTCAATTGCTGCAATTGACCATTTATCCTCTGTCCCTCAGTAATTTACCTTTCTGTTCAAAGAAAACTCTGTGGTGTTGCTCTGCACAGTAACACCAGTTTATAAACGACATAAATCCTAAAAGTAACCATGGATCCACCAGTAGATCCTGTAGCATTGAATATTGCTCCTCTAAATGCCCCTCAGAGACAATTGGAGTGGCAGCCTCTAGCAGACCTGGATTATCAGATAGCAGAAGAAATGCTAATGCACAACAAGTACCACATTCATTTGTTGAATGAGTTGAGGATTAAACATGAGGCTGGAATAGATGTATTGGGGATTTGGGATTCTTTCCTCCCTCTATTCAAACTCCCTCAGGTCAACCAGTTTCCTGACCTGATCCACCTATGTGCTGAATCCTACGACGCCACTCAGAGGGCTGTGATTGACCCTTCAGGCTCAGTTGTTTTCTATGTCACCCCTGAAGCCATCAGAGAGATGCTCCATTTCAAAACTGAGAAGAAGTTAGTCCCTTTATCACTGGCTGATCTGATAAAGCAAATAGCCAAATTGACAGATGCCCAGATCACCAAGCTAAATCAATTATATATTGACTCTGACACAGTGAAGTACCCTCCCATTTCTCATGTTTACCTAAACCAATTGGGCAGGGACCTTGTAGACATGATCAGTCCCATTCTGGGCTATAATTCTATTGAATTTGTTGATGAGACTGTGCTGGTGATGATGCTCATGTTTTCCCCTGGCAAGTCTCCAATCTGCTATGACTATGCCACTTACATATCTGACAAAATACATGAGAAATTGATGAACTTACCAAGAGAAAGGGTGTTCAGATACACCTCCTACATCTACCACTTGATTTTGTATTATCAACATGAGAAGTTCCACTTTGCTATAAAGAGAGTGGATGCACAAGGAAATCTAAGGTCAGTGGTGTATTGGTCCTCTGCCTTCCACTGCAGATCTGTTTTTCCATACACCTATTGTGAATTTATAGACCTCTTCATCCACCCAGCCATGTCTCTGCTCATGAGCTCACCTCCTCCTAGGCTAACTAATGAGATGCAGAGGATTCTTCAGCTGTCCAAGGCATATAGCATCGGGGATTGGTATTATTACCAACACCACACAGTCATCAGAATATATGGGTGTGAGCTGCCCCCATACAGATTGCCCAGATATGTGCCCATGAGATTGTTTGCCCTGGAATACTTCAGGCAATTTGGGAATGCTGATGTGCTGCACTTTTCAAGCAGAGGCAAGAAAGCACAACTCAAGGTCAGAAACCAATTAGGCCACTTCATCTACAACAAAAGGGAGGAAGGTTGGCAAGAAGCCGACATCATGTTAAGATCCCTTGGCCTACAGACCAGTTTCCTTTGGAAACATTATGACCCCAATCACTTAATAACTCTAAGAAGGGTCAAGTATAGGCTGTCTGGTTATGACCATGTAAGGTTTCCCCACATAGAAAAATATGCAAATCAAGCAAAATGGAGGAGGGGAACCTTAGAGGAAGCTGCTACATAAGAAGAATTAAATCAAAGAGCAGTTAGAAATATCCAAAAGATGGCTGACTTGGAGCTTTGTGCACAGGTGTTTACTCTTCCAAGCACCCAAGTGGGAGCAGCTGCATCTTCCTCCACAGCAAATCAGCAAGCGGTTAAAGCTACTGAGTAAAGCTCAAGCAAAGGCAAAGAAAAGGAGATGGAACCAGAACAGCCACCTCATGAGGAGGCACAACAGCAACAACAACGGGTACAACAACAACAAGAGGGGCAGTAAGAGAAAGAGCAGCCATTACAGCAAGAAAAGGCAGCTGAAGCCCCAATTTCCACTGAGGAGCAGGCTCAGGACACAGTGCCTCCTAGGCCAGAAACGACAGTGGAGGCCTCAGTCCTCCAAACCCCACAAAAAGAAGACATAAGCAGAAAGAGTGACAGAGAGACTCCCCTCACAACAACAACGACTCAAGGGGAGAAAAGACACAGAATGAATCCCCTTTCAGAAGAGGAAATGCCTTTGGGGCAATCTTTGGGCATGGGCCCACCAAGTCTGGAGGCCTCAGCAAGTTCCTTCCAGCAGGAACAAGAGAGGATGATGGGAGGAGAAGTCAGCTCCTCAAGCCAGCAGAGAGAAGGTGAACTGAGCATCAAACAACAATTCATTGACATAAAGAGGAGGAATGAGCCAATAAAGATACAACTATATAATCATTTGTTGAAAATGGCTCCCACCAACCAGCAAAGGCTCATGTCTGCATATGATGTTAATGATGGCAAAATGATCATGAGTCACTTCATGCCAACTGCATTGCAGCCACAGTCCCCTTCAGACTACTTGAGGACCAATCTTGAGGTCCTTGCCAAGGACATCCACCCAATGGACAAAATCGAATTGCATAAACAAACGGGTGAGATGGTGTATGCCTCCTTGGCAGACAAGACACTGGATAACTACAGGCTAGAAAATAGCCTAAATAATACAGCTGCCCAACTTGAGTTGGAGAGAGCATCCTCTCAAGCAAAGGATAACAGGATCAGGGCCTTAGAAGATATAATCATAGAGATTGGACATGATCCCAAGGACATCAAGGGCATACAAGAAATATTGAAATTGAGGGATGCATACATGGCAGATTTGAGGAGAAAGATCAAAATCCCAGCAACAATTCACCCTCAAACAGATGAAGTTGCCCAGCTGAGACATGATCAAGATGCCATAGCTTTGCTGGTGTCTTTATATAAACAGCTAATCCAGACTCAAGAAAAGCTGGGTGAATCAGAGGCTGCACAGGCAGCATTGCAAGCATCATTACAGCAAAAGGAAGGAGGTCAATCATCTCAGCCTCCTCCAGAAATAATTAACCTGGAGAAACCTCCTCAGACCACAGCTCCTCCTACTGAAAAGACAGCACCATCTACATCAGCAACTGCACCAACAACAACAGAGCAGGCTCCAAGCCTGGACATGCAGAAGCTCAAGAATGAAATACAAGCCCTGGAAGCCCAAATGGCAGAGCTAAATGAGGCCAGGGAGAGTCTAGCCAAGCTCAATGAGAGGTATGATAAATCCAAGCAGACTGTGGCAGAAAAGGGCAGGGAAATAAAAGCCCTCAAAGACAGGATAAAGGAGCTGGAGAAGGAGCTCAAACTGGATAAAGTGATAGCTGAGCTCAAGACAGTCTTATGGGCCAACATTGGCCAATCCATCACTGACCAATGGCAATATATTGAGACAATTCATGAGCAGTTGGAGCTCATTGCAAAAGCACAGAGGGAAATCCAGAGATCAAGGGCATCTCTAGGCAATATGCCTGAGGTTGCCAATAGAATGATCAATGTGCTTAACAACAGAACACATGCTCAGTTAGCTACTATGGGAATCTCCAATAGGACTGAGACTATTTTATTAGTAAAGAGGGTCCTAACACTAAGAAACCTGGTTCAGACACTAGAGAGAAGGACCCAGGACATGCAGACAGAGGTCAACAGATTCATGGACAAATTTGTGGCATTGCAAAACAGAGGTCTCCCTGGCTTACTGAACAGCGCAGGAAGGCTACTTACACATGAGCAGTATACCAAGAGGGTCAACACATTCACCACAAATCAGATCACTGAAAGGCCCAGCACCTCAGAGGAAACAGGGCCATCTACAGGACAAAGTCTCTACAACAGGGTAGAGAATTTATTCTTTATAATGAATGAAATTAAACACCTGTTTGAAGTGCCTCCCAATTTCTATAAATACACAGAGGTAGATGAGACTTTGGACGCAATTCTTAGACATCAACTGCCCACACAGGAATGGTGGACTATCATGATACAGAAGATACCGTAAATCCAAAGGCTTCCAGCATAGTTTTCAGCAAAAAACATAAGTCATCACCTTCAGAAAAAGTGATGCATACACGGTGGATGAGAGAGGAATGGGCTGAGCCAACTCAGCAGATCATATTCGGCCAACAAAAGCAAGATTGACAGCTAACAGGTAACAGTGCCGAAAGGCTACAGCACAACAACCATAAAGGCACATTTCTAGCATTAAAGCAGAACGTTTAGACCGACTAAGTGGCCTCCAAGGGTCAAAGTATCTCCTGACAGATATAAAGGGCATTCATTTTGTATTAATAGCAGCAGTAATTGCTTTTCTGATATTTTGTAAAAGTTGGTAACGTATTTAATTATCAGATAACTCAGCGGTTCAGATATTTTGGAACCGATTGTATAAATTCCCCCTCGCATAAGCTTGCAGGGGTTGTTGATTTCCTCTTGAAGAGATCCTATGCTGTAATTTATTCATAGTATAATAAAAGAAGTGATGGTATCTCTCAAGTTCTGAGCTGTTTGAATGCGTTCATGGTGTTTGTTAAAAGTTGCAGGATCCCTGTGCATCTCACAATACAATAAGTCTTCTGTAACTCTCTTCATTATGTGTTTCAGTCTTTTACAATCCATACATGTTTCTAAGTTCTAGTATTTAGCAGCAAAGAAAAAGAATAGCTTCAGGTTTTATTCATGAAATACCCTGAGCTCAATCTATGTTGTTAATGAATGTTTTCTTCAGTTATAATCTTGATAAGTGTAATTCTTAATTGCTGCACTTTCAGAATATATCTTTCACAATGACCCTTGTTTCAGGAATTCAAGTTTGCTCCTGTGCAATATACTTCACTTTCACACCACTAGCTTAGTGGAAAATTCTTAATTGCTTTCCATTGGCTAATCATACATCATCACCACAGTTTTAAGTTTGTTTGTTGGAATACCCAATAGGCCCTGCAGTCTGAACACTCCCACTTAAGCATTTCAAACAATTCACAGCTCTAGACTCCATTGCCCAATGAATTACAACTGTCTGAACACTACATCTTAGGTATTGAAAGATATCATTCAACCAATATTCAAACCAAACCCTCACTTCATAACTAGCCTAAAATCCTCACAAAACAGAGATAAATCTTAAAGAGAGAGCCCTCTCTGATTAAAGTTTGGCTAGAGACTGTAATCCAAAGCTTGGTTAGTGGTTACCCCGGCTGTATTCCCTTGGGAGTCATAGGGAACAACCTGGGTGTTAACATAATTGGCGACTCCGTTGGGGACAACTTATTTTTCAACTGTTGTCTGGCTATAGACAGTGGTTCTAAAAATTTGAGCAGTCCCTTGAAATAGTTCAAAAAATATCCTAAAAAAAATCAAAAAACAAGTTCAAAAGTTGGCTCCTAAAAGGGAACCTAGACACACTAGGTCAAACCCTGACCCTAATCCACCAGCTATTTTTGAAAATCCTAATACCATCCCCAAGATCATTAGGAAGTAGCGAGAACAGGAGGCCCTTGCTGACTCAAGTCCTGAGACAGCTCATCCAAACCCTGTTCCAACTCCAATCAAGGTTCTATTTCGGTCTACCCTTGGTTCCCCTAGTTCACCATCCACATCTCAAAGCCCTCCTTTCACACCTACATCCACTGCACATATTCCCTTGACTAACACTCTAGTCTCCACTTTTCCCACTACCCCTGTTATACCAGTCATTCATGCTATCCCAGTCATCCCTGTTAACCCTCTAAATTCTGCAAATATGGCAAACAGATATGCCCCCCTGCAGTTACCTGCCAATGCTCCAGCTCTACCTCAGGACTATCAATCCAATATCTCATATTTTGACTCCACTGGCCCTTTCACAGCAATTCAGCATGCCAGAAGGATGCAAGATCACTTTGAGAACTATGAAATTGATGATGACAGTGTGAGAATGAGAGTCTTTGTTTAGAGCCTCACAGGGGATGTAAGAACTTGGTTTAGATCATTGGTTGCAAATACCATCACAACCCCTGATGACCTTTATCAAGCTTTTACCAATAGATGGGAGAAGAAGAAAGATCCCCTGCACATACTTGGTGAATATGACACAATCAGACAAGGTCCTCAAGAGACCGTGTTGGAGTATTGTGCAAGATTTAATAATGTATATAATGCAATACCACATAATTTAAGACCTCCCCCTGATCTGGCCTTGTACAAATTTCCTGATGGTTTTGACCCTGATATGGCATATCATTTAAAAGAAAGGGCACCTGAGACCCTTGAAGAAGCCCAAAAGGTTGATGTCACAGTAGAGGCTAACCTGATTGCCAAAAGAAACAGGGCAAGATTAGAAAAGAGAACCACCTTCAAAGAAGAACCCTCAGCCTTTGATCAAAAACTGGATGCAATACTCACTGGCATGAAGAGATTGGGGGACAGAGTAGAATCAGTTGAGAGAAAGTCATCATGGGATGCACCACAAAATAACCCTAACAGGAGTCCAAACTTTAGGAGAAATCAAAACCCAAACGTTGGCAAGATTGGTTCTGACCCAGACATAAGACCTCCTTTCCAGGAAAACTATACTGAGGCATCCACTTCGGATGAACAAACAGATGACACCCACATTAACCTGATGGGCCTGAATGATGAGTAGCAAGTTTTTCTAAGTCAAGAGGATCATAAAGATGATGACATTCAGCAATTCCAAACCAGGTCAGGTGAGTCATTTGACTTTAAACAAGGATATGACACAACTGTTTATAAAGTTCATAAACAATATAAGCTAAGAAGTAGAACTATAAATGTGACCCAGCCTGACAAGACAAAGGACACTCCGCAGCCTAAGAAAGCTATTATCACATAACCAAGTGACAAAACTGGTCCAATTACAGATGAGGTAACAGTTGAGGAAATAGCTGTAACTTCTCCCCCAAAACAGCAACCAGTAGAGTCATCACCCTTGCAGCCTAACCCAACTAACATTCCTCAAGAGGTCAGTAACAAGGACAAGCTTCAAGATCAAGACAAGGATCAAGAAGAAAACTTACTAAACAAAGAAAAGGTTGTCACCCACAACACTAAGGTTCAATCTGAAAGACCCTTTGACTTGGAAGCTGAAATTGGCAAACCGAAGGTAGCCATCCCTCTCTCAGAACTAGCCAAGCATGACATCTACAAATAACAAATCAAGAAGTCCCTCCAACTTACTCGTAATAAAGACAATGTCAATGTGTTGGATGATACCCCAGAATTGTTGTTCGGTCCAGAGGTTGATGGAAAGACAGCAGCCACAGGGATCTTACCTTTTTATGTCAGTTTACATGTTCATGATAAGATACTACACAATGCAATGTTTGACTCAGGTGCCTCTCATAACCTGATGCCAAAATCAGTCATGGAAAGGTTGAATCTAGATATTACAAGACCATATAAGGACCTATTCTCATTTGACTCCAGCCAAGTTAAGTGTTTAGGCTTGATAAAAGACTTATGTGTATCCCTGGTCCAATATCCAAATAAAACAATCTTAATGGATGTTGTAGTTGCTGATATCCCACCCAAATATGGGATGCTGTTATCAAGGTCATGGGGAGCTAAACTCCAAGGCTCCTTACAATTAGACATGTCGTACGCAACCATCTCAGTCTTCGGTCAACCCAAGAGGTTATATAGAGAGTCACTGATGAAATACATGGTCAGCAGTGAAGAAAAACCTCAAAATTTCCCCATATATGTTGTCCATTCTGACATAGACTCATACATTCTTTTCAATGACAATACAGGTCTTACAAATCATGATGTTGAAACCAAAACACATAAACAAGATCAGGACATTAATGAACAAGCTACTGCTCTAGAAATCAAGCTAATTCAATCAAGTGATCAGACTGTCCTAGAAGACAAACCAGGTGAAAAACCAGAACTTCAACTTACAATCCCAGATCACAAAGAAATTATTAAATCACCCCTAGAAAAAGAGAACCTATGGTTTCTAGAATTTGATGGGTCAGTCAACAAGTTAGGGGCAGGAGTAGGGGTTTGGATACATAACAAACAAAACAGTCATGCAGAGGGCCGAGCCTATAGGTTAAACTTTAGGTGCACCAACAATATGGCTGAATATGAAGCTCTCTTGCTAGGCCTTAAGCTAGTAAAATCCTTACAAGCCATAAAAGTTTCAATTATGGGAGATTCAGACTTGATTATCCAACAGGTAAAGGGAAATTTTGTTACTAATGATAAAAGACTGAGATCTTATAGATCTGTTGCTGCTGAACTACTGCAGTCCTTCACTCAATTTCAAATTACCAAGATTCCCAGGACTCATAACCTGCATGCTCATAGCTTGGCCACATTTGCAAGCACCTGCAAGTTACCTTTTAAGCCCCATCATTGCTTTACAGTTGAGGTAAAACACAGACCTTCTGTCCCAAACAATGTCAAAGACTGGCAAGTATTTGAAGATGATGCACAGATAAATAATTTCCTGACCTTGCAACAAGAATTTGCAGGACTAAATATTGACACTGAGGGAGCAAGTCAATCACAAATACTTAAAGGAGCAAGTCAATCACAAATACTTGAAAGAGCAAGTCAATCACAAATACGGAGTAAACATAATAACAAGCCAATGTCACCTAAAACAGCAAACCAAATGTTACATCCAACAATGTTTAACAAAGAAAACATACAAGAACTTGGACAAAACAGTTGTGAAGAGATAGCTGATGATGAAGCCGAAGTTATACAATTGAAAGACAATTTTCTTCCAACAGGCTTAGCTCCATTAGAAGACATTTTCGACTCCAATGATGTTCCCAGCAAACCAAAAATCCAGCCCCTCAACACTGCCATAGAAGAGTGTAACATTGGGACTGCTGAACAACCCAAAATAATAAAACTGTCTGCTTCATTACCTCCTGATCAAAAGCCTAAATACATTGACCTCTTCAAGGAGTTCCAGGATGTCTTTGCATGGAGTTATGAGGATTTAAAATCCTATGACACCTCTGTAATTCAACACACTATCCCTCTCAAGCCAGATCAAAAACCCTTTAAGCAAAAATTGAGGAGAATCAATCCTATGCTTCTCCCAGCAATGGAACAAGAGGTACAAAAAATGTTTAAGGCTGGCATCATAGCACCAATCAAATTTTCTGATTGGATTTCAAACTTAGTCCCTACAAGAAAGAAAACTGGTGAAATAAGGCTCTGTGTTGATCTAAGGAACTTAAATCAAGTGTCCTTGAAAGATAATTACCCCTTACCCAAGATGGATCACATCTTGCAGAGAGTAGTGGGGGCCTCAAGAATTTCTCTACTTGATGGATTCTCAGGTTTCAACCAGATCCTAGTTCACCCTGATGATCAGGACAAAACAACCTTTACAACCCCTTGGGGAACCTTCAGATATGTGAAAATGCCTTTCGGATTGAAAAATGCAGGGGCTACCTTTCAAAGAGCAATGGATATTGCTTTTGCCAAAGAGATCCATGATTTCCTTGTGGTCTACTTAGATGACCTTACACCATTTTCAAAATCTGACCCTGAACATCTGAAACATCTAAGGCAGATATTCATAACATGTAGGAAATATGGAATTTCCTTAAATCCCAAGAAATCCCTGTTTGGTTTGGAAGAAGGTAAACTGTTGGGTCACATCATTTCAAAGGATGGCATTAGGATCGACCTAGACAGAATCCAAGCCATCTTACAAATGCCTCATCCAAGAAATGTAAAGGATTACAAGCCTTTCTGGGTAAAATCAACTTCCTAAGGATATTTATCCCAAATTTGGCTGAATTAGGCAAATTACTCAATAACATGCTAAAAAAGGATTCAAAAGTAAAATGGACAGTAGAAGCAAATCAAGCTTTTGAAGGTATCAAACTAGCCCTCACCCAAACCCCAGTCTTAACCAACCCTCAATTTGATAGGGAATTTATCATATTTTCCTTTGCTTCCCAACACACAATTGCTGCTGTCTTATTACAGAAAGATGACCAAGGAAATGAAAAACCTATTGCTTTTTTTAGTAGAGCTCTTAGAGATGCACCCCTGAAATACCAAATCATGGAAAAACAAGCATATGCTTTGGTCAAAGCCATTAAAGACTTTAGGATTTACATCCTTTACTCCCATGTTATAGCTTATGTGCCAAGTCCCATCATAAAAGACATACTTACTCAAGAAAATTTAGAGGGCAGAAGAGGAAAATGGATTGCCAACATCTTGGAATTTGACATTGAAATAAAACCTACAAAACTAATAAAAGGGCAAGGTTTGGCCAAACTGATGACAGAAGCAAACTTCCAAGCCCTAGACATAAACCAGCTGGACAATGAACCGGAGCTGGCGACTCCAAAGATCAATGTAGCCTTTGAACAATCCCCTTGGTATTCTGATATATGTTATGTGTTACAAAACCTGTGTGCTCCACCAGGACTGTCCAGAACTAAATGTAGGTTCCTAAAAATGAAAGCTTCAAAATTTTGTGTTATGAATGGCAATTTGCTTTGGAAAAACCATGAGGGTATACTGTTAAGCTGCTTAATTGAGAATGAGACTAACAATGTCACCAAAGAATTTCATGCACGTGACTGTGGTGGACACTTGTATTGGAAGTCCACTGTGGATAAAATACTGAGGGCTGGTTACTATTGGCCCACTGTTTTCTCTGATGTCAAGAAATTCACCACCTCATGTCATAAATGTCAAGTGTTTGAGGGAAAGAGAAAGTTACTACCACTTCCTTTGAGGCCTATTGCAACAGAGAGACCTTTTCAACAATGGGGCTTGGATTTCATTGGGGAAATTCACCCTTCATCTTCAGGCCAACATAGATGGATTCTAATAGCTACAGACTACTTTACTAAATGGATTGAAGCTGTTCCATGCAGACAAGCAAATGATTCCACTATCATTCAGTTCCTTGAGACCAATATTCTTTCTAGATTTGGTTGTCCTGATAAAATAATAACAGAAAATGCTGCTGCCTTCAGATCTAAGAAGATGGTGAATTTCTGTCACAAATTTCACATTACCTTGGGCCATTCTACTGCATATTATCCCCAAGGAAATGGCCTTGCTGAATCATCAAACAAAAGCCTTGTGAACATCATAAAGAAGGTATTGGAAGAAAATAAGAAGAATTGGCATAAGAAGCTTGTGAATGCCTTATGGGCAGATAGACTAACAACCAAAAGATCAATTGGGGTCAGCCCATATGAGCTAGTCTATGGATTAGAGGCCAAATTCCCTTCATCACTAGGGATCCCTGTTATGAAACTACTTCAAGAGACTCAAGCTGAGCCCAATGATATGCAAAGGAGGGTAAATCAAATTATATGTTTATAGCAAACTAGAGACCAAGTTTACAGCAGAGTTCAAGTTTTGCAAGAAAAGTTAAAGAAAGCCTTTGACAGAAGGACCAAGGCAGAAGATTTTAATGTTAGAGACAAAGTCCTCAAGTGGGATTCAAGAAGAGAAGATAATGGAAAACATGGAAAATTTGATTCCCTTTGGAGAGGACCATTTGCTGTTCAAGCAGTACAAGGAAATAATACTTACTTCCTTAAAAGTCTTAATGAAACTGATTTGGATGAAGGTCCTGTGAATGGCAGGATGTTGAAGCACTATTTTGACTACCATCCATAAGTGCAACCTGAGGTTCCCTTGTACATATCCAGGTGTATATATTACTTTCTGTTAAATATGTAAAAATGCAGTTTCTTAAGTTTATAAGGTATCAGCATAAGGCAAATAAGTTCAAAGATTTACCAAGATGGGAAGAGCACAAGTTTGGCATTTCAAAGCAACATACTTCAAACTTTGGTAAAAGCAGTCAAGGGCCCAAGGAATTCTGACCTGCTGTTCTTGGCCTTTAAAATGGAAAAGCCATCCCCATGTGGAGCCACTGTTAGCTACCTATATCAATAGGTTTCATATTTCATGATTGGCAAAGAAAGTTCCAAATATGCTCTTCTTTGGTGATACAAAGATCCCATATTTCCATGAGAAAACAATGTGTGTATATAGCTTTATGTTGACTCAATTTTGATGGATGGTCCAACAGCCTAATCTGGATCATGCCATGTTTCAATTTTCTGTTGTAGAATAGAGAAAGAAGTCTATCCAAACTGTTTAATCTTGGCAGACCAGTAGCTTAGGTAGAGAATTAAGGTTCCCAACTGCTTAATCTGGGACCTTGGAAGCAATAAGGGTAGTGCTAGATAGACAATCAAAAGAAAAAGCCAATGGAAAAGAAAAGGCACATATGGGTCTGCAAGTCCAAGTGCACCCTCCAAGAAGAAACAAAAAATGCTAGGCAAGCAGATGGGTAGGTAGATGGGGTTGCAGAAATGTCATTCCTTTCCAACTGAATCTTGCTGGTCAAAACAAGGAAAGCATCAATGGATAGAAAAGATCCTCTTCTCTATCACTTTGTTGTAACACAATGGAGCATGTCTAACTTCCTTTTTCCCTTTCTCATATTCATTACTAACATCCCTACACCAGTGGTGTTCATGAAAGAATTCAAGGTTTTATGTTGGTTCTGGTTTCCTTTAGAGCCACATTTCTTGTCTAAAAATTCTTTTCATTTTGATCTACTTCCTATACTAAGTTGATTTCATACGAAAACTTAGTGTTTCACCCCTTCCCCACTCTTACTAACCCCTAACTTCTTATTATCTAAATCCCCTATGTTCCCCTTTTCCCTACTATTATAAACACTATGGTGTATAAACCCCAAGCATGCTATAAATACCCCTTCCCCTTGGCACTATAGCCATATGTTCACAGTCAGGGATTAAAGTGACATCCGGTCACTTTAAGAACCCAAACCCTACCCCTTGTCCCCCTTCAGAAATTATCCAAACCATTAACCCCTTCATTTGCTAAAAAAACCTTGTAAAAAACCCCTTTTTACCCATAACTCGCTTTATTTGCAAAAATCATGCAAAAACCCACTTTTTCCCGTTTACCCAAAGTCTTAGCGCTATGCGCATTTTTGTAAAAACATTGAAAAAACCATATGAATCGCCAAATTCCCAAAGGTCCCGCCGGGCGCAAATTTCAAAAGAAATATTATTTTAATCCCGCCCGCATCCGTATCGTCCGGCCAGCTCAACGATCCGTCGACCGTCGGATCAAGCCCTTTTCATCCGACGTCCCTCGTACATATTGGACCGGCCCCGATGTCCGAAAGATACCTTCCGATATCTGTCAGAGGGTGACGTCAGGCCTCTGCCACGCGTCACCCCCACATCGTATCGGAGGTACCTCTCACAATTCTGCTTCCGTATGGAAGGCGGTGCGATATGAAACCGCTAACCACTTCCGGTTTCGGTTAATCCGTCCGGCCTACGTCACTGCCAGCATCACTGCTACGTCAGCGCCACGTCGGTACGCCCCGTCCGCCATTGCTCCACCTGTCTGCCACTTCACCATCCCCGTGGACCTCTCTTATGCCGCCACGTCACTCGATGACGTCATGCTGACGTCATCCGACCTTGACCCCACCTGATGACGTCATGCTGACGTCATCCAAAAAAGGCGCCAATGTTCCAAAAATCCATATTTTGGCCAAAATTTCGCGTTTTTGCACTTTTTGCCAAAAACGCTTTTGTTTTTCTGCATGGTTTTTACGTCCAACTGCGCACCAACCTGCTGAACTCAACCTGGAGACCGCTGGAGCGCCATTTCCACCTGTATTCGTGTCCATTGTTCTCTGTATACCAAGTATTTATCCTTGTGAATCCCTCCTACACTTGGTTTCGTCTGTAAATTGGCAAGAAAGCTTAAAACACTGAGAAATTTATAATTCACCAGCAAATCCCCTGTGCCTAGCCCCCATTTACACTCTAAGGTCGAAATTCACCGGTTGAGCCTTGTTTGCCCGAGTATTTTACCAATAACTGCATTCTGTTCGCGCAATCGCGAAATGGTAACCCAAACTGTACCAATTTGCTGAGAAAAAGAGTTTAAGACCAGACATTTGTCTTATCCATCCTTTAAGCAGTATTTCAATTGCTGCAATTGACCATTTATCCTCTGTCCCTCAGTAATTTACCTTTCTGTTCAAAGAAAACTCTGTGGTGTTGCTCTGCACAGTAACACCAGTTTATAAATGACATAAATCCTAAAAGTAACCATGGATCCACCAGTAGCTCTTGTAGCGTTGAATATTGCTCCTCTAAATGCCCCTCAGAGACAATTGGAGTGGCAGCCTCTAGCAGACCTGGATTATCAGATAGGAGAAGAAATTCTAATGCACAACAAGTACCACATTCATTTGTTGAATGAGTTGAGGATTAAACATGAGGCTGGAACAGATGTATTGGGCATTTGGGACTCTTTCCTCCCTCTACTCAAACTCCCTCCGGTCAACCAGTTTCCTAACCTGATCCACCTATGTGCTGAATCCTACGACACCACTCAGAGGGCTGTGATTGACCCTTCAGGCTCAGTTGTTTTCTATGTCACCCCTGAAGCCATCAGAGAGATGCTCCATTTCAAAACTGAGAAGAAGTTAGTCCCTTTATCACTGGCTGATCTGATAAAGCAAGGAGCCAAATTGACAGATGCCCAGATCACCAAGCTAAATCAATTATATATTGACTCTGACACAGTGAAGTACCCTCCCATTTCTCATGTTTACCTAAACCAATTGGGCAGGGACCTTGTAGACATGATCAGTCCCATTCTGGGCTATAATTCTATTGAATTTGTTGATGAGACTGTGCTGGTGATGATGCTCATGTTTGCCCCTGGCAAGTCTCCAATCTGCTATGACTATGCCACTTACATATCTGACAAAATACATGAGAAATTGATGAACTTACCAAGAGAAAGGGTGTTCAGATACACCTCCTACATCTACCACTTGATTTTGTATTATCAACATGAGAAGTTCCACTTTGCTATAAAGAGAGTGGATGCACAAGGAAATCTAAGGTCAGTGGTGTATTGGTCCTCTGCCTTCCACTGCAGATCTGTTTTTCCATACACCTATTGTGAATTTATAGACCTCTTCATCCACCCAGCCATGTCTCTGCTCATGAGCTCACCTCCTCCTAGGCTAACTAATGAGATGCAGAGGATTCTTCAGCTGTCCAAGGCATATAGCATCGGGGATTGGTATTATTACCAACACCACACAGTCATCAGAATATATGGGTGTGAGCTGCCCCCATACAGATTGCCCAGATATGTGCCCATGAGATTGTTTGCCCTGGAATACTTCAGGCAATTTGGGAATGCTGATGTGCTGCACTTTTCAAGCAGAGGCAAGAAAGCACAACTCAAGGTCAGAAACCAATTAGGCCACTTCATCTACAACAAAAGGGAGGAAGGTTGGCAAGAAGCCGACATCATGTTAAGATCCCTTGGCCTACAGACCAGTTTCCTTTGGAAACATTATGACCCCAGTCACTTAATAACTCTAAGAAGGGTCAAGTATAGGATGTCTGGTTATGACCATGTAAGGTTGCCCCACATAGAAAAATATGCAAATCAAGCAAAATGGAGGAGGGGAACCTTAGAGGAAGCTGCTAAACAAGAAGAATTAAATAAAAGAGCAGTTAGAAATATTCAAAAGATGGCTGACTTGGAGCTTTGTGCACAGGTGTTTACTCTTCCAAGCACTCAAGTGGGAGCAGTTGCATCTTCCTCCACAGCAAATCAGCAAGCGGTTAAAGCTACTGAGCAAACCTCAAGCAAAGGCAAAGAAAAGGAGATGGAACCAGAACAGCCACCTCATGAGGAGGCACAGCAGCAACAACAACAGGTACAACAACAACAAGAGGGGCAGCAAGAGAAAGAACAGCCATTACAGCAAGAAAAGGCAGCTGAAGCCCTAATTTCCACTGAGCAGCAGGCTCAGGACACAGTGCCTCCTAGGCCAGAAACGACAGTGGAAGCCTCAGTCCTTCAAACCCCACAAAAAGAAGACATAAGCAGAAAGAGGGACAGAGAGACTCCCCTCACAACAACAACGACTCAAGGGGAGAAAAGACACAAAATGAATCCCCTTTCAGAAGAGGAAATGCCTTTGGGGCAATCTTTGGGCATGTGCCCACCAAGTCTGGAGGCCTCAGCAAGTTCCTTCCAGCAGGAACAAGAGAGGATGATGGGAGGAGAAGTCAGCTCCTCAAGCCAACAAAGAGAAGGTGAACTGAGCATCAAATAGCAGTTCATTGACATAAAGAGGAGGAATGAGCCAATAAAGATACAACTATATAATAATTTGTTGAAAATGGCTCCCACCAACCAGCAAAGGCTCATGTCTGCATATGATGTTAATGAAGGCAAAATGATCGTGAGTCACTTCATGCCAACTGCATTGCAGCCACAGTCCCCTTCAGACTACTTGAGGACCAATCTTGAGGTCCTTGCCAAGGACATCCACCCAATGGACAAAATCGAATTGCATAAACAAACGGGTGAGATGGTGTATGCCTCCTTGGCAGACAAGACACTGGATAACTACAGGCTAGAAAATAGCCTAAATAATACAGCTGCCCAACTTGAGTTGGAGAGAGCATCCTCTCAAGCAAAGGATAACAGGATCAGGGCCTTAGAAGATATAATCATAGAGATTGGACATGATCCCAAGGACATCAAGGGCATACAAGAAATATTGAAATTGAGGGATGCAGACATGGTAGCTTTGAGGAGAAATATCAAAATCCCAGCAACAATTCACCCTAAAACAGATGAATTTGCCCAGCTGAGACATGATCAAGATGCCACAACTTTGCTGGTGTCTTTATATAAACAACTAATCCAGACTCAAGAAAAACTGGGTGAATCAGAGGCTGCATAGGCAGCATTGCAAGCATCATTACAACAAAAGGAAGGAGGTCAATCATCTCAGCCTCCTCCAGAAATAATTAACCTAGAGGAACCTCCTCAGACCACAACTCCTCCTACTGAAAAGACAACACCATCTACATCAGCAACTGCACCAACAACAACAGAGCAGGCTCCAAGCCTGGACATGCAGAAGCTCAAGAATGAAATACAAGCCCTGGAAGCCCAAATGGCAGAGCTAAATGAGGCCAGGGAGAGTCTAGCCAAGCTCAATGAGAGGTATCATAAATCCAAGCAGACTGTGGCAGAAAAGGGCAGGGAAATAAAAGCCCTCAAAGACAGGATAAAGGAGTTGGAGAAGGAGCTCACACTGGATAAAGTGACAGCTGAGCTCAAGACAGTCTTATGGGTCAACATTGGCCAATCCATCATTGACCAATGGCAATATATTGAGACAATTCATGAGCAGTTGGAGCTCATTGCAAAAGCACAGAGGGAAATCCAGAGATCAAGGGCATCTCTAGGCAATATGCCTGAGGTGGCCAATAGAATGATCAATGTGCTTAACAACAGAACAAGTGCTCAGTTAGCTACTATGGGAATCTCCAATAGGACTGAGACTGTTTTATTAGTAAAGAGGGTCCTAACACTAAGAAACCTGGTGCAGACACTAGAGAGAAGGACCCAGGACATGCAGACAGAGGTCAACAAATTCATGGACAAATTTGTGGCATTGCAAAACAGAGGTCTCCCTGGCTTATTGAACAGCGCAGGAAGGCTACTTACACATGAGTAGTATGCCAAGAGGGTCAACACATTCGCCACAAATCAGATCACTGAAAGGCCCAGCACCTCAGAGGAAACAGGGCCAGCTACAGGACAAAGTCTCTACAATAGGGTAGAGAATTTATTCTTTATAATGAATGAAATTAAACACCTGTTTGAAGTGCCTCCCAATTTCTATAAATACATAGAGGTAGATGAGACTTTGGATGCAATTCTTAGACATCAACTGCCCACACAGGAATGGTGGACTAGCATGATATAGAAGATACTGTAAATCCAAAGGCTTCCAGCACAGTTTTAAGCAAAAAACATAAGTCATCACCTTCAGAAAGAGTGATGCATACACGGTGGATGAGAGAGGAATGGGCTGAGCCAACTCAGCAGATCATATTCGACCAACAAAAGCAAGATAGACAGCTAACAGGTAACAGTGCCAAAAAGCTACAACACAACAGCCATAAAGGCACATTTCCAGCATTAAAGCAGAACGTTCAGATCGACTAAGTGGCCTCCAAGGGTCAAAGTATCTCCTGACAGATATAAAGGGCATTCATTTTGTATTAATAGCAGCAGTAACTACTTTTCTGATATTTTGTAAAAGTTGGTAACATATTTAATTATCAGATAACTCAGCGGTTCAGATATTTTGGAACCGATTGTATAAATTCCCCCTCGCATAAGCTTGCAGGGGTTGTTGATTTCCTCTTGAAGAGATCCTATGCTGTAATTTATTCAGAGTATAATAAAAGAAGTGATGGAATCTCTCAAGTTCTGAGCTGTTTGAATGCATTCATGGTGTTTGTTAAAAGTTGCAGGATCCCTGTGCATCTCACAATACAATAAGTCTTCTGTAACTCTCTTCGTTATGTGTTTCAGTCTTTTACAATCCATACATGTTTCTAAGTTCTAGTATTTAGCAGCAAAGAAAAAGAATAGCTTCAGGTTTTATTCATGAAATACCCTGAGCTCAATCTATGTTGTTAATGAATGTTTTCTTCAGTTATAATCTTGATAAGTGTAATTCTTAATTTCTGCACTTTCAGAATATATCTTTCACAATGACCCTTGTTTCAGGAATTCAAGTTTGCTCCTGTGCAATATACTTCACTTTCACACCACTAGCTTAGTGGAAAATTCTTAATTGCTTTCCATTGGCTAATCATACATCATCACCACAGTTTTAAGTTTGTTTGTTGGAATACCCAATAGGCCCTGCAGTCTGAAAACTCCCACTTAAGAATTTCAAACAATTCACAGCTCTAGACTCCATTGCCCAATGAATTACAACTGTCTGAACACTACATCTTAGGTATTGAAAGATATCATTCAACCAATATTCAAACCAAACCCTCACTTCATAACTAGCCTAAAATCCTCACAAAACAGAGATAAATCTTAAAGAGAGAGCCCTCTCTGATTACAGTTTGGCTAGAGACTGTAATCCAAAGCTTGGTTAGTGGTTACCCCGGCCGTATTCCCTTGGGAGTCATAGGGAACAACCTGGGTGTTAACAGTAGCCACCAAATCTCTTCTCAGAGATAAGCTACCATCGCCCTAGCTGGTTTATTTCCATTTCTGTTTGTAAGCATATTTCAGTATTTTCCATTAATGAAATGAAGTATTATTTCCACTGCATCTTTGTGTATATGGTTATCTCTGTAATTTGTTGTGTTCCTGTTTAAATCCGGATCACACAATGAAATTTTAACATTGGGACCTTGTGGACAACGAAAATTTCTCACACTTATACATGGAGAGCCTCCTGAAGCAGAGCACGGAGGAGTCAGTCACAAAACTAGAGCCGCAGAAATGGTTACGCAGTGTGGAGAAGGCCGGATTACTTCATCTGCTATGGATTCCACACTTTCACCACATGCCTATCGCTATTTTCATTATCAGGCAGCTCCTTTGCCTAGTGCACGATGGGTACTTATGGCTGGAGGAGCCTATTCCCATCAAGGTGGATCTCATCCATAGGATTTCTTGGCTCCCCTATAAGGGAAAGGACCCCACGGCGATAGTAGGAAAAAATGGAAATTTGGCGCTTGCAGAGGCCATGAAGAGAAAATACAAACAGGAGAAGAAAAATAGGGGTTACGCAATTCGCATCATCAAAGATAAAGGGGTTCACGTAGCCACTAAACTTCTGGTCAGGAAGGTAATGATAAAATACCACGGAGATGAGGTACGAGCACCGGTAGTTACGCTGGCAGAACAATGTACAGAGGGGGTCGAATTTAACTAGGTCGAGTTCCTCTACGAGGAGTTCTTGACCAACTACAATGAAGCCTAGGAGCAGGGCAAGACCTTCTAATACACGTGGTTTCTCTTGTCCATTTTATTGGTAACAGGGGAACTGCCCGAGGACAGTCAGTTCCCCAACATTGAACAGGACCTTACTACATGCCACAAAGTATGCATCGCTCTGGGCCACCAAGGACACAAAGCGGATTCGCAAGACAAAGATCTTCTGGGTGCTCATGGAGGTGAACATCCGGATGTGGATCAATAGACAGCCACACCTGTCCCCCATAGTGTACAACAGTCTGTGAAGCTTTGTAGACTTCATGGCAGACATGCATAATGTGTACATCAAGGCATGTAAGGACCTAGCGCAGCAATGGAGCAAGCTCCCCTTCATCGCCATTGATGCTACAATCTTTTCAATTCTAGAATCATGGCCCCCCAAGTGGTGCACCATGGATCTAATGGAGCTAGATAGAATAGAATCACAAAAGAAAAAGGATGAAGCCAAGTTGTGGGTCACAAAGTTAGCTGAGAAAAAGTGCAATGAAAAAGCGGCTGTGGAGGTAAGGGTTGTCTGTGAGGTAGTAAGGGCAGCCACGGAGCATACAATGGTCATCGAAGAACCAGTACCAGTGCAAGAAACAAGGGCCACCATAATGCAGGACGAAGAGGGTTGGGACTTGTCTATGGGACAGGAAGCAGAGGACATAGAAGAAGGTGCGGACCTGGGCATGAATTCCACCTAGCTGAAAAGGCTGCGTGTCACAGAGAGATCGAGTCCACAGAAAAAGGTCAAGGAATCGAAATTAGCCATCGACCTACTCACTTTAACAGAAGGCAACCTCTACAACATTAGTGACACGGTTCACGAGGTCACCAATGAAGCACACCAAGAAGCCATGTCAAAGCAGCAGATTTTGTTGGGGACCCTAAGGGCATAACTGTAGGAACTATAGGTGTGGCTCCCATAGGAAGGAACCGTAGCCACCTATGGAATAACAAATACATCAATAGCAGAGCAGTTGTTACGTGCAAAGATGGCCAACACCATAGTGCTACCAAACGGAGCACTAACAACGAAGAATGAAGATGATAGAGCCGTGGTGAGCAGGATCAAGGGAATTAGGCTTAATTTGGCTTCCCTTCCATGAAACACATTGTACCAACTGCAGGATGGCATAACAACAAAGCTCCATGCTAGGGAAGGCTGCTCGATTCCAATGATGAGTGAGTGAAAGATCAACATCGAATAACTTAGCCTGCAGTGTGACAAACTGGTGTCACAGAACTAGCATATTGTACAAACAGTTGATGAAGCATGTCGGCAAGTCCCAAAGTTGTCCATCATTGCAAACCTACCAATAGAGATGTGGATCCATTGTCTGGAAAGTGGATTCCGAAGCACACACTAGGAAACAACGTGAGTATAGCTGGAGATGAACCTCCAGATTTCTGAGCTATAGCTAAAGGCGCAACCTTCCACTCCTCCAAAAGTTAGAGAGCAGTGCGTTCGCACAATTCAAACAGGACTGGAAGAAATTGTATGGGCAGTGCAGGACTGTACCAGTATGTTGGACCAACCCTTTGATGTCCTCACATCCTTACAGAAGGACCCCAACATACAACACCTGGAAACAGAGGCATGCGAATTGCAGGAGTAGTATGATAAAGTAAGGGGAATTGCATAGACAGTTTTCCTCACCTAATGGCTGGCAAAGATGCAACAAGCAAGAGTGCTCAAAGAGCAGGTGGATGCCGCTAGACAAAAAGAGGCGCTTCTCAAGGCATGCTTCCAACCATGGATTGATGAGGCCTTCGCCATTACGACTGATATTGAGGGCGAGCTCACACAGATGCAGGGACTCTATGTGCTAAGGCAGGTAGCTGATCCTCACAGAGAAGCATCGAAGAGTGCATGCAGCAGGTCTAACAAACCACAGAACAGTGTGTCGCGGACCTTTGAGCAATATGGGAACAATTGGAGGGGCTCCAAACTAAGGTCGCTACACTAGCCAAGTGACTCAGGACAAGCCACGATGATTGTGTTTGGGGCCTATTGGGCATGGAACCCCCCAACAACATGTTTTGGGGCTTAAATCCTAAGTTTTGGTCAAGGGTTTTGTAAAACTCCACAAATTGCAGGCGCGGAGCGTGAAGTATAGGTTAAGTCATAGGGTTGTCTTCCCTAAAGTATTGTAATGTAATGTAAAGTCATGTCGGCCTACCCATGGTCTGCAGACCATGGGATTGTATAAATAACAGTGAGGCTCTAAGTTGTAAAGAGAGGGAATGAGCGAATTAGAGAGAAGAATATGAATGGTTCGAGCATAGAGTAGGAGCCTAAGTGTATTGGTTCATAGTAGTAGGAAGAGGCTCTCCAGCTGAGTGTGCAAAGGCCTAGTAGAGTTCGCAGCTAAGTGAGCGGACCCCTGTAGCTGACTGCACAGGGAAATGTCGAGTCTGTAATCTTGAACGAAAAATAATAAAGAGAAGTTGATTCCTATTTCGATGTATCGTGTTGTGCATTGCCTTCTTTACATTTATATTGGTTTATTTATCATTCACACTGATATGATTGCTGAATATATTGTAATAATCATTAGTCTTGGACACATAATCTAAGTTATCAGGTAATAACAAATTGAATAAGCAATGAACTTAGGTATTATACGAGTTGTGCCCTGAGTAGGGTTGCGTGGAAGCAGCATCAAACATCCCCAGGGTGTGAAAGCCTGGTTCTAGCACCCTCCCATACTACTTTGAGTGAGACGTTAGCCCGTGCTCCACAAACTGTTGCCGAAAAGGCCAGTAGTACCGGGATTTTGATGGCTAAATCACCTCTGAACCTGGGTCAGGCCCATAGAAGCCAACACATTCTACAGATCTAGATCCATACACCTTGTTTTTATTCTAATTCACAAAAGCATGCTCTACTACTAGCTCATTATGGCTCACTTAGGCCTTATTTGTAATTATATCTATATACATGTGGTCAAAATCTCTCAAGGTTATTGGGCGATTGGCCATAACATACTGTTTTATCCACTATTTTCGGGCTCTCCATTGGGCACCTCCCATTGTGGGTAAGAGATCTAGTGTGGACATCCTTATGGGGTTTCTTCTCAAGCAGAGGAAGAATTCCACACGAATATAGTTAGGGTTTTGAAAAATAAAAAACAATAAAAATATGAAAAATATCTATGGTCAAATATCTTCAAAATTATGATAGTAAAAATCAATAAACATGGAATAGGCCAAAAAGTCTTAATTTCCTGATAAAATTAAAATGTTAGATATGTTCTCAACACTAATCTAATATTCTCAAAAGTAAATCCAATACATACCTCGAAGCAAATTCCTTTGTGGGTGTTGGATGAGAATAGGAGTATATATATTCCTGCTGAGACCCTGAAACATTTTGGTAGATATATTTCTCCACAGACCCTGAAATGTTTTTAAATACTAATACGTGCTAGGTTAGGAACACTAATATACTTTAATATTCTGAAAAGTGAATCCAAGAGGTACTTCAAAAATTATACTCCGTGGATGATGTTCAATCAGAATAGAAATATATATATTCCTTGGGAGATCTTGAAATGCTTTTAAATATAAGAGTAGGGGTACATATATTTTGAGAAGACATTTAAATGTGTTTAAATAGGTTATATTAGAGAGATATTTTTGGCAAAATATAGTTCAAAGTAAATTTATTATTTTAATTAAATTTTATTTAATTATTTTTTATTTATTTAAATATGATTTTTATGTATTTGAAAAAGCCAAAATGTCTAGATAACATAAAATAATAAGCTATTTTATTTATTCTATTGGTGGGGAGAAGGCCTATGGGCTCAAAAAAATAGTTATTAAATCATTTAATGAAGAAGATTGGGCATTGTGTAAAGTGTTTTGAAATGATAAGGTTATCTATGCCAATGATAATAAATATTGTAAAAAAATTAATAATTTTATAAAAGAAATAATATAATAATAAAAAGTAGTTATTGACCCAAAATTTCTTTGTAATCCCACTATAGAGAGACGTTCAAGCCTTAAATGTTAGAAGATGGATGTAAACATTATTTGTATTTAAACTATTTCTATTGTAATTTTTGCTATATTGGTAGATCAAGAGTTGAGGTTGAGATGGATGTAAGTTGGTTACATTCTACATGAATACCATGGTTCAATCCCACCCGAGTACCATGAGTCAATAAAATGAGCCACTTTTTTTTATTATTTTATTTTTATATGGTTATTTTATTTATTTTATTTTATTTGACCTAACTTAAAATGTTTAGTCCGTTACATTAATATTTTTATTTTATTTTATTTTTAAAATTTAATTCAATTTGTTTTTTTAGAGTTTTACTTAGTCAAAATGTTAACCATTACATTAACACAACTCTCATTAATAATCACATAAAAATGTAATAGTTAGAATAAACTTATTGAGAGGCTCATTGTATAATAAAGTATGACGAACATGTGTAAGTATGTCAAGTCCTCAAAGAATAATAAAAATAATTGTGCTCAATGTTACCCAAACCAAATAACCAAAAATAAATATCCATTTAAATAAATAATTAAAAATTAAAAGTAATGCTTACCTTAGTAAAATATTATTTTTAAATGCTAAAAAGGAAAAAGTAATTAAAGGTAATCTAAATAATTCAATTTTTAATATAAAATATCAATAACTATAAATTATTCAAAAATACAATTCAAACAATGAAAAATTAAGATTATGAATTTATGATAATCAGATATATATCAAGTACTAAAAGGGATTAAATTTATTAACATGTACATATTTTTTCAACTTTGAGATTTGGTCCCTTTTGGCTTTTGGTAGGGTGGTTAAAACTAATATAACAACATTGTAAACAACAATATTCACACCTACTTTACTATATATATATTATTAACTTTTAAATAGAATTTGTTAAATAACTTTAAAGATTTAAATGTTGAGTCAATTAATAATAAAAAGTTATAGGTAATAAAAATTATAAAATTCAATCAATTATAATGTTATTTTATTTTTATTAATAAACTAAAGAACAATTGATTAGATAAAGGAAAACCATTTTTTAGATATATATATATATATATATATATATATATATATATATATATATATATATATCCCATTTTTAAGTTGTAAATTAAAATAATGATTTAGTAACCATATTTAAATTTAATTTATAAGCACATAAAAGCTTAATAGTTTGACTATACCAATATTATTAACCATGCATACTCATCCCATTTTATGGTGGATATTATTAACTTCTAAAAAGACTTAGTTACAATACCATTTATGAGTACACATGCACAAAAACCATAATTCATTTCAGAATCAAAATATTTTATGAATTGGACTAAAACATTTGTGGCTAATATGGGATGTTGTGCCATGTATATAGAAATGATAATACATGAAAAGATGATATGGAGAAGCTATATAATCCATAATATAAAGTAAAAATAAAATTTATAAATAAAGTAGTTATGAAATCATTTAATGGAAAATATGAATTATCTTGTGAATTATTTAGAAATGATAATAGAAAATTAATAATTACTTAACGAATAAAGATTAGTTAAGTTTGAAATTGTAAAGAAGAAGATGTATGTTCATATATATATATATATATATATATATATATATATATATATATATATATATAGATATATATATTGTTATTGTAGGACACCTAATCCACTAGGGGTTAAGGTGTCCGAGCTGAAGACTCAAAAAGAGTCCAAGCGGTAGTTGGATTCATAATGTACATCTATGTTAATAAGAAGAGTAAATCACTCTTCTATCATTCATGATTGTTCACACTCATGTGCGCCTAACATGGTATTAGAGCCATGATGTGTGGCCTTCTTAGTAGGTTTCTCAACCCCTAATTGTCTAGTCTTCTTCCTCACCATTTAGGTTTTCTACCATTCAATTCTCTCCCAACTCTAACAACCCTCAAATTTCCTCACCTTTATCGATTCTCCTTCTCCTTGATTAGCCCTCTCTGTTGCATGCAATCTTGTAAATAAATTGAAAAAAAAAAGAAAAATATTTGTACTTTGTCCTCTTTCCTCCCTGCATATCTCCATCGACCCCTCACTATACCACTACCTAGGCCTCGTAATATGGTGTCACACTCGAGTTGCACACCCTGGGTCCGACTCCATTGAGTGAAAAGGAAGAGGGAGTTCGGTGAACATACCTAAGACAATACTAAGGGGAACAATGAGATGACTATCGACATGGATGTGCGATAAGAAAGATGAGTCGAATGAGCTTAGGAAGTATAACTCATGGTTAATTGAGGTTGAAGTCTGAGTAAGGAAGACATATCGATTGACTACGCTTCAATCGCTTGGCATAACACACTCGACTTCGATACCTCCCCACACAAGTGACTCTTCACCTCACTTCCACACCTCCCTTTACACCCTCCCTCTCATGACGCATCTTTACACCCCTCATTGCTCTGAGCCATACCATAGTTGGCTGGATTATACATCCCTTCAGTCCGCATAGATGACTCACCTCCACTGTTACTCATGACCTCGGCTTCTTGACCCTCTCTCTTGAGCCTCAGCCCCATCGGCCTCATGATGCGGGAGCATCTAGCCCAAAAGGAAATTATTGTAAATAATAGAAATAAGGGTCATGCATTAGTTAATTAGATATTCTCAAAATAAATAAGACTAGGAGAGCTTTTAGGCATAAAGGAGTGGATGTGGATCTTTAAGGGATAAGGATAGTTTTCTATTTTAGAACAGAAAAAAAAAAAAAAAAAAAAAAGATGGAATAAAGTTGAAAAGATGCTTTTCCATGTGTATGCATTGCATGTAGAGTTAGAGCTTTTAGTTGAGTGATTTTGGGATTTTTTATCATGCTAAGTTTAATAAATTAAGAAGCCTCAAAGGCATGGAAGGCAAGAAAGAAGTGTGAGGAGTGAGTGTGAGAAGTAAGAAAGTATTCTCCTTGGGAGCCTTCGGGCAGTTTGTAAAAGGGCCATGGATTTGCATATCTGGCCATGAATATAACTGTGTGAATGTTAGTTTTATGTAAATATAAGTATGTCGAATTTGTGTATTGTGGACCTGTTTGTTTGAAGTATCATATAACTGTTCTATTCTTTGAAGTAGTGTATAATGGTTTCCGTTGTTTAATGTGCACTGATGATTCTTGAATTTCCGCCTCTGTTTGTAATTGAAATATCTACCTGGGAGTTACTGCCATCGTTTGAGACTACACCAGCCGAGACTGTGAATTGTCTGTAATAGATTTGTAAGTTGTAAATGGTATTACAGTTACTATGAATGCGTGGAAAAAGACTACAGTTTGACTTCTGCGTTAAAACCAAAAATTGAAGCCATGCTTGAGTGAAAACCTACAGCGGCGGGGGTAAGTGGAGATTGGGATTGTCTGCATATTATATGCTGTGTTAATTTGCACCAGAACCACGGCGTAAACAAGTTCTATAATTGGGAGCGATGTAATATAATTTACAACGTTTGTGCAGCTTTTAATTGTATCAACCACCGCCGAGTTATATAGCCATCGATTGAAGGAGCAGAGGCATTCAAATGCCTTATCTATGAAATATGTATTGGAGCAAAAGTATGGCGAGAGGTATGAATACGCCTGCGTGATCCATATATGAGCTTTGTGTAGACCAACGATATACATTGAATGCGCATGTTTAACAGTCAATTGAAGGTTCGCCGGTGCTAATTTACAACAGTGACAATTATTTATATATACATATATGCCTGCGGATGCGTAGAAGGGTTGGGAATCATTTGGATACATGTGGTTGGTTCTTAATTTGCGCATGAATCCATTTTAATATGTTCTTTTAAAGAGCGCTCGTATTTTGTGCTTTGCTGTTTTGAAATCGGTTTAGCTATAAAGAATTTGAGGAGAGAATTGGTTGGATAGAGGCCATGTTTTAAAGATCCTGGAAGAGCGGCCTGGAGTGGCTGGGCTGCATCAGATGGTATCAGAGCTAGAATAATTCTGGTTGAAGATTCAAGTTTTTTTTAAGTTCAGTTAATTGCATGCGATTGAATGAATGTTAGATTTTTGAACTGATGAATATTGCAGCACAGAGATGCAGTGTGGATGAGGAAGTGAAACAAGATCAACAGGATCTTGAAAGGTGAGCTGAAAGGTATTATTTGTCTCTGGTTTAAAGGTTATGCTTGATAATTTGATTTACAGGCATAGTGAAGAAATCTCAGCACGAAGAAGTAGATCACAGCTGGAGTGCAGTGATAAAGGAGTCCAGCAAAGGATTCTAAGTGAATGTGGCAGAACCTAAAGATTCAACAGAGGTTGAATAAAGTTGCAGATGAGAGAAGCTTACAGGAGCAGTAGAGGATGCTCGAAAGGTTCCAGCAGAGGGCCAATGATTACCAAAAGACCAGATCCGGAGGCAAGGATTGGTGAGGTAAGTGGCAGCAAGAGAGTTTGATGTGGTGGAAGCTTCATGCAACTCATAGGTGAGGAACTTATGGCGAAGGAGATGACTACTGAAGGTCATAAAGGAGAGAGCAGAGGTTCAGAAAGAGGCCACAGGAAAAAAGAGAAGAAATATGCCAAGGCGAATGGCATAAGACAGCAGTTGACTGAGGAAGAGTATGAGAAAGAGAAAGTTGAGATAGCAGGTCAACTTGAGTTATTGATGGAGTTGTTATAGGAAAATGAGAAAGACCAGAGATATGGTTTATTGATGAGGAAGAGAGTGAAGTGGCAGAGGCTACAGCAGAGAAGAAATTTACAGATAAGCATGCAGTTAACAGAGGAGAAGATCATTGATGATTTCTTGAGTTATTGGGAAAATCCAGATCAGATGGATAATGTAAAACCATGTATTTTTGTAGCTGACAATTGTGGTGTGATGACAGGTTTTACTGAGGAGGATGTGCAACCTTGTGCAACTGTTACAGCACAAGAGGAAGTTCGTATGGATGCAGAAGAAGTGGATCAGTCTGTAGCATGGATAAATAAAGCAACAGTTGAGTCTGTTAAAACTGGAAGTTTATGTATGAATGCAGGTGATCATGATATGCTTCAGCAATGCTACAGAGAAATTGCATTGTTGGAATATTGGTTAGAGAATCCAAAGTATGACAAGGAGATTGCAACAGATGAAAGAGTTCAATACAATGAACGAGAGCAGAAAGACATTCTGGAGATAGATGATAAGAAGGCGAGACTAGCTGACGGTCTCATGGTAAATGCGAGTCAGCATACTGATGTGCTGACAGAGAAGTTAGGAAGAAACTCAGAGAAGCATATTGAAGTGCTGCCAGAGGAAGCTGAGGAAAAAGTTGCAGATGACATTGCAGATGAAAGTGCAGGTGACAAGCAAACGAATGTTGCAGAGGGACAGGAAGTTTGGGAGGTAGCAACATTCATAGTGACAGCTAGAGCAACACGTGAAGCGACACTTATGATGACAGTTGAGCCAACACTAGCAGCAAAAGAGGCATTGATGCCTTATACCTTTTATTCTAACAATTGTTTTTTGAGTACAGGTCTTACTGAAGAAGCTTGAGAGAATCTGCTAGACAAAGAAATTGAAATGATGAGGCGGATGATGATGAAGGAATTCCGGAAGAGACCAACAGCAGTGAAACAAAAGAGAAGCAGCAAGAGGAAGACAACAGAAGATTGCAAGAGTACAGCTAGTGGAGCAAGGCAGCATAAAATATGGAAACTTGGAGAAGAACAGACAGAAGCAGTGACAAATGGAAAGTTACAGTACAAGATATGGGATCCAGGCAAACATAGAACTGAACACATGATTAGGAGATCATGAAATGTTTCTACCTTGGGAGTATGATGCGGGAGCATCTAGCCCAAAAGGAAATTATTGTAAATAATAGAAATAGGGGTCATGCATTAGTTAATTAGATATTCTCAAAATAAATAAGACTAGGAGAGATTTTAGGCATAAAGGAGTGGATGTGGATCTTTAAGGGATAAGGATAGTTTTCTATTTTAGAACAGAAAGAAAAAAAAAAAAAAAAAAGATGGAATAAAGCTGAAAAGATGCTTTTCCATGTGTATGCATTGCATGTAGAGTTAGAGCTTTTAGTTGAGTGATTTTGGGATTTTTTATCATGCTAAGTTTAATAAATTAAGAAGCCTCAAAGGCATGGAAGGCAAGAAAGAAGTGTGAGGAGTGAGTGTGAGAAGTAAGAAAGTATTCTCCTTGGGAGCCTTCGGGCAGTTTGTAAAAGGGCCATGGATTTGCATATCTGGCCATGAATATAACTGTGTGAATGTTAGTTTTATGTAAATATAAGTATGTCGAATTTGTGTATTGTGGACCTGTTTGTTTGAAGTATCATATAACTGTTCTATTCTTTGAAGTATTGTATAATGGTTTCCGTTGTTTAATGTGCACTGATGATTCTTGAATTTCCGCCTCTGTTTGTAATTGAAATATCTACCTGGGAGTTACTGCCATCGTTTGAGACTACACCAGCCGAGACTGTGAATTGTCTGTAATAGATTTGTAAATTGTAAATGGTATTACAGTTACTATGAATGCATGGAAAAAGACTACAGTTTGACTTCTGCGTTAAAACCAAAAATTGAAGCCATGCTTGAGTGAAAACCTACAGCGGCGGGCGTAAGTGGAGATTGGGATTGTTTGCATATTATATGCTGTGTTAATTTGCACCAGAACCACGGCGTAAACAAGTTCTATAATTGGGAGCGATGTAATATAATTTACAACGTTTGTGCAGCTTTTAATTGTATCGACCACCGCCGAGTTATATAGCCATCGATTGAAGGAGCAGAGGCATGCAGACGCCTTATCTATGAAATATGTGCTGGAGCAAAATTATGGCGAGAGGTATGAATACGCCTGCGTGATCCATATATGAGCTTTGTGTAGACCAGCGATATACATTGAATGCGCATGTTTAACAGTCAATTGAAGGTTCGCCGGTGCTAATTTACAACAGTGACAATTATTTATATATACATATATGCCTGCGGATGCGTAGAAGGGTTGGGAATCATTTGGATACATGTGGTTGGTTCTTAATTTGCACATGAATCCATTTTAATATGTTCTTTTAAAGAGCGCTCGTATTTTGTGCTTTGCTGTTTTGAAATCGGTTTAGCTATAAAGAATTTGAGGAGAGAATTGGTTGGATAGAGGCCATGTTTTAAAGATCCTGGAAGAGAGGCCTGGAGTGGCTGGGCTGCATCACCTCACCAGCCTCAACTTCACATTTTGCCTTTCAGTTGTCATATCTAGCACCTCCCACTTCTTACCATGTTGTGCAACACCCTTACCCTTGGTTATATTGATACCTACAACCCTATGTTTCAAGTTGTGAAATCCATAAGCTATGCAGGAGCTACGCTAAACTAAAATAATATTGCAGCCATTTTAGTTGATCTGAGCTAATCTGTTGTCCGCAAAGAGGTATACTCAATCTAGGCACTCGAAAGCTAAGTTCTTCTTCTAACAACTTCAATGGCTCATTGTCATATTCTATTTGAGGTTGTTGTTTAACATTTTAAATGCTAACTGTTGGATATGAGAATAAGGGCATGATTTCCGAACCTCGACTAAGGGCAGGGATTGTGATAACTTTTAGTGGCATTTCTTATCTTATACTGAAGGTAAAGCGACGAAGAGCATTTAATATCATTGCCACAAGACAAGTTTTTTTTCTGGTATGTGTGTTGAGTAGTGAGTCATGTGTCTTTAGTTGGTAGTCATATCAACAGTTAGTGAATTTACACTGTGAAACCCTTGTAAATTGCAATGTTGAGTTGGTTTATATATGTGCATTGTTTAATAGAGTCATTTCATTATTAAGAGTGAGTTAATGCTACAACAATCATTGCCCATTTTTTTTCTTCATATGCATTAGTTGAGGATGAACCATGACATGTCAATGCATCATATTGATATATAAATAACTCAAATTGTGAGTGGTGTTTGCTTTATTTTCTATAAAAGTCAATAATATATCCCATAAAGTACATTCAAGTTTTAATATATGGAGCATGGTGCATAATAATTTTGTGAATTCAGACATGTGGTATGTTACAGTATATATTGTTTTGATGGCCATATGATGTATGCTGTTACATTTGAAGAGCCTACATCCTTAAGTGATGATATTTTCTTTAAGACATAGCCAATGAGTATTTATTTTCCTCATTATTTTGTGACTCGTTTATTGTTGAAGCTAAGGGTTACGAAAATGGATCAAATTGACTCTTTGTTAGAGTTATTAAGAACTATAATAAGGTCTACTCCTGAAAGCACATTTAAAGTCATCAAATAAATTCTCACATATTCAAACCTCTCTTCAAAATGCACAAGATAAAATTGTTTTTTTGCATCTTGAATGAGAGATATTGCAAGATGAGTTACATAAGCTTAGTTATCATTATGAACCTATTTGTTTAGAACATTAAGATAGACTCCCTTCAACAATAATAAATTATAGATGCAATACCCATTTCATGAGAAAATGTTCATAAAAAGTAAGAAGTTCAGTCTCCACTTCCGAAGTCCATCATCAGACCTTGCGAAGATCTTGTCAACAACAAGCACAAAAATGGTCTTGGATATGACAAGTATGTGTCATTTTATATTCCAGACTATTCCAAGCCAAACTAACTTCAAAGTGTTGGATTTCTTCACAAAGGTTCATCGTCACTTGTCACCTTTTCCTCCTCCTCTACAACAATAGATTATGAAATGCCAACATTATGACAGTGTTGGCCATGTGAAATATCATTTTTATTATCTTCGCTAGTGCAAGAATTGTGGTCATCATATTCATTCTTCAAACAAATGCTTCAAAAATAAACTTGCCCTAAGAACAAAGATTCATCTTGGATGGATATCTTCTTGGAAATGGGCTTCAAAAACCAATAATATATTTCAATCACATGTGAGAATCTCTTCTAGAATATTAAAAGGTCTTCTAGTTGATTTTTCTCCATCATCTCAGCTTGTATCTAACACTGTGGGTAATGATGTTCATATACAAGCTTCAAAACCACATCAAGTGAGCTTGAGTGACAACCTACCATTCACGATTCAAATTTGTAGCCAGAGACAAATCATGCCTTCAATTGGTGGTCAGCCTTAAACCATCTATGCATGGTTGAGATTTCCCTTTTCACATTGAGCTTATCCCTCTTCAAATAACTGGGGACACTTCCTCAAGGAGAAGACTTCAACTTCTTTCCAATTTTGGAACAGTTCCAAGGATTGCATTAAGAATTCTAGAATTGGTGGTCATCCTTAAACCACCTCAAGTTGAGAAATCCCTTTTCATATTGAGGTTCTCCCTTTTTACGCAGGTTACACAACTCTATTTTTTAGGTTAAAGGTCTCCCTCTTCAAAGAATTAAGAGCACTTCCTCTAAGAGAATACTTGAACTTCTTGCAAGTTTTGGAAGATTTCTAGAAATTTCATTAAGCATTTGAGTGTTGGCGGTCATCCTTAAACCACCACCTTGTGCGAACATTTTAGAGAGCGCATTCAAACTAGTGTTCCCATGCATTTTTGCACATTTTGTATTACAAATCTCTTATTGGACTCATACATACCCATTAAAATTAAGGGGCGGAATGTTTGACACCTAATCTGGCAAGGGTTAAGGAGTGGGAACTGAACGGAAAAAGGGATTCCAAGAGACATTGGGATGTGAATCCAATCATAACACCAATGTATTGTAATGTACATCTATGTTAATAAGAAACACAATTCACCTCTCTATCATTCATGATTGTTCACATTCATGTGTGCCTACGAGTTGTATAAGGAATGTAAGTGTTGTGTAATATATTTAAAAGAGATAGTATAGATTTATGAAATGAGCCTAGATCCATTTAACTTCGGATCTATCATATGCAAGAGGGATCAAATCCATCAAGATACAAACCTTTCCTCAAATTATTAATCCAAAGTTATTAAATATACTAATATTTATATTATAATATGTTAATATTAATATATTAATATTAACCTGATGCGGGAGCATGTGACTCAGAGGGGAAAATCTTCCAAATTATTCCAAAAATCCAAAAACATCTAGATGCAAGGGAGTGGGGTCCTTTAGCCTGCAATTTCTATGCTTTCTTAGTTAAAATTAGAATAAATTCTAGCAATAAATCATGTTATTTGTAACAGAGCTTTCCAAGCTTTAAATCATTCTATAAAGCATGCTTTTCTTTGTATCGGATAAGGACCGAGAGGGCCTATCGTTAATGATAAATAAAGAGGCAGTGAAGCTCTCAAGGGAGAGAGGAGAGGAGCGAGTGCCATAGTATTAGTTTAAGAACTGTTCTCTCGGCGTCTCTTATTAATGACTCTATAATATGCATGCATAGATTAGTGGATAGTGCCTTAACATTGTTGAATGGTTCCTATTTCTGCATGCTGCAAATACTGTTGAAATCATCTTCCCTTTCATTTATGCTTATACAGGCTTTTGTTTTATAATTGCGCATACATTTTTGTTTATGCTAAGAACCTTGAAATCTTTCATAAAGTGGCTGTAGCAGACGCGAAATAATATAATTATAAGTTCTTACCCATATCGGGTCCGAACCCATATCGGCGTCGGAGAGAACCTTTGGAACACTTAGTTGTGCACTCCGAATTTCCGGAGCTGATTTGTTATAGAGGCTGGTGTATAAACCTTTTCGGGTCCGAAAGGATCCCATAGTGCAAAACCTCCGACTGAGCCTTCCATATCCGGAGCCGAAGTCATATAAATTACGATATATTTATCGTCGGGTCTGTCATTTCGGAGGTGGGAGAATTGTTAATTGTGGCGACCACCGAAAAGTGGACCCGTCGAAATTATAAAGGCAGTGTATATAAGTGGATTGGGTCCACAGAGGCCTTGAAAGATCCGGACCCGAAACCTTTATAGGGCAGTTCGGAAGGAGGCATCGGGTCCGTTAGTTTGGAGGAGGAGATCATTTGGTTGGAGCGACTGCCGATACATGTATCGGACCCGAACTCAACATAGGGGGAATATATATATATATATATTGTTATAGACATTTTTGTGCCTTACAGCATGGAGCACGAAATGTCAATAATCTGAGGGATCCAAAGTCCCTAAACATGTTGTTCTTACCCTTAGAGGAACAAGGTCAGCAAACCACAGCACTGCAAATCAGTTCTCCACTGAAAAACACTCAAAAACAGGTCAATTTTGGATCAAAGCAGCTGCTCCACTAGGCATTTGCGCTGAAAGTCAAAAGCTCTATGGTGTACCTGCGCTGCATAGCAAGTGCAACAAAGGCTACCTGCGCTGGGTGTACTTTGACATGTGGAGGAATCTTTTCTCAATGTGCCAGTGCCCAGGAAGCTTCCAAAATGACACTTGGATCATAAGATTCGCCTAATGATGAGTTAAAGAGCTTCTAAAACTCCAAGTGGAAGGTAGAAACTCCGAGTGGACTCAAGGACTGAAGAACAACTGGAGTTGAAGAGGACAACAAGTCACACATCAAGCT
Source organism: Pinus tabuliformis (assembly GCA_031772625.1). Taxonomy (NCBI): domain Eukaryota; kingdom Viridiplantae; phylum Streptophyta; class Pinopsida; order Pinales; family Pinaceae; genus Pinus; species Pinus tabuliformis. Next base: position 8,218,667 of record CM062817.1, read on the forward strand.
GACTTATCTTCACTCCAAAACTCTATATAAGGATCTCATCCCATGGGATCTAGAGGGCGAAATTTAGTGCGAAGAATTGCTGTTGGTTTACAGTTGTGAGCATTGGGTGATTGCTTGAGGGAGGTGAAGAAGAGATTTCTCTCTGTCGGGAAGGTGATGCTGGATTGGACCTTTCATGGTTGTATCACCGCCTGAACCTTACTTCCATATATTAATAAAGCATTTGAGGTTCTTCTATTCGCATGTGTTTCGATGATGTATTGTCTTACTTGCGTATTTGATTTATGCTAATCCTTGAATCAGTTATGAATGCATGCTTCTTGTAGTTTCCCTTCTTTGTCTTGTTTGCAGGATCTCGTGTAGCTGGGCCCGTGAAAAGACTTGGAGCTGGGAGCAAGCGGCAAATAGAGGAGATTGGATCGACCATTTGCGCAAGACATCGGTAAGTGGATCTCTTCCTTTTATCTCTTGCATGTCATAAAGAAGTAACTTTAGATAGCTTTTCTTTCAGCTGTTGCTAAGGAACTGTCACCCTTAGAGTGGGTTAGGGTCATTCCGAGTTGGATACTTTCCCCCACAACAGACTGGCGACTCCGCTGGGGAGCGTGTCTTGTTGGTAGCTTGTGTTTCTTGCTATTCATTTCTTAAACAAAGAGAGTACCGAATCGAACTGCATTCGAGTCCTTCGAATGCAAAGTAGAGGGCAGCTACTCTAGCCCAGTGCTGGGCATGTTTATGATTTGAAGAGCTGATCCACAAGGACTCTTTTTAGCTCTTTGTGATAGTGTTCATCTTCCTTTAATCATCCTCTAGTGTATACTTGACTGATAGCCTCTGATTTGGCCAAAAACCATTGGTTTTTGAGCAAACTGTGACCTGGAATCTGAGAGAGACGAGAGTTGTCTCTTCAGTGCAGCTGCAGCAAAGGCTACCTGCACTGCAACGCAGGTCCCGAAGGGGCTACCTGCGCTGCATGTCAGATTAACAGTGCAGCACCTGCGCTGATCCAGTTTTGCCTTGTGCAACTGGGATTCCCCACTGTCTGTTGCCCAGTTTTCAGTATTGTTTTTGCAGCCTGTTGTCAACCTGTATACCCAGCTGAAACTACTTTTTCTTTGCCTTCATTCCGCCTCAGTTGTATGAAGAAACCGTGATTGTTCTTATTGTATTTCTTGCTTTCATTCACAGTTTCCCGTAGCGAATGTGAACTAGTCTTGGTATGACCTCTTGGATCTAGACCTATGAGAAAGTGTCATTGTGATTCTAAGAGCTAGTTTATTGCTGTTCATAGCTTCTTGAGCATTTGCTTTCATTATATGGTTCGAATTTCGGTATTTCTTGTGTTGAAACGAGTGAATCTTAAGGTGTTCTTTTGATTATTGGACAAAAACTTGTTTGCTTTCGCTTGAAATTGAATTCGAAATTATACAACAGCTTTCTTTTTGTAATACATCAACATTAAGGAAGAAGAAAAGAAATACTTGCATTGTGCATGTGCATTTTGACAGTTTGCATGTCGATTTAGGAAAGGTGCATCAGTGTTTGCTCTATGATCTGTTTGAAAAGATGATGTCTTTCTTTTCCTTCAGTAGTTAAGATTTTCATAAGTTGAAAGAATTGAAAAAGCGTGCTTATCATTCTTAGACTGCATTTAGGAGTTGTATAATACATCACGTGGTGATCCATAAAGGCAAACTGCTAAGCAAGATCAACCTAAAAAGAACTGAATTTATCTAACAATGCTTTGAAACATAACGAAACACAGTAGAGGTCTAGGTAGAGACGTGAACCGGCGTCGTTAAACATAGTGACTGTCGATCTCTACGAAGGTGGGTGATTCCTCCTGAGGGACGATAGCACTAATACGGACTTGTGCCCCCGCGTACCGTCGCGTATATTGGGGGACCCCTATAGGAACAAAGCCTTTATCCATAGGAAGCCGTGTCGGCCGCCCTACTGATCGCGATGCAGTGAACACAGCATTCACGAAGATCGACCACTCGTACCGTAAAACGTATTCTGTGCTTTCGCGAAAGGTTTGGCACACCCTCTGCCTAGAACTCCAGAGTAGTTTCTTTTGGCCTTTTTCAAACTCTATAACTGAAAAATTCCATCCGAGCATTTGTCACTTCGGGCTCGTTAATACATCGAAGGAGACTAGAGTCATCTTTGGCTTTTTCTCGACTCTTAAAAAGTGAAAAAGCAAGTTGTGTCTTAAAAAGCGTCTAAAATTAATTCAATTCGAAAACACATTTTACCCTGTGCATTGTTGGTTGATCAAGTAATCTGCAACCGTGGAAGAAAGTCAATCGATGAACCGTCGTTCGCGGAGGCGTACGAGTCAACCGTCTTTGTCTTCGGAATTGAAAACAACCCGGGCAAAGCGATCTCGTTCAACTGGTTCCAAATCTCCTGTCGAAGTTAGAACAAGTGTTTCGACAACATCTGAGGTTCTGGTTACTCCAAACATTTCTGGAAACCCTGCCCCTATTGAAGAAGTTCAACAGCCCCAGAAGGACAATAACACTGATCCTAGTCTGAGAGCAAATACTTGTGTTACTGAATCAGTTCCATCAGTGATCGGTTCAGAGAGTCTTTCTCCTCAAACAACTGTCGCTGTCGAAACAACCCCTTCTTCGGCACCAGAAATATTCTACGGACCTGACGGTCTTCCTCTTCCACCCGGTCTGATCGCAATAGAAGAAATTGTAGAAGATCCGCAAGCAACTACTCCAACACATTTTGGAGCAGGGATCACTCTACTTCCTACTGCATCAGAAGCTAGCCTATCACCCAGAGAAGTTCCTGAAGAATCACTAGGCAATCTATTGGATAGACTCAAAATGTCTGAACAACCGTCGACATCTAGGACTGTGCCGAATGACACAGCGACAGCAGAACTCCCTGCAGTCATTCCGACAATGTTCGCCGGCATACCATCTGTCCCTAACCTTCAACAGCTGGAGGGGGTCCCTTCGGGGGCCATGACGACAGTATGGTCTGTTCCTGTTTGTTCTCCCGGGATAATACCCGGTAACTCCTATGTTGGAACTCAACAAATTGATCCTTTCGGGAATCAGTTTGGGCAATCCGGTCCTCGAGGTGTAATAAATCCTCTCGGTTCCGGACCACCACCGTATGGGGGGCAATATGCTTTTTCATTACCCCCTCCGGGAGGTTACCCATACGGGAGCTCACAACCATACTCAGGTTATACTGGAATAACTACAAGTGGTTGGATACCTATGCTACCCCAGCAACCAAGAGTTGTTTATTCTATGCAACAACAGATGCCTGTGACGAACATCCCGACGACACCAGCAATTGTGACTGTGTCGCAAGTTCAAACGATACCTGTTGCATGTCAACCTCAGTTTTCTCAGGTTGTAATGCAACAACCCTTTGACCCTACAACCCAACCACAATCACCGACTGGCGGGGTGACACAAGCACAAACGGGTACCCTTACCCCTCATCTTGGCCCAGTGGTAAGCATCGCACAACAACCAATGGTATCACAACCATGGTTGGTGCAGTATCAACAACCGCAGTTCCAGCAAGTGTACCAAGGTACCGAGCAGCAAATTTTTGCGAACAATGGACAACCGTACCTACAATACGGTCAAAACCAACCACTCTATGGTGGAGTAGTCCATCAACCGTATCAATCATATTAGCATCAATTACATTATGCTGGTATGCAAAGACCAACTGCTCAGGCGATTCCATCGTATCCTGGGTACGCTTCACCTAACCTGAGTCAACAGCTGCCATTCGTGGCAACTTTGGAGTTACCCGATTTACATCGGTTGACAAACGATCCGATTGCCTACGCCCCTTGGTGGCCAGGGATTCCTCACAAACTTCCCTCGAACATTCCTAAATTCAATGGAAATCCGGGTGAAGACCCGTCGAATCACGTCATGACCTTTCATCTGTGGTGTTCATCGAACACCCTGAATGATGATTCGATAAGACTTCGCCTCTTCCAGAGGACATTGACGGGTCCGGCGGCTAAATGGTATATAGAATTGCCAAGAGCCTCTTTCGACAATTTCAGCTCCTTAGCCACGACTTTCTTAACCCATTTTCAATTACCTATCAGGTATGAAACAGGAACCGAGATACTGACCAACTTCAAACAGACGACAGCTACTCACATATCTGATCATATACATGAGTGGCGTCGCCGTCGTAGGATGGTGAAAACATACGTTCCTGATCAGCTATTAGCCGAATGGTTTATAAAGTCATTACTTCCGGCTATAACGGAAGATGTGGCCAAGGGGGGAGTCGTAACAGAGGAGCAAATCATCGCTCGTGCTCAATATTTAGACTTGGTATATACTCAGTCTGGCACGCTCTATGACAAAATACCTGATGCCCCCAGACCTGAATTTTCAATTCCTCCCCCTCCTAAATCGAATATTGACTCTCATGCCGGAGATGGCGTGATTGGCATTGCAAGCGCGAAGTCGAAAAAGGCTTCACCTCAGAAAGCCCGTAAGACTTCAGATCGAAATGCCCATGAAGAGATTCTTGCTTCGGAAGTAAATTCCATATCAGCAGATAAAGGCAAAGAAACCAATCAACCAGGAAGCAAGAAGAAGCAAAACAAAGGGAAGAAGAAGCAACAGGATGATCCGTCACCTGAAAAAACTTCTTCGAACTCTCCTGAGAAAGGGAAAAAGAAATGGCCCTGTATGATATGTGACGAAGATCACAAGACATCAGAGTGTCCGTACAAAGCTGAACTCAAGAGATTCTTTAAAAGTCCAAAGAACCCAGCTGTGCTGACTGATCCATTTCCCAATCCAGGTCAAAATATGGTTGATAGTGGAAATGCTTCCCCGTCGCAAGTGCTGATGTTGTCGATCTCTAAGCAGAAAAATGATGCTTTGATTTCGACAAGGAACAAAGATTATGGGAATCCGCAACTGTCAAACGAAAAAGGTAAAGATCAACCTAGTAGTTCGACAACAACTTCGACAGAAGTTTTCCCACCCATAATGCCAGAATTAACGATAAAACCACCTAAGGGTGTAGTACACAAGTCGACGTTTAATCCTCGTGCCAGAGGGGCGCAGCATTATAACATAGTAGAAGATTTGGCTCAATCGCCATCCGCTATGTCGACTCTAGAAGTACTACAAAATTGTCCATCCCAAAGGCAGGCATTGTTATCGGCAATAGGGGGGGTTGATCCTAAGGATTACAATCTTGTGTCCTTTGATCACAAAGGGTATGACCCTCAGTTACCAGCTCAACTAGCTTTCCTTATTCAAGTGAAGGCCCTCAACAAAACTGTTCACAGAACAATTATTGATGAGGGGGCATCGACATGTATTATGTCAATGAGCTGCTGGAAAATGCTAGGGTCACCAACCTTGTCGAGATCTTCGACAACACTAAAGGCTTTCGACGGTAAGACATATACCCCTTACGGTATCCTGAGTAACTTGAAAGTTGAACTAGGTGGAAAAACAATAGAGATTGATGTTGAAGTCATAGATGGAAATCTGGATTACAACATCCTACTGGGAAGACCATGGATTTATGCCATGGCAGCTGTTGTGTCGACTTATTTTAGGAAGATCGCATTCCCGTTTGAAGGAGGGATTATGGTCATCGACCAACAGAACTTCCTCCTTAATGGTTCACAAGTTACGGGAAGCATTCCCATGATCCATGAAAGCGACCATTCAATTCAAGATATAGGAGTAGGCCTGTTGAAAGACCCCACGATGATGGGGACTTTCTCGCTACCAAATCATATGTACATAGGAAATGTACCATTGGTGGCTACCTGCAACATGATATCTTCCACGAAGGTCGCAAAAGACAAAGTCATCATGGATCGTGCAGTGGTTTTGCACCCAAGCCCGATCGAAATATTGTAGCAATCAATGTTTCAGGCATGGGAGGCGAGCCCAAATCAACGCTCGTCAAGCGTTTGGGTAGAAAGGTCAGGAGAATGTGGTACCCCTTTGGATCCTTGGTCACGAGTGCATGCAAGTGACGAAGGAATCCTACAGTCAATGTTGATTGAGGGGGCACCATGGGATGATAACCACCATCGTTCCCTTCCTCAGGAAGATACTCAAGGCGACCTATATCACCCTTCAGTATTTGAATTCCTAACAAATACTGTAAATACGGTGGATTCCGAGAGAAGCCTGTCCAATATAGAAGAGACTATAGCCATAAATATCTCGACCAAAACAGACATTGTAGAGAATATTTATATTGGCAAAGGATGTTCCCCTTCAGAACAAGAAATATATAAAGCTCTTTTCCGCGAATTTAGAGATGTCTTTGCTTGGTCATATGATGAAATGCCAGGCATCGACTCGAGTATCGTTGAACATGAAATTAAGATGTATCCTGATGTCAAACCAGTAAGACAATGGCTTCGGCAGGTGCACCCCAAGAAAGCCGCTGCCATTAAAGCAAAAGTTGAAAAACTCCTCCATGCTGGTTTCGTCTACCCGGTTCCTCTAACCGACTGGGTATCGAATATTGTCCCTGTTATGAAAAAACAAGGAACAATACGAGTGTGCGTCTATTATAGGGATGTAAATCAAGCTTGTCCAAAGGACAACTACCCTACACCCTTCATCGACCAGATAATTGATGAATGCGCCGGATGTGAAATCTTTTCGTTTATGGACGGATTTTCTGGGTATAATCAAATTAATATCCGCCCACAGGACCAGTCAAAGACTGCATTTATTTGTCCGTGGGGCACATTCGCTTATCAAAAATTACCCTTTGGTTTAAAGAACGCAGGGGCGACGTTTCAGAGAGCAATGAATTATGATTTCCATGACATCAAGAACATCATTCAACCTTATCTCGACGATCTTCCGGCTCATTCGCAAAAGCGGACTGATCATCTGCATCATTTAAGAGCAATATTTCTACGTTGCCGACACTACAAGATAAGACTCAATCCACACAAATGTGTGTTTTGTCGGTTCTGGTCGTTTACTTGGCTTTATAGTCTCCAAGGATGGGATTCGTCTCGACCCTTGCAAGGTGCAGGCGATCATTAACTTGCCTCCACCTTCGAACTTGCTTCAGATTCAAAAACTCCAAGGGAAAGCAAACTTTCTGAGGAGGTTCATTCCGAATTACGCAGAACTTGCTAAAGGTTATACCCGTCTCTTGAAAAAGGATGTACCTTTCGTCTGGGACTAGGTTGCGCAAGCTTCCTTTGATGCTTTGAAAGAAGCGCTAGTAAAAGCATCATTAATGTATGCCCCTGACTATCAAAGAGACTTTAACCTGTATCTGGCTGCAGCAGATACGACCATTGCGATGGTTTTAGTTCAAGAAGTCGACGGAATTGAACACCCTATATATTATTTAAGTAAAAACTTAAATGATACAAAAAGTAAATATTCTCATGTTGAAAAGCTAGCACTTGCTGCTGTTCAAGCGATACAAAGATTTCGGCATTACGTCCTCTTCAGGAAGACCACCGTATTGTCAGATTGCAACCCCATGACTTATATACTGTCGCGACAGTTGCTTGGGGGCAAATATTCAAAGTGGATAGCTATCCTTCAAGAGTTTGATCTGGAATTTGTGAAATCCAAATCAAAGAAAGCTTTAATTTTCGCAGAATTATTATGCGATCTCCCATCATCGTCCAACGATGAAACGTCGAAAGAATCGATCGTGGACGAAAGTTTGTTTATGATATCAGCAAGTGATGAGTGGTATTGGGATATAATAGTTTATCTCCAAACCCAAAAATTTCGGCCAGACACCTCTCACTCAGAACAAAAACGCATTCGATACCAAGCAAAAGACTACATGATCGTCGGTGATACGCTTTACCGTCGTGGTGTCGATACGGTCCTGAGAAGGTGTCTAACCCATGAGGAGGCCAAAAAAGCCCTGAATGAATGTCATTCAGGTACTTGTGGGGGGCATCAATCTGGATATGCTACAGCACAAAGAATCTTACGAGCAGGATACTTCTGGCCAACCATGTTCAAAGATTGCATAACCGCAGTTAGAAGTTGCCATGCATGTCAGATTTTTTATAGCAAAACCAGAAGCCCCCCCGCTCCTTTATAGCCAATAATAGCTGTGGGGCCTTTCGCCAAGTGGGGCATCGATTTCATGCAATGTAACCCCACCTCGACCGGGGGGCATGGGTATATTATAGTCGCAGTTGACTATTTTACCAAATGGGCCAAGGCGATGGCTACATTGGATAACACTGGTGAAACAACAGCCCTATTCTTTTTTAATCATGTGGTCGCTAGATTCGGCGTGCCACAGGCCATAGTAACAGATCATGGATCGCATTTTCGCAATCACATGATGGTTGAATTAACTGCCAAACTAGGATTGTCTCACGACAGCTCTACTCCGTACTATCCGCAAGCTAACGGACAAGTTGAAGCGATCAACAAGGTCCTGAAGCGCATGCTGCAAAGGATGGTGGGGGTTCACAAAAGAAGATGGCATTTGATCCTGTACTCGGCTTTGTGGGCCTACCGAACGTCGGCAAGGAATGCCATGGGGTTCACGCCGTTCCAACTGGTATATGGCCTAGAAGCAATCCTACCGATCCAGTGTGAAATTTCGTCCCTTAAACTCGCAATTGATCTCCTCCCCGGAACCTCAGAAGAAGAAGCTCGTTTCTTGGAGTTAATCCAGTTGGATGAAACCCGTCGTGATGCCGCCTTGGCCAATGAAGCCCATAAGAAACGAGTCAAAGCGAAGTTCGACAAAAATGTCAAACCCCGTGTCTTCTCGGAAGGTTATTTGGTCTTGCTTTATGACCAAGAATCCGATAAATTGGGAGCTGGGAAATTCAAGTCCTTATGGATGGGCCCTTATATTGTTAAAAGTGTGTTAGCAAAAGGTGCCTACGAGTTGGTAGATTATGACGGAATTCCACTGGCGCAACCCCGCAACGGGTTGTACCTTAAGCGTTACTATACCTAATAGTAACCTGTATGCTTTTGTTACATTTTTGTTTTCGCTAAAGCGTTTTGTTCTGGTTTAAGTAATCCGCTTTTTACACTTATTGCAGATGTCAAATCCATTGGAACCATGGGTTGGATATGCTGACGGAGCGAGTCGTAGTTCGAGGAACCTATCCTCAGCAGCATGGGCCATTTTTAACCCAAGCGGCGAGTTAATGAGTTTCAGGGGGGTATGTATTGGTCAATCAACAAATAATATCGCTGAGTATAGCGCGTTGATAGAGCTCCTCTCTGATGCCATCACCCATGGCATACGCCGGCTAGTCGTCAGGCTAGACTCACAGCTCGTGGTACTACAGCTCAAAGGTACCTACTCTGTCCGAAATCCAGCTATTTATCGCAAGTTCCTAAGAGTTAAAATCTTGGAAAGACAATTTGATTTTATCCAATATCAACACATTTCCAGAAACTTAAACACATTAATCGACTCATTAGCAAACTATGTGTTAGATAGACATTTGCAAATTTGATAAAAAGAGAAGCATCATCGATGTTTCATACATGGATCACATAAAAACTGGGATAAACCCCGAAAATCAAAAATATATATAACTGTTTACGGTTTACATATAATGTTCTGTAACCAAGACAAAATCGGTCATACGACCCCAAAACTCAAAAATGGCTGGGGGGCACCCTAGCCTAGTGATGCTCATGATAACATGCCACGGCCTGTGCGATCATGCGCAGAAGACGAGACCATCGTCTAGGAACACCAGTAGTATGTCGCTGCAATCGCAGAGGCAACTCGTCAATCCGTACATCCGGAATCCCAAAGGTAAGACCCTCGACCTGTTCCTGCACAGCTGCAAGAGTCTCGGCCAAGTCAAGGTCACGGAGAATAGCTCTCCCTGGAGCCTCCCCTACTGGGGCAGCGGCCGGAACTCTCGGACGAACTGCTGGACGGACGGGGCCCACATCTGCATGCACACATGAGTTTGATTAGAGTCTTGATAGAGTAAAGCACAAGGACATTATAAATAAAAAACCGTAAACAGTGATAAGGTCAAAATATTTACCAAGATCACCCCACTGCTCGCCATCCGGTAGTACCAAATCCGGATCAACTCGGAAAAAGCCATATCCTGCCGCTCGAACCACCTAAAGAAGGCATCAGTAAAAGTAATCTGAGATTGACCTGCATGTCTAGCCATGTGGTCGACCCACCTCTGCATGCGTGGCTCAGTAGGAGATGGCAAGTCGAGGACAATGTACTGAGGTTGCATCAGGGGTATCTTCTCCAAAGCGAAGGTAGTCAAAACTGAACCAAAGCCAAAATTCTTCAGTCTCCTGTCCTTTACTTTGGTCAACTGGTTTTTCAATAGAACCAGTACTGCATCACACCAGTTAAAAACTTTCGGCTGAAGACACTCCAGGGCGTGCTGCACGTAAGACCTGTTGGCAACATGAGGGGATGCGCTGCCGGCCATCGTACAAATCGTGTACAGAATAGACCTGAGAGACCTGTCAGTGATATCACGGATAGAAACCTTGCCGTCTCTGCTCGGCTGGGATCCCTCCCTGCAATGCAGACGGATATAATCTTTCACGGAATCACTCCCTCGGGCCGAACCGGACAAGGAAATGGGGGCACCCCGCCTTGACAACCCAGTCAAGAAGTAAATGTCCACTATGGTCAAAGGGATGGACTTGCCCCTAATCTGGAACACTTGGTTAACAGGATCCCAAGCATCAAGCAGGTACTGCAGTAAATGTATATGTGCCCTCATGCTAGATATACGGAAGAATTTTAGCAAGCCACAGTTCCGCAACGCGCTCACGGTAACAGGATCATGGAAGGCAATCATGTCCTCCTCTTCATGCTCTCGTTCTCGCCATGTAAGAGTCATTCTGCTCCAATAAACTCTGCAAAACAAACAAGAGGAGGAGTAAGAACCCTGACTCAGTAAAGAAAATGGCAAAATTCTCATGAAAAAATATGCAAACAAAAAGTTTTCTGCGCCCAACGCAGGTGGGGAAGGGTCTCACCTGCGTTGGGAGACAAACTGCCTTTGAAAATGAGAACCCCCAACACAGGTTTCGATATAGTGCACCTGCGCTGATGGCAGAGTGCCCTAGAGAAACCCCAGGGGCTCATGGGGGCAGGAAAACAAGCATAAAACTGAGAAATAAGACCATGAAAAGATAGAGCTAGGGTTTAGCTCCTACCTGGTGGAAACGGCACTGAAAATCGTCCACAGAATCTCCCGAAATCATCTGGTGAAAAATCGAGGGGAAGAGGCACCTCCAAAGCTCCAACAAACCAAATGCACATGAAATGGTAAAATGAGAGGTAAAAACATCTTTTAAATTTCTTTTTACGTAGTTCAAAGTGAAATATTAGTATTTTTACTTCATGTTATCCGTTTCTAACAAGTTTATTGCAGCAAATTGATGAAAACAATACTATCTCTGGAAAAGAAAAACTAGTCATGGTAAAATATGAATTTGACTTTATCAAACGAGTAGTTTTGGCAAAGTTCATGCTCGTTAAAAAATAAACGCAAGATCCGAGCAGTTTTAATGCGGAAATTCATGCTCGTTAAAAAATAAACATAAGCATGTGAGCAAGCTTTCCCCAGAGTTCAAGCTCATCCAGAAAAAATGAACCGGTAAATAACCATTTGAGACCGTAAATTCATCAGCCATAAAAGCCTTGGTCGTGTTTGTGCACCGTCACCTCCACTTTTCATTTGGCCGATCGTTCACATCCACTTGATTGTTTACCTATTTTGAGGAACAGCTGTGAAGAGTGATCCCACCTAGCCATCCTTGTAATACTGCCGTGATTGGAAAATTCCAACCTGTACCTGGAATCTGCTGCTTATCACTCGTTCCTCAAAATACGAGTCTTCTTTGAGCTCTTTTCACTGACTCGTAAAAAATGAAAAGTTTGCCGAGTTTTGGCCTTCCAGCTCGTTAAAAGGACCAGAAGAGCTATCCCTCCTCTAGATTTTAATCTTTTTGGACCTGAGGGATTATTGCACAAAAAGATTGAGCGCTTGTCTAGCTCGGCTCGATAAAGCTATCGAACATTCATCCCTTCTGTATTGTTTTATACTTTTTCGGACTTAAGGGATTAGATGACGAAAAAGGACCCCTGGAGTCCACTTTATGTACCCTTTTCAGACTCTCTAAAAATGAAAAGGACCGAGTTGTCTTTGTCGCTGGGCTCGTTAAAAATATTATTAGATAGCGACAAACTTGTCTTTAGACGAGAACGAGTTTCCCTATCGCTAGGCTCGTTAAAACATAGCGATGGGCTTGCCCGAAGGGCAGGTTATAGAACAAGCATATGTTATCCTCCTCAAGCTTGAAAAAAAATAAAGAGGTACTGGTCAGAAATGACTGGGGAAAAAATTGGGAGAACCTCAAAGCTTAATGGTAGCAAGTCGCTCTTGAACATGACACTTTTGCCTCCGTAAATATCGGGTTGGGTTATTATCATTCACCGGTCCCTTCACCATGGTCTTGCCATACCATCCATACATGGGGTAATGCTACCGATCCATCACATCAGTGTCGTTATATGTTCAAGAGATGTCATTCAGAAAGTGTCAACCGGGTCCCATCCACTACCATACATCATCTTTCATCCTTCCATGACCGCCACCCTGAATCATATTTCACAGATCGTTTTCACCATCATCACTAGCTCCGTTCCGTGTCACTGATGTGGGATTCATTAAGGCCCTCCTTTGACGGATCACTTCTTGTCGACATCAACTCATTATCCAAGAAGTTGATCTAGGAACACCCCCTCAGTACTTTGAAGCTTGCATGCCTCAATGGCAAGTTTCTCACTTCCGGCGATAGGTATACATTAATGACCTTTGACCAGGAGACTTTGCGTGGTGTTCGACGTCAGATCCTATATTCACGCCACGTGAATTGTGCTGCAGTACCTTGAGGGTCATCATCATTATCGGTGATTCCTCTCGCGCTTGTTAACAGTTTACATTATTGACTGGTAATCAAGCGATGTCTTTCCATGTTCGACTTCAAGAAATTCTCACATGGATCGACTTGTACTAGAGTGAAGATCGGACAAGTTTGAAGACCCCGGATCTAGTTTCATCCATCCGGGCTGCGATATATATTCAGGAGATAAAAACATAGACATGTGCAGCAGATGATCATCCTACTAAAAGGATGATAATTAAAAGCAGAGAATTATCAATCTATTATCAGACGATCGTCTGTTTATGTACAGCAAATGTATTTATAAAGCTGAGCATGGGAAATGCCCGCATCAGCTAGACCATGAAAAGAAAGTGTGAAAAGATAATGTATGGTATTGTATTTTGTTACAGGTCACCTCCCGACGATTGAATGAACTTCGGATCCTCCTAATAAAGCATTTCACCCGATAAACGACCTCATACTTTAGGGGGCAACTGTTATAGACATTTTTGTGCCTTACAGCATGGAGCACAAAATGTCAATAATCTGAGGGATCCAAAGTCCCTAAACATGTTGTTCTTACCCTTAGAGGAACAAGGTCAGCAAACCACAGCACTGCAAATCAGTTCTCCACTGAAAAACACTCAAAAACAGGTCAATTTTGGATCAAAGCAGCTGCTCCACTAGGCATCTGCGCTGAAAGTCAAAAGCTCTATGGTGTACCTGCGCTGCATAGCAAGTGCAACAAAGGCTACCTGCGTTGGGCGTACTTTGACATGTGGAGGAATCTTTTCTCAATGTGCCAGCACCCAGGAAGCTTCCAAAATGACACTTGGATCATAAGATTCGCCTAATGATGAGTTAAAGAGCTTCTAAAACTCCAAGTGGAAGGTAGAAACTCCGAGTGGACTCAAGGACTGAAGAACAACTGGAGTTGAAGAGGACAACAAGTCACACATCAAGCTGACTTATCTTCACTCCAAAACTCTATATAAGGATCTCATCCCATGGGATCTAGAGGGCGGAATTTAGTGCGAAGAATTGCTGTTGGTTTAAAGTTGTGAGCATTGGGTGATTGCTTGAGGGAGGTGAAGAAGAGATTTCTCTCCGTCGGGAAGGTGATGCTGGATTGGACCTTTCATGGTTGTATCACCGCCTGAACCTTACTTCCATATATTAATAAAGCATTTGAGGTTCTTCTATTCGCATGTGTTTCGATGATGTATTGTCTTACTTGCGTATTTGATTTATGCTAATCCTTGAATCAGTTATGAATGCATGCTTCTTGTAGTTTCCCTTCTTTGTCTTGTTTGCAGGATCTTGTGTAGCTGGGCCCGTGAAAAGACTTGGAGCTGGGAGCAAGTGGCAAATAGAGGAGATTGGATCGACCATTTGCGCAAGACATCGGTAAGTGGATCTCTTCCTTTTATCTCTTGCATGTCATAAAGATGTAACTTTAGATAGCTTTGCTTTCAGCTGTTGCTAAGGAGCTGTCATCCTTAGAATGGGTTAGGGTCATTCCGAGTTGGATACTTTCCCCCTATATATATATATATATATATATATATATATATATATATATATATATATATATATATATATGTCGGGTCCGTAATATATCGGAGCCTGTGATCCATTGCAAAGCCGCCGATAGTGATCGCCGATGTGATATCGCATCGAGGAAAAGATAAAAGAGACATTATAAAGTGGGATTATGTTATAAGGTAATTCTATGGAATTACTACCCGATAGTGTGTGCGTAAGTCCTTCCTTTGCAAGCCTCGATAGTGTTGTAAAGCCTCTGATAGTGTGTTGGCGTAATTCTTTTAGAATTACTGCCGATACAAATAAAGCCACTGTTTTAGCCAATAGCACTTGGGCAATTCTTTTAAGAATTTTCCAATACAGCCACTATGTGTTAACGAATTCAGATTAGGGGGTTGTTAAAGAAAGAAATGAATATGTCAGTTTAATGACTGATAGCTTGAAGAAAGGGAAGTTTATCAGAACATTGAAGAACTTGCTTGCAGATTAGAGAGATTGTCTCTAACGCCTGCACGCTCACCATCATTAGTGGTATCAGAACCATCAACTGAAATTGAATTGAATCTCAGGAGAAGAAGACGGATGGCTTTCAGAGTTGGAAGAGGACAAGGACGTGGTGGAAGAGGATGGCCTGTTGCAAATGCTGAACTAATGGAAACAGTAGAAGAGCTGCGAGCTAGAGTGGATGCATTAACTTCAGATAGAAATATAGATGATGGAGATGTTAGTGAGCCCGAAATTGAAGCTGCTGAAGAGGAGGAAGTTGTACAGGTTACTCCTGAGATGAGGTTCTTTCAGTCATTGTTGAAATCCACAGCCAGTCCATGGAACCAATTAGTACCGATATATCAAGGAGGACTGAATCCAGAAGAATTGATCGACTGGATTAACAACATGGAGAAATTCTTCGATTACGAAGAAACAAAAGATGAGAAGAAAGTAAAGTTTGTTGTCACCAAATTAAAAGGCCATGCGGCACTCTGGTGGGATGGTGTGCAGGCGAAAAGGAAGAGACTTGGTAAACAACCAATCAAGAACTGGAGCCGAATGGTAACAAAGTTAAGAGGTAAGTTCTTGCCAAGTAATTATCAGCAAATGTTGTTTAGACAAATGCAAAATCTTAGACAGAGAGCTTTAACAGTAAAAGAATATACAGAAGAATTTTATAAAGTAAGTATAAGAGCTGGAGAAGCCCAAGACACAGATGAGAAGGCGGCTAGATATATGAATGTGTTATGAAACCAGCTCAAGAAAAGATAGAAAAGATAGATCAACGCCTTAGAATTCAGCCTCTTCGAGGGGGCAACCTCCTTTACATTACATAAATGAACAATTCTTGGATGATACAAATGAAAATACCTCCTTTCTATATATAGGAGTCTAAGTGGTCCCAATACAATCAAAGCCTACATAACAATAATATTGTAGGGCACAACAATAACAATAGTGGGCTTCTATGTGGCACAATAGTAACAATATGGGCACTACATGGGTACATCAATATAAATAAGGGGTATAACTACAATAGTAATGGGGTAATCACTAGTATTATAGGGACCCAACATGCCCCTCTCCTTCAAAAAAGTGTTGTCCTCAACGCTTGAGTAGTTCAGGATACTTCTGCATAAAATTCTCGTCCTCCCATGTGGAATCTTCAGCAGATAAGTTCTTCCACTTGATAAGGTACTCTGAAATTGATCGATTTCGTAGCTGTCGAGTTCTTGTTTCTATAACTGCTTCCGGTTCCAATATAATTTTTCCTTCTTCGTCAAGTTCTGGCAATATTGTTTGAACTGGGAGCTTGTCGCCTATAACCTTCTTTAAGCATGAAACATGGAAAACTGGGTGCAATCGAGAAGCTGCAGGAAGCTCCAATTTGTATGCCATAGTACCAATCTTTTGCAACACCTTGTACGGACCATAATACTTTGGTGATAATTTATTATCCTTCTTAGCTTGCTTGAGGGACATTTGCTTATATGGTTGTAGCCTTAGGAATACCCAATCACCTACATCAAAACTTCTTTCACTGCGATGTTGATCTGCCTGTTGTTTCATTCTATTTTGTGCCAACACTAGGTTATCCTTTAAGAGTTGGAGGACTTGTTGTTGATGTTCGATGTGATGTTCCACTGCCTGAACCTTAGAATTTTCTCTTAAATATGATGTGATGGATGGTGATTGATACCCATAAAGTGCCATAAATGGGGTCATTTTTGTTGTTGTATGGAAGGAAGTGTTATACCACCATTTAGCCAGAGGCAACCATTTGACCCATTGTGTCTGCTTATCGGATACAAAGCAACGAAGATATCCTTCCAAACATTTGTTTACTATCTCAGTTTGCCCATCAGATTGAGGATGATAAGATGAGCTATGAGCTAACTGAGTACCAAGACAAGAAAATAATTCTGTCCAAAAATTTCCAGTGAAAATGGGATCTCTGTCACTTACAATAATCTTTGGGTTTCCATGTAGCTTTTGAACTGTTTCCATAAATGCAGTAGAAACTGTACTGGCTTTAAATGGATGTGATAATGCACAAAAGTGTGCATACTTGGTAAGTCTGTCAACTACCACCTTGATGACACTCTTTCCCTCAGACCTGGGTAAACCTGTGATAAAATCCATTGAAACCTCCTCCCAACGTTGGCTTGGAATGGATAAAGGTTGTAATAGACCCGGTGTCTTAATTGTTTCAACTTTATTTTGCTGGCAAACCAAACATTCTGCCACAAACTTTTGAATATCTGATTTAAGGCCATCCCAAAAAAATTCCTTCTTAACCCTGTGGTAAGTTTTTAAAAATCCTGAGTGCCCTCCTAAGGGAGAAGTGTGCAATTCCATAAGAATCTTTTGTTTTAGCTGGGAATCCTTACAAAGGTATAAGCGATCTTTGTACCATAACGAATCATTTTTCCAGCTAAATGTATCAGAAGTACTGGAATCTTGTTGTAACTTTCGAATAAGTGCCCACACTTCTTCGTCATTCTTCCATTCCTCCCTTGCTTCGTTTATCCAATCTGGTTGGATAATAGAAATGGCACACAACAATGCTTCCACATCCTCATCCTTTCTTGAGAGTGCATCTGCCACAACATTTTGCTTCCCTTTTTTGTAGATGATTTCAAAGTCATAACCCAACATCTTTGTGACCCACTTTTGTTGCTCTTCAGAGGATAACCTTTGTTCTAAAAAGTATTTAAGGCTATCATGATCCGTTTTTACCTTGAAGTGTCTTCCCATTAGGTAGGGTCGTCATTTCTTAAGTGCATGGAGTATTGCCAACATTTCCTTCTCATAAATAGCTTTGCTTAAAAACTTTCCCTTGATTGGACGACTTTCAAAAGCAATGGGTCTTTCATCTTGCCTTAGAACAACACCAATTCCATTTCCTGAAGCATCACATTCCACAATAAAGGTTTTTGTGAAGTCCGGTGTAGCTAAGACCGGTGCTTGGCACATTGCCTCTTTAAGATGTTCAAAGGCCTTTGTTGCTTCCGGAGTCCATGAAAATGAATCTTTCTTCAATAATGTTGTTAGAGGTGCTGCTATTCTCCCATAATTCTTAACAAACTTGCGATAATACCCTGTCAACCCAAGAAATCCTCGCAGATGCTTTATGGATGTGGGGATTTTCCATTCCTTAATGGCTTTAATTTTGCTAGGGTCTACCTTAACTCCTTCATGAGATACAATATGACCCAAATATTCCACCTCCTGGACTCTAAAGAAACATTTGGATCTTTTTGCATATAATTGTTTCTCCTCCAATAGTTGTAGCACCCTGTCAACATGTTCAACATGATCCTTCCAAGACTTGCTGTAGATTAGTATATCATCAAAAAATACTAACACAATTTTTCTAAGGAATGGTTTGAAAATTGAATTCATCAAACCTTGAAATGTTGAAGGTGCATTGGTAAGGCCAAAAGGCATGACCGAAAATTCATAATGACCCTCATGAGTTCTAAATGCCGTTTTCGGAATGTCTTCAACCTTCATTCTGATTTGATGATATCCCGAACGAAGATCCAACTTGGTGAAGTAAATTGATCCATGCAATTCATCCAGTAATTCATCAATAACAGGAATGGGGAACTTATCTTTAATAGTGAGCTTGTTGAGCTCCCTATAATCCGGACACATGCGCCATGATCCATCCTTCTTGTGCACCAATACTACTGGAGCTGAGAAAGAACTTTGACTTGGTTGAATTATACCCGCCTCTAGCATTTCTGCAACCATACGTTCAATTTCACTTTTTTGGACATAGGGATATCTGTACGGCCTGATGTTTGGAGGAACACTTCCTGGAATCAGATGAATAGCATGATCATGATCACGCATAGGTGGGAGACCTTTGGGAGTCTCAAATACCTTGGAATGATTGTCCAGGACTTTTTGGAGATCTGGAGAAATAGATGATTCCAATGTGGAAACATCTAGCGAACATAATTGTGCAATTACACCTCTTTGCTCCTTTTTTAGAAGCTTTGTCATGCCATTAGAGCTGATTATCTTTCCTGGTTTCCCTGCAATACCCCTTAATTCAACTTCCTCTCCTTCCACAGAAAATTTCATGAAAAGTTCTTGAAAATTAAAAGCTATTGTACCCAAGGATTGTAGCCATTGGACTCCTAGTACAACATCAGCACCTCCCATTGGAATGGAAAGCATTGGGCTAGTCAATACATATTCTCCCATGGATAGCTTGATATTATGGCACTTTCCAGAACAATTTATTGTTCCTCCATTTGCAATCATCACTTGACACTCTGGTGCTGGATATAGGAAGCAATTCAATTCTTTTGCTACCCTACAATGAATAAAATTGTGGGTGCTTCCTGAATCAATCAACACTATTACCTTTTTCTTCTTGATTTGTCCTACTATCTTGATGGTTTGAGGAGTGGTAATTCCTACCAATGCATTACAAGATATGGTCGGATTTATTTGTTCTTCATCTAGGCTTTGTTCCTGGAATATATCCTCGTCTTTTGACCTTTCTTGCTCATTTTCTTCTTCCTCTTCACAATCTATGTAGAATAATTTCTTCTCAGCACACTTATGACCTTTTGTGTATTTGCTATCACAATTGTAACAAAGCCCTTTTGCTCTTTTTTCTTCCAATTGTTGTGGTGTCAACCTTGTAGGTTGTGGAAGACTATGGGCAACAACACTTCCGTCTTTATAGTTGTGAACGGTATGCTTCCTAGTTGCCATAATTTTGCTTTCCATTTTTCTTGCTAACCTGAATGCCTTCTCTAATGAATCAGGTTCCCAAAGGCGCACATCATGTTGGATATTATCCTTTAAAGACCCTATGAACACATCAATCCTATGCTCCTCTGGAATATCTTTTACCCTTATGTTCAATTTTTGGAACTCATCAATGTGCTCCATTATTGAACCCTTTTGTTTGAGACTTATCAATTGGCTAAAAAAAGTGTTGCTTTTTGTATCCTCATAATGTTCTATCAATTCTTCCGTAAAAATTGCCCAAGTGATAAATTGTTTACGAGAACAAAGCCATTTATACCATACAAACTGATTTGGTTCCAAATATAAAGTTGCCATACGTACCTTTTGTGTGTTTTGCACATTATTGAGATCGAAGAATTGCTCCATCTGTAATATCCATGTGGCGGGATCCTTGCCATCAAACTTCCTCACATCGATTTTTGGAACATGGTGAGTCTTCGATCCAACATTAGAGTCTATGGAATCATGATTAACATTTCTTTTATTCTCATCATGAGTTTCCTTTACTACCTTTTCACCATTGGTGACCCTTTCTTGTAGCAACTTCTTCAATTCATCCATCTTATCATCCATGCCATCAAATTTAGCGTCAATCTTAGCTTCCATGCCATCCATCTTAGCTTCCATTCCCTTTATCTTAGATTCCACGCCATTTACCTTAGATTCCACGCCACTTATCTTAGCTTCTGTTAGCTTTTGTGAGCGTGACATTTGTTGCACTTGTTCTTGTAATTTTGATATATCATGTAGCATTTCTTCCTCTTCTTCATGAGTCATGCTAGAGCTTTCAGGTTCCTTACTAGGTGTTTGCATTTTCTTTCCTCGGGGCATCAGTTACCGATAATAAAGTTTTACTATGCCCTTTGAATTCCGTTAAACCAAGCTTACACAAAAATTAAAAAAAACTACACACCTTTTTTCACTTTATAGAAGCCTGATATTGAATCTGATGTATCTCTGTAATTTCGGATCCTCCAATTCTAAAATTGCTACCTGTAGTAGCCTTCTGCGTCCTCTTTCCAATGCTACAAGTTTGAGCCAAATTGGATTCTCCAAGGAAGAGTTATGTGAAATCTCCCACAGTGACTTGCTTTTAGACTGGTTCAGTAGAGCGAACTTGTACGACGTGCCACGAGTCACTGTTTCAACCTTTGAATCTGAAACACACACACAAGAAACTACAGTCCGTCCTCTTTCTGTACCTTTTTACGAAATTTCAATCCGATCCTCAGAGAGAGAGTTATGACGATTTTCCCCAGGTCACCTGTTTTGAATGTAATTCAGGAGTCTGCAAAAAGACCA
Source organism: Pinus tabuliformis (assembly GCA_031772625.1). NCBI lineage: Eukaryota > Viridiplantae > Streptophyta > Pinopsida > Pinales > Pinaceae > Pinus > Pinus tabuliformis. The sequence continues at coordinate 8,239,690 of CM062817.1, forward strand.
ATTTCCTCAGATCATATCGCCGAAAATATCGTGAGAAAAGCTCTGAAATTCGGAGCCAAGGTTCAACGCCAATTCTTCTCAAATGGGTTTTTTTTGCAACTTTTGAAACGTCACAGAAAAAAATTTATAGAGAAAATGCCACGAAGACCTGTTTGGAGCAGCGAAACCCTAGAATCCAAAGCTCTGATACCAAATGTTATGAAACCAGCTCAAGAAAAGATAGAAAAGATAGATCAACGCCTTAGAATTCAGCCTCTTCGAGGGGGCAACCTCCTTTACATTACATAAATGAACAATTCTTGGATGATACAAATGAAAATACCTCCTTTCTATATATAGGAGTCTAAGTGGTCCCAATACAATCAAAGCCTACATAACAATAATATTGTAGGGCACAACAATAACAATAGTGGGCTTCTATGTGGCACAATAGTAACAATATGGGCACTACATGGGTACATCAATATAAATAAGGGGTATAACTACAATAGTAATGGGGTAATCACTAGTATTAGGTAATCACTAGTATTAGGAAGCTTATCAGATAGCGCTGAAAGCTGAGGAAAAACTCATGAGGAAGCAGTCTGCCAAAGGGAGAGGGACTTTTAGAGGAAAAGGAAGTCAAGGTGGTAGAGGAAGATCTACAACACCTAGAGATGGAGCTAGCAGTAGCTCAACCCAGCATGTGCCCAAAGAAGGTGATGCAAGAGGCAGAGGGAGTTTTTCCAGAGGAAGAGGAGGCAGAGGAAGAGGCAGAGAATTAAGATGTTACAGATGTAACAAGCTGGGACACAGAGCTTTTGAGTGCCCAGAGAATGCAGACATAAAGCAGAGGAATGCAATTGTTGCTCCAGCAGAAGAAGAAGCACCAACGACAACGGTAGCAGAAGAAGAAAATACACCAGAAAGAGGAGAATCTCTGGTGGTTAATAAAGTCTTACTTAAGCCAATGAAGGAGGTGGCTACTGAACTGCCACAAAGGAAAACTTTATTCAGGAGAGTGTGCAAAGTCTAAGGGAAATGTTGCCAGATGATCATTGATAGTGGCAGCACTGATAATTTGGTCTCTACAGAAGTAGTGGAGAAATTGAAGCTGAAGACAAAGAAGTATCCAACACCTTATAAGGTGTCATGGTTACAAAAGGGACATCAACTGTTGGTAAGTGAACAGTGTGAAGTGGAATTTCAAGTGGGCAAGTACAAAGATAAAATTATTTGTGATGTGATGCCAATGGACGTGTGTCACATATTTCTTGGAAGACCTTGGCAATATGACAGAGGAGCCATACATGATGGGAAGAGAAACACCTACAAGTTTGGAAAGGATGGTGTTAATCATACATTGTTGCCTTTGCAAGAAGAAGAGGCGCAGGGGCAGAAGACTAGTCCAAAAACTCTGTTGCTTGGAGGGAAGGAATACTTGAAGCAGATTGAAGGAAATGAGGTAAACTTTGTTGTAATTTGCATGCCCAAGGTAATATTGACTTCTACTAAAATTTCTGAATTACCCATTGAAATTCAAGAAATGCTGGAGAATTATTGTGATATTATTGTTCATGATTTGCCTAATGAATTACCGCCAATTTGAAAAATCAGTCATCATATAGACTTGATTCCTGGAGCAAGCCTACCTAACAAAGCAGCATATAGAATGACTCCTGCAGAAAATGAAGAAGTTAAGAAACAGGTGCAAGAATTGCTTGACAAGGGGTTGATCAAAGAAAGCCTGAGTCCTTGTGCAGTGCCAACAGTGCTGAGCCCAAAGAAAGATGGAGGTTGGAGAATGTGTACAGATTCTAGAGCCATCAATAAGATTACAATCAGGTATATATTTCTGTTACCCAGAAGTGAAGATTTAATGGATTGCTTGTCTGGCGCAAAATATTTTTCAAAGTTAGATCTTAAAAGTGGCTATCATCAGATAAGGATAAGAGAAGGAGATGAATGGAAAACCGCTTTTAATACCAATGAAGGATTATATGAGTGGAGAGTGATGCCTTTTGGGTTTTCCAATGCACCAAGTACATTGATGAGGCTTATGAATGAAGTTCTTAAAGAATTCATTGGTAAATTTGTAATAGTATATCTGGACGATATATTAGTCTATAGCAGGTCCAAGGAGGAGCACTTGAGGCATTTACATTATGTCTTACAGCAGCTACAGCAAGAAAAACTATTGTTGAATCCGAAGAAATGTTTATTCATGAAAGAGGAGCTGGTGTACTTGGGATTTGTTATCTCAGCTGAAGGATTAAAGATGGATCCAGAAAATATCAAAGCAATTGTGGAGTGGCATTCACCCAAGAGTATTTTTGAGGTAAGGCGTTTTCATGGTCTTGCTAGTTTTTATGGAAAATTCATTAAGAATTTTAGTAAGATTAATGCACCTATTATTGAGACCATAAAGAAGGATAAACAACCACTTAAGTGGACTGCTGAAGCAGAGAGAAATTTTCAGTTGTTAAAGAGGAAAATAACTGAAAAGCTTGTTTTTGTTCTTCCTAATTTTAACAAAACTTTTCAAGTTAAGTGTGATGCCAAGAAGATAGACCAATAGCTTATTTTAGTGAAAAGCTAAATGATGCCAGAAGGAAGTATTCTTCTTATGATAAGGAGTTTTATGCATTTGTGCAGGCACTAAAGAAGTGGAGGCATTATTTAATGTCGAAAGAATTTATCCTTTATTCAGATAACCATGCATTGCAGTTTATAATGCAGCAGCCAAAACTCAGCCAGAGACATGCTAAATCTGTAGAGTATCTTCAAGGCTTTCATTTTGTGTTGAAGCATATAACTAGACAATCAAACAAAGTCGCAGATGCCTTAAGTAGGAGAAGTGTATTGCTGCAAGAAAGTCAAATCCAAGTGTTGGGTTTTGATTTTCTTAAAGAATTATATGAGACCGATTCAGATTTTAAAGAGGCAATTGAGGCTTGTAAGAATCCTGTTTTGGCAGACAGGAGCAAGTGGCTGGATTATTTTATACAAGATGGACTGTTATTTAAAAAAAATCAGCTGTTCATACCCAACTGTTCAATGAGAGAGAATTTAATCAAAGAGAAGCATAGTGGAGGACTTGCAGGACATTTTGGTAGAGAGAAGACCTTTGAACAGCTCAACAGATTTTACTTCTGGCCAAAAATGAAATCTGAAATAGAGAAGTATGTAAGAAATTGTAAAGTCTGTCAATATGCAAAAGGAAGGAGCCAGAACACAGGGTTGTATATTCCACTGCCAATTCCAGATAGGCCTTGGGATATGGTAAGTATGGATTTTGTGCTAGGATTGCCAAAGACTCAAAGAGGCTATGATTCAATTTTTGTGGTAGTGGACAAATTTTCAAAAATGGCACACTTTATTCCATGTTATAAAACTAGTGATGCTTCTCACATTGCTAACTTGTTTTTTAAAGAAATTGTAAGATTACATGGATTGCCCAAAAGCATTATTTCAGACAGGGATTCAAAGTTCGTTGGACATTTCTGGAGAACACTATGGAAGAAGTTGGGAACTAAATTAAATTTCAGTTCTGCCTATCATCCACAAACTGATGGACAAACTGAAGTTGTGAATAGAAGTTTAGGCAATCTTTTGAGGAGCTTTACTGCAGAACATCCAAAGCAATGGGATCAAGTGTTACCACAAGTTGAATATGCATATAATGACTCACCAAACAGGAGCACAAGACAGAGCCCATTCCATATTATTTATGGAATGCACCCAAGGGGAATATCTGAATTAAGGAATTTGGGAAAAGAAGAAGTGAGAAGTGCAAAAGGTGAAGACTTTGCTTCAAGAATACAGGCGATACATGAACAGGTGAAACAGCAGCTACAGGACAACAACATTCAATATAAAACTTGAGCTGACATGAGGAGAAGAGAAATGAACTTTGAAGTTGGAGACTTGGTTTTAGCACACCTTAGAAAGGAGATATTTCCAAAGGGAGCATATAATAAGTTAAAATCCAAGAAAATTGGGCCATGCAGGATACTGAGAAAGTTCTCTGCAAATGATTATGAAATTGAATTACCACCTGGTGTGGGAATATCACCAATTTTTAATGTTGCAGACTTGTACAAATATGAGAATGAAGTTGCAGATGATACAGCACAAGATCAAAAGACTCCAGAGATTGACTGGGTAAAACAGTTACCCACAGCCAAGGATTTACAGCCAGAAAGAATTCTGGATAAGAAAGTGTATAAGAGGACAAGGGCACGAGAGTATTTCCAGTATCTGGTGAAATGGAAGGGACAGCCGCTCGCTGAAGCTACTTGGGTTATAGAAGACATTCTATAGAAATTGGGCAAATCTGTAGAAGAGCTCATGGACAGGAGCCCATGAAGAATTTTGTCCTCAGGAGCCTGATGCGGGAGCATGTGACTCAGAGGGGAAAATCTTCCAAATTATTCCAAAAATCCAAAAAAATCTACAGGCAAGGGAGTGGGGTCCTTTAGCCTGCATTTTCTATGCTTTCTTAGTTAAAATTAGAATAAATTCTAGCAATAAATCATGTTATTTGTAATAGAGCTTTCCAAGCTTTAGAGTGTATGATGAAAACTCTGGTGGCCAAAGCCATTATGACCCCTCAGATGAATGGTGGGGAGCTTGATATGGGGTAGCATGAAATTCAAAAGAAATTATAGTTGATCGTGATTCATATTCAGCAACAAAAAATGCATTTTGGCTGCATTGAGGAACACATTCTGTGTCTCCCTGAGTCCAAACTTCTTGGTTCGAGTATAAAGGACTCAACCGCTATGGAGTCCTTAGATTAGTAGATGTTGCCATGTTTAGCTTCGTTGGATTTTTTGTTGGTTTTTATTGTTAGATATGTCAGTTACTATAGAATTTTATAGATATCTAAATAGACATTGGTGGCTACATATTCAAGCCTTACTGTACAGACTCAAAACTTTCAGATTTTGGATGGTATATAATGCATTTCAGTGGTCAACAGACCTCGTTTCCCATAGGGTAACTTGAGGCCTCCAACCATCTTTTTATGGTTGTAACCTCCATTAATATTGAATGAATGAAAAAGGACCTATCGAGCTTACAAATATATGTGTGTGTGTGTGTGTGAATATTATAATATTAATATTAATATTAATCTTTTAGTACTTATATTATATTTAATGATGTTCTTTACATGGCTTGATAACCAAATTTATAATAAAACGACATCAAATTAATATCTTCAAATATTACAACTTTAACATGGAAATATTTGTCTTTAAAGATTTTAATATATCCATAGGATATGGTTTTTAATTTTAAAGATTCATTTAAAAAATATTTTACTAAAACAAATATTAAAATATTTTTGAACAAGATTTTTTATTCTTCGTGTTGAATTGTATTGTACTTTATTTTTTATCTATATGGTCATATTCATTGTTGTTTTTAGCCAACATTCAATTTTTTATTTTTTGTTATTATTTTATTGGGGATGTGACATACTTACACATCCCTCTCATACTTGGTTGTAGAATGTGCCTCTAATAAGTTAATAGTAGGCAATAAAATTTATTAAAAAACAATAATGTTTTAATTTTTCAAGTTATGTGAGTTACGAGATGGCTAGCACATCTAACCTATGGCTTGAGTAATCGCAAATGAGGGATATTTAATTCCATCAAAATCGTCTAGTGATTTCACCATCTTAGACCACACCAATCCATAGCATGGCTGGATTTTTTGCTCATGGGGTTTAGGACCAATGACCCTTTCACTATGGAGTGTCTTAAAAGAACACCTTGTCATTATCTATCCTACACCTGATGGGCTTAATATAAAATAATATAATAATAAAATATAGCTACCAATGATTTAATGACGAAAATGAGATATTATGTAATATATATACCGATGATAAAATAATTTCAATAATTAATTAATATCTAATAAATAAATATTATTTTAGGTTTTGTTTATAAATTTCCCAACTCCACTTTATATTATATTTTTCTCATTATTTTCTTTTTTCTCAGCAGTTACTTATCATTAAATAGTTTTTAAAAATGATAATTATCATAAACTTCTAAAAATATTAATAAAAAAAATATAAAAATACAAGTGTTATTATATTTTTCTTTTATTAATTTACAAAACTTTGCATCACCAAAATAACACAAAATTACATAGTTGTTCTACTTCCTCAAGAGGAGCTCCTCCTAGACACTATCCATTTGGATAAACAATTTTATTTTTCCGATGACGAGGAATAATCACCACTCTGGTGATAGCTATGATGATTTTGTTGAACTTTACCTTGGGGATCCTAGTATGGTACATTGATACTCCTCCAAACACCCGTCCCAATTACATCAAACCTTATGTGGCTTTGACATTCGTACAGTCGGTCCCTACTACCCCTCCCACTTATTTAGTTCCAATGCAACCCCAATAGGAAGCTACTCCTACTGTGAAAGAAGATGGTGAGGGCGGGATCTCATAAAAACATGGCCAAAGACATGGCAACCTAAGTGGCATCCACTCCATCTGCAACACCTAAGCCTCCTCCTCCATGTTTTTTTGTCTCATCTCCATGTCCATGCAACTAATAATTTCCCTAATCTCCCTTATCTTAAGGGTGAAATTTCTAAGTAGAGTTCTTATCGAGATTGGTTCAAGACATCATCATCCTCTCAGAGCAGGAAGGAAACTGCATAGAACTAGGGTTTGGAGTAGAATACTGGAGTTGGGTACCATAGAAGGGTGATAAGGGGGAGTTCTACTCTCTCCTACAGTCATGCAATCTCTAATCATTTCAAGAAGCCCATGAAAGTGGAAACTGGGTATACATAAAGATGAAAATAGGTAAACAACAGAGCACAGAGTATGGCAGAAACGCAGGAGGAAGTCAGAAGGCAGAAACATATAGAAGTAGACAGTCGAACAGCTGACCCAAGAATTTGGACAGGACCATGTAAATCCTAGGCTTCCATAACACCCCAAGTGGTGTTAAGTGGCCCAGCCCTACAGGCACAGAGGGAACACATGGAGAGTTATGTAGTGATTTGTAAATTCATGTGGCTATGGCCTACGGAGAAGACCCTACACACGTGGATAAAGAACCATTAGAAACATAAGGGAGATATAGATCTGCACATTGGATCTAAGGCTTTCTTCACAGTTGTGTTTACTAACCTCAAGGATAAGGACAAAATATTTGAAGGAGGACCCTATTTATATGCACCTGTAGGTCTCTATATGTGACCTTGGGTGATGAACTTTGTCTCAGAGAGAGAAACATTTACTTCGGTGATGGTATGGATAAGACTTTATTCCCTACCTCTAGATTATTGGCTACTGGAATCACTAAAATCCATAGGTGATAAACTAGGGCATTCTATAAAAATATCAAAGGCCACTCTGCATAGGAAATATACCTCGTTTTCCAGAATATGCGTGGAAATGGACCTTTTTGGGGCTTTACCGGATGAAATATTTCTAGAAGTTTTTGATGAAGATTGGGTGCAGGTGGTGGATTACAATCATATAACCTTCAGATGCCGCAAATGCCATGAACACAAGAACCTCTTCAAAGATTGTCCTTTAAACAAGATGGACAACGATTTCAAAGGAACCCTAGGTAAAGAGACTGAAAGCTTTACCAAAGAAGGAGGCAAATGAAAAGGAGGAAGAAATAACCAAAAAAAATCTATGAGGAAAAACAACCTAGTCATAATAAGTTTAAGATATTAGAAGAAGAAGAAGGGGAGGCGAAAGCGAAACAAGTTTTAAAGGACAATCCAGTAGAGAAACAAAAGGAGGACAACATGGAGGATATATCTGACCACAGTCAAGAAAAGGAGGTTCAACCTAGCATGATGGAACTTGATAGGGACCAAGAAATGACCTCAAGCAAAGTGGGAAGGAGGAACACGAACTACAAGACATACTAGAAAGGGAACATCTCGATTTAGAAAAGTTCCTAGAGGAAGGAACTACCAGAGGAGTGGAATTGCTAGCTTAAGAGGAATTTAACATAGGACAATAACTCTTGATCTGGAAAACTCAGGTAAAGGGTCCTAGGGTAAAAAGAAACCATAATATTCAGGATAACGAAGGGGTCAAAACTATGGAGGCAACAGAGGGACAAGATCCCAAGAACCGAGGAAGAAAAAGAGGAAGAAAAAGACAAAATGAGCTGCTGATTGAATGTGGAAAACTCATGATAAGATTAGGTAAGATGAAAGACCTAACTAGTTACTCATTCACAAATATTTCATAATGAAACTTACAACATGGAATATTAAGGGTCTAGGAAGTAAAAGGAAACAATGAAATATTAGAAATAGAATGAAGGAAGAAAAACCAAATTTGGTTTTTATCTAGGAAACAAAATGTTCTGTAGATAAAATAAGAGAGATACACAGCAAGTAGCTTATTAAGTATGAATATCTAGAAGTTAAAGTAAACAACGCAACAGGGGGAATTCTTACAATGTGGAACTCACAAAAACTTGGAATCCTAGATGTTGAAGCATCTAGGAACTACCTTTTAGTGGTCATCCAACCTTTGGGGGACAAGGAAGTTTATCTGATCACGAATGTCTATGGTCCTTAAAAGATTGAAGATAAATTCAAGCTTCTAACATCTGTGGAGGAGCTAAGAGAAAGACATATGGGCATCCCATGGATTCTGGGAGGGGATTTTAATATGATCAAATCTCTTTCAGAAGAAAAAGGAGGGACTCAATCTCTAGGCAGAGATTCCATATGTTTTCAGAACTTCATTACCAACATGAGGCTAGTAGATACAGAAACCTCCAATGGTATCTTCACCTAGAACAATAAAAGGGGAGAGGCTGCTCAAGTGGCCTCTAAACTTGATAGATTCATTATCTCTGAGGACCTTATCCTCTCAGGACTTGACTTGTCAGCTTTTATTATCCCTTTTTTGGAGGCTCGAACCACCGACCCATTCAATTAGAAGCATCCTTTATAGGAATTCCAAGAAATATACCTTTCAAATTTGAAAATATTTGGCTTACCCACCCAAACTTCAACAACAATATAAAAAAATGGTGGAGAGAAGATTTGAATGTTCAGGGTACTAAAATGTTCCTTCTGTAGCGGAGGCTGAAACACATCAAACTCAGGCTTAAAGATTGGAACAAGAATGAGTTTGGTAATATCTTCAATTAAAAAAAATAGTTGAAGGAAAGCTTCAGGAAATTAACTAGGAGCTCATCACAAAGGGATTCACTGAGGAGGGTAAGAAGCAAGTTGATTCGCTTCATCAGGAATTGGAAGGCTTATTTAAGCAAGAGGAAATCTTCTGGAAACAGAAATCTAGAGTTCAATGGTTAAAGGAAGGAGATAGGAATACAAGGTTTTTTCACAAATCCATGATGGATCACTGACCTCATAACAGGATTCTAAAACTGAAAGATATGCAAGGAAAACAGCTCAATACCTACAAAGAAATAGAATCTTCTCTAGTTCAACATTTGCAAGGCATAATAGAGAAGAACCTCATTAATAGATCACATTTTATCAATGACTTAACTAAACACATTCCTAGGCTTGTGACAAGAGAAGATAATTATAATCTTAACATGCCAGTGAATGAACAGGAGGTTAGTGAAGTCATCAAAGAAATGAAAAATGGGAGAGCTCCTAGCTTGGATGGTTTTAATGTTGGCTTTTTCAAAGCATGCTAGAACATAGTCAAGAAAGACATTTTGGAGGTGGTAGAGGACTCATGGAAAAACAAAACTGTTTTGAAAGTCCTCAACACCTCTTTCATAGCCTTGATCCCAAAGCAAGAAAATTCTATGACACTAGATAAATTTAGACCCATAGCATTATGCAATGTGGTGTACAAAAACATTTCCAAAATAATCACAAATAGACTTAAACCCCTTATTCCAATTCTAGTGTCTGAGGAGCAAACGAGATATGTGGAAGGTAGACAAATTCTAAATAGTATCATTCAAGCTCACGAAGTGATCCACTCTTTGAAGAGTAATAAGAAACTAGGCATGATAATACAACTTGATCTTGAAAAGGCTTATGACAAGCTTAGTTGGGCTTACAATAGGGAAGTTCTAAAAGCATATGGCTTTGACAATAATTGGATAAGATGTGTAATGTCCCTTGTCTCCACCTCAAGCTTTTTAATTCTGTTGAATGGCTGACCATACAAAACCTTCAAGCCTACAAGAGGTCTTAGACAAGGAGATCCACTGTCACCCTTCATCTTCATTCTCATGATGGAAGGGTTGGGAAATCCAATCAAAGATGCCAGAGTAGAAGGAAAAATTCAAGGGCTCAAACTTACCATGAATGGGGATGCTTTGACTCACCAACAATTTGTGGACGACACCACGCTGCAGGGTACACCTATGGTCAAAGAAGGTCTTGCTTTCAAACAAATTATGAAAGACTTTGCTTTGGCTGTAGGTACTGTAGAAATTTTGAATAATTTAACACATATTCACAGAGATTATCCTGATCATACAATTATAAGCGGAACATGTATAATACATAATATCCTCTATGTTGATCATCAATTTATAGAAGTAGAAACATTCATAGGCTCACATAGAAGCATCAATCAAACTCATTAACACAGTATGTATCCCGGGGAAATCATCTCGCTAAAAACCCCAACTATCTGTATATTATATTGATTGAATCATGTAACATTACAAAGTACAATGCTTATCACAAGCAACCCAGTACCAGATCCACCTGTTACACACAATACAGCTCAGCTCTGATCTCCAAATCTATTCCACTACTTGCCTGCCTCCACTGCTCAATACATGCTCAAGAACTGATGAGAATAGCTTCCCAAACTCGTATTTCACCTCAAAATAATCACTCACACTTTTTTGGACGTGAGACAAGGCTACAATACTGGGAAAATACGCGAGCAAACTCATTTTCATACTCAATCCCTTGATTCTGCAAGATCTGGTGCACAACTATAGTCACAACTGATAGCAATCTGATTCTCTACCACCTGTCCCTGTTGAACTGAACATGCACTGACATGCAACTGAGTTAACTGATGTATTCATTAGTTGCATCATGAGTTAATAATTAGTTTAACAACTCATCATTAGTCTATTTGCAGTTAGACTAATTACAACTAGTTTAACCAAGTCAAACTGAACACAACTCCATCAACTCCACAATCAACTCCACCAAACTCAACTGATTGAGTTCTAACTGAAGTCATGTATGCAACAACTCAACTAACTCACAAGAAAAGCGTATTTCCTTCTGACAGCTGCATGTGCCACCTCTGTAGCTCAAACAGAAGTGCTCCAAGAGAATAAGATCAAGTTTATAGTCCAAATATTATTATGAGACAATAATATTTGACTTTTCTATTTTTGACAGCCAGTCTAAAAATATACTTTGATCACTCACACTGTGATCACTCACACTTTCATCAAAAATAGAAGTCCATCTATTTTTTCCCAACTTGACCAATCATCCATAAACAACAACCTGCAATCCATAGACATGATCCATATGTCTAAAAATAGACATAGTCTAAAAATAGATTTGCGCCAAAAATAGCCTGCGGGCCCACTTAGTGAAGGTGACTCTTTTCACTAAGCTCCATCATCTTGTTGCACTCTCAACAAGCATTTATTGTTGCACACTTTTCAACAGGTACTGAGGTAACCTTACCAAATAAAAGCTTTTCTTTTTTAATACTGATAATTCTATACAAAGAAACCTCACGAGAATTCTAGGTTTTCAAAGAGAATTATTACCCTCCAAATATTTGGGATTTCCTCTAACAGACATACCTCTAAGCAAGATAGTTTGGGAGCCTATTATTAATAAACTTCAGGACGGAATTCAGAAATCGACAAACAAGGCTTTGAAGTTGGCAGGAAAACTAGTGCTTACAAAAGCCATCCTACAGACTGTTCCTATTTTCATGTTTTCAACACTTCCAACTCCTAAAGAAGTGATGTAACACATTAGAAATATTCAAAGATATTTTCTTTGGGGAAAAGGGGAAGAGAAAAATAAATGGGCTCCGGTAGCCTGGGAAAAGCTCTGTAAGCCTAAGACACATGGAGGTTTCAGACTAGATGACCCTAAAATCCTAAACAAAGTTTTAGGGGCTAAACTTTGGTGGAGATGGCTAAAGGAATCAGATGCCCTTTGGGCCAAGGTTTGGAAACATAATTATGCAAACAATTGGCAAGAAATGGAACTCATCAGAATGTTTGGAATAATCAAAGGCTCCCACATTTGGAACAAATCTAGGGAGAATAGAGCTATTGTTCAGAAACATAGTTTCTGGGAAATCATGTTGCGTTAAGTTCCAAAGCATTGTTAGGTTCATTGAAATTTATTTTAAAGTTAATCTCGTTTAAAGTTTTCCTTTCAATGGTTCACTACACGATGTTGATTTTGAAATTCCTAAAATACAATCTACAATGATAAACAATCTTTGTTTAATTTTGAGCAATGAAAATCCTAGCTACTAGGGAAAGAAGATTACAATTCTTTCAAACAAAGAGCAAAGAGCACACACTAGTGCATTTTGATAAATCATTTTTCGCACACAAAATACAAAATGCTAAATGCAAAGGCATGTATTTTTTTTCATTCCCCTTAATGTGAAAACTACCAAAAAGGAAAACTAAATGTAGCAAACATCTAAAATATTTTACTCAAGGTGACATTTTTTACAATTTCTTTTTAAAAAGAGAAAGGAAGACTAAACGACACTTTTCAATTTTGAATAAAAAAATTTCCTTTGACACTTCGAATAAAACAATATCAAACCAAATACATGACGAAAAGTTCAACTGACTATCCAGGGAAGGAAGAATCCATGACACTTCTCTTTTGACACAAAATGACAATTACGACACTTTTTGTACCAAAGAGACAAATCAATTTAAGCAACTTTTCGACAAAGGATTGTAAATAATGAACAAATACACAAAAAAAATTACTAATCCTAATATAATGGAGGCTGATCTATGCGATGCAAGTAGGCTTCAGTAAGGAGGCACTGTTCATAAGCAGCAAAACATATAAACAAAATTGAAAACAAGGTCAAAAACCACCAAGTTCTAGAACAGAAAAAGGTTCAGTCAGTCATCACACCTGGGCTTCATAGAAATAGGGATGCATCACACTTATCACACTCGGGAGGTGCAATGCATACTGGGTTTCAGTGATAGACAGTGCAATGGGCCAGGGTGCGCAACTGAAGTGGGTTTTGGCTCAGATGTGTAGCTGTTTTCAATGATTTAGGCTGAGATTTGATGAACAATAAACAACAAAGTATATAGGGAGGTCTTGAGAGGTTACTGAGCTACCAAAATGGAATCTATAATGCTTGTAAGTCAATTGTTCAATTCATAAACTAAACCAGAGATTGACTGAAGCAACGTTCATCTACTATGCAATTGTAGAGCAAGATCAGTTCGAAGGCTACCTCACCAACTTCAGGCTCAGTCTATAGTTTATAAAACAAAAAATAACAACAAACAAACATCTGTTCTTCCCCAGTGGAGTCGCAAATTTGTTTCAGGGAAAACTAGTGTCTTGTCGGATGACTAGCCCTCTAGGTTTGGTAGCTACCCTAGAAACAACAACTTAAAGTAATTCAATGATTTCTTCTATGTGCAACAAATAAGAGAAAGATAAAGGAACCAACCTGGAACTTCCGCTAATCCCTTTCTTGATTGCTCTCCCCCTTGACAGCGCTTGCAACTCCTCTCCATACTTAACCCGCTTGGAGAGTATCTGCACAAGTACAGCAACAAAGAACCATCAAAGCATCATGATCTATTACAACATAAACATTACAGAATTAGATATATAATGAACAAATGGTAGCATTCACAAATGATAACATTCAAAATTGCACAATCATATGGAAGAAAACTTGAAGAATTTTATTAAATAGAAGGGAAAACTACAACCAGTTGTCTGATCCCGCATCATCCTCCCAGCTTCAACCCCTCTTCACCTCATGAAATAGCAAGATCACACTAACAATACAATGCTCTTTCCTCAATTACAAACTATCAACACTTCCTTGCAATTCACAATATTCCAGCCTCTGGATCTCTTAGATGAGGGATCCATTTATAGATGTGTGCAAGGGTGTGAGTCATCTCTAGGGTTTGATTAGTGTCATTCCACTTGTTACAATTGGTTCCACTTGGAGATTTCTTGGATCTCTTACTCATCCCTGGGCGAATTCAGAGAGAGGAAAGTGGCATAGGAGAAGTTTCTAGAAGATTCCATGAGCAACCACCTAACAAATTGTCTTGGACATTTGTCCATCCTCGCACATTGCACCCTATAGAAGGCCTAATCAGTATTCATCACACCACGGAAGTTTACCACTCAGTATGCATCGCACTCTGCTAGTGGAGCAGTCAGTATGGTTTAGTTTAGGCCATTTCTAGATGGTTTCTCAGGTGGAACTTTTGGGGAATGATGTAATCAAATGACTATGTTCCTTTAGGGTATGAAACAACTCTTTTATGGGTTGAAGAGCCTTATTTTAGCACCATATAAGTTTTGGTTTGATGTGCCCAAATATGTCTATAACACCCACCACACCTGTTCTGAAAAGAGAAGAGAAAGATAGTAAGGAAAAGCACCCCTTTCCCCTGGATTGGGGGCAATATCTTCAAGCTTGGCCCAGATTAGATCTTGAGAACATGTGTCAAGGAGAAGGAAGTCTTTGACATCCTCTTGACCTATCATGACAAGCCTTGTGGAGGTCATTTTACAGCAAAAATAGTTGCCTTCAAGATACTGCAAGCAAGCTACTACTAGCTCACTCTTCATCAAGATTTGAGGAGATATACAAGCCAGTGTGATCAGTGTCAAAGGATGGGGAAACCTACTCCAAAGGATGAGATGCCCATGCAACCTCAAGTGACCTTTGTGTGATTTGAGAAGGGACCTATCAACCCTCTTTCAAAGTAGAAACAATACATCATTGTGTGCACTGACTACCTCACAAAGTGGGTAGAGACAAAAGCAATCAAAGCAGCGACAGAGGAAAAAGTAGCTGAGTTTTTTAGAGAAAACATATTCTATAAGTTTGGGTATCCGAGAGAGTTGTTCATAGGTCAAGGTAGTCAGTTCACTTCCAACTTGATTGAAGACTTTCTCACACATCATAAGATCAAGCATAGGACTTCCACCCCATACCATCCACAAGCTAATGGGAAAGTGGAGGTCTCTACCAAAGCATTGGAAGGGCTCCCGACTAAGGTAGTGAGTAGTAGCAGAAAAGGTTGGGTGGATAGATTAGTTGAGGCCACTTGGGCCTACAAAACCACATGGAAGACCACCATTGGGTTCACACCCTATGAACTGGTCTATGCGAAGACGAATTTTTTGTCAATATAATTTGAATTCAATACACTAAGGATGGCAGCTTAACTGGACCTAGACCGCAACCATGCATAGAAGGAGAGATTACTTCATCTCAATGGATTGGATGAATACAAATTGCAAGCCCTCCTCCACACAGCGGTAGTTTAGCTTCAGAGAAAAATATGGCATGACAAAAATTCCAAGGAGAAGCAATTCCAAGAGGGAGATTGGGCACTACTCTATGATTCAAGATACAAAGACTTCAAAGGCAAGCTGAGGACAAGATGGCTAGGAACCTACACTATGGAGAAATGTAATGATAATGGCTCAGTTCTGATCAGAACCATTGATGATGAAGCCATCCCCATGCTTGTAAATGGACATCAATTGAAATTCTACAAGAAACCCCTCTCCAAGCGAGAGTTTATTGAAGGTCTAAATAATACAGTGATGGTAAAGGAGCATGTCTTAGCTTCCACTTCACCCACTCACTAAAGAAAATAAAAAAATAAAAAATAATAAGAACTCAAGTGAAAACCTCCATGAGGCGCTTGAGTCTCATCATTGGGTTGAAAACCTCTTCTGAGGCAACCCAGTGATGTCAAAAAAAAAAAAGAGAAAAAGAATAAGATCACTGGGTGAAAACCTCCCTTGAAGGCACTCAAGGCAGGAAATTAGGGTGAAAACCTTTCTAAGGCGCCCTAGTTGTTTAAAAAAAAAAACAAAAAAAAAGAGAAAAAGGAGAAAGAAAATGGGTTTTCGTTGCATTACAGGTTTGCAGGAGGACTACAAGGAGCAGAAGAAGGTGCCAAGGTGATCCTGACATTAATACTGGCACCCATCGCATCTTCTCCACACTCTTCTCCATAATTTTTGGCATTTCTTTCACCCCACTGTGCTTCTTTTTCAAAAACTTTGTTTTCTACAGGAGGCTCCTGTAGGAACTACAGAGTGCCAAAAATGGATACAAAAGGTAGTTTGAGGGACAAGGAAGCTTCATGAAGAACCTATAAACCATCCTACATTCTTCAAACCTCCTTTCCATCATTTCCAAGCCTGCATCACATCCCAAGCATCATTTTTCTTCCTGTCCAAGAAAAACAGATAAAAGAAAACAGTTTTTCAGAAAAAAAAAAAAAAAAAAAGAGAGGAAGAAGCATCATCTACCTCACATGAAGCCTACCTACTACCTCTCCATCTTTATCTATACCTATGGAATCATCCTCAAGCTCTAGTTACAAGAAGAAGCTGAAGTTTCAAGGGGAGAAGCAGCTACAGGAGCTCCTGTAGGAATTCCTGTAACAGTTTATCCCATCAAAACCTAGCACCAACAGCAGGATAATGCACACATCAAGGTTGAGAAGGCATCTGAAGCTGAGACCTAGCTAGAGAAGAACCTACACAAGACACAGCCACACATCAGCAAGAAGACAACATGCATCAAAAGAAATAAAGGCATGCAGCAGAGGGAGAGCCACAACACCTCACATCAAATACATTCAGATCACAGGTAAGTAACTAAATCGCTCCTCTGTTTGCATTTTTGTAATTAGAAGTCATGCAAACGAGATGGTTGAGTTTGAACAAAGGAAAGGTGGCCAGTTAACTTGGCCACCTTCATCTAGTAGACTCCACTCATTCGAGATGTTACCCACATGTGCACACAGTCAACTCCAACACAAGATGCCAAGGACAGGTAGTGAAGGAAGTGTGAACTCCAATGAAATGATGGGATATGTTTATGAGGAGAGGTCATGATGACCAAGTAGGTGAGGACCAACAGTCTGAATATGGCCAATGTATACCTTGCCAGCTCACCCCTCATTACTAGAAATGTCCATAAAGGGTAATAAGTACTCCTCCCTGAGCATTCTCACCACCTTTTCCTTCATTCTCTCCTCATAACTCAGCTACAACAATCTCCTTGTGCCCCCACAACCTCATAACCATTATCCTCCATCGATATCTCCCATATTCCTGCTCTTGGCATTTTCTACAGGAGCATCTATGGGAATTCTACAGAAGGGATAGCATGCTTCTACAGGAGGGGCAGTGAGTCATTTTGAACGAATAAAACTTGATTTTTTGCACGATTTCAGTATGAAGAGGTAGGGTTCATGCATTCCCCCTATTTAATATCAAAGTATGAAAGAAGTGGGTTCAATTTGAGGAGGAAATAAATTCTTTAGGAGAGGAGAAAATCAATAAAAAAATCCTACTTATTTAAAAAAAAACACAGTCTCCTCTACTTCTTTGTTTTTTCTCAAAATTTTTTGTCTCCATCTCCATATTTGGTTTTTCCAAAAGATTATAGACAATATGATAGGAGGGTCTATGAGAAAGGATCCCACCAGTTCCACTAGGCTCCATGCACATCCAAAAGTGGTGGACATCTTCACAAGGGCAAACTAGACGAATTTCTTTAAGAAATTCCAAGGGTTTAATAAGGAAATTGCCCAAGAGTTTGGTCTCTCTCTAGTACCCCACACAAGAACTCATGCCATTGTTACCTTTAGAGGTATTTCCATGGAGATAACCCATAAATTTATCAGTAGGGTCACTACCCTTCCTCTTGGGCTGCCTTGGAGTAAGGATGAGAAACCAATTGGCCAGGCTGCCAAGAAAAACTTTTTCCAAAACAATAAAACCCCTGTAGAAGATAAAAATGGCATTATAAGGGATAACATACCATATCCCTGGGATGAGGTTAGCTATCAAATAATCAAATATATGTCCTGTGAGGGGAGGTACAACATTTCCTATGGTTATCACTTTAGAATCCTCTGTGAATTAAGGTATGGCATGGACACTCCAGCACCTCAGAAGCTCAGTATCCCATACTTCCTCTTACAGTCCCTCATTGACTCCAGCACTAAGGTTCAAGTAGGAAATTTAGAGTAGCTAACTCACCATGGCTTCATGAAAATCCTAGTGGAGGAAGCCCTCCATACCTTTACACTCCCTATAGCATGGGAAGTTTTCCGAAACATGACAACTAAGGATGACATAAAGGATTTAACCTATGATGTCAGTCCTACTGGCAGTGATGAGGAAGAACACCAATGGGGAGAAGGTGAAGCCACTAGTGACATAGAATAACAAGAAAGGAAGGAGGAAGAAATTGAAATAGAGAAGGAGAGAGCTGAAGAAATAGAGTAGGAAGAGACAAGAAAAAGAGATAGAAGGATGAGAAAAAGAGGAAGAAAAGGGAGAACAAGGAGAAGAGTCCCCTGAGACTCTGGAAAGGGAGGTAGCAGCTGTCCTCACTACCCTTAGTACACTAATCAAGCTGAAGCAAAAGAGGAAAAGACAGGCCTCCATGTATTTCAGGGCTAGGAAGAGCACAACAATCAAAACAGGCAAACCACACTGTTCTTTAAAAGTGCCCATTATCATTGAAGATTCACCCTTTGCCAAGGGGAAAGAATCTCCTTCCAAGATACCAATAACATATGAAAGGGGGACTCCTAGATCTTCCACATGGAAGGAAGAGGTAGTACTATAGGACCCAAAAATAATCCTACAGGAGGCTTAGATAGTTCTACAGGAGACACTGTCAAAACTACATGAGACCCAAAAGCTTGAGAAAAGGATAGAAAGATAGCCACAGGTAAAAGGGGAAGTGACAGAGCTACAAGAACCTGATCCCCATCCTAGTCTTGTCTCCTATTAAAATCTACTTGAAGGAGGAAGGATAATCCCACAAAAATTTGCAATAACACTCTTCTTTGAATTGGAGAAGTAAAGAGTAAGAACACATAGGTGGATGAAAATAGCCAAATCTAAAGGAGTTGAGGATGTTGGCCATATGGAAAATAAACTCAGAGAAATGGGTAGAGAGTTGAGTGCTATCAGAGATAAGGAAGCAATTACAAGAAGCCACCTTGAAACTGAAAATGGATTGTTAAGGAGGGAGATGCAAGAGAAAGTGACTCAGCTAGCATGCATGGCCAACTTATCGATGGAGGCATTGCAATGGAGAACACGACCAAAATCCTATGGCCTCTGTCTCAAGGACCAATGTTTACAATTCCATATAAAGACTTTGGCACAAAGAGGCACAATGCCTTTCCAAGATTACAGACAGTTTATGGATCTTTGTGACCAAAGCACATCAAAGGATAAGGTAAAGATGGCAGAATTCTACCTACATAACATGGCCCTCATAGACATGAATGTGTGGGACCCCAATGCCAAGCTAGGGGACTTGCAATTAATGGCCATGGTCTCATGGATGAACCATGAAGAATTGAGGGCAGCCGAAATAAAAATATTGATGATGAAGGAGCAGAATGAGCCATTAATGATAAGAGCTAAGCCATCAGATCCTATGGCACTCAACAGCACACACAACCTACTTGCCAATGACCCTTAGATTTCCCCTAGATATCCCACCAATCAGACACAAGCCATTGCACATTTTGAGGATATGAAAAGGCTACTTCGGGATGACTGTGTGCATGCATGCATGAGGAGATGGAACACCTTACCACAAAGTTTGCAGATCACAGAATATCATTCCCCCATGAGGCCGAAGAAGGAATTGAAAAGAGTGGAAATGTACAAGCACTCCATGCAGAGGCAAAAGGTCAATTGGATTGGCCTCAAGCTGAGTCTCCCACTACTTTTAGGCATGCTGGAAGGCAGAAAGGAAGAAGAAGAGGAAGAGCAATGGAAGGAGATATATAGGAAGGCATGATACTATGGCATAGAAGAGAAGAACACATTAGAAGCTTGGGATGCTATGGAGGCCACCAGGGCAATAAAAGATGAGGAGATTAACTAAGTTGCTCAGAGGACGAGAAATGCTTTCAGTAGGGGGGTGATATGAGCCTCATAAATGGGTAATTATATGGGCTAATTTTACCTCCTAACCTAATCAAACCAACCATTATCTTAGTTATTAGATGATTTTCTGATTATATTTATGCTTATAGAGTGAGTTGAGTTAGTTATTGTGCCATGTGGTCTAACATGTATTTAATGCAGATTATTGATGAGTTTCAAGGTCAAAGTCAAGGATCCAATGGAAAAATGGCAGCAATAACTTGAAGTGGACAAAGGAGAGGACTTATCAAATGGAATCCCCCTTATTTATTACTCACTTTGAATCCCCTTTCATTCATCTCAGAGTACAAGTAGTCGAATCATGCACTAGAAGGCAGCCGAGCAAGCGGAGGATGACTGATGATTATGTCGAGTTTTGGGAGTCAAGACTCCCTGATTTTAAGGAAGCTATTGGTAGCTTCATTTGTATAAGTAGAGAGGCCTAGGGCCTCACTAGGGTTGGATTTTTGTTGGATTTTTTCTTATGTAAACTCTGCTCAAATTTCGAGCTTATTATCTTGTGACAGTTTCATGTAATCTTGTTATTGTTTTGAAAATAAAGATGGAATCCTTTTTGAGCTAGCACTAAGTTTCCTCATAGGGCTGAAGCTCTTGGGTTAGGGCCCAATCCAAGCAACCAAGCTCCTCTTTACTTGTATTTGTATGCTTTGTTTCAGTTTGTAGATTAGTTTTCTCTTAGATGTATTTCTTTTATGGTTGAGAATAGGTTACTTTTGATGATTTAGTAGTTTTCTTCCATTTGTGCTTTCTGTAGTAGGTTAAACAATGATCAAAAAATTCAAAATGCTAGTAAGAGTGACTTGGCCCCTCTTCCTCCCTCTGGGACCATGATTTGAGGCAAAGACCCTCTTGCTGCCCCAAAAACATAGATTTTCCTCCTTCATAGGACTTCTAGTGTATGCAGCTTTTTAGTAGGTTAATAGTCCAGCTTTGCTTTGATTTAGATCTTCTTCATCATGCTTACTTCCTTATTTGAAATATTCTTCTTTCATGCTTTCCTTTCCTACAACATTTCTCAACATTTCCTTTCATAAATCATAGTTTAGACCACTTTTTATGCAAAACTTTGTGATTCCTAAATGCATTCATTTCACTTGTTTCTTGGTTTCCTTGGTTGATTGTTAGTTTCTAGGCAGCAGATTTCTTCTAGCAGTAGGCCAACTTACCAGAAATCACAACCTCCATCTAATCCATGCCCTATTGGTCTCCCAAACTTCACCTCAATTCTGCCTTAGTTTCCTGCATCTTTCCTAGGACTTCTTCCTCTCTCCTTGAGCAAATCCAATCATATTTCTCTCTCCTAGTGGTTCATGGTATACCATAGGCACCCTAACACCTCATTCGAACCTTCATCCTCCTTTTTCACCCACTCTCACACCCTCAAAATAGTGAAAATTTCTCTCGGCCTCCTCCTGTAGGCCTCATGTAGGACGTTGTTTTTCCTCATGTAGATTTCATGTGTCCTCTTGTAGATTTCCTGTATCCTCCTATATATTTTCCTGTAGGCTTTCTTTTGAAGGCCAAGGGTGGAAGAGGCCTCCAGAAGGCCACCTGAGACTTCCTAGGACCCATCCACACCATCCTACATCCTCTCAAGTACCAAAATCACCCTCCAATGCCACCTATTCGATGCCACATTCACACACAATAAATTACATGCATGTCAATTTCACATAAAAATACATAAAAATCCAAAAAAGTGTTCTTTGCTTATTTACTTCCAGATATAGCATAGTTAGATGTTTTTTACTTCCTTGAGTAGGTAATGGCATTCATTTCATGGTTTTCATCGTGCTTTCTATAGAAGTAGAATTAGTTGGTTAGTTAGGGTTTAATAGGTTTGCTTTACATTTCAATCTTTCTCCTTTCTACAATTAGAATAGCATCTGTAGAGTAATCTTTCTTTCCTTCCATCACATATAGAGGTTCTTCTAGAATCCATAAAAGTTATCTTAAGCTCCTAGTGATCTCGTGTAGGTTGACCAAGTGACAACCTGTAGTGAGAACTAGTACTTGTGCATACAACACTGATGCTTCCAAGTTTGTTATGAACTACCAGGTTGATAAGAGTAAAGTAGGCAGCCTAGGATTTGCAGCATTATTGCTGCAATACTGGTGCTCACCAACAACTTGCATGTGGATGCATCATGTGATCCATCTCTTTTGCAACGTATGCAATGAAAATATGACTTTTCTCCTTGAGAGTGTATGCCCCCCCTCCTCTGAAATTTCTTCCTCTTCCTCTTTGACTACCTATTCCTCCGGAAGAATCTTGAGCAAGATTATTCTCTCTATTTCCAAGACACACAACCTCTTCAAAAGACTAAGGAGATGTCTTCTTCCCAAAAGCTTTCTCTCTTTTAGTAATTTTTTTTTCAAGGTAGTAAAAGGTAATATATTTGAGGTTTCCATTTACTTGCAATGACTCAAGATAATTTGAGTAAGTGGGATAAAGCGCCTTGAGAAAATTCTCAGAGTCCAGCCCCTAGTCACTTAGATGAGTGCTTAATTTATAGGAAAATGGAGGTTTGGTCATAAATGAGGGTATTGAATGCCCTTCCAAACTTAGAGTTCATTTCCATGGAGGAAGGGATGAGAGTATAGGAGGTTACTTAACTCATTCCCTATTGAATTTCAAGCTCATAGGAGATGATAAGTGTGGGAATCTTCTAGATGGCTCCAGAAGATAAGAATATTCCCAGAACTTATGATGATTTCACTCAATCTCACCCAAAACATTTCAATGTGGGCCTAAGTGCTTTGTAAATCACCCTAACATGGGCCTACATGCATTGAAGCTGATCCAAATTGGATCCATAAACGACTTTCAAAGAACCATGACTGTATCAGGACAAAACAAATCCTTGAAGAATCCAAAACAACAATTGGAAACACCCTGAACTAGTGGCCATTGTAGCGGGTGTGGAACAACGAGGACCTCAGTGAAAGCACATTGATCGAGGCCCATGGAGATTGCGCAGGAGGTCGAGCAGCCCCTAGCGCTAATCGCGCATCGCTAGGAAAACAGAGTGAAATGGAGGGGCCTTAAGCCCTTGGTCACGTTGGGAGCCGGAGAACCACGGGTAGAGAAATGAAAAGCGCCAACATACGAAGGTGGGACCCATGACCTGGAAACTGGCGGCATTGATCAGGGCGCCCTTGAATGGTAAGAGGTTTTGGAGGAGAGCGAAGCGATCCCACTCAGCGATCGACGCGTGGCAGCGGAGGTGAGAGAAAAACTGCTGTGATCACCCGTTATCGGTCAAGCAAGTCAACTGCGCTCAACGTCCGTATGACGTTGGATCTGGAGGAGCCCAGATCAGATGGCTGAGATTGCACCCGATAGACAGAAGCAGAATCGATAGGGAATTAAGCAGCGATTTAAGGGGATTTGGAATCCATTGACCGCCATGATGTAGAAAGAACATATCCACGACATAACTAAAGAAATGAATCGACAAAAAGGATGGCGTTTTTCTGATGGGGACACGTGGCTACTTCCGGAGCGTTCATGCTGGAACCGAACAAGGAACTACCAACACACAGGCGGAAGGCGAATCGACGCAGGCAGGAGAGGAACCAAATAGGCATGGAGATCGAATGGCTAAAGCCATGAACAGAGATAGTCAAATGGGGATTCAGAGAGTGAAGAGTCCAAGCGACCAAGAGAGATAGTGAATAGTGAACCCTGAGAGGAGAACTGAGCACAGAGAGCAGTAAAGCCAAGCAGAGGAGACAGAGGGCCGAGCTGACCACAGGCAGCATCGGACACCAGAGAGCTTGAAGAATCAAGCCTTCCCATAGAGGAATCTATCAAGATTGAGCATCATAGTTGGCTCTTTCCACTGTAGACCGAGGGTCATAGAGCTGGTAGGAAGGAAAAGAGTCTGTGAACTCCAAGTGGCTTGGGGAATCCAAGAACCACCCTGCCAAGCAAAATCTGCTTCAGGAGAACTCATATTGAGTCCCTGCGTTGTAATTTCTCTACTGAAAGACACAATAAAATAAGGCCACCACTGAAGCTAGACCGGAGACATAGCCCTAGAGAATAGGGTGAACTCCTTATTAAAAACTACTTGTGTCTTTGTGTTGCTTACTATATTTCTCTACTGTCTTTCCATTTATTTTTTCTGTATTGACAACCTGATCAATCCGTTGTTTCAATAACACATAACACACACACCAGCACATGTGTTTGTAATACCTTTTTGTTTAATAAATCTTCAACTGAGGTCACTCATAGGGTGATTATGAGATCAAGTGGTATCAGAGCTCTAGGCTGTAAGGTTAGACAAGCTTGTTTTGGTTTAGCTGTGAATGCTCACTAGATCAAAGCTCAAATTAGGAGAAAGAGAGTTGGTGGAAACTAATCCTGAAATTTGGAGAGTCTATTCTCGGAAGACAATGCCAGAAGAAGGTTCTATAGGGCCAAACCCTCAATTCATAGAAAGTTTCCTAGTTATAAAGTCTATGGTAGAAGAAATGTATAGGGACTTTAGAAAGCATAAGGGTGAAGATTCATCAGGCTCTAAGCAAGATAAAGAAGAAGATGAATCTCATTCCCATGACCACTTCAAAGGAAAGGGAAAAGAAGAAAGCTTCCCTACACCTCCTAGTAGCCCTGTGCATAATAAGAAAGAATATTTGATTAAGTTAGATGTTAAATTTGATTTGCCTATATATGACGGAGAGCTAAATGCTGAAAAGTTGGACAATTGGATTAGACAAATTGATGTGTATTGCAGAGCACAAAATATAGACTCAGACAAGAGTAAGATTCAGATTGCAAGCCTACGCCTAGGGGGCACTGCCTTGGTTTGGTGGGAAGGTAGAACCCAATCTAATATGAGGAAGCATGGTAAGACCATCTTTGTCTACAGTGAATTTGTTACTGCAATCAAAAAATAGTTCTATCCATTTTCCTACATGCAACAAGCCATGATGAGTTGGAAAACTCTTCGGCAGTTGAAAGGGAAAAGTGTACAAGGGTATACTCAAGAGTTCCGAAAGAGAGCATTGATGTTGGGTATTTAATTAGACTCACAAGAAACTCTTTTGAAGTACATTGGTGGTCTACACAGCTACATGAGTCATACCATCCTCATGTTTAATCCCACTAGTATAGATGAGGTATCTGTACAAGCTACTCATCTAGAAGCTAGAGGAAAGAATGGAAATCCAGAAGTTGGGGGACCATCCCAACCCACTATAAGCAAGAGCAAGGAGAAAAGAAAGCAGAAGTGGAAAGCAAGGAAGGCTAACACTACACAGAAAGGCAAAGCTTCATGCACTCACTGTAAAAAGGAGGGGCATGATGATGAGCACTATTGGATTCTGCATCTAGAGCTGAGACCTAAGAAGTCTGAGGGCAAGAAGAAGAAGACTGTTGCAGCTATTCAGAAAGATTTGGGGTCAGACTCGGGAGATGAAACAATCATTGCAGCCATAGGTATAAAAGGTAAGAATTCTAAAGCATCTACTAGTAATTCTGCTCAATCTGTTATTGATGAAGAACATGAGAGAAAAAGGCATGAGCTTTTCCATATTCGATGTGTTTCCAAAAATCAAAAGATTGATACTTTGTTTGATAGTGGCTCACAAGTAAATCTGATTTCTGAAGCAATTGTAAAGAAATTGGGATTAGCAACTACACCTCATAAGAAGCCATACCCATTAGGATGGTTGAATGATAAAGCGCAACTACAAGTGACTAGACAATGCAAACTCGTGTTTTCTTTTGGGTCAGCATTTGTAGATGAGGTTGAGTTAGATGTAATTCCTTTGGATATATGTGGAATTGTTTTAGGAAGTCCTTACTTGTATGATATAAAGACTATTTTCTATAGAGTCGAGAATAACTATCTACTTGTTAAAGATGGAATCGAATACTTTGTAAGAGCTCATAAGCTCAAGAATAATTATACTCTCATAAACTCAGGATAGATGAAAAGAATGATAAATTCATGCAAATAGTTCTTACTAATGGTTGTAAAGGAAAAGAAAACTAATAAAACTAATGTATTTGAGGGCTGTAATTTTGATCAGCAAGCTGATATAGAAAAGACTGTAACATGCCCCTATACTACTAGTGTAGGGGCCTAACAGTATGATGTCTTGTTTCAAGAACGTCAAGGTCTGCCACCCAAAAAAGGGAATATTACATGATATTATTTTGCAGCAAGATGTTCCTTTGCCTAGCATTGGGATGTACAGGTTATCTGCTTTAGAGAATGCTGAAATCAAGAAGCAGGTGCAGGAGTTGCTCAAGAAAGGGTTCATCAGGCCTAGCACATCACCATGTGGGTCACCAATCGTTTTGGTGAGAAAGAAAGATGGCTCGTGGAGAATGTGCATTGATTATCGAGCATTGAATAAGATAACAATAAAAAATCGTTATCCCATTCCTCGCATAGATGATCTTTTAGATCAACTGAAGGAAGCTGTTTATTTCACCAAGCTAGATTTGCACAGTGGATACCATCAAGTTAGGGTTGCAGAGCAAGATGCATGGAAGACTGCTTTCAAAACAAAGCAGAGATTGTATGAATGGCTAGTTATGCCTTTTGGCTTGACCAATGCCACTACTACTTTCATGAGATTAATGAATGATGTACTCAGACCTTTTCTTGATGATTTTGTTATTGTGTATCTAGATGAAATTATGATTTTTAGTATAACATGGGAAGAACATTTAAAGCATGTTAAGAAGACATTAGATGTTTTGAAAAGGGAAAAACTTTATGTTAAACTCTCCAAATGTGAATTTGGCAAAACCTCTCCAAATTATTTCGGTCATATAGTAGGGGGAGGTGAATTGAAAATAGATCCCTCTAAAGTGGCAGTCATTGTAAACTGGCCTAAACCCAAGTCTACTATAGAAGTGAGAAGCTTCTTAGGAGCAGCACAGTATTGGAGGAAGTTCATTTCAAATATTTCCTCAATTGCAGCTCCCTTACATGCTTTGACAAGATTGAACAAGGTGTTTCAGTGGGGAGGCAAACAGCAGAAAGCCTTCAACACCTTGAAAGAAAAAATTAGTACAACACCTGTACTAGTACTGCCAGATCTACAAAGACCATTTGAGATCCAAACTGATGCCAGTGACTATGCCATGGGAGCAGTGTTGACACAACACGGTAAACCCATATGTTATCATTCTGAGACTTTTAATCCTAAAGTAGTCAACTATCCTACATATGATAAGGAATTTTATACATTAGTTCAGAGTGTGAAAAAGTGGAAACATTACTTAATGGGCAAAGAAACAATAATACATATTGATCATCAGCCACTTCAATACCTACACTCCCAAACTAAGTTGCAACAATCAAGACATTATAGATGGATTGTTTTTCTACAATAGTTTCATTTAGTCATCAGATATAAAAAGGGCATACATAACAAGGTTGCAGACATGTTATCTAGACCCATTATAAATGCATCTACCATAGTTAAGCTAAAGCCTATCTCAGGTGCGTGCCTTCAAAGATAATGTTGTCTGGGAGAAGCGGGGTCTGGAGCGCTCTTGGTCTCATCAAAATCCTTGGGCACTCTAGCTTTTCCTTTCCTCAGGGGAACATAGTCCGGAAGTTTTGTCGAGGGGGGGTGCACACGCTCAGCTTCCACCTACATGCCTTCATCCTCATCTTCTGTGATGAGCAGGTCCTCCATGTTTTCTTCTTCCTCATCTATTTCGATGGTGACGACTTTCCCCTTTTCCGCCATTGTTAGCTTGGTGCGTAACGGGTTCTGCGGGGACACACGTACAGGGATCATTGCTTTTTTATCCTTTTTAGGTCTTGGCTTGCGCGGTGATTTTGGGATTTATTCCACAATCTTGAAGCCTTTCAGAGCATCCCCCATAGTTAGGGCTTGTGCTACTTCTTCTATGGTCATGTCTATTATCAACATAACATCTCCTGCTATTTCCATCGTGTTCGTCCAAAAATCTAACACTTGCGAACTTAGGGGCTCAATCAACACTTAGATCACAACAATCAAGGCTCTGCTCAATTGCTCAATTCTCAAATGAGCAAGTGTTGTTTGCTGGCTAGCCCTTTGTAATTTATAGCACCTTTTGAATTTGAATTCGACCGTTTCCCCCAAATACGGTTCATTAATGCTCCCTTGGCGGCAGATTTTTCCAAATATTGCCCATAAATCACGTCTTAAATGCCTGCCGCTCACTCCATTTGGCCTCAAGTCGAGCATCCCATCCTGAATAGTTACTTCAACAGTCACTTTCTAGCCAACCCGCGCGACAGGGCTGCCCCTCGTGCACAGTCGTGGACCTTGTGCCTCTTCACTTCTACGCACAGCTCCAACATTGTGCAGTTCTTGGGCAGAATAGTTTATAGTCCCGTGCTTCCTTTCAACCACCTAAAGTGCTAAGACTAATCTTCTCTCAGCTAGTTAGGTGGTCACGCCACCTATGTGCGGGTTCCTCTAGTCATCCATCATTCTCTCTGGGATATACCCACCTTTTACTGTTACTGGTGACGTCACACACCTTATCATCTACAATGCATCACTTTGGTTAGTCCTCTTAGTAATATGCGGTCCAATCCAAGGCATCAGATTGATCCATTCACGGAAATATTCCTCACATTTGTCATGATGATCGTGCACACCCCGTTTTATCACTGTGGTATTTTTATCGAGGAAATATTCCCTTTTTTCGTCCTCAAGCTTTTTGAATTATGCTTCTACCAGAGCACTTTTCTTCCTTAATCACACCCTTTATTTTTCAAGTTCTTGGAGCCTAAAATTTCCCAGTTGGATTTCCTCCTCAAGTCCCAAGCGTTATACTTCTTGTGGTTGTGTGATCCCTTCTTTCGAGGCTCCACGAACCATCATATCTACTAGTGCCACTATGCATCGACTAGGCCTTTCATGCTCCATGGGGATTACAGTGTTTGCTTCATACTTTAGCTTCGGAGGTGTCTGCATGGTCAGGGTCTTGCATGTGGTCCTATAAGCCCATAGAACCACTGGTACGCACAAGTCCAAGTCAGTCTTCTCTGTATTATGGACCTTGTTCATTGCTTCGCATACTTGGTTAAAGGCTTCTACGTGGATATCCTTCTATGCAACTATTCATTCCATACTTCACGGTTCCAGCCGCAGTGGTCATCCACGCCATTGTCTTACCCGCACCTGCTTACTGACCGTGTCTCCTATTGCGAGGATTGTGTGTAGTCCCACAAGTTTCATACCATATGCTTGTATCCACTTGGACACGTGGGTGCGCGGGCCGTTTTGTCTGTCATACTTGTTTCTTAATCACATCTGAGGTTTCCCAAATCATAGGCGCAACATCCTTCAATAGTTGTGCCAGTCCTCAAAACTTCTCTGGTGTGTACCCCACCATCTTGCAGGCGTACCACATAGTACCCATTTCTGAGCATTGAAATGTTGTTGTTCCTACACTTCTCTTTCAAATTTGTTTAGGAACTCATCCATTTCACCTAAACCATCGTACATAGACAAATCCCTTATCTCTTTTGTGACACAATGCAATGATCTCGTCATCATGTTACAGTTGAGTGTGGTTACCTTGTGTAACCAGTTCTACCATCATTCAATCTCTTCATCAGAATCTGATATACAGGAGCTTTTGCGCTCCCATGAGATTCAGCCATCCGTGGTTGGATTTACCCAGTCTTGCTCCCACACAGTTATCCTATAGATGCAGTCTATATCATCGTCCCTATCGTAGTCACGCACTGGCTTTGTGTAGCGCGATCCTTCCACATGGTCTAAAGGTACCACTACACGCAGTGACTTTTTCTCAAAGGTCATCTTGTGCTTCTTTATATTTATCACTCCATTCATGCCAGTGGCCCAATCTATTCCCAGTAGCACGAGGTAGGGATTGTTGTACTCAACAATCTCTATCACTTCGAAATCTGCTAGTGCACTTGCTCCTTCGATATTTATTATGATTCCCTGCAGTCTCTCCATAGGTAGGATCTTTTTTTGATTCACCATTCGCAGTTGAATAGGAGAACATTGCAATGTAGGCCTACCCATGCATTCCCATGTCTACTTTGGCAGGATGTTCGCGTCTGATCCTAGATCTAGAATTACTTGATCCATCTCATATTCCCCGATCTATGTGGTCAATCTCATCCCCCTTCATGTTCGTGTCATGTGCTTCTCGAGATTCTGGACTACCCATGGTTCTCCTGGCGTGGTCCCAGCGCATCCAGTTATGAGTTCTTGCAGCCCCTTTATAGCCTTGCTGTCATGCAGCAGCTTCATGCATGTCTCTAAGAACTTAGTGAGCATCGATGGGTCCATTTCCGATTCTACTCTATCCTTACTTCCTGAAGTGGAGGCATCCGTGAAGCTCCTCTTATCTTCCATGAAGGTCTCCTTAGCACGCTCCAAATCAAATTCTAGTTCCTTCGTTGGAGCCTTACGAACCCAAGTACTTTCTTCAGGTTGCTTGCCTTTGTCATCCCCTATCGTAATCCCACTCCAAAGCATGATATTCACATTAGGGTCTTCCTCGCACAACTCATACCTCATCATTAACAAGTTCTGAGTTTGGGGAGGCTGGAGTGCTGTTAGGATATTCCGACACATAGGAAATAGTTAAGTATAACTTGGTCTAGTATAGAGTTAGGTAAAGTGTGTTTCTTTACTATGTACATTTTGTAACTTACAATCCGACAGTCACAATATGTAGTGATCCGACGGTTCATTCCCTCCTCGGTATTACCAACACTTGATCCGTGGATTAACACTGGATTGGTCCATGATCTCTATTTAAAGAGCATGGAGGGTAATTTGTAAGTTAACCATCCATGAGAGAAGCTTATGTAAATTTTCATTCTTTTATTAATAAATTGCCTGAAGTGGCCGCGTTGGCTCAGGCAGTGGAATGTTTCCCTCTTTGAGGGTTTTAACCACGTCAAAAGTACTGGTGTATTGATCTGTGGTCTGTTTATGAGCGGTGTCCTTTGGTTTTCTATCTGAGGAACGTACCCTGTAAATTCCTACATGGTATCAGAGCTATTTGAGGGTCGCGTCCGTTGGTGATCCAAATCTGAAGCCGGTAGAACTGCATCCGACTGTCATTTCCTAGATCTACTGTTTCTGACTACTTTCGGGCCAAGAGGATTGCTCTATTGTGTTGGGAGCATCTGTTCCAATGAGGAACCCCTTTCATTTCATGCAAAAAGGTTTCCGGTAGCCCTAGCTACGTCATTTTTAAGATCTGGAGGTATACAATGTTTATTTGCAGTTTACAGTGATTTTCTCTCTGTTTATTTTGGTTTTGATTTATTTAGCCTTTTTTATTACCAGATCTGTACCTTTGATTTCTACGTATGCTCTTTGCCCCTTGACTCTATGCAATCTGGGCAAATCAGAAATAGAAAGGAAGGATTTTTCTCATGCGCATGCTCTTTTCTGCTGTGCCTTAGTGTGATCTCGGAAAATCAGAAACGTTGAGAAAAATATTTAGTTTCCAGCTAAAGCTAACTTCAAGCCATAAGGTTCATTTTTTTTTGTATGTCCATGTTGGGTTTTGTGCTTTTTGTTTTGTAGGGAAAAAGAGCTTTCTCAAAGCAAGCACACAACCAAAAGCTTCAACCCCCCCCCTCTCTCTCTCTCTCAAACGTTTTGTATAGCTCACTTGGTCCAAAGCTAATTTATGAGAGTAGAGGTCTTGAGTTCAACTCTCCTTTTTGTGGGGGCGGATTTTTCATTTCCACACATTCCCACACTTCGTCGGCATCTTCATCAAATTTTCTTCAAAAAGCCATAACTTCTTCATCCGAAGCCGTTTTTAGAACCGTTTTTTTTTTAAAGAGCCTAATTTTTCAAGATCTTTCCATTGGAACACTCAGTTTCAACATCTATAGCTTAAGTTTATGTTAAAATGGAAATTCCATGCCAAGTTCTTCTTGACAACACCAACTACTTCCAATGGTGGTCCTACATTGTGGATTTACTTAGAAGTAAAGGCCTCTATAGAATATCCTCAGGCCAAGAAACCAAACCGAAAGATGAAGATAAGGCAGCTAAATGGGAAAATAGGCAAGATCAAGCACGTGGGTTGATAGGGATTTCTATTTCTCCAGATCTTAGATTCCATATTGTAGAACTTGATACTACTGATGAAGCATTGAAACAGATTACTAAAGTTTTTGGAATCAAAAATGAACTTAGAGCCCATCAACTTGAAAATGAGTTGCTTACATTGGACCCCAATAATTTTTCTTGCATTGAAGATTTTTTGTCCAAGTTCAAGACCCTTAGACTTCTCTTGGAAGGTGTCAAGGTTAAGAAAGAAGATAGTAACCTTATCTATTCCATTCTTACTAAGTTTGGACCAGCCTACTCTGTGTTTGTTTCCACCTTCCATTCTACAAGAGAAGCCTTCGTTTCTCAAGGACAAGACTACAAGTCCCCTTCCTTTGATTCTTTTTGTGATTCTTTAATAAGAGAACAAGAAAAACTCTTACACCTTGGTCTTCTTAATATTGGAAAATCTTTTAAGAAAGCGTTAGCTGCCCAGCAGCAACCAAATCCAAAGAATCCTAAGAAGTTGTATCCTAAAATGAATGGTCCTAAACCAAACAAGTGTCCTAAGCAATTTCAGCCTCAAAATGAAAAATCATTTCAACAAAATGATAAGACAAATAAAAACAAAGGGAAGAAGGCTGATAGACATTGCAACTTTTGTAATCGAGATGGCCACTTAGAATCCAAATTCTTTAAGAAGGTTGAAGCCTTGGAAGCAGCAATGAAGAAGCATAATATCCATTTGGAGCACTCTTCAACTTCAACTTCATCTTCAGGAATGGCACTTTCTGCATGTGGTTGTCAAGCATCTCGGTCTAGCTATGCATTAAATGTATCTTCTTCTTCTCATCTCATGAGTGGCTCATTGATTTTGGAGCTTCTTATCGCATGGACAAAAACAAAGCCATGTTTTCTTCTTTAATTAACACCAAAAATATATATGTTGGTGATGATAGATCTCTTAGTGTTGTAGGGACTGGAATTGTTCATATAGACAATGGTCAGTTTAATGATGTATTATGTGTTCCAACCTTATCCTGCAACCTTCTATCTGTATATCGGATAACTCATTCAGGTGAAGGTAAAATCGTTGAATTTTCACCTAACGATGTTGTAATTAAGGACCTAAGAGATCCTAGACAGATTTTAGCTACTGGCATTGCTGATGATTCTACAAGGCTGTATAAGTTTCACAACTTTGGGTCATCAAATCTTCCCTCGATATTTGTTGCTCATAATGATGAAGTGAGAAAACTTTGGCATGAGCGATTTGGTCACTTAAACTATCACTCTCTTTAGAATCTATGTAAAGAAAATATGGTGACAGGTCTTCCAATGGTATCTTGCAAAGATGGTGTTTGTTCTGGATGTGTACTCGGAAAACATCATCTGGACAGTTTTGAAAAAAGTGCCTCTTGGCATGCCTCAACCCCTTTACAGCTCGTGCATAGTGATTTATGTGGTCCACTTCCAGTTGTTTCATTCTCTGGCTACAAGTATTTCTTAACTTTCATTGATGATTTCTCCAGATGCACTTGGGTATACTTCTTAAAGCTCAAGAGTGAAGTATTTAACATGTTCTTGGCATTTAAGGCATTTGTTGAAAAACAATCTGGACATCAAATTCTTAAGCTAATATCTGATAATGGCGGAGAATATGTTAACAACAAATTCATCAACTTTTGCATTGAGAATGGAATTCAAATGCAACATACTGTTCCATATACTCCACAACAAAATGGTGTACCTGAAAGGAAGAATCACACC
This sequence comes from Pinus tabuliformis, assembly GCA_031772625.1. Classification (NCBI taxonomy): domain Eukaryota; kingdom Viridiplantae; phylum Streptophyta; class Pinopsida; order Pinales; family Pinaceae; genus Pinus; species Pinus tabuliformis. The sequence goes on from CM062817.1 coordinate 8,273,688, forward strand.
TTAAAGGAAATGGCTAATTGTATGCTTCAATCTAAAGGACTTAGTCTTAATTATTGGGCAGAAGCAATTAACTGTGCAAATTACATAATAAATTGCACTCCTACTAAGGTTTTAAAGAATATCACTCCAGAAGAAGCATGGAGCTCAATTAAACCAGATGTAAGTCACTTTCGTGTTTTTGGAAGTGAAGCATGGGCCCATATTCCAGATGAGAAACATAAAGCTTTAGAACCTAAGAGTGAAAAATGTATTTTTTTTGGATATTCTGAAGATTTCAAAGGATATAGACTTATTCCACTTAAGTCCAAAAATGTTATCATTAGAAGATATGTAAAGTTTGCTGAAAATATATTGGCCTACGAGCCTAGTTTGGCGGATGTGCCACCTCTCCCTATCTCTTCTACTTTTGAAAATATTTCTTCTTCAGATGATGAAAGTGAGGATGAAAATCCTCCCCACCTTCTCAGGATCCTCCTTCAACTCCTCAGCTTCCAAAATGGGTCCGTGCTACTCGGGATGCAGCAGGTGATCTTGCCAGTGATCATACAGATCAGCGACGTACATGTTCTCAATTTGATAGAGCCTCTTCTTTGCTAGCTCAAGCTTCAATGAATTATGATCCTGACACCTTTGCAGAAGCTTCAGACCATCTAGATTGGGACGCAGCCATGAATGAAGAATATCATTCATTATTGGCAAATGATACTTGGGATCTTGTTCCTCTACCAAAGGGACAAAAACTTGTTAGATGAAAATGGGTTTACAGAACCAAGTATGGACCAAATGGGAAAGTTGATAAACATAAAGCTTGTCTTGTTGCTAAGGGTTTTTCACAAGTTGAAGGAATTGACTATACTGAAACCTTCTCCCCTGTTGCCAAAATGAACTCTATCCACCTTGTTCTTTCCCTTGCTGCCTTTGTCAAATGGGAAGTCCATCAGATGGATGTTAAATCCGCCTTCTTGCATGGGGACTTGCATGAAGAAATGTATATGGAACAACCTATTCGCTTTATACAAATAGACTCCAGCCTTGTATGTCGGCTTAAGAAATCCCTTTATGGTCTCAAGCAATCTCCTCGAGCTTGGTGTGCCAAAATGGATAACTTTCTTTTAGAAAATGGCTTTTCTAGGTGTCATTCTGACAATACTGTCTACACCAAGAAAGTGGGCAAGTCTCTTATCATTCTTGTTCTTTATGTTGATGATCTTATCCTGACTGGTAGTGATCCCAACCTTATAAACCATGTGAAGTCTAGCCTTAAAAGGAAGTTTGAAATGACAAACTTAGGACACTTACGTTATTTTCTTGGTCTTCAAGTCTTGCAATCCAAGGAAGGTATTTCCCTTTCCGAGTCCAAGTATGCCTGTGATATTCTACGCCATTTTCACATGGAAGATTGTAAGCCAGCCCTTTCTCCCTTTCAGTCTGGAGTCAAACTTTCAGTCACTTGTACTTCTCCTGAAGTTGATGCTACCTTATACCGTCAACTTGTAGGAAAACGTTTGTATCTAACCCATACTCGTCCTGACCTTTCCTTTGCTGTTGGCCTTGTTGCTCGGTTTATGCAAAACCCACATGAAATTCACTGGAAAGCAGCTAAAAGAATACTTCGTTATGTTTAAGGTACAGTTCAGTTTGGGATTCATTACAGTGCCAAAGCATCTCCTCTATTGGTTGGTTTCACTGATTCTGATTGGGTTGGTGACCCTGATGATCGGAAGTCTATTGTAGGTTATGTGTTCACTCTTGGTTCAGGACCTATTACATGGGCTTGCAAGAAACAAGGTGCCATTTCTCTTTCTTCAACAGAAGAAGAGTATCGTGGTGCCGTAGAAGCTAGTAAGGAAGCCTTGTGGCTTCGTCAGATCCTGTCAGAGTTTGGATTTCAGCAGCAACATCCGACTACACTTTGGTGTGATAATCAAAGTGCCATTCAACTATGCAAAGATCCAGTCCAACATCAATGTAGAAAACACATTGAACTGCACATGCACTTCATCAGAAATCTCATTCACAACCATTTTCTTGAAGTGCAATATTGTTCAACAAATGATCAAGTTGCAGACATCTTTACAAAGGCTCTCATAGAGGCGAAGTTCACTAAACTTCGATTTATGGTCGGAGTTCAGGAAGTTGTCACTAAGGGGGATAGGCTCTAGTGCCTCCTTCCTTATCCTATTGTGTCATATTTTTAAATCCTTCAATCCTATCCTGGGTTATTCTTAAGGGGGGATGTTAGGATATTCCGACACATATGAAATAGTTAAGTATAACTTGGTCTACTATAGAGTTAGGTAAAGTGTGTTTCTTTACTATGTACATTTTGTAACTTACAATCTGACGGTCATGATATGTAGTGATTTGACGGTTCATTCTCTCCTCGGTATTACTGACACTTGATCCGTGGCTTAACAACCGATTGGTCCATGATCTCTATTTAAAGAGCATGGAGGGTCATTTGTAGGTTAACCATCCATGAGAGAAGATTATGTAAATTTTCATTCTTTTATTAGTAAATTTCCTAAAGTGGCCGTGTTGGCTTAGGCCATGGACTGTTTCCCTCTTTGAGGGTTTTAACCACGTCAAAAGTATTGGTGTATTGATCTGTGATCTGTTTGTGAGTGGTGTCCTTTGGTGTTCTGTCTGAGGAACTTACCCTGTAAATTCCTACAAGTGCTCCTTTATTGCACAACCTCGCTATCAATGTGGGACAGTCTTCCATCTCATGATCAAACTGCGTACAATATAAGCATGATGGTCGCGTTGGATTTGTACAATCGCAAGCATAATGCCCTAGCCCTCCGCAATTGTAACATATCAGCTATCTGTGACCTCTTCCTAGTCCCCTTCCACCTCGGCCTCATCTGCGCCCCTGAAATCCAATGCACGTCATTCCTGCATTTTGATTGAGGGGCTAGGTTTTGGCCTGAACTCTATAGGTAGGAGTTTGATCCATCATCAGCTCCAAACTTCTACAGGTGCGCTCAACATGTCCCACTAACTTACAGAAATTACAGAACAACTGTTGTGAATTCTGCGTATACTTCTGTAGTAGATGGCAGTTATCTGTAGCATGCTTTCTTCCTATCTGACAAATCACACACCATAATGTAGGCATTGTGCTTAGTCCTACTTGTGCCTACGGTCTCAATGGCATTGGTCCTCCTCCAACAAGGTAATTCACAAACACTTGGCAATGGTCCTTGTCATGTCCCTAGCCTTTGCACTTTACGCACCATACCTCCTCGCGCACTTCTGGGCGAGTTGTCCTGTCTTGTTTCAAACTCTGCATCTCAAGGCACAAGTTTTTCAACTGCGCATGGATCTGTTGAACTCCCAAGTTAGGATCTTGTATCAGGGTCTCGTGTAGTCTCATCGCAATCTCCAAGGCCTTGGCCTGAGTGGTAAGCTTTGTTGTGACAATGCGTTCCTTAGATGTGGCATTAGTGATGCTACAAACCATGTGCGGTGTTGCCCATACATCAAGGTCATATTATCTTCACGAATTGTACACTTCAGTCTCTAATCCAACTACCAGGGGGTCTCCCCTAGAATCATCACGATTTCCTTAAATCTAATAATCGACTGCATCTCTAACTTTGGCCTGCTAAGTTCTTTTTTCAGCGCAGCTTGGATATCCACGATCCTTGTGTTCAGATTTTCATTAGAATGCTTAATGTATAAAGTCATTTCACGATCCTGTAGAGTGCTAACCAACATTGCTTTCTTTATATTGTCATCCGTGACTCCTTGCGCTTCCCATACAGCCCTTATCATGAACCAAAACTGGTCTGGATATTCATTCCCTACTCCCTTGAACACTTGCAACTTTATCGTGCTTGCCATATTGAACTGTGGTGGTGGCGGAGGTGGTTCGGGTGAAGATGGGGGTGAAGATGGTGAAACTAGCAGTGGTGTGGGTGGCAGTGTTATGCATGGAATTCAATGCTTCATCAAAATGATCACACTTCTTGGTTAAACCTTTGGGAGCTCTTCCTCGCTTTCTCGCGGAGGTGAAATTAAGGGGCTAGTTTCTAGTTCTGTGCTACCTTCGTTTCTGTAGATCCTCCCACTTCGCGTAGCCCCAAACATCAATTTATTCGCATGACCCATTTTTCACACAATAGCATTTTAATCCAAGTGTTAAAATATTTTACGTACTTACCTCGTAGTTCCTTGAGTAAGCATCGTTCTGCCTCGCTATAGCTGACCGAAGTATCTACCGTGAATTTGGCAATGACTCCTCCTATAATTCGATCGAGCTAGTGATCCACAGCGTGTGCGATCTTATCTTCTGATGCTTCAAGTCTACGCACCAATTCTGGAGTCCACACAATAGGTTTGTTGAGTCTACACCTTCCTTGACTGTCTGATAGCTTCGCGATCCACTCGTACGACTCAGTGAGGAAGGATGCAAAGAAAATTTCATGGATCTCCATATACAAGTAGCAATCTAACCACTCTATCTTTGATAGTCGCAGATTCCTATTTTCATGTGCCATGAACTCATGAATTTTTCTGTCCAAGCAACTTCAATTCCTTTCTTTGTCAGATTCCAGTGATACAACATCATACATCTCTATGTAGATCCTGGTCCCGACAATGGAACCATTTGTTGGCTTGTTGGGGCTTGACCTAGGTTCGGATTTACTTAGCCAAACAAATCCCGGTACTACTGGCGCTTTTGGAAACAGTACATGGAGCGTGGGTTGAGGTCTCACCCGAAGTAGTATGAGAGGGTTCTAGAACCAGGTTTCGGCACCCTGGAGATGTCTGAGAAGTTTAAATGGTCCACTGTTTGTTCCTGCATGCAGGTTGTTTTGCACGCTTCCTTGTCCCTTGTGGCCTGATGCACTGCCTTTGCGCAGCCCTACTTAAGGACTGTGTGGTGTGCTCTGTGCTATTCCCTGAGATCGAGCTTATATTCTTATACCAGTTAGTTATCTTCGCGTAGATAGAAGCCTTGTATTATATTTATTTATACATCACCTTCATATAATTTTGCGCAACACTTAAATAATAAACTTACAAATCATACCCAATAACACATAAAGCAAGAAAAGAAACATAGAATTATTGTAAAAACTTCTCTTTATTGATTTTCCCTTCGGTTACAGACTCGACCTGCCCTACGCACTCAACTGTAGACTACTAGGCCTTTGCACACATAGCTGCAGAGCCTTCTCCTACTCTACGATCCACAGACACACTTTACACCTTGACTCAATCACTTAGAGTTCTCATGCCTTCTTAGTTCTTACTTATTAGTTATCTTCTACACTTGGAGCCTCACTCTTATTTATACAATCCCATGGTCCATGAACAATGGGTTGGTCTATCCAGCCGACATTACATTACAAAACTAGGGTGGACAACCCTGTGACTCTATTATGACTTCGCACTCCGCGCCCGCAATTCGCAGATATTTTACAAAATACTTGGTCAAAACTTGGGATTTAAGCCCCAAAACATGCCTTGGGGGGATTCCATGCCCAACAAATAGTGCAGGGTTTTGATTTGATTTGATTGGGGTAGTTACTCGATGAGTGAATTAGGTTAGAGAGTGAAGTAGGGCAGGGCAAAAGAAATTCATAATTGCAAATATTTGATGGGGCAAGGTGGGCAAGTAATTTAACACTTTGTAGTATATTGACAGAATGGCTTAGACTGATGAGGTGCTAAAAAGAGCATGGAAATCATGAAATCTTTTTAAACTCAAGAAATGAAACAAATTATGATGATTTTCTCAAAATAGAGCACAGAAGATGTATTCTGCTTATCACCCTTCAAAATCAAACATATTTAGAAGTGAAATGGATCATGGAAAATACAAAACATTCACACACATGTAATTGAAGAAGAAACAATGTCAAAATATCATACCATAGGAATCCCACCAAAATAGCTGCAACTCATCCAATATATTACATGCCAAAGTCTGAATCACTAATACAACATCCAACTGAGTCCAACCTCTTCCAAGAGTGAAGAAAGGGAAGATATAGACATCAAAACAAACTCCCAACCTCAGGGGTCAAATCCATGAGAAGAGGATCAATTCCACCAAAATATAAACTAATAGCTAGAGTGTGGGGTGGTCAAAGTGACTCATCCATAATTACATTGAAACTGATTCATCTGACTTGATGAAGACTATTAACCTAATATATTTACCCCTAGGTAATATTAAAAGACCATAATTACATCAATCATATCAATTACATCAGTAAAATATTGATTTCCCATAAGTAAATATCAAATCTAGAGAAGAACAATGAAAATTTAGGCCAACTGTCAAGTGCGCAACACCTGTGTCAAATGTGCAGTGCCATCTTCAGACCCTCTTTTCCTACCTTCCTGGTGTCTAAAGTGAGCCCAAGATAGCTCATTGGAAATATTATCCCGTCTAATTTCCAAATCTACCTTTAGTTTTCAAAATGGGCTTGATTTGTCCCTCCAAAACTTCATTCTCCCAAGACTGGTCAAGTACGCAGTGCCTGGCTGAAAAAGAGGGCAAAAACATGATTTTTTGGTAGTTTTTTTCCCTTTTCACCTACCATTTTTGCATTCCAGGGCTAGAAACATGGTTTTCCTAGATGTATTGGTCCTTCTGCATCCATTGTTGGATTCCATTCCTCCAAAAAGTGTCCCAAAAAAGTGCGCAGTGTCCTAGGCGTCGTGCGTTTGACCATGCAACTGATATTTAAATTGCCTAAAAAACACAAAAAACATATCTTGGCCAAAATATGCTAAAGGTACTTCAAAATTGGTTAAGGAGCTGATGTTTGGTGTAGCTAGGCTTGGAGTGAAGCCTCTGCAAGTATGTCAAGCTTTTTCTTCTCCTTTTGGTGAGATAGGGCTTCAATTCTTTGCTTTGCAGCTTTGAGTTTTGTCGTGGCAATCCTTTCTCTGTTGGCATAGTGTTTTTCCATCTTCTTCTAAATTTCATTTTGCTAGTTAGCTTTGTCTAGGAGCTTCTCTAGATGCTGATTGACCTTATAAAGCCAATGCTCTCGGTTTTCATTGACTAAGATGGCAAATTTCTCATTCCATGTGAGCTCATTAGCAAGCTCAGCCTCCTTTTGTTTCTCTATTTCTAGAGCTCTTTTCAGCCCTCTAGTTCTCGGTATTATTCTAGTTTCTTGCTTTTCTTCATCTTCACCATACCTATCATAGGCCTCTTCTAGAAATGCCTTAGCTTTCATTGCTTCCCTCTCTGGCTTGATGAGCTTTATTTCCATGACCTCATGTTTGGCCTCAAGTTGCTTATTTTCCTTCTCATAATATGAGATGATTTATTTTTCCCTCTATAGGTTGATTTGGATCTCCTTGATGAGTGCATCTTTTTCTTTGATGACAATTCTTGTGCTCTCACTCTCATCATGTTCACCTAGGTCAACAAAGTCAAAATCCTGCTATGTCTCATGGAGGTCTTCCTCCTCATGCTGAATATGTGTCTTTGTCATATTTCCCTTGCCCTTCTATACCTGCTTTGTTGATGAAGAAGGCAAGGACCCTCCCACAATTTGTGGGGAAAACACCTACCAGTGGTCGCTCTAATAAATGTGTAAAAGTGCCCAAATCAGCCCCTTTGGGATTGATGACCTCAACCTAAACAATTTGTTCCTACTCTCTGATTTCATCTCTGTTAGGTGAATGGATATGCTCATGAAATGGTGATGATGGAGGTGATAGTGAGGGTGACTAATCAGATAATTTCATAGGAAATTTATAATATATTAAAATGGGGGGTTGCTTAAAAGTATAACAGGCACTTTCTACAAGCTTCTTATTTTGTGCTTGCATCACTCCTTATAGGGTGAAAAAGTAAGACTACAGGCATTAGTATAGAGATAAGGATTGTAAATTTTGGACTTTTGGACCTTGTAATTACCTTGATAATTAAATTTTCATCTTTTTGCACCCCTACTATTGGTTTTATTGAAGATACCTTGTGATTTGCCACTAAATGTTCGACTCTATTTTATCTACTCCTGTAATAATTTCTTTATTGTTGTTAGCTAATATATGATGGAAATACAATGGTGGTTGGTATGTTTATGAACTATTTCAGTGAAAAATCTCAACATTTTAGGAATTTTTGGCTTATTTTTATGTATTTGGTCTTGTTGTTGGTTTCAAAGTACTTTATAATGAATAGCTACTATACTTCAACCTTCATGCATCTTAACTAAATATTTCTATCACTCTCTTCTAAGATTCATTCTCATTATGTATCTGTTGTAGTATTTCTTGTGCCAAATTGTTTAAGTTGTTTTCATTGGAGTTGATTTACTTGCATTCCATTTAGGGCCATCCATCAAGAGCTTATTTGGGTTTCCTTTCCATCCAACATTCCTCCATAATTCTAACATTCAAAAAAGCATAAGATGATACTTGGAATAGGATGGGACAGCTGCCAAAAGTTGTGAACCCTAATTGGGGCATCATACAGAGAGATACCTTAATAGTGTAATGTGTGAATTTATCTTAGTCAACACACCCAAGTATGTGTCACTTTTATGGGAAAAATTCCCAATTGTTTTAAAAATTTGAAATTTTTTTCCCAAAATTCCTAATTTCAAATTTTAGTTTATGGCTTACCATGGAAGCTCTCATTTAAATTAGCCAAATTTTTCATAGCATAATTTCACCTCCTGGTGTTAAATTCCATCAATTTCTTGGGAAAATTGGGGATTTTCACTTAATTTCCCAAATTTTACTTTATTATTTTACATGGCTAACTTCTCCACAACTCCATGTATTTTGAAAATTTAAATTGATAACTTTCAATTAGCCTCATTAAATCAATTTTCCCTTAGTTATCAACCATAAATTGGGGTTTCCCTTGCTAAATTTTAGCTAGAAAATTCTTTGAATAATTTCCAAGTATGTTGAAATTTATCCTCTACCAAAGTTCTCGTTTTCACTCTAATTTTTTAGCCTTAAAACCCTTGTGTTGAAAATCCAATCATTCATTTTCTTTTGTAATTATTCTTGAATGCACCTCCTTACCATATTTCCACAATTATGACTTTACACATACTATCTAAATTAAAAATTCTTAGACCTTGTTCAAATTTTCCATACATTGACAAATATGAAAATATTAATTATATATTCATACCCCTAGATAACATCTACACATATTTTATTATGATACTGAAACCATAACATGCATAAACAAAATTAAACCATAAACAACATATATACAAGATAAACGAAAAAACAATGTAAAATGCAATTTTTGTAGTGAGGCTTATGTGATCCATAATGAATTAAGCAAAGCCTTTCGGTAGAAATCACACAAGAGAAATTTTTGGCCGACATCATCAGGACCAAATGGACCAACATAAACTCATAATCATGACACCTATCTTGGGTAAATAACAACAACTTACTCTAGACCTCACACCTCAACTGTATTGTACTTTTCTTCTACACCTATTTTCATGACTATATTGAAGGAAGAACGTAAAATTATCTCTCTTTCCTTATGTAATATAATCCATAATTGTGAATTAATAAATAATATTGCACATGCTACCCTATATAAATGTATATGTACTATGATGATTCTTGGATTGAGTCCCAATCTATGAGAAACATTTTTTTAAGGACCATAAATGTTGTCAAGGGGTGACAACCACTATTTCAAGTATATGAGTATTTATTTCCTTGGTATCATCATTCAAAGAAACACATGCTTTGCACATGCTCATCTATTCATAGTGAACAATTGTTGAGAGGCTTAATGATTAAAATCAAAACATGGAATTTGTTTTTTAATATTCCTAAATCTAACATATACTCAACTACATATCAACATTAGTGACTCTCACTATCACTTATTATTCCCAAATCTAACATATACTCAAATACATATCAACATTAATGACTCTTAGTATCACTCCAAAGTAACAATCCAACCCATTATTCTTGTAAAATGCCTCACTCCAAATAATATTTAATTCATCTTTTGTATTGATGAGATTTTTAATCTTATCAAACATCTAATACTTAGGAAGTTATCTTATATATTGTTTTATAAATAATTTAGATTATTTAAAAAGGAAAAAGAAAAAAATAGATAAAACTTGTAATACTTTTCCTAATTCAATTATTTATGAGCGTAGATCCATCTTAACTACGAAACTATAAGGTGACGAGAGGGATCAAATCTCTCGAGTGAAAACCTTTCCTCAAGTTGTGCACTCCAAAAGTGGTTCACTCATCGAGAGATTTGATCCCTCTTGGTGCTTGATAGATACAAAGTTAATATGGGTCTAGGGTCGTTTTAAATTTTCATAGTTACCTCCATTCATTGAGATGATAAATATTGTTAAGAACTTTAGTGATGAAAAAGGATGAAATAAAAATTTTGAATGCAAAGTTACAATGTAATAGTGTTGAATGATAGAAATGTGAATAATAAAAATGTAGTCAATTACAAATAGTCTTCATTTTGATCAATTTCAAAATATTTTCTTCTACTATTCTTATCATCACCCTTCTTAGTTTTGTCATCTTTTCATATTGATTATATGAAAAGGATAGTTGAAATCGTAAACCATTTAAACCTTTAACTCAAGGTGTTGTAGTAAACATCATACCTTATCTCGCTTTCTCTCCAATATTAATAAGTTGAATTACTATAACACACAATTCAATGTACAATTCCAATAATTATTTTTGCTTACACTAAAATAAATGCACATTGTTAATCAAATCACTTTAAAATTAATGTACCATCATACATCCAATTCGATAAAAATATAAATCAAAATCTACACTAAAATCAATGCATGTAATGCAAGCAATCAAATAATATTAGAAAAAAATTCTACACTAAGATCAATGCATTTAATTCAAGAATTCAAATAGGATTAGAAATCAACATCTACACTCAAATCAATGCACCTAGTGCAAGTATTAAAATAGGATTAGAAACCAACATGTACACTAAAATTAATTCATTTAGTGGAAGCAATCTGTTGACACCTAATCTTCTGCGATTGGGTGAATGTGGAATGTGAACAGTCATCAAGAAGATGAACTGATCAGTCACATGCATGTATATAACAATAGCTACCTAATGAAATAAACAAATCAGTTTTTCTGCCAAGTCTGGAGTTACTCCTGGTCTGACATGGTATCAGAGCCAGTCCTAAGAATAGTCGTAACTCCCTTCATCTCTGCCACTGCCTCTGTCCTGAAATGCTCTACCTCCATTGCATTGCATTCATCTGATTACTTTGTCCTGAGCGCTGCCTCTGTCCTGCGTCTCAACAACGTTGATTCTCTGCGCATGAATACCTTGACTGGATTGCATCGGTTATGAGCCCTTTTCGCTGCCTCTCCACACCGTATACTGCTGACAAAGGCTCAAGATTCCATTGCAACCCAAATTCGCTGCCTCTCCACACAAGATGCTCGGCTCAGCTATGCAAGATAGAGCCCACAATCCCTGGCTCATGATACCTGCGTGCCCGCACACTGAATCACTGCTTCTGTGAGGAGAAGAGAGGATCTTTATTTTTCATAGCTCAAAAAGGGGTTTGGTTTGAACATGTTCGGTTTGGCTGACTCTGCTACTGACCGCAAGCAACACACAAAGCCTGACATTGCCCTTTAGTTAGCGTTTCTGGTTCTCTCCTCTGTATATATAAATATACTTTCTTCACAGGAGTTCAAAGTTCGAATCCAATAAGGATCTGCAACGAAAGCCGCTTTCCATGTTTTGCAGCCGCTACAGTAATTTTACCAATTGACTGACAGTGGAGCAGAGTACACTGTCTCTGCGCATGGGAGACTCAAATCGATTCATGTTATTCACACTGTCAAACAAACGTACAAGCTCTGTGGCACTCAGCGAATTCTCGAAAATTGAATTCGTAGACCATTGCAGAAGTGGTTGGTGATTGGTATTTCGACCGCAGTGTTGTTAAGTATATTGCATCAGACAGTCCCCACCCTTATCGTTTTACTTCGTTGGTGATTGGTAATCGAGTTCGAATAACCGCGCTTGGAAGAGACTCAATCTGCTGGAACAGTTTAGACTAAGATGCATCAGAGGCGCCTGCAGTGAGAAGAGAAGTGGAAACTGAATTCGAATTGCGTTGAACTAAACCCGTGGATGTGTTACAATCAAGGTTGTGCGCAGTGTATACCATTCAAAACGTTTGTTCATAGTGTTGAGTATTGTGCAGTATCATTCAAAACTTTTATATCATTCAAAGCGTTTATATATTGCGTTGCTTTCAAAGTAGTATTGCATGATATATTGATATATTGAAGTGATATATTGATACATTGAAGTGATATAGTGATATATTGCGCTACTTTTAAAGTAGTATTGCATGATATATTGATATATTGAAGTGATATGTACAAAGAAATGTTGATGCTTCTATCAAACATTAGAGGAAAATAAAGTGCATAAGGCTGTAACATAAGGATTTTTTTTTCCAGCAGAAGTATTTTTACAGAATGCATTCAATCATCTCTATGGTAGGGATAGTTCTCACTGGCAAGGAGAACTATCCTGAATGGTCCCGGATAATAAAACACACCCTCATCTTCAATGAGTTGTGGAAGGGAGTGTGTGTCGAAGAAGGAGACAATGACCCAGTACAACCTACATCAGACAAAGAGCTCGTCATTTGGGATAACAAGAACAACAAAGCATATGCATTAATCGCAGCATCTGTAAATGAAGAAGTAAGTCGCCATATTTCATCATATTCAACTGCCTTTGAAGCTTTACAAAAGCTCAAAGAACTCTATGACTCACATTCTGCACTTGAAGTTGTTCAGCTCATGATTAAACTCTTCACTCTTGAACTGAAAAATAATGATCCTCTTGCTCTTGCATCTGAAGTAAAATCCATAATGCATGATATCAAATCCACTAAGGTGGAGCTGGATATCCCTCTTATTGCTTTTCTCAAGGCACTCTATCCTACTTACTCCAATTATCTTAAGTCTTTACAAGCAAATGGAAATATTAAAGATATAACCTTTGACTCTCTTGTGAAAAAGTTTGCTGAAAGAGAGAAAGCCTTTAGAAAGAAGGCAGTCCTTGAATCTTCTGAAGATACTGTTTGCCTTGCTCATAAAGAAAAGCATCCTGCTCAAGATTCTACAAGAGGAAGAGGTGGACGAAGAGGAGGAGGAAGATACTTCAGAGGCAGGGGGGGCAGACATTCTCAAGGAGAAAAAGCAGATCTGCATTGCATTCACTGCAAACGAAATGGATCACATGATGCTTCTACATGCAACTACCATGGGACAAAATTGAGCAGAAAATAAACCAGTAGAAAGGTAAAACGGATGATACAGACAAAGGTAAAGCACCTGAATCCGCTCACTATATCGAGGCACAATGTAACATTGGAGTAAATGAAGATTTGTTTAATGCTTCACTTGCTTCTTCGAAAAATGATTGGTTGCTTGATTCAGGAGCAACCTGTCATATGACTCATAGGAAAGATTTTTTTGAAGATTTCACTGACAATGTTGATGGAGCAGTATACTTTGCAGATCAGTCAAAAATCAAGCCATCAGGGCTTGGCACAATCAGGCTTAAACTGCCTGGTCTTCCAGCCTTTCTTCTGGATCATGTTCTATATCTCCCACAGCTCAAGAGAAACTTGTTGTCCTTGGTCCACATCCGCCAGCAAGGTCACTCCATTCATATGTTTGATGGCAAGCTTGAGGCAAGAAAAGCATCTGACCACTCACTTGTCATGAGGGGAATTGAAGAAGAAAGACCTCTCAAACTGCAAGGAACCTCTGCTCATGCACATCATTTCTCATATATTTCTCATCATGAAGAAGGTACACTTCCATCAAGTTTATTATGGCATGCTAGATTTGGACATTTAAACTATGACAGTCTCCGCTTATTGAAGAAAAATGGTGTTGCTGATTTGCCTACAATTCCTAGGAAACATAAGCAATGTGATGCTTGCATTCTAGGAAAGCATAGCAAACAGTCATTTCATGATTCACATTCAAGAGCACATAGGAAGCTTGAACTCATTCATTCATATTTATGTGGTCCAATGCCTGTTCCTTCTGCAAATGGAAATAAATATATCATGACATTTATTGATGATTACACCAGAATGTGTTGGGTTTATTTATTGAAGAACAAATTTGATGCTTTTCAAACATTCAAGAATTTTCATAAATGGATTGAAAATGATGCACAATCTCATATTGGGTCTATTCGCACTGATAATGGAAAAGAATATACATCAAATGAATTTGAACACTATCTTCGCCAACATGGGATTAAACATCAAACAACTGTGCCTTATAATCCCCAACAGAATGGTGTAGCTGAAAGAATGAATAGAACAATCTTGAATATGGTACGATCCATGCTCTTTTTCAAAAATGTAAAGATAACGTTTTGGGCTGATGCTGTTCTATGTGCTACATATATAAAGAATAGATGCCCATCTAATGCTATAAGAAACAAGACTCCTTATGAATTGTGGTATGGACATGTTCCTTCGGTAAAACATCTCAGGATCTTTGGTTCCACCTGTTATGCTTTGATACCAAAGGTACATAGAAAAAAATTTGGTGATAGAAGTCATAAGTGTATCTTCCTGGGGTATTCAAACACCTCTAAAGCATACCACCTCTATGATGAATTAAATAAAGAGTTTTTTGTATCTAGAGATGTCATTTTTCTTGAATCATCCAAATCTGACAATGTTGTTGAGCGGAAACTTGATCGCTTGGATAGATTCAAAAAAATGAAATCATTTCAAGAATTTGATAATCAGATTCCACATCTTGAAGGGGGTATTCCTATACTAGAACAACATGTGGAATCTTCTTCTGAAGAACAATCTCCCCTGCATGAAACTCCAACAACGGATGATGATTTAAGTGATGTAATTGATAGAATTGGGAGACTCAATCTTGATTCAGTCCCAACTCAATCAACAGAGCAGCCTGGACCATCTCAGAAAGGTCCCCCAAAGTGGCTGACAAAGACACTTGAAAGTGTTCATCCTGATGAAATTGGAAAAACAGGAACCAGAAATTCAAACCGACAAAATGGAGGTGATGTAGATGACTCTAATTCACCTGTTGATATGGATGTTACTTATGATTGTGAATTGAACTTGTCTACAGATTTTGAACCAACTTCCTTCAAAGAAGCTGCTTCTCATGATGAATGGAAAGAAGCGATGAAAAAGGAGTATGATGCCCTCATAAAGAATGGCACTTGGAAGCTGGTTGATCCTCCATTTGGAACCAAACCAATTGGCTGCAAGTGGGTCTACAAGAACAAGTACAAAGCTGATGGCTCACTTCACAAGCACAAAGCTAGGCTTGTGGAAAAAGGCTTTGCACAGAAGGAAGGGGTCGATTATGAGGAAACTTTTGCCCCCACAGCAAAATGGGCCACCATCTGGACACTCTTTGCACTAGCTGCTCAGAACGGTTGGAAAGTCCATCAAATGGATGTAAAAACTGCATTCTTGAATGGAGACCTAAAAGAGAATGTTTTTATGTCCCAGCCTGAAGGATTTGCTGTGAAAGGACATGAACATAAAGTATGCAAACTTGTGAAGTCCTTGTATGGCCTCAAACAAGCACCACGAGCCTGGTATGAAAAACTAACTGAGCATCTTCCTGAAACTCAACTTCAATCATTTTGATCTTGATGATGCAACTTTATTTGTCAAGAAAGTTGGAAAAATAGTTGTATATCTCATGGTATATGTAGATGATCTTTTAATGACAGGGAACAATGAAAGCTATATTGCATCCATAAAGAAAGAATTAGGGAAAAGTTTTGAAATGACTGATTTGGGCTATGTTCATTACTATCTTGGCATTGAAGTAACCCAACATCCAAAATCCATATTTATTTCTCAAAAGAAATACATTGGAGATTTGTTAAATAGATTTGGCATGACAGAGTGCAATCCTCTTTCTACTCCAATGGAACAAAACTTAAAGTTCACATCTATTGAAGGAAAGGAATTTGAGGATGCAACAAAGTATAGATAGCTTGTAGGAAGTCTCATCTACCTCACTACTACCAGACCAGACATTTCATTTACTGCTGGAATCCTCTCTAGGTTCATGCAAAAGCCTTGTGAGGGACATTGGTCTGCTGTAAAAAGAGTTCTAAGGTACTTGAAGGGAACTCAAGACCTTGGAATCAAGTATACACAGATGGACGACTTCAGCTTGATTGGATACTCTGATTCAGACTTCGATGGAGACAAAGAAACTGGAGTATCTACTTCAGGATATGCTATGAGTCTTGGATCAGGAGCTGTCTCTTGGAGATCACGAAAACAATCAGTTCCACCAGATTCCACAACAGAAGCAGAATACGTGGTAGCAGCTGAAGCAACGAAAGAAATTGTGTGGCTCAGGAAAGTTCTTGAAGATTTGTAGGTAAAACAAGTACAATCAACTCCACTCATGATTGACAACACCTCTGCAATAAAGTTGGCCAAGAACCCAAAGTTCCATGATCGTACAAAGCACATCAATACTAAATATCAGCTGATCCGACATCATGTTGAGACCAAAAAAATCCATCTTCGTCATTGTTCCACAAATGAGCAAATTGCAGACATCTTCACCAAAGCGCTTGGAAGAGAAAAGCTTGAAAGATACAGAACGATGCTTGGACTCACCAACATCCCTTCAGATTAAGGGGGGGAATGTTGACACCTAATCCTCTTGGATTGGGTGAATGTGGAATGTGAACAGTCATCAAGAAGATGAACTGATCAGTCACATGCATGTATATAACAATAGCTACCTAATGAAATAAACGAATCAGTTTTTCTGCCAAGTCTGGAGTTACTCCTGGTCTGACACAATCAAATATGATTAGAAATCACCATCTACACTGAAATAAATACATTTAGTGCAAGAAATCAAATAGGATTATAAATAATTTACATTGAAATAAATGCATCTAATGCAAGCAATAAAATATAATTAGAAATCAACATCTACATTGAAATCAATGCATCTAGTGTAGCAATCAAATAGGATTAGAAATCACCATCTACAATGAAATCTATGCTTTTAGTGCAAGAAATAAAATAGGATTAGAAATCATCTACATTGAAATCAACGCATCTAGTGAAAGCAATGAAATATCATTAGAAATCAACATCTACACTAAAACCAATGCATCTAGTGCAAGCAATCAAATAGGATTAGACATCACCATCTACACTAACATCAATGCATCTAGTGGAAAAGTATTCTTCCCTCTCCCCCCCTCCATCTATATCTATGTATCCCTATGTATCCCCTTATGTGTCTCTCTATCTCACCCTCCCAAACATGCACACACTCTCTCACTCCATATTTATGAATCTCTCTGTCCCTCCCTCCCTCTCTCCATCTTCCTTCTCTCTCTCTCTCTCTCTCTCTCTCTCTCTCTCTCTCTCTCTCTATATATATATATATATATATATATATATATATATATAGAGGGAGTGATAAGGAAGATGGAGAGAGGGAGAGAGGAAAACAAGAGTAAAGAGAGAGAAGGGGGGAGAGTGAGAGAAGGGGAAGAGAGAGAGAGAGAGAGGAGGAGGAGGAGGGAGGGATATATATATATATATATATATATATATATATATATATATATCCCTCCCTCCTCCTCCTCCTCTCTCTCTCTCTCTCTTCCCCTTCTCTCACTCTCCCCCCTTCTCTCTCTTTACTCTTGTTTTCCTCTCTCCCTCTCTCCATCTTCCTTATCACTCCCTCTATATCTCTCCACCTTTCTCTCTCTCTATGTCTTTCTTCTTACCTCCCTCTCTCTCCCCCTCCAACTTCATCTCTCTTTCCCTCACTCTCTCCACTCTCTCACATCCTCTCTCTTCCTCCGTCTCTCTCCCTTTCTCTCCCTCCTCTCTCTCCCTCTCTCTTGACCCTCCAACTATGTTACTATATCCCTCCCTCTCTCATTCTCTTTCCTTCTCTTACCCATTATCTCCATCTCTCCTTCTTTATCTCTTTATCTCAACCCCAAATATACACCCTCTCTATCCATCTCTCCCTTTCCACTCTCTTTCTCTCTCCATTTCTCACTCTCTATGTTATGTAGCTCACAAAAATATAGAAAAGATAGATAAACGCCTTCAAAATAAGCCTCTTCAAGGGGGGAACCTCCTTTACATTACAAAAATGAACAATTCTTCGATGATACAAATGACAAGGCCTCCTTTCTATATATAGGAGTCTAAGGGGTCATAATATAATCAGAGCTGACATAACAATAATAATGTAAGGGCACAAAAATAACAATAGTGGGATTCTATGGGGAACAAAAATAAAAATATGGGGACTACATGGGCACAACAATATAATAAGGGGGTTGCACTAATCACAATAAGGGGTTAAACTAGTAGTATAGGGACCTAACATGCCCCTCTCCTTCAAAAAGTGTTGTCCTCAACACTTGAGTAGTTCTGGATGCTTCTGTATAAAATTATCATCCCTCCAGGTGGAATCTTCATCGAGTGAGTTCTCCCACTTGATGAGACACTTTGAATTTGATCGATTTCATAGCTGTCTATTTCTCAGTTCTGTGACTGCTTCGGGTTCCAATATGATTTTTCCTTCCTTGTCAAGTTCTGGAAATATTGTTTGATCTCAGATCTTTTGCAACTTTTGAATGAGTTCCCACCTAGCTTCGTCATTCTTCCATTCATTCCTTGCTTTGTTTATGAAATTTGGTTGGATAATTATACCAACTTCTATCATTTCAGCAACAAAACATTTAATTTCATTCTTTTGGGCATATGGATATCTATAAGGCCTTATGTTTGGAGGAACACTTCTTGGAATCAAATGAATAGCATGATCATGACCACGAATAGGTGGGAGGCCTTTGGGAGTCTCAAATACCTTTAAATGATTGTCTAAGACCTTTTGGAGATCTCGAAAAATAGATGATTTTGATGTGGGAACCTCTTGTGAACACAATTGTGCAATTACACATCATTTTTCTTTCTTTAGAAGCTTTGCCATTCCATTAGAGCTGATTATCTTTCCCGGTTTCCCTGTGATACCCCTTAATTTAACTTCTTTTCCTTCCAAAGAAAATTTCATGAAAGGTTCTTGAAAATTAAAAGCTACTGTACCTAAGGACTATAGCCATTGGAGTCCTAGTACAACATCAGCACCACCAATTGGAATGGAAACCATTGGGCTATTCAACACATATTCTCCCATGGATATATTGATATTATGGCACTTTCGAGATCAAATTATGGTTCCTCCACTTGACCCCGTCACTTGACACTCTCGTGCTGGATATAAGAAGAAATTCAATTCCTTCACTATCTTACAATGAATAAAATTATGGGTACTACCTGAATCAATCAATATTGTTAGATTTTTTTTCTTGATATGTCCTTATATCTTTATAGTTTGAGGAGTGGTAATTCTGGCCAATGCAATATAAGATATGGTCAGATTCATTTCTTCTTTCTTTGGGGTTAGTGCCTGGTGAGTATCCTTTTCTTTTGACATTTCTTGATCCTTTTCTTCCTCATATTTCACTGCTTGAACCTTCTTCTTCTTGGTATGTCCTATCTTGAGAGTTTACGGAGTGGTAATTCCTCCCAATGCAGTACAAGATATGTTCGGATTCATTTGTTCTTTCTCTAGGGTATGTTCTCTTTGTATATCCTCTTATTTTGATGTTCATTGATCCTTTTCTTCCTCCTCTTCACAATCTTTGTAAAATAATGTCTTCTCAACACACTTATGACCTTTAATGTATTTGATATCACAATTCTAACAAAGCCTTTTCGCTCTTTTTTCTTCTGATTGTTGTCGTGTCAACCTTGTAGGTTGTGGAGGGCTAGGAGAAACAAGACTTCCATATTTATAGTTGTGAGGGGTAGACTTCCTTGTTTCCATAATTTTGCTTTCCACTTTTCTTTTCAACCTGTATGCCTTCTCCAATGAATCAGGTTCCAAAAGGTGAACCTCATGTTGGATGTTATCTTTTAAAGTCCCTATGAAGACATCAAGCCTCCTTTCTATATATTGGAGTCTAAGGGGTCATAATATAATCAGAGGTGACATAATAATAATAATGTAAGGGAACTTCAATAACAATAGTGGGCTTCTATGGGGCACACCAATAAAAATATGGGGACTACATGGAAACAACAATATAATAATGGGGTTGCACTAATAACAATAAGTGGTTACACTAGTGTTATAGCTCCAAATCTCACTCTTATGGTTTGTGATGCTGCACTCATGGCCTAGGGCAACCCCTCCTTCCAAACCTGGTCCTAAAAATTTAAAAAACAGTGTTTTATTCCCTATACGCGACATTGCCCTGAGTTAAACGCGTGTACACGCAGGTATGTGTATACCCAACCCGCGTGTATGTATTAAAACACTTAAAAAAATAAATAATTCCTCATTTTCGGGCGGAGATCGCGGGTTTTACCTGCTGATCACCTGTTAGTGCCCGTGGCCCAACTGTTCCCAACCAACTCCTATCTAAAAAACTACTTTGGAGATGGTATAAAAAGACATCAAAGGGAAGGCCAAGGAGAGAGAAAAGAGAGCAAGATTGTTATGCTGAGATTTTTCCCTTAGACCAGGTCTAAAGTCCTTGGTGCCTTCTGCACTTCCCGCATCTTGCATAGGAAACCCTTGTTTCCATGTGTATTGGTGATCATCCATCCTTTATATCACCATTGAGTAAGACTTGGAAGGAGCTCTTGTTGGAGGCTTGAGGCTGGAACGAATCCGGGAGGAAGCTTTGCTTGGAGCGTGCTGAAGGTGTTTCAGGTGAAATCTTTCCGTTATATGTACTTTACTTGCCTTTATATAAAGAAACTCGTCTTGGTTCCCGAAACAATCTTTCTTTATGCTTATGAGATTCTTGTCTTGAATTCTTATGCAAGTAGTTACTTAAAGATTTTTATAACTAACTTTATAGCATGAAGATGGTTTATATATAAGTATTTGTCCATGTACTGTTGTGTTCTTTGATTTGTCTGTTTTACAGGTCAAAGGAGAAGAAGGGAACTCCAAGAAGGGTTTGGACCCTAAAGGCCTTCTCGAACATAGGACCTTAGGTACGTACCCTAAACATTAGAATTTGCTTACAATAAAGATAATGGCTGTGCGTGTGTTTCTTTGAATAAGCAATCTTCGGTCTGGTAGAGTCTTAACCCAAAGGACCCTAGGGGTACTTTCCCCTCAACCAGAATTGGCGACTCCACTGGGGAACAACACTCTTGTTGTTCCTAGTTTGGATAGTCCTCAAGCCAATCAAGGCTCAGCCCCTCTGTTTGTTGGCTCTGACTGTCTGATCTGTTCTTGAACTCTAAGCTTTTCCAGTTTTTTCAATCTGTATTTTTTATTTTTTCTTGAAAATCTTCAGATACGCTGTTTTCCTAGATTACAGAAGCGTATATACGCAAGTTGTACTAAGTGAACCCCCGTATACGCGAGTTTCATCAGTTACAGTCGCGTGTACACAAATTCTGCACATCACTGCAGGCGCGTATATTACATAATTTTCAAGATTTATAAATTTTCTTTTTGCTGAATGTTTGTCTGGTGGTTTGGGTCAGTTTGAAGCAGTCATTTTCCAGTAACAGTCTTCTGTTTAACAGGGGGCATCTTGTTTTGAACTCTCTCTAGTTATAAGGAGTATCAGTCTTGTTTTCGTTGATTGCAAGCGTCATTGTTTTTTGACATACAAGATTTCTGGTTAAGAGTCTTGACTGCTCTGTTTTGGCAGAGTAGGAAGGTTGGATTCAATCTTTGTGTTCATTTTGTTTCAGTGACCCTTTTGTTTGCTTAACGAAATCATTTTTGTGACCATTTGCTCCTTCGTTTCAGGAAAGTTGTTAATTAACATCTTCTTGAAACTTGTCTTTTGATCTTTGGACTTTCATTGCTGCTTTTAAGAGCGATTTCAAACGCATTTATTTTTGTTGGATTTTCATCATTTGAAAGGTGTGAATTCACAAAAGTGTTTGGTTGCTTATTCACCAATAATTGGTGGCAGTATTTTTGAGAGCCTTCTTTGAAAAAGACTTTTTGGTTTGATTGAAAGAAAATCTTTTGAAAGTTTTGAGTTTCGCTTTCTTGAACTTGCTTTTCATTTGATTTCCTTTTTTGCGAAGTGAAAGTGCTTTGTGTTTATCTTAGAACTTGCTTTTATTGTTTGGACGAAATGATTGGTAACACATCATCTTCTATCTAAGAATTTTAGTGGCAAGACAAATTTGATAAGTGAGCAACTTTCCTTCTTTGTTTTTAGAGTAGTCTTTGAATCTTGCATCCACATATAGTTCTTGCATTAGGATAGATTTGCATCTCTTTTTAGGCATATATAGTTTTGTTAGTTTTTGTGAGTGAGGAGTCTGAAAAGAAAAGTAAAATTTGTTTATATTAGAAGTACCTTCTGAACCTCATAGAAATTTCTCTTCATCGAAAACAAAAAGTGCATGTGCATGTAGCTAAGTTTTATTAATTTATTTTGCGTCCATAAAAACACCACAAGTTTCATCTCCATTACCTTGTGACTTAAAGAACAGCCTAATAAAATCAAGCGCTAATTAAAATCCATTAGAACTTTTTTCTTTAGTTAGTTACACCAACAAGTTTAGGATTTTAGGGCCTTGGATTAGGCGAGTGGAGAGTTAACTCTCCAAGGCCACATAAAATGTCAAACATAAGAGTCTGATTAACGAGAGTAAATCCAATAGCGTTAGGAAGACCAGGAAAGCTCCGGATCTGGGAGCTAAGCAAGAGGGTCTGTGAATACAGGGAAGAGAGATACCCCCTCTCCTACTTGTCTGAACTTACCTCACGACTGTTCCGCCTGGCTTCTGCGATGAGTTGGTACCCATAGTTGCCTCTCCTAGGGATCTACACAGGTGGCTGCGGAGGGCAATCCCGTGGCACCTGAGGTTGACGTTGTATCACTCTCAATAGTACTACTGGAGGGCACCCTTGCGAAGCTTGGGGGCTTGCACCGGCGCAAGCTGTGGTTAGGAGGTCAGCGTAACTTCCTCTGATACCTTCACTGATAGGACTGGGCCCTCATCATCCCAGACTATCTTCGGAAGGCCCTTTGATTCACTTTCTCGTATTTTGGTGTCCGGTCTTAATCACCCAAAGCGGAAATACTTGGAAGATTGTTTGACTGGCTGTATCTTTAGGGACTTTATAGTGGGTGCTCTGTGCTCCTAGTTGGCCTAGCTTTTAATTTTTTGAGTCTTTAGTTAGATCATAACAAAAAATTCAAAGTGGTTGATCGATCTCCAAGACGGTCTCGAAGACTTCGTGGTCTCTCACCACCAAGTTTAGAGCCTTCTCCTAGAAGGCGCAGAGGCAATACTACCGGTGGGGTTCGTCCCACGCCGGTTGACGCATCGGGGATTGATCCTCCTTTCGGGGACATTAGCGGCCAAGCAAGGCCTGGCATTTCTGAGCAAGAGAGGGACACTCCAGTCCTTTCTCGAGTTCGCTTTCAAGTGGAGAATAGTGTAGAGGTAGAAGAACTTTCAGAGTCATTAGTGGCTCCAAATTCTCCACTACCATCTAGTCATCCAGACGTATTGCAATACGTTGGGACTCCGTCTCATAGACCATCAAGTCCAGGTTACGCTACGCGCTTACCATTCACGACCACTACTGGAAGCATGGCTTCTACGAGTGCTACGGCTATGCAAATTCCTACATCGGTGCAAGGGGGAGGAACCATTTCCATCCCCTCCGCTTCCTTGTTCAGATCTCTTGCTAGCACATCGTTAGTGGGATCTACCTCCATTCCGTCCACGAGCGGAAGTACCCAAACCAATGCTTTTGGTACTGGACTCTTCCCTTTTGGCACCCAATCACAGGGTATTCCATCGGTTCCGTTAAGTGCCGCTACATCCATGTTGGGCGGATCGGCTTCATTCCAAGGTTTTCCTTTCGGAAGTGGTCATATACCACATTCCAACCCAATGGTAGGATCCATGCCTTTTTCTTCTATAGGACAAAGCAGCAATCCTTTCCAAGGTTGGAATAACCCTGGGGTTAGTAGCTCAGGAGCTGGGAATTCGTTTAGCGGCCAACAAGGGAATAGGCCGTACTCCACGGTTAGTATGTTTCAAAGTATTCCTGATCCAGGTGGATATTGGTGGCCACCTGCCAAGTCCACCAGGACCCCCACCATTGTCTTTCTTAGCATTTTCAGTTTCCTTAATTGTAGCACAACTTACTATTTTTAGCAGTTTTTCGGGTCCTGAACTTCCGGAGTCGTTTTGAGGCCCTAAACGACGTTTTTTTGGGGAATCCGGGGGCAACACGAGTCCATGGAATGGACTAGTGTTGCCCGTTCCAACAATGATAGTGCTCGGATAGATCTTTCTAATGAGCTATTGTACGCGTCAAACGGAGATCATATGCCAAAGTTACGACCCCGGGAAGTTGATGTACCAACTTACCCCCAAACGGGGCCCACAGTTTGGTGTTTCATCTCCTAGGGTTAGGTTTTGGAATGTTAAGGGTTTTTCCATTGTTTCTCAACAATAAATAGGCCTTCGAGCCTCATTGTAACACAGTTCAGAGGCATGTAGCCATCACATCTCTTCTCAGAGATAAGCTACCATCGCCCTAGCTAGTTTATTTCCATTTCTGTTTGTAAGCATATTTCAGTATTTTCCATTAATGAAATGAAGTATTATTTCCGCTGCATCTTTGTGTATATGGTTATCTCTGTAATTTGTTGCGTTCTTGTTTAAATCCGGATCAGTGGTATCAGAGCGGTCTGCTTTTTTTCTCTGTTTTTCTTTGCATGTCCCCAACAAGGTCGAGATATAAGGAGTTAGGGCTTGAACTGGTTGAACCTTTGCAAGACCAGCCTCGCAAATCCCGACGGCCTCCCATGGCGGACGAGAAGAAAGACGAGGGGGCAGGAGATCCCATCAAAATCTTGCTCGAAGAAGCGCTCGAGCGACAACGGAACGCGATGATGGACAGCTTTGCGCAGATCCTTCAGCGGCTACCCAGAAGCGGCGCATCGGCTTCCAGCAGCTCCTCTGGAAACGCCACACCCTTTAAGGTACAAGTTAATTTTGAAATCCCCATATTCGAGGGTCAGATAGACGCCGATGCCGTAGATAAATGGTTAAATCTGCTAGAGGGTTATTTTTCTGTTCATGAATTTTCGAGTCGGGAAAAGATTGTTTTTGCTCTTCTCAAAGCAGCCCCCCACGTCAAGGACTGGTGGGAAACCTACTGCGAACAGAAGGATGAAAGTACTGGCTCACTATTTTCAGCCGCACCCACCTGGGATTCATTTCGGGATGCCATCAAGGAGCAGTACTACCCTGTCGGAAGCTATGAGGATGAATACATAAAGTGGACCATGCTGCGGCAGGGAAGGGACCAAGACGTGCCGGAGTTCACCAATCTTTTCCATACCCTTCGCACAAAGTTGGGTATCAAGGATTCGGAGCAACATTTGATACTCAAATACCGTGGCTGCCTGCACAAGTACATCCAGGAAGAAATACAGTTCCTAAACATCCCCTCGCTCGGCGCAGCATACCGGTATGCCGTCAAGGTCGAGCAGAAGTTTAAACAAAAGAAGCGAGACTTTGGATCTGCGAATCCAAAGCAGGGGAAAGGTGCCCCTAAACCACAGAACAAAGGACAAAGCCAAGGCGGGACAGCCCAAGACAACCAGCCGAAGCTGCAAGCAAAGAGCAACGCCGCGAAGCCGAGAAAGGACACTGGAAAATGGTGTGAGTTCCATAAGAGCTCCACTCACAACACAAGTGAGTGTCGGGCCAAGCAGTCACTGGTGGCTGAGCTAAAGGTTTCAGAATCAGATGCATGTTCTGACTCTGAGTCAGAACCCGATAAGGGGTATGAAAAAGGGAAGCAGATCATTGATGCGGATCCCAGCGCCACTGTTGCTACCGCAAAGATCCAGAAAAATGAACCCGAAGATCTAGAGGAGGAGGAGCGTCTCTTCCACTCCCAGATGTGGGTAAAGGGCTCCCCGATACAGTTCATTGTTGATAGCGGGAGTCAAAAGAACCTCATTTCGGCAGAGGTCGTGAAGCGGTTGGGCTTACCGACCACAGAACATCCACAACCATACACCATTGGGTGGCTTCACCAAGGGCGAGATCTTCGCATGAGCCAGCAGTGTCGCCTTCCATACAACATCAAGCCCTTCACGGATGAGGTATTGTGTGACATTGCTCCCCTTGAAGTTTGTGATGTATTACTAGGACAACCATACTTGTGGAAGCGACATGCTGTGTATGAATCAAGGCCCCGTGCTGTTATTATTACATTGGGAAATAAGTTGTTCAGGATACCAGAGGTAGCACCACCTGCCGCCATCTCTTTGATTATTGCAAAACAATGCAGTAAGATCATTTCCAAAACCAGGAAATTTGTTTTCCTGATGATACGCCCTCAAGGAAAGAAGAAGACAGTGGCCGCGGCCTCCAAACGGGGTCCCTCTGCACGGCAGCTACAGATGGACAAGATTGTGGGGGAGTACGAAGACATCTTCACCTCCCCGGCAGGGGTTCCTCTGCACTGTCAAGTCAAGCACTCCATCGATCTGACCCCAGGTGCGCCGCTACCCAATGGACCAATTTATTGGCGCTCCGTTCTGGAGAACAATGAAATCAAGAGGCAGATTCAGGAGCTCCTGCAGAAAGGTCACATCCGTCCGAGTTCTTCGCCCTGTGGGAGCCCGATAGTGTTGGTACAGAAGAAGGATGGGACGTGGAGACTCTGTATTGACTATCAGGCGCTGAACAAGATCACTGTTCGTAATAGGTACCCGATCCCGCGGATTGATGACCTCCTAGACCAACTAAAGGGGGCGAAATATTTCAGCAAGATCGATCTGAAGTCAGGATATCACCAGGTACCAATTGAACCCTCAGATGTGTGGAAGACTGCCTTCAAATCCAAGGAGGGCCTCTTCGAATGGTTGGTCATGCCTTTCGGATTGACAAATGCCCCTGCAACCTTTATGAGGCTAATGGATGACATCTTGTGGCCATTCACCAACTCCTTTGTAGTAGTATACTTGGATGACATTCTGATCTTCAGCCAGAGTTGGGAAGAGCACCTCCACCACATCCGACAGGTTCTCCAAACACTGCGGCAACACAAGCTATGTGCCAATTTGGAGAAATGCACTTTTGGCATGACCGAGGTTCAGTATCTGGGATACATCATTGATGAACAGGGGGTGCATGTCGATCCAGCCAAGGTCCAAGTCGTTCGGGATTGGCCCTCTCCAACCACTCTAACAGAGCTCCGCAGCTTTCTAGGTCTTGCCAACTTCTACCGCAGGTTTGTGTTGGGATTTTCTCATATTTCTTGGCCCTTGAGTCAAGTCACCAAGGGCGGGGCGAAAGCAAAATTCTTTTGGTCTGAATCTCAACAGAAGGCATTCAGGGAGTTGAAGGATCGCCTCTGCACGGCACCAGTGCTCGCGTTACCAGATTTACAACAACCATTTGAGGTTGAGACAGATGCCTCTGACTATGCTATTGGGGGAGTCCTTACTCAACATGGACATCCAGTGGCATATCACAGTGAAACACTTTCAGACACAGTCCGGAAGTACCCCACTTATGATAAAGAGATGTATTCCATTGTACAGGCCTGCCGACAATGGAAGCATTACATTTTGGGGAAGGAAACGGTCATCCACACAGACCACCGACCTCTGCAGTTCATACAGACCCAAGGAAAATTGTAGAATGATCGCCATCAGAAGTGGTCTACATACCTGCAACAGTTTCACTTGAATATCAAGTATAAAAAGGGCAGCACCAATAATGTTGCAGATTGCCTCAGTCGACCACCGATCATGGCGCTAACCACCGTGCTCAACTCTTGCGGGCACGAGACTTCTGATTGGCCACTTCTCTACAAAAGCGACCCAGAATTCGGCCACACACACCAGACACTCTTGGAGGGTCGGCAGGTTGCAGATTTTCACCTCCAGGATGCCCTATTATGCCACCTCGGTCACCTTTGTGTTCCTTCAAGCGAGCGTGCCAAGATGATTTGGGAAGCACACTACAGTCGGGCTGCTGGGCATTTCGGGGTCGAGAAAACAGTGGCAGTACTGCAAAACTATTTCTATTGGCCGAATCTTCGACAGGATGTTGGGAAGTACATCCGATCATGTACTGCCTGTGCCATTGCCAAACCGACCATTAAGAAGCAAGGCCTCTATACCCCGTTGCCTACCCCTAGTCGACCTTGGGAATCCATCTCCATGGATTACATGTCAGGCCTTCCTTCCACTAAGCATGGAAATGACTGTGTTTTTGTGGTCGTCGACAGGTTCTCAAAGATGGCCATTATGATGGCCTGCAAGAAGAATATCACAGCAGAAGCCACTGCTAAACTCTTCTTTGAATGAGTGTGGGTGCACTTTGGGATCCCACAGTCTATCATCTCAGATCGGGATAGTCGGTTTCTCAGCACCTTTTGGTCTAGTCTCTGGTCAATGCTGGACACCAAACTCACGAAGTCCACAGCCTTCCATCCTCAAACTGATGGCCAGACAGAGGTTGTCAATAGGATGATTGTGCACATTCTGCGCATGTATAACTCAAAGCATCCACGCACATGGGACGAGAGCCTCCCCTACGTTCAGCATAGCTACAACCGAGCTCTTCACAGCTCCACTGGCCATAGCCCTTTTCAGGTGGGTTTGGGATTCCAGCCACTATGCCCCATTGATGTGGCCATGCCACTTGCAGCTACTCACATGAATTCAACTCATGTCCAGTCCGAAACAGATAAGGCCACCAGCTTCATTGAGCGCATCCAACATATTCGCCAGCAGGTCCATGACATTCTTGAGAAATCAAATGCCAAGTACAAGCAACGACATGATCAACATCGGGTGCCACACAAGTTTCAGGTGGGCGACAAAGTCTGGTTGCATTTGCAAAAGGAACGTCTTACTGGAGCCTATCGGAAATTGAGACCACTCTGATATGGTCCTTACACCATTACTAAGGCTATGGGAGACAATGCATTTGAGCTCAGCATTCCCCCATTCCTTGGCCTGCACCCAGTATTCAATGTGGACCGCCTTCGGCCATACTTTCCACCATTGCTAGACACATCTGACATTGCAGAACAGCTCAAACCCACAGAATTAAATCCAGATTGCATGGAACAAGCTGCAACTGATCAGATCATGGAAACACAGATCAAGAACACTCACCAACAGAATATCCAACTGTATCGAGTTGTCAAAGCGGGCCAACTCCTTCAGCAGGGCAAGTGGCTCACCAGGGAACAAGTTCAACAGAAGTTTCCTCATCTCATGGAGGAGCTCAACGCAATGGGGACCATTGCTTCCTAAGGGGGGAGGAATGATCCAGGTGGATATTGGTGGCCACCTGCCAAGTCCACCAGGACCCCCACCATTGTCTTTCTTAGCATTTTCAGTTTCCTTAATTGTAGCACAACTTACTATTTTTAGCAGTTTTTCGGGTCTTGAACTTCCGGAGCCGTTTTGAGGCCCTAAACGACGTTTTTTTGGGGAATCCGGGGGCAACACGAGTCCATGTAATGGACTGGTGTTGCTCGTTCCAACAATGATAGTGCTCGGATAGATCTTTCTAATGAGCTATTGTACGCGTCAAACGAAGATCATATGCCAAAGTTACGACCCCGGGAAGTTGATGTACCAACTTACCCCCAAACGGGGCCCACAGTTTGGTGTTTCATCTCCTAGGGTTAGGTTTTGGAATGTTAAGGGTTTTTCCATTGTTTCTCAACAATAAATAGGCCTTCGAGCCTCATTGTAACACAGTTCAGAGGCATGTAGCCATCACATCTCTTCTCAGAGATAAGCTACCATCGCCCTAGCTAGTTTATTTCCATTTCTGTTTGTAAGCATATTTCAGTATTTTCCATTAATGAAATGAAGTATTATTTCCGCTGCATCTTTGTGTATATGGTTATCTCTGTAATTTGTTGCGTTCCTGTTTAAATCCGGATCAATTCCTCCCCTTGCTTCGGCTTGGAATCCATATCAGGGGTTATCAACTCCTTACCATCTAGGAGGAAACTTTGCGGGTTATGGAGGTTATACGGCAGGAGTTGGTAAAACTCCGAATTTTGCTGGACCACAAGGCTTGCCTTTTGGTTCAGCTGGTTCTACTGGTCACTTCGGGCAGCCTGGTGCCTCCCAAATTCTAGGACAATCTTTTCAGAGCTTAGGGAGTTCTGCGCAGTCTGGGTGGAATCCCCTAGGTCCTCCTAGGCTTCCGTTTCTGGCAACGTTAAACTTGCCAGATCTCACTAAATTAACGAATGACCCAATCAGGTATAATCTGGCCTGGCCTCCGGTCCCAACCAAACTCCCTTCGGACATTCCAAAATTCGAAGGGAAAAGTGGTGAGGACCCGAGCGACCACGTAACCACATTCCATCTGTGGTGCTCATCTAACTCCCTCATCGATGATTCGGTTAGGTTGAGACTCTTTCAGCGCACCTTGACTGGTAATGCGGCCAAGTGGTATATAGAGTTGCCAGGGGGCAGCTTTACATCGTTCGCCGACTTAGCCAACATCTTCTTAAATCACTTTCAGTTGCCTGTCCGCTATGACGCCGGAACTGAACTTATGGCCACCTTTCATCAGGATAAGGCTACTCACATTTCCGATCACATTCAGGAATGGAGACGGAGAAAGAGGCTCATTAAAGCCGAAATTCCTCCGGAATACCGTCTCGAGTGGTTTTTGAAGTCTTTACAACCCAAGATCTCCAAGGATGTCTCCATGCCCGGGGTATATTCTGAGGAGCAAGCTATTTTTAGGACCCAACAATTAGAATTGATCTACTCTCAGTCTGGGATCCTACAAAAGTACTTGCCAGATGCTCCTGGATCTACGGTTGATTTAGCTAAGTCGAAGCCAGGTCCGCACACGAACGGTATCGTTGGGTCAGTAGACACATCTACAGTGAACCTGTTGAATCAATTGCAGCAGTTGTCTTTGCAAACTGCTTCTAACAACCAAGTCACATTGTCTAATCCGCCCGCTTCCCAAACTTCTTCAATTAATGCCGTCCAATCCGATAACCCCAAAGGAAATCAAAGTTCCGATGGGAAAAAGAAAGGACGTGGTAAGAAGAAGAATTCGGATGGGAAGCCCGATGCAAATAAATCCGGCAACAACACTGGTGGTGGTAAAGGTGAGTCGAGAAAGATAGTTAAGTTTCCTTGCAAGTTATGCAAAGGAGACTATCTAACTCATCTCTGCCCTAGGATTGAAGATGCTCAGCACTTGTTAGGACAGCAAGGGACTTCTAGTTCACAAGCTGTGTTAACTAACCCGTTTCCCCAAGGGCAGCAACTTCTTGCTGGCACAAGTTCGAATCCTGGGACCTCCTCAGGGGGCAACCAGGAAGGGGAAAAAGCATCAAATGTTTTTATGATGGGTTAAAATGTCCATGTGACTACTCGGTCACGTGATTATGGTGAAGCCAAAACTTCTAAGGATAAAACTGTTCCAGGAGGTACTGACCTTCATATCGAGCGACCCCCTATTGAGACTATACCTCGGATACTGAAAGGGTCCACCAAACGCGCGACGATTAACCCTAACGCTAGGGCCGCTCAGAATTACTCCATTATGGAGGATCTGGCTCAAAGCCCGTATGCTATGTCCGCTTTGGAGGTTCTCCAGTCGTGTCCGACTCAGAGAAGTGCTTTACTCTCCACAATTGGAGCAGTTGATCCGGCTAACTCTTTAGCGCTCACTTTTGACATGTTAAATGTCAAAAAGCGACTCCCTCATCACATGGCTTTTCAGATAAAGTCTACATACTGGAAAATCAATATTTTCCGCACCGTTATCGATGAAGGAGCTTCCACATGTGTCATGTCGATGTCATGTTGGAAGGCTATTGGTTCACCTTCGGCTGTTCCTTCACCAACCGTCTTAACTGCATTTGATGGTCATTCTCACAAGCCGCATGGGATTATCCCGGCCTTTCCTATATGTGTTGGAGGGAAGGTCGTTAATATCGAAGTTGAAGTCGTAGATGCTAACCTAGACTATAATCTCCTATTAGGAAGGAACTGGGTATACGAAATGGAAGCCGTCGTATCGACTCTGTTTCGTGTCATTTGCTTTCCTCATGAGGGGAAAATCGTTAAGGTAGATCAATTGGACTATTCTCCAATCGATCCTCAAGCAAGCTCCGACTTTACTGTTCCTTTGGTGGATAACCCTCGCCCGCCGATTGAGAATTTAGGAGTAGGGATGTATTCCTCATTGATGGGTACATTTGATCTTCCCTCTCCTTTTGCAAAGATCAATTCTATTTCATCATCCAAGGAGTCTCCTCGAGAAGAGTTCTTCCGAACTCATCATTTTTCTGACCCTTGGACCTTGCCTTCACCTACGACCACATTAGTTGAAGGACAGGTAAATGGAATGGCGTTTCCCATATCTACAGCTGAGCTTAGATATCAGTCTATCGTAGACTCTGCAGATAACCATTCCACTCCTTTTTATGAAGAAGAGTTGGATGGTCATGTGGCCCCAGCCTGGAGCCTAGATTCTATCTCTACCTTGGATTGCTTGGATTCAATTTTACCTTCTGAAGAAGCATCCTTGAAGCAATGATGGGTATAGATCAACCTTGGGACGACTTACACCATCGTTCCTACTTTCTTCCTCCTTTGCAGGAAGTAGAATCTAGATTTTCCGAGCTCTGTACTAGTGATGTTGATATGGTTTCGAACCCTTTGGCTCCAGCACACATCCGTGCCGAAGGTAATATGTCGGTAATTTCAAAAATGATACCCATCAACATCTCTAGGGACCCTAACATCATTGAGAATATCTTCATCGGAATTGAGTGTTCCCCTGAAGAAATTCAAATCTACACCGACCTCTTTAAGGAATATCGTGACGTATTTGCTTGGTCTTATGAAGAAATGCCTGGCATTGATCCTTCTACAGTTCAACATGAGATCAAGACATATGAAAACGCGAAACATGTTCGTCAAAGACTTCGTCCGGTTAACCCTAGGAAAGCAGCAGCTATCAAAGCTGAAGTCCAGAAGTTGCTAAAGGCGGGTTTTATATACCCTGTTCCTCTTACAGATTGGGTTTCTAATCCAGTCCCCGTAGATAAAAAGCAAGGAACAATCTGTGTATGCATCGATTTTAGGGATTTAAATAAGGCTTGTCCAAAAGACAATTACCCCACGCCATTTATTGATCAAATTATCGACGAGTGTGCGGGTAACGAAGTTTTTTCCTTCATGGATGGCTTTTCAGGTTATAATCAAATCTCTATCCGTCCTGAGGATCAACATAAGACAGCCTTCATATGTCCCTGGGGTACCTTTGCATATCGAAAGATGTCTTTTGGTCTTAAAAATGTTGGAGCTACGTTTCAGCGGGCCATGTCATACGCTTTCCATGACATCAAACATGTCATCGAGGCATACTTAGATGATCTCGCTGCTCGTTCTCGAAAGAGAACAGATCACCCTAATCATCTTCGATTAGTCTTTGAGAGATGTCATTTTTATAAAATCTGGTTGAATCCCAACAAGTGCGTTTTCGCGGTTACGTCCGGTCGACTGTTAGGGTTCATTGTATCTAATGAAGGGATTAGGGTTGATCCCTTCAAGGTTGAGGCAATAATTCAGTTGCCGCCCCCGTCTTCAATTCGGCAACTTCAAAGTCTTCAAGGGAAGGCTAACTTCTTAAGACGGTTCATAGCAAATTATGTCGAGATCACTAAAGGGTTCATGCGCCTACTACGGAAGGGAGTTCCATTTATATGGGATGACTTTTCGCAGCGGTCGTTTGATGCTTTGAAAAAAGCATTAGTCTCTGCCCCACTTTTGAGTCCACCGGATTATGGTAGAGACTTCCTTTTATATCTCGCTGCGGCAGAATTAACCATTGGTATGGTTCTAGTTCAGGAGGACGATGCTCTCGCCGATCACGTCATTTATTATTTGAGTCGAGGCTTGATAGGCCCTGAGCTTCGCTATTCTCCGGTTGAGAAGTTGGCCTTGGCAGCTGTCCATGCTGTCCAACGGCTCCGTCATTATATTTTGCTACGTAAAACTTTTGTCTTGGCGGCAGTCAATCCATTTCAGTTTGTCCTCAGTAGGCGAGTGATTGGGGGCAAATATAATAGATGGATAGTCATTTTGCAAGAATTCAATCTCGAGTTCTTGTCTGCCAAATCTAAGAAATCCATGGTTTTCGCGGAACTTATCTCGGAGCTACCTTGTGCAGATGATATTGTTTATGAGGAAAGTTTACCCGACGAACATATATTCCTCATCTCTGTACAAGACCCTTGGTATGGAGATATCATTGTTTATCTCCAGACTTCGAAGTGCCCCTCTACTTTCTCCAAGGATGAACGTCGCAAAGTACGTCACCTGGCAAAGAACTATGTTATTGTTGGTGACACATTATATCGTCGCGGGGTTGACTCAATCCTCCAGCGTTGTTTAACCTTAGAGGAAGCAGAGTCCGTGCTCAATGATTGCCACAGTGGAGCTTGTGGTGGTCATCTATCAGGGCTTGCTACAGCCCAACGCATCTTACGTGCCGGCTATTTTTGGCCTTCACTTTTTAAAGACTGTGTGGAAGCAGTCAAACGCTGCCACCCATGTCAAATCTTTACTCGCAAGATGCGAGCGCATCCAGCTCCACTTTTCCCCGTTGTCACTGTCGGTCCCTTTACTAAGTGGGGCATTGACTTTACGACTTGTAACCCGCCTTCAGCGGCGAATCACAAGTACATTATCGTGGCTGTAGACTACTTCACAAAGTGGGCTGAGGCCATGCCTACTTATAAGAATGATAGTGACACGGCAGCTTTGTTTCTTTTCAATCAAGTCATCTCAAGATTTGGTATCCCAAGGGAGATTGTCACTGACCATGGCAGTCATTTCCAAAATCAACTAATGTCTGAATTGGCTCGTAAATTAGGTTTCTGTCAGGAGCATTCGTCCCCTTATTATCCTCAGGCCAATGGGCAAGTCGAGGCAATTAATAAAACTCTTAAGGCGATACTCCAACGGACAATCGATAAAAATAGGTCCAATTGTCACATTATGTTGTATTCGGCTCTTTGGGCATATCGAACCGCCGTCAAAACGGCTACCGTTTTACTCCTTTTCAGTTGGTTTACGGGATGGAATCTATCTTTCCGGTCGAATGTGAAATTCCATCTCTCAAGTTGGCTGTCGAGCTTCTTCCTGAGACTTCGAGTCTCGAAGAGCACCTCGTTCACCTGGAACATCTCGATGAGCAGCGTCGAGATGCTGCCACGATGAATGAGGCCCATAAGAAAAGGGTTAAAACTCAGTATGATAAGTCTGTCCGTCCTCGAGTCTTTTCTGAAGGTGACCTTGTCCTGGTCTATGACCAAGATAAGGACGCCTTGGCGGCAGGCAAATTCAAGCCTATGTGGTACGGTCCTTTCATCATTAAACGAGTTTTAGAAAAAGGGGCGTATGAGTTAATTGACTTTGAAGGGAACAAGTTGGCAGAGCCCCGAAATGGGCTCTACCTAAAGAAGTACTTTGCTTAGTTTAGGCTGGGTAATGACTTCTTTGTACTTTATGTATATATTTATACATATATCGTAGAGCGTTTTCTGATATCAGTACTTTTTGGTCTGCTGTGTTAGGTGCTAATGGATGATTTGGTCTATTTTGGGTTCGCCGATGGTGCTAGTCGGCACACTCGGAATCTTGCTTCCGCAGCTTGGGTACTTTATTATCCAACTGGTCAATTGATGGTATTGAGAGACGTATGTATCGGTCCTGCTTCAAACAATATGGCCGAGTATACAGCTGTGATCAATTTATTATCTGAGGCAATCTCTTATGGGATCGACTCGTTGGTAGTATATCTTGATTCTCAATTGATAGTGTCTCAATTAAATAACATTTATCGCGTTAGGGATCCATTATTATATCGCCAATATTTAAGGGTGAGGTTGTTGCAAAGATCATTCATTTACATTAATTATTTTCACATTCCAAGATCTCAAAATTGGTTAGTTGATTCTATCGCTAATCAAGCATTAGACTAGCATATCAATCATTCATCATCATAAAATCATGCATCAAAAAGTCAAAATGTATATATATATATATCATAAAACGCCTCGAGTGTACATATGTGTGTCCAAAATATACAAAATTGGGACTCAAATGCCCATAATCATGTCAGGCATATCTAACGCCACAGCTCAGGATGAGCATTTAAATATGTAACTATGGCATTGGCCACGCGCCGAAAGACGCGAACCCAGTCACGTGGCATGCCAACCACATGACGCTGCATATCCGGAGGAAGATCCTCTATCTCGGCCATCGGTACTTGGCAGCTCAGTCTTGCCAAGTGTCGCTGGACGTTGTTGAGGGTCCGTTCCGTATCGGCAGCCGCCTCTTCGGCTCCTCGGCCACGCCGTCCATGCCACAGGAATCCATCTGGTTGTACGGGCCCGATGTCTGGAACATGATCATCATATTAGTCATTTGAGTCTCACCAAAAATATTTTTCAAAATTTATCATTATATTTGAAAAATCCAAAAAATCATAAAATCATAAAAATTCTTACCAATCTCGCCCCATGCTGCGTCCGGTGGTAACACTAGATCAGGATCTCCTCGGAAATCTAGCCCAGCATAGGGGTAGTCATCTACGGCGATGATCTGCTGCTCCCACCAGGCAAAGAAGTCGTCGTCGAATGCATTCCTTGGGATTTCCCCACCCCCCAGACGTTTCATCAAGTCAGCCCACCGGCCCATGCGTGGATCACGTGGACTGCTGATGGGAACTGCTACCCTGGGGCGGAGTGCGGGAACCTTCTCGAAGAAGAAAGTGCACAAGATGGTTCCGAACCCAAAGTTCTTGGTCTGTCCCCTCCTGATAGAAGTGAGTTGTTCCTTCATATTGGCAAGAAGAGGAGTACACCAGTCAAACACTGTAGTGAGACAGTCCACTGCCACGCTCATGGTTACCCGTGACGCCTGATGTAGTGAGGATGATCCGTTCACTCGAGCTATGGTGAAAAAGATTATCCTGAGTGACAAACTCACCACATGTGGGATAGAAATCTGACTCCCAACCTTCCGATGACCCGGGCAGTAAATCTGTACATAGTCATCTACACTGAGGCTATTCCGGGTTCTGCCCCGAGAATGTACTACCTCTCCCCTTCGAGAGAGGCCCGTGATAAAATATACATCTTCCACTTCTATCCTGAGTGGCATCTGATTAATGATGAATTCTTCCTCATCGACATCCCAATAGTCAATGAGCCTCTCGAGCAGACGCGTGTTCCCTTTCATATTTGGCAATTTGAAGAATTTTCGTAACCCTCATCCCCGTAAGGCCTCTAATGCCTCATCATTGCCCATAACTTCATTATCCACAGCTGAGTGCTCTCTTTCACGCCATGTGAGAGTCATCCTGGAAGAAAAAATCATTTCCATCCGTTAGTTTTGTGTATAAAATTAGTTTGCTGCGCACACGCGGGTTCACCTGTACACAGTCGCGTGTAGGGCCGTCGTATACGCGAGTTATGTAATGCCAACCCACGTGTACGCCGCAGAACAATTTTTTGCGAAATTCTAACGGTGAAACATCAACTAAACTTCCTAAAAACTATCACAATTAATTGCAAGACAAGTTTGAGGCTTACCTGGAAGTTTTCGGCAAGTTTGAACGGCTGAATTGGTCGCAGGGAAGTTTGCTCCTTTTGCTCCACAATTTTTGCTCTCCAGGTCAAATGGTGATAATGGTAAGTCAAAAATGCCTTTTATAAGTTTTGAAAATGCAAAATTTTTTCAAAATTTTATTTTGTTTGACCTCATGTGACTTTTAAATTGGGAGATTGGAATGCCGAGTTTGGTTTGTTCTTCAGGACATTTTGGACATTTTTCGACAGTTCGAGACGGTTCCATGACCGCTAACCCATCATGGCAGGTATCGTGTTTTCACTGGCATATAGGTTAGGGACACCATTTTTCCGTTGCATTATGCATACTAGCCTCCAAATGACCGATACATCTGCCGTAGGGTCCACCCCATTGTGTTATGGTTCGTAAGCCATTTTCACTCGCCGATTCTTTAAATCATGACACGATGGTAGAGCCATCCCTTTACATGGGCATCGTAGTTAGCACCTCACTGACATTTGTTGCCCATGCTGCTTCATTTTGAGTAGGCTCGGAAGTCCTCTGTAGTCCCGCCATGACTTATGTGTGGAAGAATCATTCCTCTTTACTTCTTCGCTTCGTTCTGGCCTTATACCCTGGAGGCTCCTATGTGTGTCGAGTTGTAGTTTTGCATTGCATGTTGACCATTTGCACCTTTTGGCCTAGAGCCAGCTTCACTTGGACTCGTGTTTAAGCCAACTTTTGACCATGACATCTGCAAAATAAACCTTGCATACCTTTGACTTCTGCAGCTTGACATACCTAGATCCGTGGAAGGAACATACCTCTGAGTGTCACTGACCCGTTTTCACCTCCCTGCATTGAGCATAGGAACGTTCCTTTTCCAGGAACTAGATCATATGTTTCACCGACACTCATTCTTTCCACTGTACCATAGCATTCTTTTATTCTTTTTCCGGCTTAACAGAAAAAGACAAAAAATTAAATATTTCAAAAAGAGCGGGAACAGGGACATTATTTCCACTTATTGTTGGCAGCTAGAGTCAGTTGTGTCGCCCTTGAACAAGCACTCAAAACAAAGTCTCCTCCGCATGGGTGGGATTTAGTTTGACTTAGGTATGCCATAACCTTGTTATTGAGTCAGTTCTCCCCCGATTAGTTATCTCTTCCAATCATATGGAGGGTTCGTTCGTGCCTCCTGCATGGCGAACTTATACAGAGTCATCATATGTTGCCACATAGTCACATTGAGTCGTGCTTTTGTTCAAGGGAAGTTAGCCTGAGTCGGCCTCTCTGCGGTGTCTCTTGACTCATTTTTCAGTCGGCCATCCCTGGTTGTCAGTATCATGTCTATCATCACATCAACTATATTGGTCCTTTACTCGCGCCGGTTTGAGAAGGTCCCCATTGACTTCTTGCTGGCGGGTCTTGTCCTTATCGACGACGACACCTTGCTCTGAGGACAGGCCTAGAGCCGCACCCTGGCCCTATTTTCATTATTGATAGGTCACCTTGTGCTCAGCATCGATCAATATCATGGGTCTTTGACTGAGTGGTTTCCCTTGTGTTCGACATCAGCATACATTATCACACATTGGGATTCGTGCAGTACCTTGGTTTCCATTTGACCCTATTGGTGGATACCTCGCCTCTGTGTTGGCTTTCATTATTGGTTGGTTCAAAGGGTTTCTTCCGTGCACTAGCCACATCTTGTGTACACCGGAAACGTACTTCGATTGGGTTACTACATCTTTTTCGTCCGATTTCTTCCACATTATTGGCCTATGGGTTACACTCGCGCTAGATTGATGGAGGATGCCTGAATGCCTTCCTTCTAGCGGATCTTTCCCTATCGACTCCGACTCATTGCTCTGGGGCAAAGATCTAGAGTCCATTTGGCAGTACCTTGGGGTTTGCAGTCATTAGTGGCAGATTCCTCGCTATCGACAGTGGGAAACCATCATTGTCTCCTGATCGATAGATTCTTACAGGTGTTCGACTTCAACTCATCTATTCACACTTGTTAGATTGTACTGGGTACCTTGACGCTCATTATCATTATCGGTGAGTAGTCTCACGTTTGTTAACAGTGTACATCAATGACCGGTAATCAAACGATTTCTCACATGGTTGACTTCAGATCATTTATTCCCATGGTGTAGAAATGTACCACGGCGGTCGGTGAAGACCTCAGGTTGTATCAGCATTCATTGGTTCACTTAACAGTTTCTTCTGTTGCTGCTAGTTGATACCACTCCACTTTATATGTTGCAGTCAGCCATGGCGACATTCTATATGCTGGCACCTGAGTTTGCAGTGTAGTACCATCCTATTCCATCATGTTCAGTTGGTACCTTTTGGGATCAGTCTTTGATATCAGTGATCCATTGCATCTTTCAGCATCATTGACAGTCTTATATGTGATATTCAGACATGTACTTACTCCTTATGATCAGATGATCCATTATGTATCTTCCAGTCCTTTATACTTGTGTACTTAGTGGATCCGCTTGTACTTGATATGCGGACATGCTTTACTTTTTCTGAGCATGGGTATGCCCGCCTCAGACAATGTTTCTTTCTGATCTCCTTTTGGTGTCTTGGCAGGCTGAATTCTGGTGAATTCCTCCTCGGTTTTTCGACAGAGTTCCTTTCCATGTACTTACATAATATATTTCGGCCATCATGTTCCCCTTCTGACCTCATACATTAGGGGGCATCTATTATAGCTCCAAATCTCACTCTTATGGTTTGTGATGCTGCACTCATGGCCTAGGGCAACCCCTCCTTCCAGACCTGATCCTAAAAATTTAAAAAATAGTGTTTTATTCCCTATATGCGACATTGCCCTGAGTTAAACGCGTGTACACGCGGGTATGTGTATACCCAACCCGCGTGTATGTATTAAAACACTTAAAAAAATAAATAATTCCTCATTTTCGGGCGGAGATCGCGGGTTTTACCTACTGATCACCTATTAGTGCCCGTGGCCCAACTATTCCCAACCAACTCCTAACTAAAAAACTACTTTGGAGATGGTATAAAAAGACATCAAAGGGAAGGCCAAGGAGAGAGAAAAGAGAGAAAGATTATTATGCTGAGATTTTTCCCTTAGACCAGGTCTGAAGTCCTTGGTGCCTTCTGCACTTCCCCCATCTTGCATAGGAAACCCTTGTTTCCATGTGTATTGGTGATCATCCATCCTTTATATCACCATTGAGTAAGACTTGGAAGGAGCTCTTGTTGGAGGCTTGAGGCTGGAACGAATCCGGGAGGAAGCTTTGCTTGGAGCCTGCTGAAGGTGTTTCAGGTGAAATCTTTCCGTTATATGTACTTTACTTGCCTTTATATAAAGAAACACGTCTTGGTTCCTAAAACAATCTTTCTTTATGCTTATGAGATTCTTGTCTTGAATTCTTATGCAAGTAGTTACTTAAAGATTTTTATAACTAACTTTATAGCATGAAGATGGTTTATATATAAGTATTTGTCCATGTACTATTGTGTTCTTTGATTTGTTTGTTTTACAGGTCAAAGGAGAAGAAGGGAACTCCAAGAAGGGTTTGGACCCTAAAGGCCTTCTCGAACGTAGGACCTTAGGTACGTACCCTAAACATTAGAATTTGCTTACAATAAAGATAATGGCTGTGCGTGTGTTTCTTTGAATAAGCAATCTTCGGTCTGGTAGAGTCTTAACCCAAAGGACCCTAGGGGTACTTTCCCCTCAACCAACTAGTAGTATAGGGGCCTAACACTCTATGTCTTTCTTATTCCCTCCCTCTCTTCCCCTCCATCTCCATCTCTCTATCCATCCCTCTCTCCTCCTCTTTCGCCCTCTCTCTCCTCCTATTCCTCAAGTCCTCTCCCTTATCCTTCCTCTCTCTCCCTTTCTCTCCTACACCCCCCTCTCTCTCTCTCGCTTTTCCCTTGAACCATCTCTCTTCCCCCATCGCTCTCTCTCTCTCTCTCTCTCTCTCTCTCTCTCTCTCTCTCTCTCTCTTTTCACTCGAATCCTCTCTCTTCCCCCATCAATCTGTCAGTCTCTCTCTCTCTCTCTCTCTCTCTCTCTCTCTTTTCCATCCAATCCCCTTTCTCTCTCTCTCTCTCTCTCTAATCCTATTTCTATCTCTCTCTCAATTTTCCCTACAA
Source organism: Pinus tabuliformis (assembly GCA_031772625.1). Taxonomy (NCBI): domain Eukaryota; kingdom Viridiplantae; phylum Streptophyta; class Pinopsida; order Pinales; family Pinaceae; genus Pinus; species Pinus tabuliformis. Next base: position 8,315,581 of record CM062817.1, read on the forward strand.
TCCTCTCTCTCTCTCTCTCTCTCTCTCTCTCTCTCTCCAACCATGTTACTATATCCCTCCCTCTCTCCTTCTCTCCCCCCTTTTCTCCATCTCTCCTTCTTTATCTCCTTATCTCACCCTAAGCATATACACACTCTCTTGATCTATCCCTTCTCACTCCCTCTCTCTCTCCACTTCTTACACTCTATGTATTTCTTCTTCTATCCCTCTCCCCCCCTCCAACTCCATCTCTCTATCCCTCCCTCTCTCCCCATCTCTCTCAAGTCCCCTCTCTCTCCCTTTCTCTGCTACCCCCCTCTTTCTCTCCCCCCCCCCTCGTTCTCTCTCTCTCTGATCCATCTTTGTGTCTCCATCTCCCTCTCTTACCCTTCCGTCCCTCTTTCACTCCTCTCTCTCTCTCTCTTCATTCCTCCTCTACCCTCTCCTTCACTTTATCTCCATCTCTCCCTTGTCACTCACTCTATGTCTTCATTCTTCCCTCCCATATATATCTAGAGTTAATATATATCATGTTACACTAATATATATTATAATATAACAAATTTAATATTATATTAATCCAAATTTATTAAATTTAATAATATTAATATATTAATATGAATATTAGATTTAGTAATAATAATAATAATATTAATATTAATATTTTAATATTAATATTAGGTTTAATAATGTTTTTTGCATGGGATTAATAATAATTTGGCCCATGATATTTTTTTTATCTATGTTGGATCTAGGAGTTTAGATGTTGATTTTTAATCCTATTTGATATAATTTTATTCATTTACCATACCTTTTGATAAATATTTACCTTTTTTACAAATATGGTATTTGTCCCATGGTATTTGTCCCATAGGCTTCACATAAATAAAACCTCTATTTTGAGTTTTCCTAAATAAAGAGGTTTATGGAGTAAATATATATTTGTATTTATTTATCATAGCTCTAGTTTATTTATATTTTTAAGTTTACATGTTTACATCAACAATTTCTACAAAGATTCATTAAGAAATAAATATTCATTACACCAATAATATTATTGTAAGTTATGATCCATGCTAGTGTAATTTTTTGTTATCATATGCAAATCTCCATATTCCTATCGTGCCATTAGTTAATAGATCTAATCATCCATCTCAGCTTTGGTTACAATAATGTGCATATGGTTTATTAGGTATGATAGGGGTAGGTGATGATATCATTGAATTATGTCATCATGCAATATGCTAAGACAATATTAGAGTAAACAATAGATTATATTCTACATTCTATCTAGTAATCCCTAATAATGTTATGTAGTAATCTCTAAACATGTTATGTTTCATAAGTAGATGAGAATTTAAAAAACATGGTGCTAAGTGGTCTCACCTATATATCTAATCATCCATCTCAGCTTTGGTTACAAAAATGTGCATATGATTTATTAGGTATGCTAGGGTTAGGTGATGATATCATTGAATTATGTCATCATGCAATATGCTAAGACAACATTACAGTAAACAATAGATTATATATCTTCATTCTATGTACTAATATCTAAACATGTTATGTAGTAATATCTAAACATGTTATGTTTCATACGTAGGTGAGCATTTAAAAAACATGGTGCTAAGTGGTCTCACCTTGTAGCCATGCAGTGAAACTAACTGGAAACTTCTATAGGTTGTTTGGTTCCTATAAAATGCCAAGTAATGTCAAGAATTAAGTGCAGTTTTAGTAGATACTCTTAGCATGGATAAAACCAATATTTTACTCTTCATGATTGTCACATTTTCACTATGTTCAATGTCATAATTTTGTTGAATAAAAATAATTTTGGTTTAATATTATTATTGTTATTGATGAAATAGATGTCTTAAGGCATGGATCACATGGCTTCAACTTTTCGAGAATTAGATTATTTTTAATAGAGTTCAAGTTATAAATAGCTTTGCATAATTATGATAGTATCATTTTTATTGATGGAATTATTATTCTTTGATTGAAAAATACAACATTGACTCTAATTTTGATTTTAAAACATAATTAATAAAATTTAATAAAAATATAATTTTGATTTAAAAACTTAAGTATATATATATATATATATATATATATATATATATATATATATATATATATAAGTACAATTGATGTAACTTCAACTTAGTTGGGAGAGAAACGGATGGAGGTTTAGGGTTTGGGTCAGACCTTCAACGACAGACCTGCACAGACCATGGCGACTCTGTAATAGCTCTCTAGTAATACGAACAACAACAAATGATAAGGAATATCACATAATCATGGACATCCCTTGGGGGGAGGATACAACGCCTCCCCCCAATGATGGTGAAAACATTTAGATGCACACGGAAGATACTAGGAAAAAGGCCCAGGAAGAAGCGGGAATGGGACCTGGTATACAGGCAGACAATATGGATAGAAATGTGGCTCCCAATGCAACATCGGCTACCTGTAAGCCTGTTGCAACCGAAAGACCTAAGATTGAGCTCCCAAGCCAATGAATCAATACTCAAATCCAGTACATGAAGGATCATGCCTTAATAGGGAAATTTATAGGCTTTTCGCCTACAGAGAAGGTTGTGCATGGATGGATCGCAGCCAAATGGAAACCAAAAGGGCACATTACCCTGCAATTGGGGCCTAACGGTTTCTTTATAGCAGTTTTCAACTGTATAAAATATCGAAACAGAGTCCTCGATAGAGGACCATACTTTTTTAATGCAGCTAGCCTGTATCTGAGAGACTGTATTGAAAGATTCAACCCGAACAAAGAACCTATAAGCTGGGCACCAGTTTGGATCCGCCTTTATTCCCTTCCATTGGAGTACTGGGATGAATATTCACTGCAAGATATTGGAAATGGTGTAGGGGAATTCATAAAAACTGCAGAGGAGACAAAACTCAGAAGATATACTTCCTACGCCCGAATTTGCATTTATATGCATCTAGGCAAGGCTCTTCCGGATGCGGTAAGTCTATATCATGACGATTTTGAGTGGATTTAGTCATTAGATTATTAACATGTCCCATTTTGATGCAGAAAATTCCATGCCCTTGACCATCTCTTTCGTGACTGTCCATGAAATCTGTAAACCCCGACCTCTACCTCCTTAGTTAAACCTGACTTAGATGGATTTACCAAGGTTAACAACAGTAAAAAGAACCACAAAAAACCTGTTTCAAACCCTAAAAAACCTTCCGCCAATACTTCCATGCCATCCACCAGCAACAGCTTTGATACCTTAGCCCAGTCGAATCTGAATGACTTTGAGAATCCTTCACACTCTGAGGAGATGCCCAAGATAAGATCACAATCCATTCCCATTGGCTCAAAGAAGGCCCAGAAGCCTAAGAAATCCATATATCTCACCACCTTCTCACCCAGTTTGATTCCAAAATGGAAATCTCAGGGCATGGACATTGACAATGTGTATCCAGAAACCACGACTATAATAGAAATAGCAGAGGAAAGGAGCGAAGCCTAGCACATGGAAGAGGAGCTTGAAAGCATAGATATTGGAGATCTGGACATATTTGGATTATATAAAGCTTGTAAGAAAAAATAATATGACAAGATCCCAGAAAGACAGCTAGAAAACTTGGAAGTCGTAGTAAGCTTGCAAGAAAAACGAATATGACAAGATCCCAGAAAGACAGCTGGAAAACTTGGAAGTCATCCTTTCTAGAGCACAACAACAAAGAACCTTAGGCATTCAGCCTGGAAGTCAATGGGATGGCAAAATCATTCCTAAAGACAATAAAAAAATAGGAAGGAAAATAGATCTTCAAAGAACCATCCACATTGGGGAAATGTTGGTGGAAACGGGAAGATATTCCAAGTTTACAAAGTATTACTATCCGTTACCCAATAATGAATCATGAAGCTCACTTCATGGAATATTAGAGGGCTAAATATCCCAGGGAAATATAGATTGATAAAAAACATGATTCAACAGGAGAAACCCCAAGTCTTCTTCATGCAAGAAACTAAATGCAACTCTACAACACTGGGAAAAACCCTTGCAAAAGCATGGCCAGGCAGTCAAGCAGTAGCAGTGGATGCCTCAAGAGCTTCAGGAGGTCTAGCAATAGTCTGGGATGAACGAGCTATCACGCTTACTAACATTCACACTAGTAAGCACTTCATTCAGACCACCTTTCATATTACAGGGACAAATGTGCATGGCCACCTAACCAACGTGTTCTTCCCCCAGGAGGCAATGTGCAAGATAGACATATTGAGTACTTCATCTTCAATCAACTCCAACAGAACACATCTACTCTGGATTACAAGAGGAGATTTCAATATGATTACAAAGTTGGAAGAAAAAAGAGGAGGCAGGACCAGACTGGATAATGAAAGCATTCATTTAAAAAATTTCATCCAAAACAACTGGCTCATAGATATGCCATTCAACAATGGAATATACACATGGAATAACAAACGAGCAGGCACACATCAAATTGCCTCTCGATTGGATAGATTTTTGCTTTCCGACAATGCAATCCATCTTGGAGGAAACTTCTCGACCTCGATCTTACCTCTCACAGGCTCAGATCACTGGCCAATATCACTCCAATGGAAAATACTGGGAAGCACTACACGGCGGCCTTTCTGTTTTGAAGCATTCTGGTTGACGATCTAGACTTCAATAACTTGATAAATGTGGTTTGGAAAAGTTTCAAAACCCCGGATGGCTCAAAAATGTATCAATTCCAACAAAAACTCAAAAATCTAAAAAAAACATCAAGCAATGGAATCAACCTACCTTTGGAAATATCTTCCAAGCACAAAATGCTCTAGATCAAGAAATGAAAAGACTACAGCAAATGATCATCACAGAGGGAAGATCTGATGCACTCTCAGAGCAGGAAAAACACCTTCAGACACAAATATCAGAAAGAGCAAAGCAAGAATAAGTACTTTGGAAACAAAAATCAAGAGTTAGATGGCTTAAGGAGGGTGAAAGAAACACAAAATTTTTTCATCACACCACTATCCAAGGAAGAATGCATAACAACATCACTCACATCTAGAATGGGCAAGGAGAACGATTGGAAAAACATGAGGATGTAGAACAAGAGCTTCTTACTTATTTCAAGTAGGTACAGCAAGAACCTCAAGTGGATAGACAATCAGCCATAGAGAAGATCACCAAGAATATCCCAAAAATCATAACAGAGGAACACAATCAGCTCCTCCTCAGGCTAATATCTTTACAGGAAGTGGAGAATGCAATGCGACAACTCAAAGAAGGAAAGGTGCCTGGCCCTGATGGTTTCACATCCAATTTCTTCGACAACTTCTGGGATCTAATTAAAGACGAGGTCTGGCAGGTTGTTGAGGAATCCATGACTAATAGATGGATGATTCCCTCTATGAACGCGACCTTCGTTTCCCTCATCCCCAAGGAAGTGCAATCTCAGACTCTTGATAAATTCAAGCCTATCGCACTTTGTAATGTCATTTACAAAATCATTTCCAAAGTTATTGCCTCAAGACTAAAGCCGCTGCTACCATTACTTATATTTCCAGAGCAATCAGGCTATGTGGAAGGTCAGCAAATCATGGATGGTATCATTCTCACCCACACAATTATTCACTCCTTGAAGCAGTCCAAAAAAGCAGGTATGCTTCTAAAAATTGACCTCTCTAAAGATTTTGATAGTTTAAGCTAGAATTACATTTAAAAGATGCTGATTGCCTTTGGATTCTCCCCCCCAGGTTAGATGGATCATGAGTCTCATAACTTCCACCTTCTTCTCCATTATGGTCAATGGAATCTCTTCCACCCCCTTCTATCCCTCTAGAGGAATCCGACAAGGCGATCCCATATCCCCTTTTCTATTCATCTTAATGGCGGAAGGGCTTGGAAGAAACATCAAAGAATCTCTTCAATCCCAACAGCTAAGAGGCCTCTCCTTTCCCAACACCCCTGCTTTTACCCACCAACAATTCGTGGATGATAACATTCTATTTGGCCATCCTTCAGTTCAGGAAGCTCTCAAATTAAAATCCCTTTCGACTGAGTTCTCAGATGCCTCTGGTGCCAACATTAATAAGGCTAAATCCCAAAACTTTTTCTTTCATACCCCTGTTATCACTCAAACTTCAATAGCTCGTATCCTTGGATTCACGATAGCCTCTCTCCCTCTAAATATTTGGGGGCTCCCATGACTGATACTGCTTTAAAGCACTCATCTTGGCAACTCCTCTTAGAAAAATTGGAAGCTCGACTCTCCTCGTGGACTTACAGAGCCCTTAATATGGCCAACCATATAGTTTTAATCAAAGTTGTCCTGCAATCCATGCCTCTTTATCATTTTTCAGTTCTAGCAGCGCCAAAATGGGTACTCAAGGAAATAAAACATCTTCATAGAACCTTTATGTGGGGGAATTCAAGACAAAAGCGAAAATGGGCACTACTGAAATGGGCCACAGTATGCCTTCCAAAAGTCTCAAGAGGCACTGGACTTCATGATCCTCAACACAGTAATGCTGTCAAGGGAGCACGCATCTGGTGGAAATGGATCTCGACACCGCATACTCCCTGGGCTATCCTCTGGACAGTAAAATATGCCAACACTCGACCAGTAGATGATCTAATTTGACTCATAGAAGTAGGTTCAAGATCCTTAATCTGGAATGCAACCAAACAACACAAGGATTTAATCCAACAACACAACTTTTGGGAAGTTAGGGATGGTAATAATGCCAGGTTTTGGGAAGACTCTTGGCAGCAAAGACCCAAGCTGAGGGGCTTGATAAAACCCCACCAAATACCGGATTGGGAAGAGCAACTAAGGGACAAGGTCAGCTAGCACTGGATGCCCACTCTCACATAGGGATATAGATTATGGATAAGCTCAGACCACATTATTAGGCAAGGCACAGAGTCCATTAAGAAAAATTTGGAGGCAGAACTTTTTAATAGGAAAATACGCTATTCCAATAAGAAGGATATAATAAGATGGGGTTACAAGGCAAGAGGTACCTTCAATACACATGAGGCATACAATATAATTATAAGGAATCACACAGTCAAGGATCCTCTTTGGAAAAAATTTTGGGGCCCCAACATTTGGCCAAAAGTATCCACTTTCCTCTAGTTGCTATGTAAAAATAAAATCCTCACTTGAGACAATCTACAGAAAAGAAGATTTCATGGGCCCTCCATTTGTCTCAACTGTAAACAAGAGAAAGAAACCACTTTGCATCTAATGAACTCATGCCCATTGGCAAACAGACTCTGGGAAAAAGCAAGCTTCAGATGCCAAAAAGAAGGACGAATTAAAGAGGATATCACCAACACTAGACACAACTGGGCAATCAATCCATATAAGAGCAAACTGTTAAATTTTCTATGGAAACTTATCCCAGGTCTTCTCATGTGGACAATATGGAAAGAAAGAAACCATCGCATCTTCAAGGACCAATCCTCACCGTTCGAAGTCCTATGGAACAACGTTTGCCAAAACCTTTGGGAAACCTTAATGCTCCAAACCTGGTATGAAGAAGACTTTCCTTCCATTCCACAGGAATATAATATATGGGAAAACTGGAATCTTCAGTGGAGTCAGGCACATGAAAATCAGGGTAAACCCTCTTCATAGAGCAAGATACCAGAAAAATGGCTTCCTCCACCCCAACATATGATACAACTTAACTTCAATGGAGCTTCCAAAGGCAATCCAGGCAAAGTAGGACATGGAGGAGTATTCAGGAATCATAAAGGCATGCCTCTTCTAACATTCACAGGCTCAATTGGCTGGGATATGAATAACTCGGATGAATTAGAAATGTTATGGCAGGGGCTTCTCCTAGCCCAAATTAATGGTTTCTTCCCACTTTTAATTGAAGGCGATTCTCATATTCTCATTAACATGGTTAATCAGATTCTGCAGGGGACACCGTCATACAAAGTGGTCAGCAACTAGAGATTGGTGGAAAGATTAGAGCTCATTGAACAATGGCTCTCCACCCACAAAGCAGTCACCTTCAAACACATCCGTAGGGACGTAAACAAAGTGGCTAATCTTTTAGCTAACATAGGAGTGGATAGTGGACAAACTCTACATGCAGGCTCGCTTAACACTATTGCCACTACACCCCAGCTAAAGGATTACAAGGAATTGGTGCATAGTGAATTGGTACATGGTGAAGAAGCACACCTGGATGCGGGTGATAACCATGCCATTAATGGTGATTAGATGGACGGGCGGTGGGAGGATTGGCCACATGGCCGCCTACGTCCCCTCCCAAGCCCGCTTGAAAGGTATTCATGGCACCTTGCAAGTGACATTAATTGGGTGCTCCAGTCGAGATTTCTCCATCAAGTTCATGGCAATGGCCTCCATAGACCATAACGTTGTTCTTCCTCCTCTGCTCCACAACATTTTCCCTCCTCAGGCAGCGGAGCCTTGTTCACGCACAGTCACTGGAAGCTGATGTTGGTTGCTCACCTACGTGGACCTTGGTAATGGGTATCATTTCTCCCACACCAGGCACTGCAATCTGAATCCAACTTAGACTTCCTATACTCGCTCTCTGCTTAGCCATTCCGCCAATCTCCCCACTGGTAGCTCTGCATTGAATCCCGCCATGGTTCGCATCCGCCATCGAATGCGTAGCAGAAGAGGGGGTAGTCATGGCGGAGGTATTTGACCTCCTACTATGCCCAGCCCAGAATCTGCCTCCCCCTCCTCTTCTCCTGACATTTTAAATCCTCATAGCTTCTTCTCTGGCCGGTATCCTGATACCTGCAGTGGCAAAGGATGGGCTCAGCTCCAAGGTGCCAGCATGAGGGACTCAATGGTTCATCCGACCAATTTTCCCCTCCCCCCTCACCCCGCTTCCCACACGACACAATTTCATTTCCACAGCACCCTGCACAGGCCTGTTATCACTGCCACAGTCACCATCTCCTTCTCTAAGGAAAATGACCCACAAGAAGCTTTGCCAAAGAATAATGGTGAGTGGTAGAGGGCCACTCAAAGGAACAGGGGTGCCCGCGACCCAGGAAAGCAACAGTTGGTCAAGGATGATGCCACCCTACATGGAAAGGAGATGGTTGGTAGTCAGCAGGATGCTGAAGGCAGAGCTGGAGACACGCAGGCACCAAGAGGTAGAGCAGGAGACACGTCCAGGCCGCATGCAGCAAAGGGAAGCTCCGCTGGCACTCAAACGGCTTGTGAAATTCAGGGTGGCACATCAGCAGAGGAGGAGGAGTGGTATAAGTATGTGTGTCTTATCGAGGAAGAGCCTACCCCAGTCGACCTCCAGGATTGATACTTGGCAGCTAGATGTCGCCCTTCTGTCAGCTGGCATGTTATTTTGCTGACTAGATGATTACTATTATGATTTGTTTTGTTAAAACTTTCCTCTTGGTTATTGTTTGCAAAATTTTGGTTTTTTTGGTTAAAACTGGTAAACCTTGTGAGGGTTTTTTCTGCTTTCATAGACTGGTTTCCCCATCGATGGGGCAGTCGAGCTTAAACTGTTATATTTTTTTGGACAAATGATGTTCAGCATTTCTGAGGCCAGAGCCTCGATGTACTTATATTTTGTTTCATATTAATAGAATAGCTTTACTTAGATATATATATATATATATATATATATATATATATATATATATATATATATATATATATATATATATATATATATATATATATATATATATATAAGTACAATTAATAAAGATGAGGTTTGTGATAGTTCCATTTCAAGTGAGTAGTTTTTACATGAGCTTTATGAAATTTCATTTTGACAATCTTAAAAAAAATCCTAACTCATTTTAACTCAGAAATTATGAAGTGTTAAAAGGATAGACATAGTAGATGCACAAACGTGAGTGAAAGCTTTGAACAAAAGTTTACACCTCCACAATTTTACTTACTTCTCTATCATATTGATAAATTAAAAAATCACTTGTTAAAATACAAATAGCCTCATTTGAATATATTTATTTTATTTTCAATCTACAATAAAAATTTATGATCCCAACGGCGATATTATTGTGGCAATATTATTATTCCACGAGGTAGAAAAAGTTTTATGCGCAAATAACTAACCCTAGTAATGCAAATCACAACCCATGAAATTTTCGTTTTCCCGAACAATATCAAACACGATAACTCATATTTAGGCTCTTGCCTAGTAACCATAACTCTCCTTAACCCTAGAATCCAAATCTCAACCCAAGGAAAAAACACTATAATTGCAACTAACACATAATTAGCCTTACATCATACATAAAAAAGGAGAGGGTTTTAGAAGCTACTAACACACAATCAACCTCTTTTGCACACTTAGAATACACAGCCATGCCTACAACCTTCCCTCTCAAATGTTTCGCTTGATAGCATAGCCATTGAATGTTCCACATGCTTATTCCACTAATGGTCTTCCACCCTCAAATTCTTCCTTTAGCTTCAAGCGCTAACTCCAAATGCTAAACCCTATATCGACAAGTCACAACCGCAAAAACACCATTAAATCTCGCAAACATGTATAATGCGGGTAGCTGAAAGCTCTGATACCAATTGAAAGAATTCAAAGTAAACATCGCTCTGATACCAATTGAAGGTTCAGATACTGCACAATGGACAAACTAAAGGTTCAAATTTCCAAATCCCAAGGAAGCACAATTATAATGGTCATCTCCTACTACAATAAACTACTCATCTAGTAATACAATAGTATGCAGCTACTGCTGCCTTGCAACACTCACTAGAATACCTTGCAGCTACTATTGCGTTACAACACTGACTATGAATACATGCTATTCTTATGCTTCGTCTCAATTTATATAAAAAATGAGTTGGTTAATTTTCCATTTCTACATTGAATAGGTTGAGGCTATGATGGTTCTTTGAAAGTTGAAGAGATCATGGCGGTGGCACTTCTCCGATGTAGGACAAGTTGTGGTGGTGAGGTGGTGAGGCTGTGTTCGACGAATAATCTGTGACGCGGGGGTAATTATTTCCAATACTCCACCTTAATTAGGACCCACAACTTAACGTTGAATAAACATAACTCAAACATGCCTCCTCGTCTAAGTGTCACCTAGGCTTATAATGATTCAAAAGCTTTGGCATTAATAATTTTTTTACATTTATTTTTCCTTTTATTCCACATCATGTATAGTGTGAATTGCTTCATCATTGTGTTTTTGGCGTAGGTTCCAAATTTCAATTTCTTCATTTTTTGTTGTAGCTCTACCATCTTTATAAATTTATTTATCATAAAAGCATAGGAAATTATTTGAGGATATCCATGGATGTCCTCTAAGTCTTCAAAAATTTGTTTGTATGTGGACCGCTACCACATGCCATCTTTTATAGTTTTTTTTTTCATCGTGAATCTTCTGATTATCAATTTGTTGCAACATAAGTTCATAATAGAATTTAGCCTCTTTAGAGCTCCAATACATGAAAATTTCGTTTTCAATTTCAATATCATCCATACTATCTTCAATATTCATAGCTGCAAATTCTATGTAGGCATCATCAATACATGGTTTTTCAAGCCACGTTTCAAGGAACTTTGATTCTTCTTCAGAATCATTTTTTGTACGTGTACAGTGGAAATAAATGTTAGAATTAAAAATATTTTCAAAGCCACATTGGTTATGTTCCTTCTCTTGCTTTTCCATGTCTTTGTTTTCTCCTTGTGAGCTTCCTTCTTTGTTTCTCACTTTATTTTTGCTTCTATCTCTGTTCATCTCTTTGTCTCTTCCACTTGCCTTTGAGACGCAAGTGGGATTCTCTGACCAAATAACAGTGTATCAATAAGATGCTTATGTTGCATCATTTGCAACCACTTGTCACTAGTTGATTGTTCTTCATCAAATTTAATATGAACAATTTCAATTGCTCGATCCACTAAACTAGATGCTTCTCTATTATGAAACAAACTCACAAAAAGATAAAAAATATAGATCAATGCCTTATAAATAAGCCTCTTAGAGGGGGAAACCTCCTTTACATTACACAAATGAACAATTCTTGTATGATACAAATGACAAGACCTCATTTCTATATATAGGATTCTAAGGGGTCATAATATAATCAGAGCCGACATAATAATAATAATGTAAGGGCACAATCATAACAATAGTGGGCTTCTACGGGTTACAATAATAACAATATGGGGACTACATGGGCACAACAATATAATAAGGGGGTTGCACTATTACAATAAGGGGTTACACTAGTAGTATAGGGACATAACATGCCCCTCTCCTTAAAAAAGTGTTGTCCTCAATGCTTGAGTAGTTTTGGATGCTTTTGTATAAAATTCTTGTCCTCTGGTGTGGAATATTCAGCGGGTAAGTTATTCCACTTGATGAGATACTCTGAAATTCATTGATTTCGTAGCTCTTAGGTTCTTGTTTCTGTGACTCGTCGAGGTTCCAATATGATTTTGCCTTCGTTGTCAAGTTCTGGCAATATTGTTTGAACTAGGTTTTTCACATTATGTAAGGTCACCATTTCTTAAGTGCATGTAGTCTTGCCAACATTTACTTGTCATAAATAGCTTTGTGTAAATACTTTCCTTAGATTTGACAAATTTCAAAAGTAATGGGTCTTTCTTCTTGCGTTAAAACATCACCTATTCCATTTCCTGATGCATCATATTCCACAATAAAGGTTTTTGTGAAGTCTGGAATAGCTAAGACCGATGCTTGGCACATTGCCTCCTTAAGATGTTCAAAGGCCTTCGTTGCTTATGGAGAACATGAAAATGCATCTTTTTTCAATAATGTTGTTTTTGGAATGTCTTTAGTCTTCATTCTTATTTGATGATATCCTGAACAAAGGTCCAACTTGGTGAAGTAAATTAACCCATGCAATTCATCCAATAATTCATCAATGACAAGAATGAGAAATTTATCTTTAATAGTGAGTTTGTTGATCTCTCTATAATCCAAAAACATGCACCATGACCCATCCGTCTTGTGCATCAATACTATTAGAGCAGAGAAAGAACTTTGACTAGGCTGAATTATATCATCCCCTAGCATTTCTGCAACCATACATTCAATTTCACTCTTTTGGGCAAAGGGATATCTATAAGGCCTGATGTTTGGAGGAATGCTTCTTGGAATCAAATGAATAGAATGATCATGATCATGAATAGGTGGGAGGCCTTTTAGAGTCTCAATTACCTTAGAATAATTGTCCAAGACTTTTTTGAGATATGTAGAAATAGATGATTTCAATGTGGGAACCTCTAACAAACATAATTGTGAAATTACACCTCGTTTTTATTTCTTTAGAAGATTTGTCATTCTATTGGAGTTGATTATCTTTCTCGGTTTCCCTATGATACCCATTAATTCAACTTCCTTTCCTTCTGAAAAAAATTTGATGAAAAGTTCTTGAAAATTAAGAGTTATTGTACCCAAGTATTGTAGCCATTGGACTCCTAGTACAATATCAGCACCATGTTGGGTTGTGTTATATTCTTTCCACTAGTAGACAACATAGTTAACCGGGTGGTTAGAAAGGGGGCGGATCCCCCCCTTCGTTGGGCCGATTGCATAGCGCGCGTGGGGGGGGGGGGGGTCACAGGGGGCTTGAGGGGTGTAGGTAACCCCACTCTATGGGGTCCTATATTAGGTTGGGTAGACCTACCTATGGTTTTGTGCATGTTTTTCGCACATGGTTTTTAACGTGATGGTTTTCGGTCCATGTTTTTGCATGCGATGGTTTTTGGTCCATGGTATTGGATGCTACAACATGTATAAATATGTATTGTAACATTGAAAGGAACATAATGAAAAATCAAGATGGTAGTCCTGATTTTGGGATGCAGGGGAGAATCTCTGTGTATATGTGTTTTATGTTTTATGCTCTCACATTATTTACTTTCTATGTTTTAGAATTTGTATGCAGGTAATTTATGTACGTGGTTAGAACCTACATTTAGTATAAGAGTTGTTTTGGCTTCAAGGGGATGCCTTTGTTGCTGAGCGGTTTCGCTCGGGCCTATGGTAGACCCTGTTCAGTGGGAGATCTGTGAGATCGATTCTGGTGGCAAAATAAGATAACAAGAACTGGAAAGATAGAGATCAAGAAATTTAATGGTGAGCGTTTTGTGTTGTGGAAACTTAAGATGGAGGATCTATTGGTGGATAAAGATCAGTGGATCGTGGCAGATCCGAGTACTAAACCAACGGGAGTGTCCGATGAAGAATAGAAGAAGTTATATCAAAAGGCAAAGAGCACAATATGATTGTGTGTATCAGATTTAGTTTTGTTGATTGTATCAGGGGAAGCTACGGCTAAGGCTTTGTGGGACAAGTTATCGACTTTGTACCAATATCAGTCTCTGGTGAATAAAAGTTTCGTACGGAAAAAGTTGTATAACCTGAGGATGAAAGATGGAGACTCGGTGACAGAGCACCTAAACAAATTTAATACTTTGGTAAGTTAGTTATTATCTATTGATATTAAAATTTTAGATGAAGATAAGTGCATTAGTTTGTTGTGTTCTCTACCAGATTCGTGGGATAGTCTATTTATTGCAATAGGTAGCAATGTAACTACCTTGCAGTTTGAAGAAATAGTCTCATCCTTGTTGACGAAGGAGATGAGGTAGAAAAATATGGAGAGCCAAAATGGTGATGCCTTGTCTATACAAGGACAGTCCCAGAACAAAAACAAAAATAAGTCATTGAGTGGGAGATCTAAATGTAGACAGAGATCTAAATCTCCAGGAAAACCTGTAAAGGTGGTTTGCTGGAAATGAGGAAAGGAAGGGCACTACAAAAGGAACTGTAAATCTAAAGTTCCTAACAAAGGAAAAGGATCTAATGATGCTCCTTATACAGAGGCAAAAACCACATCAGATGAAGGTGGAGATGTGTACTTGGCTTCTTCAAGTACACATGTAGATCATGAAGCATGGTTGAGTGACTCATGTGCATCCTTTCACTTCACTCCCCATAGAGAGTGGTTATGCGAGTATGAGAAATACAATGGTGGCGATTTCTTCTTTGGGGATGATAAGAAGGCTACAATCATTGGTTGTAGAAAAGTAAAGTTGAAGTTGCAAGGTGAAAGGCTTAGAACACTTCAGGGTGTTCTGCATATTCTTGCATTGGCCAAAAATTTGATTTTTGTAAGCAAGTTGAATGATGTAGGTGTAAAAACAGTGTTCAAGAAGGATACCTATAAGATGGTTCAGGGGACATTTGTATTGATGTGGGGAGTTCAAATTAGAACTTGGTACAAGCTACAAGGTAGCACTATTTTTGATGGGTGCAACAGTTTCGTGGTTCCTAAAAATGGAGCAGAAAATCTAGTGGTCTCCCAAGAGAAGACCATGTTGTGGCATCAAAGGCTTGGACATATTGGATTGAAGAGCCTTCGAATACTTCACGGTAAAGGTATGGTAGAAGGTATGAGTAATAGCTCTCTCAATTTTGATTTCTATGAAAATTGTGTATATGGGAAGAAGAATCACGTGAGTTTCCCCTCTGGTGGTAAGAGGGTGAAACATATATTAGAGCTTGTGCAGAGTGATGTGTTTGGACCTATGAAGGTTCCATCACTTAGTAAGTCTATGTACTATGTATCATTTATAGATGACTTCTCAAGGAATACATGGATATATTTCCTTAAGAAGAAATCTGAAATCTTTGACAGGTTTAAATAATTTAAGGCTCTGGTGGAAAACCAGACATAGAAGAAGATAAAGGTGCCGAGGACAGATAATGGTGGAGAGTTTTGCAGTAAGTAACTTAATGAATTTTGTAAGAAGTGTGGTATAGCATGGCAAAATACTATTCCATATACACCTTAGCAAAATGGAGTTGCAGAAAGAATGAATAAGACATTGATGGAAAGGGAAAGAAGCATGTTTAGTGGTGTCGGGTTAAGACAAGAATTCTGGGTAGAGGCGGTGGAGACAGCATGTTACCTAGTTAACATATCACCTTCATTAGCGTTGGAGGATAAGAGTCCACAAGAGGTATAGACTAGTAAGATATCCTCTCTTTTACATCTGACGGTATTTTGATGTGATGCATATGTAAATTTTCCAGAGGAGACACGAACCAAGTTGTATAGTAAATTTGAAAAGCGCATATTTATTGGGTATAAGGATGGTTTAAAGGGTTATAAGCTTTGGAACCCAGTAAAAAGGAAGGTTGTGTACAACCAAGATGTGGTGTTCAGAGAGGTTAAAGATGTTATTAAACATGAATTCCAACCAAAGGAACCTGAGAAGATAGAGTTTGAGCTAAAGGAGGAAGAATAAGACTCTACAGTAGAGGAGGAATCAAAAGATGAAGATCCACAAACTCCGAGTGTGAGAAGATCAGTTCAAGAAAGAAGGGAGCAAGAAAGGTATAGTCCATCTCCTTTCTGTTCAAAATTTTCTTTATCTATTACTAATGATGATCTCAAAACTGTGAAGGAAGAAGCAGATTCAAAGGATGGAAAACTTTGGAAAGAGGCCATGGTTGACGAAATGGCATCTTTGCACAAAAATGAGGCTTGGGATCTGGTGGAGTTGCCGACTGGAAGGAAACCCATTGGCAGCAAATGGGTGTTCCTGAAGATGACAAATGCAGAAGGAAAGGTGGAGAAATACAAAGCTTGATTGGTAGAAAAAGGTTATTCCTAGGTGCCGGGAATTGATTTTGGTGATATTTTTGCTCGTGTTGCCAAGATAACTTATATTAGATTACTTTTATCTGTTGCTGTTGCTTTTGATTTTGAGGTAGAACAGATGGATGTGAAGACAACATTTCTTCATGGGGATCTAGAAGAGGAGATCTACATGAAGCAACATGAAGGCTTTGCGGTGAAGGGTAAGAAAGAACTAGTATGCAAGTTAAAGAAGTCTTTGTATGAGTTAAAACAGTCACAAAGGATGTGGTATCAGAAATTTGATACATTTATATGGCGACTTGCTTCAATAGAAGCAAAGTAGATCACTGTGTACATTTTAAATTAATTGGTGACCAAGTTATTTATCTAGTCTTGTATGTGGATGATATGTTGCTCATTGGAAATGACAAAGAAATTATCGAGGATTTGAAGACCCAATTGTCCACCAAATTCGACATGAAAGATCTTGGTGCTGCAAACCATATTTTGGGCATGGAAATTAAAAGAGATAAAGCATTGAGGAAGCTCTCGTTAAACCAGAGGAAGTATATCGAGACAATATTGCAGAAGTTTAATATGCAGGATATGAAACTGGTGAAGGTTCCTATTCCTGTATCTGTAAAGTTATCTGCTAAATAGTGTCCCAAGACACAAGAAGAGGAAGAGGACATGTCCCGTGTTCCATATGCAAATGCAGTGAGTAGCCTATTGTCACACGGAATAAGTCGATCTTGCGGACAAGATAGACCTTCCTAGAATCTAAAGAAGACCTAATGACAAGCAAACCAACCAGACACTATCTTTCTCTAAATATGCTTTTATAAACAATGGAAAACAAATGCTTTTAGGGCCTACCTTAGGTCCAACGCAAGCTTGTGGATGCCCTCGCTCCTTTGATCCAAATGAGCTCCTTTTCGCGAATCTGAAAACACAAACAAGGCAAACAAATTAAATAGCACCTGAAAAGCCAATTGCATAAAACATATTTAACGTGAAAGTCAAGGAGTCCATGAAAAAAATAACATGAGATACTTGTTGAGAAAAATGAGTTTGATTGTATTAATTCAAAAGAAGAAGAACTTTACAACCTTTGCCTTGACGCTGTACAAGCTCCTCCCAGGGTCCAGCAAGAAGTCTCCTCTACTCTGACAAGTTTCACTCACTCCCCAATGAAGCCAAAAAGATGTGTGATCTCTCCTCTTAAGCTCAACTAGGAAGTCTTGATTTCACCAGCATTTACCCTCAAAAATGTTCAGCTTCTAACCTCTCCAGAAACCAGCCCAATTCTTGTATTTATAGTGCAATGGAGGGAGGTTACTAGGTCCTCCTTTAAAGGGATAAAGCCCTCCTTCAAAGGGATAGCTCCTGTCATCAAGGGATTAGCTCCTTCTCTTTTGGGATGCATGAACCACCTCAGAGCGAACAATCCACGCCAAAATTCCTTCTAGAAATCTCTAGAATTAACCCAAAGTAAGTTTTTTAAGATAAAACTTGCGTCTTTTGACTTTCACAGGGGTCTGCACCTACACCGTTAGGGACAGAGCGGGCAAGTCCGCAGTTTTTGTACACAGAAGGTGCGAGACCGCAGGTGACCATGAGAGAAAGTGCAGAACCAGAGTTACATTGATTTTTAATGTCTTTCTCTCATTTCCAAAGCTTGATTTGAAGAGCTGAGGTCTGAGACTTGCTTAGGAGGACAATACAAGTGATGATAGACCCATACTGGCTACAAATAATCATGGTGACGATATTTTTGTGTAACAGATTGCCCCCTAAAGTGCGAAGTCTGTAGTAGATGACGATTTTTTATCATTTAGGAAGAGTGAAGTACTTTATCATTTCGAGGATCATCTTGTGGAGAGCCCGGTTGGAACCTGTAAAAAAATTCAATGCAAGATATATATATATGAGATCATATCATCGTTGAGGTAGGCATTCCCATACTCAGACCAAAACTGACTGGAAAAACTAACTACTGCTCTGATATAGGAATGATCTTGTAAAACATCACAAGTAAAGACTCATGCGGACACAGTATGGACGTAGCCATCTGTTTATGAATAGTCCATTATATAATGAATACAAAATTCCTCGCAGCCTGGATTGTGGAAACTAGATCCAGGGTCTTCATTTCTACTTCCCAAAACAGTACGATTCTATCCATGCGAATGAATGTGTTGATGTCGAAAATGGTAGAAACCACTTGATTACCAGTCAATGATGTAAACTGTTAACAAGTGTGAGAGAAACCACCAGTGTTGTCAATGGCTTTCAAAGTACCCAGTACAATTCATGAGATGCGAATAAATGTATTGATGTCGAACATGTCACGGAATCCTTTGATCAAAAGTTAGTGATGTAAACTGTCGTCAAAGGCGAGAAACCTGCCATTGAGGCATGTAGATCTCAAGGTACTGACGATTTCTAGATAATCTTTCTAGATAATGAGCTGATGTCGATAGAAAGCGATCCGTCGTTGGCAAGCCCACAACACGAAATCACAGATCAAGTTGAAGAAATTTAGTTGTAAGGACTGACTCAGGGATGGTCAAGATGGATGACAGATATTTTGCAAATGAATGGCTTATTGGCAGTGACCTCTTGAGCACATAACGACACGACAGATGGCTTGGTCACAATTGACCCAAAGTTAATACCCAGAAACCGGCTGAAAACTTTCAATGTGGTTTGATCAACTGTTAGGCAAAGGATTTCCCAACCCAGGTGAATGAAAGTGTCGTGTTCAAGAGTGGTTACAAAGTATGACAAACAAGCTCATTTTTATCTCTTTCCCCCCACCATTTCTGGTAAGTACCTCTTTATTTCTGACAAGCTTGACGAGGATAACATTTGCTCGATTATAAGCTTATCCTTCGGATGAGTCCAACTTAGTTTAAATTCGAACCCTAAGAAGGAGTGGTTCATTCCCGTTTGTAATTGAACAGGTCCTTTACTGTAAAATTTTAACGAGTCCAATATAGGAGAAACTCGGCGTTTTTCAATTTGTGTCTCCCAAGCCCGAAAAAGTATAAAATAATAATTGAGAGAACCGCTTGATCTTTTACGACCAAGGAGTACTTTTCGTTATTAGTGTCCTTGACCCGAAAAAGTAAAAAAGTGATCAATGACACGTCGTTTTATAACCAATATCGAATTTGAAACGACAAAAATCCAGCAATCTTTTCATGTTTTTTACGGTCGGAAAAGAGTTGTAAGTGGACCGTCTTTTAATTTCGTTTTAACGAGTCTAAAAGAAACACTTGGAAATATTTTCATGTTTTAGGAGTCAGAAAAGAGCTTAAAGATGACTCTACATGTTTTTTCGTTGAAAATGATAGATTTCGCCTGAATAATCCTTTATTCTACACAAAAACACAAACATTACTTATACCTGTTTGAAATGGATAAAAATGTCGCAAAATACCTTTTCAAATTGAAACATAAACAAATTTGCAATTTATTTACTCAAAAAACTTATAAAAAGGGCCTTTGTAAATTCATTTTTACCGTTTGAGTTTGTAGGAATTTACAGGGTAAGTTCCACAGAAAGAATACCAAAAGGACACCGCTCACACCCAATTCTCAAATCAATACACCAGTATTTTTGACGTGGTTAAAACCCTCAGAGTGCAAGGAGGGAAACAGTCCACGGCCTGTCCCAACATGGGTACTACAGGCAATTTATTAATCAAAGAATGAAAATTTACATAAGCTTCTCTCATGCACGGATTACCCGAACAATGACCCTCCATGCGCTTTAAATAGAACTCATGGACCAATCGGGTGTCAAGCCACGGATCAAGTGTCGGTAATACTGAGGTGAGAGTGAACCGTCGGATCACTACATATCGTGACCGTCGGATTGTAAGTTACAAAATGTACAACGGTAAAGAAACACACTTTACCTAACTCTAACCTAACTCTATGCTAGACCAAGTTGAACTTAACTATATCCTATGTGTCGGAATATCCTAACATCCCCCCTTAAGAACAACTTGGGATAGGATTGAAGGATTTACAAATATGACACAATAGGAGAAGGAAGGAGGCACTAGAGCCTATCCCCCCTTAGTGACAACTTCCTGAACTCCAAGCATATATCAAAGTTTAGTGAACTTCGCCTCTGTGAGAGCCTTTGTGAAGATGTCTGCAACCTGGTCATCTGTTGGACAATATTGCACTTCAAGAACATGGTCATGAATGAGCTTTCTGATGAAGTGCATGTGTAGTTCAATGTGTTTGTTGCGCTGATGCTGGACTGGATCTTTGCATAGCTGAATGGCACTTTGATTATCACACCAAAGTGTGGTTGGATGTTGCTGCTCAAAGCCAAACTCTGATAGGATCTGACGAAGCCACAAGGCTTCCTTACTAGCTTCCACGGCACCACGATACTCTGCTTCTGCTGACGAAAGAGAAATGGCAGCCTGTTTCTTACAAGCCCATGTAATAGGTCCTGAACCAAGAGTGAAGACATAACCGGCAGTAGACTTCCGATCATCAAGGTCACCAGCCCAATCAGAATCAGTGAAACCAACTAACAGAGGAGCTGCTTTGGCACTGTAATGAATCCCAAACTGTATTGTACCTCGAACATAACGAAGTATTCTTTTAGCTGCTTTCCAATGACTTTCACGGGGGTTTTGCATAAAACGAGCAACAAGGCCAACAGCAAAGGAAAGATCAGGACGAGTATGGGTTAAATACAAGAGTTTTCCGACAAGTTGACGGTATAAGGTAGCATCAACTTCAGGAGAAGTACAAGAGACTGAAAGTTTGACTCCAGACTGAAAGGGAGAAGGGGCTGGCTTACAGTCTTCCATGTGAAAATGACGAAGAATATCACAAGCATACTTGGACTGGGAAAGGAAAATACCCTCTTGGGATTGCAAGACTTGAAGACCGAGAAAATAGTGTAAGTGTCCTAAGTCTGTCATTTCAAATTTCTTTTTAAGGTTGGACTTCACATGGTTTATAAGGTTGGGATCACTACCAGTAAGAATAAGATCATCAACATAAAGAACAAGGATGATAAGAGAGTTGCCCACTTTCTTGGTGTAGACAGTATTGTCAGAATGACACCTAGAAAATCCAGATTCTAAAAGAAAGCTATCCATTTTGGCATACCAAGCCCGAGGAGCTTGCTTGAGGCCATAAAGGGATTTCTTAAGTCGACAAACGAGGCTGGAGTCTGTTTGTATGAAGCCAATGGGTTGTTCCATATAGATTTCTTCCTGCAAGTCCCCATGCAAGAAGGCAGATTTAACATCCATTTGATGGACTTCCCATTTTAAAGAGGCAGCAAGGGAAAGAACAAGGCGGATAGAGTTCATTTTGGCAACTGGAGAGAAGGTTTCAGTGTAGTCAATGCCTTCAACCTGTGAAAAGCCCTTAGCAACTAGACGAGCTTTATGTTTATCAACTTTCCCATCTGGTCCATACTTGGTTCTGTAAACCCATTTGCATCTAACAAGTTTGCGTCCCTTTGGTAGAGGAACAAGATCCCATGTATCATTTGTCATCAATGAATGATATTCTTCATTCATAGATGCTTCCCAATGTGGATGGCCTGAAGCTTCTGCAAAAGTGTCAGGATCATGATTTACTGGAGCTTGAGCCAGTAAAGAAGAGGCTCTTTCAAACTGAGAATGTGTACGTCGCTGATCTGTAGGATCACCGGCAAGATCACCTGCTGCATCCCGAGTAGCACGGACCCATCTTGGAAGTTGAGGATCCTGAGAAGGTGGGGGAGGATTATCATCCTCGCTTTCATCATCAAAAGAAGAAATGTTTTCAAAGATAGAAGAGATAGGAAGAGGTGGCACATCCGCCGGACTAGGCTCGCAGGCCGATTTATTTTCATCAAATTTTACATCTCTTCTAATGATAACATTTTTGGACTTAAATGGAATAAGTCTATAACCTTTTACATCTTCAGAATATCCAACAAAAGTACATTTCTCACTCTTAGGTTCTAAAGCTTTATGCTTTTCATCTGGAATATGGGCCCATGCTTCACTTCCAAACACACGAAAGTGACTTACATCTGGTTTAATGGAACTCCAAGCTTCTTCTGGAGTGATATTCTCTAGAACCTTAGTAGGAGTGCTATTGATTATATAATTTGCACAATTAATTGCTTCGGCCCAAAAACTAAGACTGAGTCCTTTAGATTGCAGCATACAATTAGCCATTTCCTTTAAGGTGCGATTTTTCCTTTCAGCTACACCATTTTGTTGTGGAGTGTATGGAACAGTATGTTGCATTTGAATTCCATTTTCGGTGCAAAAGTTGATGAATGCGTTTTTAACATATTCTCCACCATTATCAGTTCTTAGCTTAAGAATTTGATGTCCAGATTGTTTTTCAACAAATGCTTTGAAGGCCAAAAAAGTGGTAAATACTTCGCTCTTGAGTTTTAAGAAGTATACCCAAGTGCGTCTGGAGAAATCATCAATGAAAGTTAAGAAGTACTTGCAGCCAGAGAATGAAGCAACAGGAAGAGGACCACATAAATCACTGTGCACAAGCTGTAAAGGGGCTGAGGCGTGCCAAGAGGCACGTTTGTCAAAACTGTCCCGATGATGTTTTCCGAGTACACATCCGGAACAAACACCATCTTTGCAAGATACCATAGGAAGACCTGTCACCATATTTTCTTTACATAGATGCTGAAGGGAGCGATAGTTTAAGTGACCAAACCGCTCATGCCAAAGTTTGCTCACTTCATCATTATGAGCAACAAATACTGAGGGAAGATGCGATGACCCAAAGTTGTGAAACTTATACAACCTTTTGGAATCATCAGCAAGACCAGTAGCTAGAATCTGTTTAGGATCTTTTAGATCCTTGATTACAACATCATGAGGTGAAAATTCAACAATTTTACCTTCACCTGAATGAGTTATCTGATAGACAGATAGAAGGTTGCAGGATAAGTTTGGAACAAATAATACATCATTGAACTGACCATTGTCTAGATGAACAGTTCCAGTCCCTACAACATTAAGAGATCTATCATCACCAATATATATATTTTTGGTGTTACAATCATTTAAAGAAGAAAACATGGCTTGGTTTTTGGCCATGTGACAAGAGGCTCCAGAATCAATGAGCCACTCATGAGAATGAGAAGAAGAAGAAGATACATTTAATGCATAACCAGACTGAGATGATTGACGATGACATGCAGAAAGTGCCGTTCCGGAAGTTGAAGTTGAAGTAGGCTCTAGATGGATGTTATGTTTCTTCATTGCGGCTTCCAAGGCTTCCATCTTCTTAAAGCATTTAGATTCTAAGTGGCCATCTCGATTACAAAAGTTACAATGTCTATCAGTCTTCTTCCATTTGTTTTTATTGGTCTTATCATTTTGCTGAAATGATCTTTCATTTTGAGGCTGAGATGGTTTAGGACCATTCTTTTGAGGATATGACTTCTTAGGATTCTTTGAATTTGGGTGCTGCTGGGCGGCTAACGCTTTCGTGGAAGAGTTTCCATGATTAAGAAGACCAAGGTGTAAGAGTTTTTCTTGTTCTCTTATTAAGGAATCACAAAAGGAGTCAAAGGAAGGGGCCTTGTAGTCTTGTCCTTGAAAAATGAAAGCTTCCCTTGTAGAATGGAAAGTGGAAACAAATACAGAGTAGGCTGGTCCTAACTTAGTAAGGATGGAATAAATAAGGTTACCATCATCTTTCTTAACTTTAACACCTTCCAAGAGATATCTAAGGGTCTTGAATTTGGACAAGAAATCTTCAATGCAAGAAAAATTATTAGGATCCAAAGTAAGCAGCTCATTTTCAAGTTGATGGGATCTAATTTCATTTTTAATCCCAAAAACTTTAGCAAGTTTTTCTAATGCTTCATGAGGAGTCTCAAGTCCTGCAATGTGGAATCTAAGATCAGGAGAAATAGACATCCCTATCAAACCACGTGCTTGATCTTGTCTATTTTGCCGCCTTGTCTTCATCTGTTGGTTTCTTCTCTTGGTTTGTGGCTATTCTGAAGAGACCTTTACTTCTAAGTAAATCTTCCATGTATTCTACCCATTGGAAGTAGTTAGTGCTGTCAAGAATGACTTGGCATGGACTTTCCATTTTTTTTTTAAAAAAACTGAAGCTGAAGATGCTGAAAGTAAGTGTACCAACGGATAGATCTCGAAAAAATAGGCGGTTTTAAAAAAAAACGGCTCTGAAAAAGGCTTCCGGATGAAGAAGTTATGGCTTTTTGAAAAAAAACTTGTTGACGTTGCCGGCAAAGTGCGCGAATGTGCGGGAATGAAAAAATCCGCCCCCACAAAATGGAGACTTGAACCCAAGACCTCTACTCTCTAAAAATAGCTTTGAACCAATTGATCTATACAAAAAATTTGAGAGAGAGAGAGAGAGAGAGAGAGGGGGGGGGCCTCGGTTTGCGTGCTTGCCTTGAGAAAGCTCTTTTTCCCTACAAAACACAAAACACAAAACCCAACACGAATATGCAAAGAAAAACGAACCTTGCGGCTCGAAGTTAGCTTTAGCCAAAAAACTAGAAATTTAAAAAAAAAAAAATCTCAAGGTTAGCTTTAGCCGAAAAACTAAATATTTTTCTCAATGTTTCTGATTTTTCGAGATCACACTAAGGTGCAGGGAAAAGAGCATACGCATGAGAAAAATCCTTCCTTTCTGTTTCTGATTTGCCCAGATCGCACAGAGTCGCAGGGCAAAGAGCATACGCAGAAATGAAAGGTATAGATCCGGTTAAAAAAAAGGCTAAATAAACTGAGACCGAAATAAGCAGAGAGAAATTAACAGTAAACTGCAAAAAAAAATCACTGTATACCTCCCGATCTGAAAAATGACGCAGCTAGGGCTACCGGAAACCTTTTCGCATGAAACGAAAGGGGTTCCTCACTGGAACAGATGCTCCGAACGCAACAGAGCAGTCCTCTCGGCCCGATAGCAGTCAGAAACAACAGATCTAGGAAACGACAGCCGCATGCAGTTCTACCGGCTTCAGATTTGGATCACCAACGGACACGGCCCTCAAATAGCTCTGATACCATGTAGGAATTTACAGGGTAAGTTCCACAGAAAGAATACCAAAAGGACACCGCTCACAACCAGATCTCAAATCAATACACCAGTATTTTTGACGTGGTTAAAACCCTCAGAGTGCAAGGAGGGAAACAGTCCACGGCCTGTCCCAACGTGGGTACTACAGGCAATTTATTAATCAAAGAATGAAAATTTACATAAGCTTCTCTCATGCACGGATTACCCGAACAATGACCCTCCATGCGCTTTAAATAGAACTCATGGACCAATCGGGTGTCAAGCCACGGATCAAGTGTCGGTAATACCGAGGTGAGAGTGAACCGTCGGATCACTACATATCGTGACCGTCGGATTGTAAGTTACAAAATGTACAACGGTAAAGAAACACACTTTACCTAACTCTAACCTAACTCTATGCTAGACCAAGTTGAACTTAACTATATCCTATGTGTCGGAATATCCTAACAGAGTTTGGGTGAGAAAACAGTGCTTTTGCTTAGAAAACTTCTCGTGAAGATTGCGGAAAATCCAACCGTCGGAATCGAATGCCGTCTTCTCCAGGTAATCCACATCATCCTACTCTTCATTTTTAACTGTTTATTTTTTTGTTTTAGTCATTTATTTCATTTTTTTGAGGGTTTTTAGGCACAAAACCTGCGCGCGGGGGCCCGCAGGTTTACCGTTACAGGTCTGTGGACCCTGACTTTTTATCCATTGGGAAAAAGCTCGGGGTCCGCACTTCCATGTAGGAAAAATGCGGTCCCACACACTGTGTCTAACCTGGAGAGTGCGGTCCCTGCTGCAAGGGTTTTTAACCCAAAAATTCTCAAAAATGGACCACACAAAATATTTTCTAGCATTTTAATTTGTCTTTATACTTGATGCAGAGAGTACATCATGCTAGATTGGCATGAACGAGAGCATGAAGACGTGGATGCTGCCACATGAATCATCAGCCTTCACTTGATGCTTTGAGGGTGTGCGGATTGTACAAATACTGGGCCATTCCTGGCATGAGGGCTCAGGTGGATTTCTTACGGTGGTTGGTTGACAGATGGAGCATACAAGACCAGTGCTTATTCATTGGTGGCCACCAGCTCGAAATCGAGCCGGCAGACATATATATCTTGACTAGTTTGCCTAAGAGAGGCGAAGACTTGACTCTGTTTGGGGCTAGGCCAGGTGGCCAGTCCGTCGATAGCCTCAGGCTAGAGTACTGCAACATCCAGGCTAGAGACAAAGGGATAGACATAAAGACCATATCCTGTCCTGAGCTCATGGTGATTGCGTCCACTATCACCAGACTTTGCGGAGCTACCACATTACATATTGCCACCGGATCCTAGATGCGTATGGCAGTTGATTGCTTTCGAGGCACCATCTTCAAATGGTGCGATGCCGTGTTGGCCAATCTGAAAGGCCAACTGACCAGGGCCAAAAACGGACAACTAAAGACCTTTGGTTATGGGGTTTTGGTTGTGAGTTTTGGCCTGGAGAGGGTTCCTATGCTGATCCCACAGCACCTTACTGTTGGAGCTCAGCTTCCTCGAGATCCCAAACTGATGCTATGGGTCACAGTCATGGCCAGTCACCCGGATGAGAGGATAGAGGTTGCTCGATTCAAACCTGAGTATTTCCAATGGTTGAAAAACCAGGTTTTTTTCCATTCAGGACTTCGTGGTGACCCAGACATGGTTCTTCCACCAGGAGAGCAGTGGGATGAGTCAGGTAAAATCCTTTTCAACATTTTTCTATTTTAATTTTTTGTTATTTTTTCATCGTCTCAAAACTGATAGTAAAAATTTCAAATGCAGATGTGGGTTCACAACGACCAACCGCTCTCTGGCCTTACGAGAGGAGGCAACCAGTTGCACCCATGCCAGCCCCACAGGATGAATCAGCAGAGGTTTTGGCCGAGTTGGAGGGTCATCTCGAGCGCTTGACAGGAGATATTCCTGAGACCACTATAGACGACATTCCTTGTCGACTTCAGCGCTATGTGATTGGGGTCCTGGGACCTTTTAGGAGGTTCCTTTGTAAGGTGGCCCGTGTAGTGGTTTCTTATAGAGATCATCACCAATGATAGAATGATCGCCTATTGTGGGCACATGTGACATTTTTGTTTTTTGTACTTATCATTTTTGCCGATCATAAGGTGTTTTTCAACCTATGATCGACGACGATGTATTTTTTGACACACTCCTATATATATATCGCTATTACTGGCTTATCTTGTAAATCATGTTATGGAATGGTTTTAAATTTACATGTATGATTATTGCAAATGTCTATTTAACATTCGATAATCAATTGCATCTGCTAATGTATTTAAAGACCTTGGAATATGCTGATATTCAATATAATCAAATTCACGTTCCAAGAGACACACTCTCAAAAATAATCTTAATAACACTGGATTTCTAATGGAATACACTCTATTAAGCTGTAATACAACGAGTTCAGAATCTAACCTCACTATCAAACTCCGAATCCCAAATGAAATAGATTCAGATAATAACTCAATCACTGCACTATACTCGG
Source organism: Pinus tabuliformis (assembly GCA_031772625.1). Taxonomy (NCBI): domain Eukaryota; kingdom Viridiplantae; phylum Streptophyta; class Pinopsida; order Pinales; family Pinaceae; genus Pinus; species Pinus tabuliformis. The sequence continues at coordinate 8,343,784 of CM062817.1, forward strand.
CAATGTTGTTCGTTGTTTGACCGAGGCTTACCCCATGCATAGATACTAACTCGTGAGAGGGCGAATAGATAACCCAAGCTACGGAAGAGATGTTCCGTGTATTACGACAAGCACCATCAGCGAAACCAATGTATGTTTGGAGAGGCATCGACATCTGCAATATCAAGAGTAAAACCAAGATAATCAGGAATAATGACGAAAAACACTCTCTAAGCTAAGCACACTGTTTAAACTAAAACACACCAGCTAGAAAGAAAAACTATCCTAACTAAATCTCCATACCCATTCTTTTAAGCATAATACCTCTTCAAGTAAAGGCCATTTCTGGGTTTACCCAAAGGGTCCCCGTCAAAGTCTACCAATTCATAGGCCCCTTTGGCTAGCTTTCGCTTGACAACATAGGGACCATGCCACATAGGAACGAATTTTCCAGTGCCTAATTTATCATTAGCTTGATCGTAAACTAAGACTAGATCTCCTTCCGAAAAATTTCGAGGGGTCACATTTCGATCATACTGAGCTTTCATTCGTTTTGCGTGAGTCTCGATCGCCAATGTAGCATCACGTCGATTCTCATCTAATTGAGCCAAGTATAACAAACGCTTTTCCTCTTCGAAAGTGGTTGGAAGTAACTCAATGGCCATTTAAAGTGACGGGATTTCACATTCAATGGGTAACACAACTTCCAAACCGTAGACTAGTTGGAAAGGAGTGAACCCTGTTGATGTTTTTACTGAAGTTCGGTATGCCCAAAGCGCTGAAAATAACATGTTGTGCCAATTCGACCGATGAATCCCAATGATTCCTCGGATCATGATGACTAAAAATTTGTTGATGGATTCAACCAGACCATTCGCTTGTGGATAATAAGGGGTTGAACTATCGTGACGTAAACCAAGCTGGCCTGTAAGTTCGGTCATTATAACGTTTCGAAAATGACACCCATGATCAGTGATTATCGCTTGTGGGACACCAAACCTAGAAATTATATGATTGAACACGAAAATTGCAGTTGTCTTGCTGTCTACCTCAAATGTAGGCATTGCCTTGGCCCACTTAGTAAAATAATCTACCGCGAGGATGATATACACATGCCCCCCGGCCGAGTGAGGGTTACATGTAATAAAATCGATACCCCATTTGGCAAAAGGACCAACGAAAATTATAGGGTGGAGAGGAATAGGTGGAGCGCGCATCTTATGATCAAAAATCTGATAGTTGTAGCATTTTTGGACTGCCGTAATACAATCTTTAAATAAAGATGACCAGAAGTAGCCAATGCGCAATATCTTTTGGGCTGTGGCAAACCCAGACATATGACCGCCACACGCTCCAGAGTGACAGTCATTTAGAACCCTTTCAACTTCCTCGTGCGTTAAGCAACGTCGAAAAGCAGAGTCTGCCCCACGGCGATAAAGAGTATCACCAATAATCTTGAATTGTTGGGACTGGAATCGAATTTTTCAACGTTCTGACCTTGAAATTTCTGGCCGAAAGGATTGGGTATGGAGATAAATGATGATATCCCCATACCACGGGTCTAAAGTGCTGATTTGAAACAAGGATTCGTCCGCAATGGGCTCCTCCGCCACAGTTTCCGTGTCAGCATGCGGGAAGTCACACATTAATTCTGCAAAAACTAAAGATTTATTAGACTTAGATTTCTCAAATTCCAAGTTGAACTCTTGCAGGTAACGATCCATTTAGAGTACTTGCCCCCTAGCAATTGCTTGGTTAAAATGTAGATCATAGGGTTGTAATCCGAAATTACCATAGTTTTACGTAGTAAAATGTAGTGACGAAAACGTTGGACAGCTTGAATGGCTGCCAATGCCAATTTCTCCACATGTGAGTATTTTAGCTCAGTTGGATTTAAACTGTGACTAAGGTAATATATCACATGTTCAGTTCCTGATTCATCTTCCTGAACTAAGACCATTTCAATGGTGGAATGAGAGACGGCGAGATACAAGAAGTAATCCTGGTTGTAGTTGGGAGGATGCAACAACGGTGCATGGGTCAACGCGTGTTTGAGTGCATCAAAAGATTTCTGAGTTATCTCGTCCCAATAGAATGGAGTATTCTGTTTCAACAACCGGGTAAAACCCTTTGTAACCTTGGCGTAGTTAGGAATGAATCGTTGTAAAAAGTTTGCTTTCCCCTGCAAACTTTGGAGTTGGCGAAGACTCGAAGGAGGAGGCAATTTGATGATAGCTTTGACCTTCGAGGGATCAAAGCGAATGCCAGCTTTCAAAACTACAAGCCCTAGTAATCGACCTGTTTCTATACAGAAGACAAATTTGTGTGGGTTCAACCGAATTCGATAATGCCTACACCTCATAAAGATTGCTCGTAAATGGACGAGGTGATCAGCTCGATGTAATGAATGAGAAGGCAAATCATCGAGATACGGTTGCACAATGTGCTTGATGTCATGAAACGCATAAGACATCGCCCTTTGAAAAGTTTCTCTAGCATTCTTAAGCCCAAAAGGTAACATGCAATAAGCAAATGTCCCCCATGGACAAACGAAAGTCGTTTTTGGTTGATCGGCAGGTAGAATGTTGATTTGATTGTATCCGGAAAAACCGTCCATAAAGGAGAATATTTCACTGCTGGCACAATCATCAATGATTTGATCGATACAGGGAGTTGGGTAATTGTCCTTTGGATAGGCTCGATTAATATCCCTATAGTCGATACATATTCTTATTGTTCCCTACTTTTTGTTAACCGGAACAATATTCGATACCCAATCCGTTAACGGGATCGGATAAATGAAACCTGCTTTCAATAATTTTTCAACTTCTGCTTTAATTGCAGCTGCTTTCGTGGGTGAATCTGACGCAAACATTGCAGGACGGGTTTAGCGTCTGGGTAAGTCTTGATCTCATGAACAACAATTGCGGGATCAATTCCTAGCATTTCCTCATAGGACCAGGCAAACACGTCGCGGAATTCTTGAAATAGGGCCTTATATAGTTGAATTTCATCATTTGTACACGAGACACCTATATGAATGTTCTCAACAATTTCGGGCTTAAACGAAATGTCAATAGGAATAGTTCGAAAGATGTTTCCCAAATTTAACTCTGAACGGGGATGTTTCATTGGATTCTGAGGTTCCTTGACATATTCAGTTGTAAAAATTGATGAGAAATCATTTTCAAAACGATCATCCTTAGGTAAAAACGAAGATCTGTGATGGAGATCTTCCCATGGTAAATCATCTACACATAGGATTTCAAGATTTGCTCATCAGAGCGAACAAGTTCAGAAAACGTAGTTAAATCCGAGGTTGACGTGAAAAATGATTCCTCACGGACCACATTCATTAAGTCATTTTCGGTTGAACATGGGTCGGAAAAGGCATGGCATTACCAAATGAGTCTATCTTAGATTCAGAAGGGACAATCCAAGGATCATCATAAATAATGGTGTATGATGTAATCATATGAATGGTTGCAAATGAAGATGATGCGTTGATTGGAGGAAAAGGAAAAGTTCCCAGTAAAACGACATCCTTAAATAATCCTACTCCAACATCTTTATATGGGATAGTCGTTTTACCAACATGCTGAATACTCTCCAAAGAGGCTGGGTCGGACGAAAAGTAAGCCAGCTGGTCTATTGTTACGATCTTTCCATTGTGTGGAAACTTTATTACTCGAAAGACCGCTGAAACGACCGCTGTCATAGCGTAAGACCAACTTCGACCCAAGAGAAGGTTGTAATCTAGAGGGGCATCAACCACCTCCACATCTAGACTAACGGTTTTTCCTTCAACCCCTATAGGAAAATCCTGTAGAATGCCAAAAGGATGAAACCCACGGCCATCAAAGGCGTTTAGAATCGTCGGGGATTGATTTAGCAACGAAGAACCAAGCGATCTCCAACACTGTATCGACATAATACGCGTTGAGGCTCCCTCATCAATTACAGTCCGATGAATAGGCCTGTTTTTTACTATCACTGGAATCTGGAAAGCCATTTGATGAGGCAAACGCGATGTACTATTTTCTAGATCAAAGATTATTAGGTTCGGGTCCAGAACATCAACAGCTCCTATAGCCGAAAAAAGTAATTTACGTTGTGCTAGACATGATTGCAGCACTTCCAAAGCTGACATTGCTGAGGGTGAAACAACTAAATCCTCAACAATGTTATAATTCTGAGCCGCTCTCGCATGTGGATTGAAATATGACTTTTGAAGTATACCCTTGGTAGGCGGTTTGATTACCAAGTCCGAATTAGGTTTCTCGATCTGTAGTGGATCGGAACCCGGAGCTGAGGTTGATGGATTAGAATGAGAAGATTCTGCTTCTTTACCATCAACAGGACTTTTATTACCATAATCTTGCGATCAAGTCGCAATCCGAACATGGGACATCATTAGTATGGATTCTTCATTGGCATTCGAGGATGAACCTATCATCTTACTGTCTTGAGCCGAAAAAGGATCCTTTAAAACAGCAGGAGTTTGGGAACCCTTGAAAATCTTCGCAACCTCTGCACGATGAGGGAAGTCTCTTGTAAAATGTTCATCATCACAAATGAGACAAGGATAACGAGGTTTGCGCTTTTCATCATTGGATTCCACCTTTTCAGGTTTCTCCTTTGAACTTTTGTCCGTTTTATTCTTCTTCTTTCCTTTCTTCTTCCCACCGGATTTTGATTTGGCTGTAGATGACTCTACAACGTGAATATCAGCGGAGATCTCTGCAGAAGAATCTCCTATTGGGGAATCAGGAAAGGTTATGATAGGGAAAGAATTCTTGGAAGACTTCTTCTTACTTTTAGTGTTAACCGTGCCAATCATACCATCGACGGCATGAGATCCCGAAGGAGCTACAGTGATTTGATTTTGCTTGGGAAGATCGAGGATTTTTTCGTGTAACGTACCCGACTGAGTATAGACCAAGTCAAGGTACTCTGCTTGAGCAATTACTTGCTCCTCAGTAACAACTCCGGCTTTAGCAACATCTTCAGTGATCTTTGGCAACAAAGATTTTACAAACCACTCAGCCAAGATCTGATCCAGAATAAATACCTTTACTAAACGTCGTCGATGTCTCCACTCATGAATATGATCTGAAATGTAAGTGGATGTCGATTGTTTTAGCGAAGTTAAAAATTCCATGCCATTGTCATATCCGACTGGCAACTGAAAATGAGTCAAAAACGAGGTAGCTAACTGACTAAAATTATAAAAAGTGCCTCGCGTTAACTCAATGCACCACTTGGCTGCGAGACCAATTAGAGTGCGCTGGAAAAGTCTAAGATGGATTGAATCATCTGAAATGGAGTTAGACGCACACTAGAGGTGGTAAGTCATCACATGGTTCGACGGGTCCTCTCTTGATTTACCTTTGAACTTGGGAATGTCACTGGGCAACTTATTCGGCATTGGCGGCCAAAATGGAAGATAATTAATGGGATCGTTCGTTAGGCGCGACAAGTCAGGCAAGTCCAAAGTTGCGATAAATGGTAACTGCCGATTAGGATCCCTAAAACTTTGGGTCATGAGACCAGCCCTAGGAGGAGGATATCTAGGATAACTAGGAATAGGAATCGCGTTCGGGATATTGCATCCTCCCGGAAAACCAGGATTAACTAGACCGTACTGGGGTTGTTGAGGTTGTTGATAAGTGTACCCAGGGTACAGTTGATACTGATAGACTGGCTGCTGCACAACAGGACCAAATTGGTACTGTCCCTGGTACGGTTGATAAGTGAATTGTGGTTGACTTGTGACAACCGTACTTAAACCAGGTTGTCCTATAGGCATCTGAACCGAAGTTTGAATCGTAGATCCAGACGGTGGTAAAGATGTCTGAGGAGTAGATACAGGAATAGTAGAAACCAGAGCTGTCGATACTCCAGAAGTAGGTGGGGTAGATTGAACAGATGTTGCGGCAGTTGTAGCAGTCGTTTAGGGCGGAGTATGAGGCGTGCTAGGCCCAGGCTGAGAAACTGTCGAAGGTACAGAAGTTTGAATGTTAGACTGGACTGGTTGCTGGGGTGTACTAGAAACTAAGGGTTGTCCAGTTTGAGATGACAATTGTACACTTGGCTGCAACACCTGTTAAGTTTGCGATGGATCCCACACTATATTCATTCCGGGGTACTGACCCATAACAGGTTGAGAATACTGAGGACCATAACCGGGTTGAGGGTAGGATTGATAATTGAAAGGTACATTTCCCGTTCCTTGAACATACGTTTGACCTTGGGGTGGTTGGAAACCTTGGTTTGAGTACTGACCTTGGGGTTGATACCCTTGAGGCACATACTGATACTAGGGTTGACCTTGAGGTATAAATTGATATTGGGGTTGACCTTGGGGTACATATTGAGTCTCGGGTTTACCTTGAGGAACGTACTCTCCCATAGGTATGTACTATCCTTGAGGTTGCCCCCCAGATGCAAATTGTGTACCTTGAGGTTGCCCCCCAGGCATTAATTGAGGCTGCCCCCCAGGCGGTAACTCGCCACCTTAAGGTTGAGGATTGGGAATAGAACCTGACACCATAAGAATGTCTTCTATGCTCAACGACTTAGTACCATTGTTTCCAGTTAATAACCCTTGCTCAATGGGTTGAGGAGATGCTCCCGAAAAAGTACCAGAAAGTGACTGATACCTGGAGGGAACAGAAGGACCGCCGTACAAAAACGATTTGGGCGATTCAGTAAACATGGATGACTGTCCTGCCATGTTCACGGGAGTATAAAAACCTCTAGGTGCTGGGTGATAAGGAGCACGAGGTGGTGAAAAACTTAACCCTGAGTTTTCTAGAAAAATAGTCAAAGAAAGGTACCAAGAACTACTCCTAGGTGGACTGTAAAAAATTGATTCACGCTCCCTTAGTTCAATAACAGGTTGATTTTCAGGGATAGGGATGCCTACTTCTTCTTCTGGAGCAAGTTCTTCAATAGCAATAAGTCCAGAAGGAAGATCTTGGGTGATTACTCTTTCTACCCTAGGTGAACCAGGACCACTAGAAGTTGGAGAAACAAACCCCGATGTCGGAGTAGTAGCAAATTCACTTTCACACTCCGATATTTTGGGTTCTTCACCTATATCAGTGGCAGATGAAAAGCTACCAGCAATTTCGGAAACAGACACTCATTGTGGATTATAATCTGCTACTGGCGTTTGAAAATCAGGATGTACTATCAAAGAAGATTCTCCTTCTTCTAGTGACCCAACTCTGCTGTCTCTAGGAGTTACGAGGACTTTTGAGCCTTCAAGTTGGCTCGGTACTTCCTCAGGATGTCGGCCTCGAAGTCTACGGGACTTCCTCAGTAACTCAGCCATGTTTACAAACTCAGGAGACTGGCCCCGAAGTCTACGGGACTGTCTTGGCAATTCAGCCACAGTTGAAAACTTTTAACTACTTCACACGCAAACAAAGTAAAATCTCAATGAAAAGCACCTAAAGTCTCTAAAGAACCAAACAAATGTGAATCACACGCCTAAAGAATCTAGGAGATCAAACACACACAAACAGTAACTTTCCGTACCGAAAACACTAGTTGGTGATGAAATCCAACGTCACAGAGTTCAATACAAAAATGGCGGTTGGAACAGTTATCCCGGCAACCTACTTAATGAATATACTGGCACAAGTTCCTCCACTTAACTGTCTCGAGTGAAGAGAAGCCCCCATAAAATCCAAGTGAGTCTAGCCAACGTCTGCTCCAAGTACAGTGGGATCTTCCCACCACTGTCACCTTAGGAAGAGTCCTAAAGAATATGGCCACTAAGGTTACCAACTGAGACAAATATACCTGGGGGAACAGTCTACGATTCGATATGAACGCAAGGGCAGAGTAGCAAGCTCAATCCCCTTGAAGGCTCCTTGACATAATCCAAGGTTTACCAAAAAGTGACCCCAGGCTCCTCGACAATGGTTAATCAGAGGTTTACCGTTTTTAATACGTGAATATGTGGCATCGTTCCCAATGAGGAAGGATTGATTCCCACACTGGTTCGAACACGATCTCATGCTTCTCCTTTAAGAGGAGCTTTCCCAGAGCATAAATGCAACAATTGGATTTCTTCCCTACCACAAGATACAACTACTTGTTTGTTTTTACTGTCTTGGAGAGTTAATTACTCTCCTACTCCAAGACACTAGCCTAAGCTAAGTTGGTGTATCAGAGCCCTAGAAATAAAAATTTTACTAGGTGAATTTTACTTTAAGTGTTAATTTTAGTGGTTTTCGTTTAAGTCCAAAGGTGCGGAGATGAAACTCGTGGTATGAAGACTCGAATCAAAATCACTAAAAATGCACCTAAGATGATCTAAACAATCTTTTTCTCTTCGATGAACTTATAAACTAAGAAAGAGTTTGAGAATGCAAATACTTTGTAAACACAAATCTTTTTCAATTAAACAAATTAAAAGAAGAGCTTTTTCCTTTCCAAAGCACTCAAAATGAGACAACTAGTTATTTCACAAAAATTTCCCTTTTTCGTTTCAAAGCATTCAATCATTACAAAACACACTTTTTTCCAAAAGAAATTTTTATATTTTTTAATAAAACACTCAAAACTATGAAAATGACTAACTTTGAGATCTACAAACTATAAAAACCTATTTGAAGTCAAAGCCTACTAAAAGTCTTTTTTAAGAATGTTTTACTTAGCTAGATGTAAGCTAAGGACCAATTTATGCAGAATCGCAAATAAGTCAAGAACAACCAATTTTATTTTCTTTTTGAAAATGAAAATCCAAACTCTCAAACACAAGCTTTTCGAAGTTTTGTAAAGAGAAAACTCAAAGCGGATTCCTCAAACAAGGGGAGATTTCATCAATGGTCAGATTCATAAGAAGGCTGGTAGATATTAAGGTGATCTGAAGTCCCTACAGCTTCTAAGCTCAGAGCCACTACACAACCAAAATGAAAAACAAACCCAACAAGAAAAACTCTTAGGAATTTCACCTAAAACCCTAACACTAACGAAATCAATCCAAGGAAAGCTTCTGACAAGTTATATGTAGGTCTTGGCAGTGGATAACAATTTATAAACACAAACTAAGCTGACTAACAGAGGAAATCTTAGGGTTTTCAAAAAGTTGATAGGGTCCGCAGGCCCACAGTTAGCACAGGTGTGGTCCCTCTCTGTGCTAAAAGCCAAGCTACGGGTAGGTACGAACTGTGTCAAACGGCTAGGGTGCAGTCCTCTCCCAAAGCTCTGAAAAACGAAAAATAACCCTCGATCTACAAACTCTACCCACTTTTACACACAACAAGCCAAAAACAGAAACAAAAATAGAGTTTCTGAGGTTAAAGTAAAAACAAGGAAAACAATCAATTCCCTAGTGGAGTCGCCATTTTGTCACATGGAATAAGTCGATCTTACGACAAGATAGACCTTCCTAGAATCTAAAGAAGACCTAATGACAATCAAACCAACGAGACACTATCTTTCTCTAAATATGCTTTTATAAACAATGGCAAACCAGTGTTTTTAGGGCCTACCTTAGGTCCAACGCAAGGTTGTGGATGCCCTCGCTCCTTTGATCCAAATGAGCTCCTTTTCGTGAATCTGCAAACACAAACAAGGCAAACAAATTAAATAGCACCTGAAAATCCAATTGCATAAAACATATTTAATGTGAAAGTCAAGGAGTCCATGAAACAAATAACATGAGATACTTGTTGAGAAAAATGAGTTTGATTGTATTAATTCAAAAGAAGAAGAACTTTACAACCTTTGCCTTGATGCTCTACAAGCTCCTCCGAGGGTCCAGCAAGAAGTCTCCTCTACTTTGAAAATTTTCACTCACTCCCCAATGAAGCCAAAAAGATGTGTGATCTCTCCTCTTAAGATCAACTAGGAAGTCTTGATTTCACGAGCATTTACCCTCAAAAATGTTCAGCTTCTAACCTCTCCAGCAACCATCCCAATGCCTGTATTTATAGTGCAATGGATGGAGGTTACCAGGTCCTCCTTCAAAGGGATAAAGCCCTCCTTCAAAGGGATAACTCCTCTCATCAAGGGATTAGCTCCTTCTCTTTTGGGATGCATGAACCACCTCACAGCGAACAATCCACGTCAAAATTCCTTCTAGAAACCTCTAGAATTAACCAAAGTGAGTTTTTTAAGATAAAACTTGCACCTTTTGACTTTCACAGGGGTCCGCACCTACACCGTTAGGGACAGAGCGGGTAGGTCTGCAGTTTTTGTACACAGAAGGTGTGGGACCGCAGGTGACCATGAGAGAAAGTGCGGAACCAAAGTTACATTGATTTTTAATGTCTTTCTCTCATTCCCAAAGCTTGATTTGAAGATCTGAGGTCTGAGACTTGCTTAGGAGGACAGTACAAGTTATGATAGACCCATACTGACTACAAATAATCATCGTGAAGATATTTTTGTGTAACACTTATTGTATGCGATGGTCTGTACTTGTGTTTTACACCGAGTGGGTTTACAAGTATTTGTGTGGCATTAGTGATTATGGTTTGTGCTACCAAGGAAGACAAGGACTCGACAGAGTGTTAGATATGCATGGCTTTGTTGATGCAGACTCAGCTGGAGATCTAGATCAAAGAAGATCTACAAGTGGGTATGTGTTTAACCTATTTGGAGGTGCAGTCAATTGGATGAGTAAGAAACAATCTATAGTGGCACTATGAGCTATAGAGACAGAATACATGGCAACCACTAATGCAAGCATGGAAGCAGTTTGGTTGTAGAGATTGTGTTCAAGTATGGGGTTAGTACAGGGAGCTATAAGGATAGACTACAATAGCCAAAGTGCAATTTTCTTGGTAAAAAACTCTGCATATCATTCAAAGACAAAGCACATTAATGTTCAGTATCACTTCCATATTTATAATTGTGAGTGGTGGGATTCCTTGTTTCCCTAATTTCATTTTCAATTTTTCTTTCCAAACTCAATGCCTTCTCCAATAAACTAGGTTTCCAAAGACGAACCTCATGTTGAATGTTATCCTTTAAAGTCCCTATGAATACATCAATCCTTTTCTTCTTTGGGATATCATTTACCCTTATATTCTATTTTTGGAAGTCCTCAATGTGCAATAACATTGAACCCTTTTGTTTGAGATTTATCAATTGGTTAAAGAAGGTGTTACTCTTTGTATCATCATAATGTGCTATCATTTCCTCCATGAAAATTGACCAAGTGACAAGTGGCTTATGAGAACAAAGGCCTTTATACAATAAAAATTGATTCGGATCTAAATATAAAGAAGCAATATGTACCTTCTATAACAGTTGTATACCATGTAGATCAAAATATTGCTCCATTTGTAGTATCCAATTTACCGGATCCTTTCCATCAAAATTTCTCATATCACTTTTTCTTGATATTAGGATCTTGATCTTGAATTTTCTATATCTCTGTAATTTCAAATATCCAAGGTCTAAAATTGAGGCTTGCAATAACCTTATGAGTCATCTTTCTAATGCCACCATTCTAATTTAAATTGGATTTTGTAAGAAATGTTTATGTACAACCTACCAAGATGACCTTATTATATACCTTTTCAAAATAGCGAACTTGTACGAAGTGCTAGGTGTCATTGTTTCAAGGTTTAGACCTTAAACTTATACATAAAAATCTAGAAGCCGTCCTATTTTTGTAAATTCTTATGAAACTTTAATATGTTGCTTAGAAGGAAAGTTATGATGATTTTTCCAAGGTCACATGTTTGGGATGTAATTCGAGAGCTTGAAGAAACCCTATTGTCCTTGGACTATATCTCCAAAAATATCACGAAACAAGAAGTGAAATTCAGGTTTGAACTTGAGCAAGTATGCGGCTAAAATGGGTTTTAATTTCAGATTCTAAGACTTTGTAGAAAAAGAATTATAGAGAATTCAACAATGACCTCTTTGAGATGGAATTCTAGAGCATGCAAAAAACCTAACTTCCTCAGTGAAAATATAGTGAGATAAGATCTCAAATTGAGACACGGGGTTGAGTAAGATTTAGTCTCAAATGGGGTTTTTTTTTTTTTTGCTTCTGAAACATCGTATAAAAACCATTATAGTGAAAATTCCATGATGAGGTGTTTGGAATAACGAAACCCTAGAATCCAAAGCTCTCATACCAAATGTTATGAAATCATCTCATAGAAAAGATAGAAAATATAGATCAACACCTTAGAAATAAGCTTCTTCAAGGGAACAACTTCCTTTAAATTACACAAATGAACAATTCTTGGATGATACAAATAAGAATACCTCTTTTCTGTGTATAGGAGTGTAAGAGGTCATAATATAATGAGAGGAGACATAACAATAATAATGTAAGGGCACAATAATAACAATAGTGGGATTCTATGGGGCACAATAATAACAATATTGGGAGTACATGGCCACAACAATATAATAAGGGTGTTGCAATAATAACATAATAGGTTACACTAGTGTTATAGCTCCAAATCTCACTCTTATGGTTTGTGATGCTGCAATCATGGCCTAGGGCAACCCCTCCATCCAGACCTGGTCCAAAAATTTAAAAAACAGTGTTTTATTCCCTATACGCGACATTGCCCTGAGTTAAACGCGTGTACACGCGGGTCTGTTATACCCAACCCGCGTGTATCTATTAAAACACTTAAAAAATAATAAATTCCTCTTTTTCGGGCGGAGATCGCGGGTTTTACCTGCTGGATCACCTGTTATTGCCCGTGGCCCAACTGTTCCCAACTAACTCCTAACTAAAAAACTACTTTGGAGAGGGTATAAAAAGACATCAAAGGGAAGGCCAAGGGGAGAGAGAAAGGAGAGAAAGATTATTATGCTGAGATTTTCCCCTTAGACCAGGTCTGAAGTCCTTGGTGCTTTCTGCACTTCCCCCATCTTGCATAGGAAACCCTTGTTTCCATGTGTATTGGTGATCATTCATCCTTGATACCATCATTAGAGTAGGACTTGGAAGGAGCTCTTGTCGGAGGCTTGAGGCTGGAACGAATCCGGGAGGAAGCTTGCTTGGAGCCTGCTGAAGGTGTTCAGGTGATATCTTTCCGATATATGTACTTTATTTGCCTTTATTTATAAAGAAACACGTCTTTGTTCCCGGATAATCTTTCTTTATGCTTATGAAATTCTTGTGTTGAATTCTTATGAAAGTGGTTACTTAAAGATCCTTTATAACTAACTTTATAGCATGAAGATGATTTATACATAAGTATTTGTACAGGTACTGTTGTGTTCTTTGATTTGTTGGTCTTGCAGGTCAAAGAAAGAAGAAGGGAACTCCAAGAAGGGTTTGCACCCTAACGGTCTTCTCGAACGTAGGACCTTAGGTATGTGCCCTAAACATTAGAATTTGCTTAAAAGTAAAAATGATGGCTGTGTGTGTGTGTTTCTTTGAATAAGCAATTTTCAGTCTGGTAGAGTCTTAGCCCAAAGGACCCTAGGGTTTCTTTCCCTTCAAGTTTAGGATTTTAGGGCCTTGGAATAGACGAGTGGAGAGTTAACTCTCCAAGGCCACATAAAACGTCAAACATAAGAGTCTGATTAAAGAGAGTAAATCCAATAGCGTTAGGAAGACCAGGAAAGCTCCGGATCTGGGAGTTAAGCACGAGGGTCTGTGAAGACAAGGAAGAGAGATACCCCCTCTCCTACTTGTCCGAACTTACCTCACGACTGTTCCGCCTGGCTTCTGCGACGAGTTGGTACCCATAGTTGCCTCTCCTAGGGATCTGCATAGGTGGCTGCGGAGGGGAATCCCGTGGCACCTGAGGTCGACGTTGTATCACTCTCGACGGTACTTCCGGAGGGCACCCTTGCGAAGCTTGGGGGCTTGCACCGGCGCAGGCTGTTGTTAGGAGGTCAGCGTAACTTCCTCTGATACCTTCGCTGATAGGACTGGGCCCTCATCATCCCAGACTATCTTCGGAAGGCCCTTTGATTCACTTTCTCGTATTTTGGTGTCCGGTCTCAATCACCCGGAGCGGAAATACTTGAAAGTTGTTTGACTGGCTGTATCTTTAGGAACTTTATAGTGTGTGCTCTGTGCTCCTAGTCGGCTTAGCTTTTAATTTTTTGAGTCTTTAGCTAGATCATAACAAAAAATTCAAAGTGGCTGACCGGTCTCCAAGACGGTCTCGAAGACTTCGTGGTCTCTCGCCACCTAGTTTAGAGCCTTCTCCTAGAAGGCGCAGAGGGGATACTACCGGTAGGGTCCGTCCCACGCCGGTTGACGCATCGGGGATTGATCCTCCTCTCGGGGATATTAGCGGCCAAGCAAGGCCTGGTACTTCTGAGCAAGAGAGGGATACTCCAGTCCTTTCTCGAGTTCGCTTTCAAGCGGAGAATAACGTAGAGGTAGAAGAACTTTCAGAATCATTAGTGATTCCAAATTCTCCACTACCATCTAGTTATCCGGACGTATTGCAATACGTTGGGACTCCATTACATAGGCCAGCGAGTCCAGGTTACGCTACGCGCTTACCATTTATGATCACTACTGGAAGCATGGCTTCTACGAGTGCTGCGACTATGCAAACCCCAACATCGGTGCAAGGGGGAGGAACCATTTCCATCCCCTCCGCTTCCTTGTTCGGATCGTTTGCTAGCACATCTTTGGTTGGGTCTACCTCCATTCCGTCCACGAGTAGAAATGCCCAAACCAATGCTTTTAGTACTGGTTCCTTCCTTTTTGGCACCCAATCACAGGGTATTCCATCGGTTCCGTTCAGTGCCACTACGTCCATGATGGGCGGATCGGCTTCATTCCAGGGTTTTCCTTTTGGAAGTGGTCATATCCCACATTCCAACCCGACGATAGGATCCATGCCTTTTTCTTCAATAGGACAGAGCAGCAATCCTTTCCAAGGTTGGAATAACCCTGGGGTTAGTAGTGCAGGAACTGCGAATCCATTTATTGGCCAACAAGGAAGTAGGCCGTATTCCACGGTTAGCATGTTTCAAAGTATTCCTCCCCTCGCTTCGGCTTGGAACCCATATCAGGGGTTATCAACCCCTTACCATTCTTTAGGAGGAAACTTTGTAGGCTATGGAGGTTATACGGCAGGAGTTGGTCAAACTCCGAATTTTGCTGGACCACAAGGTTTGCCTTTTTGTTCAGCCGGTTCTAATGGTCACTTCGGGCAGCCTGGTGCCTCCCAAATCCCAGGACAATCTTTTCAGAACTTTGGGAGTTCTGCCCAGTCTGGGTGGAATCCCCTAGGTCCTCCTAGGCTTCCGTTTCTGGCAACGTTAAACTTGCCAGATCTCACTAAGCTAACAAACGACCCTATCAGATACAATCTGGCCTGGCCTCCGATCCCAACCAAACTCCCTTCGGACATTCCAAAATTCGAAGGGAAGAGTGGTGAAGATCCGGGCGATCATGTAACCACATTCCATTTGTGGTGCTCATCCAACTCCCTCATCGAAGATTCGATTAGGTTGAGACTCTTTCAGCGCACCTTGACTGGTAATGCGGCTAAATGGTATATAGAGTTGCCAGGGGACAGCTTTACATCGTTCGCAGACTTAGCTAATATCTTCTTGAATCACTTCCAGTTGCCCGTTCGCTATGATGCCGGAACTGAACTTCTGGCTACCTTTCGTCAAGATAAGGCAACCCACATTTCTGATCACATTCAGGAATGGAGACGGAGAAAGAGGCTCATTAAAGCCGAAATCCCTCCGGAGTACCGTCTAGAGTGGTTTTTGAAGTTTTTGCAACCCGAGATCTCCAAGGATGTCTCCATGTCCGGGGTCTATTCTGAGGAGCAAGCCATTTTCAGGGCCCAGCAGTTAGAACTGATTTACTCTCAGTCTGGGATCCTCCAAAAGTACTTTCCAGATGCTCCTGGATCTAAGGTTGATTTAGCTAAGCCGAAGCTAGGTCCGCACGCGGATGGCATCGTGGGGTCAGTAGACTCGACTACAGTGAACTTGTTGAATCAATTGCAGCAGTTGTCATTACAAACTGCTCCTAACAACCAAGTCACAATGTCTAATCCTCAAGCTTCCCAAAATTCTTCCATTAACGCCGTCCAATCCGATAACCCCAAAGGAAATCAAAATTCCAATGGGAAAAAGAAAGGACGTGGTAAGAAGAAGAATTCGGAAGGGAAGCCCGATGCAAATAAATCCGGCAACAACGCTGGTGGTGGTAAAGGTGAGTCGAGAAAGAAAGTTAAGTTCCCTTGCAAGTTGTGCAGTGGGGATCATCTAACTCATCTTTGCCCTAGAATTGAAGACGCTCAGCGCTTGTTAGGACAGCAAGGGAATTCTAGTTCACAAGCTGTGTTAACTAACCCGTTTCCCCAAGGGCAGCAACTTCTTGCTAGCGCGAATTCGAATCCTGGGACCTCCTCTGGGGGCAACCAGGAAGGGGAAAAAGCATCAAATGTTTTTATGATGGGTTCAAACGTTAACGTGACTACTCGGTCACGCGATTATGGTGAAGCCGAAACATCTAAGGATAAAACGGCTCCCGAAAGTAATGACCTTCATATTGAGCGACCTCTTGTTGAGACTATACCTAGGATACCGAAAGGTTCTGCCAAACGCGCGACGATTAACCCTAACGCTAGGGCCGCCCAAAATTACTCCATTGTGGAGGATTTGGCTCAAAGCCCGTGTGCTATGTCCGCTTTGGAAGTTCTCCAATCGTGTCCGTCTCAGAGAAGTGCTTTACTCTCCGCCATTGGAGCAGTCGATCCAGGTAACTCGTTAGTGCTCTCTTTCGACATGTCAAATGTCAAAAAGAGACTCCCTCATCATATGGCTTTCCAGGTAAAGTCAACATACCGGAAAATCAATATTTTTCGCACCGTTATAGATGAAGGAGCTTCCACATGTGTCATGTCCATGTCATGTTGGAAGGCTATTGGTTCACCTTCGGCCGTTCCTTCACCAACCGTCTTAACTGCATCTGATGGCCATTCTCACAAGCCGCATGGGATTATCCCGGCCTTTCCTATATGTGTTGGAGGAAAGGTCGTTAATATCGAAGTGGAAGTCGTAGATGCTAACCTAGATTATAATCTCCTATTAGGAAGGAACTGGGTGTACGAGATGGAAGCCGTTGTATCGACTCTGTTTCGTGTCATTTGCTTTCCTCATGAAGGGAAAATCGTTAAGGTTGATCAATTGGACTATGCTCCAATCGATCCTCAAGCAACCTCCGACTCTACGGTTCCTTTGGTGGATAACCCTCGCCCGCCGACTGAGAATTTAGGAGTAGGGATGTATTCCTCATTGATGGGTACGTTTGATCTTCCCTCTCCTTTTGCAAGAATCAATGCTATTTCATCATCCAAGGAGTATTCTCGAGAAGAGTTCTTCCGAACTCATTATTTTTCTGACCCTTGGACCTTGCCTTCACCTACCACCACATTAGTTGAAGGACAAGTGAATGGAATGGCGTTTCCTATATCTGCAGCTGAGCTTAGATATCAGTCTATCGTAGACTCTGCAGATAACCATTCTACTCCTTTTTCCGAAGAGGAATTAGATGGTCATGTGGCCCCCGCTTGGAGCTTCGATTCTAACTCTGCCTTGGACTGCTTAGATTCGGTTCTACCTTCTGAAGAAGCAATCCTCGAAGTAATGATGGGTATAGATCGACCTTGGGAAGACTTACACCATCGTTCATATTTTCTTCCTCCATTGCAGGAAGTGGAATCTAAATTCTCCGAGCTCGTGGATAGTGATGTTTGTATGGTGTCGAACCCTTTGGCTCCAACACACGTACGTGCCGAAGGTAATATGTCGGTAATCTCAAAAACGATACCTATAAACATCTCTAAGAATCCTAACATCGTCGAGAATATCTTCATCGGAATTGAGTGTTCCCCTGAAGAAATTCAAATCTATACCGACTTATTTAAGGAATATCGGGATGTATTTGCTTGGTCTTATGAGGAAATGCCCGGCATTGATCCTTCTATCGTCCAACATGAGATCAAGACGTACGAAAACGCAAAACCGATTCGTCAAAGGCTTCGGCCGGTTAACCCTAGGAAAGCAGCGGCTATCAAAGCTGAGGTTGAGAAGCTGCTAAGGGCGGGTTTTATATACCCTGTTCCTCTTACGGATTGGGTTTCAAATCCAGTCCCTGTGGACAAAAAGCAAGGAACAATCCGTGTATGCATCGATTTTAGGGACTTAAACAAGGCTTGTCCAAAAGACAATTACCCCACGCCATTCATTGATCAGATTATCGACGAGTGTGCGGGTAATGAGATTTTCTCCTTTATGGATGGTTTCTCAGGTTATAATCAAATCTCTATTCGTCCTGAGGATCAGCATAAGACTGCCTTCATATGTCCCTGGGGTACCTTTGCATATCGAAAGATGCCCTTTGGTCTTAAAAACGCTGGAGCCACGTTTCAGCGGGCCATGTCTTACGCTTTCCACGACATCAAACATGTCATCGAAGCATACTTAGATGATCTCGCTGCTCGTTCTCAAAAGAGAACAGATCACCCTAGTCATCTTCGATTGGTCTTTGAGCGATGTCATTTCTATAAAATCCGGTTGAATCCCAATAAGTGCGTTTTCGCGGTTACATCCGGTCGATTGTTAGGGTTTATAGTGTCCAATGAAGGGATTCGGGTTGATCCCTTCAAGGTTGAGGCAATAGTTCAGTTGCCTCCCCCGTCCTCAATCCGTCAACTTCAAAGTCTTCAAGGGAAGGCCAATTTCTTGAGACGGTTTATAGCAAACTACGCCGAGATCACTAAAGGGTTCATGCGTTTGTTACGGAAAGGAGTTCCATTTGTATGGGATGACTTTGCGCAGCGGTCGTTTGATGCTTTGAAAAAGGCATTAGTCTCTGCCCCGCTTTTGAGTCCACTGGATTATGGTAGAGACTTCCTTTTATATCTCGCTGCAGCAGAATCTACCATTGGTATGGTTCTAGTTCAGGAAGACGATGCTCTTGTCGAGCACGTGATTTATTATTTGAGCCGAGGCTTAATAGGCCCTGAACTTCGCTATTCTCCGGTTGAGAAGTTAGCCTTGGCAGCTGTCCATGCTGTCCAGAGGCTCCGTCATTATATTTTGCTACGCAAAACTTTTGTCCTAGTGGCGGTCAATCCATTCCAATTTGTCCTCAGTAAGCGAGTGATTGGGGGCAAATATAATAGATGGATAGTTATTTTACAAGAATTCGATCTCGAGTTCTTGTCCGCCAAGTCTAAGAAATCTATGGTTTTCGCGGAGCTAATTTCTGAGCTTCCTTGTGGAGAGGATATTGTTTATGAGGAAAGTTTACCCGACGAGCATATATTCCTCATCTCTTCACAAGACCCTTGGTATGGAGATATCATTGTTTATCTCCAGACTTCGAAGTTTCCCTCTACTTTCTCCAAGGATGAACGTCGCAAGTTACGTCACCTGGCTAAAAACTATGTTATCATTGGTGACACATTATACCGTCGAGGGGTTGATTCAATTCTTCGACGTTGTTTAACCTTAGAGGAAGCAGAGTCTGTTCTTAATGATTGCCACAGTGGAGCTTGTGGTGGTCATCTATCCGGGCTTGCTACAGCCCAGCGCATCTTACGTGCCGGCTACTTTTGGCCTTCACTCTTTAAGGACTGTGTGGAAGCGGTAAAACGCTGTCACCCGTGTCAAATTTTTACTCGCAAGATGCGCGCGCATCCAGCTCCCCTCTTTCCCGTTGTCACCGTCGGTCCCTTCACTAAGTGGGGTATTGATTTTACGACTTGTAATCCGCCTTCAGCGGCGAATCACAAGTACATTATCGTGGCCGTAGACTACTTCACGAAGTGGGCGGAGGCCATGCCTACTTATAAGAACGACAGTGACACGGCAACTTTGTTTCTTTTCAATCAAGTTATCTCAAGATTCGGTATCCCAAGAGAGATTGTCACTGACCATGGCAGTCATTTCCAAAATCAGCTAATGTCCGAATTGGCTTTTAAATTAGGTTTCCGTCAGGAGCATTCGTCCCCTTACTATCCTCAGGCCAATGGACAGGTCGAGGCGGTCAATAAAACTCTTAAAACGATACTCCAACGGACAATCGATAAAAATCGATCCAATTGGCACATTATGTTGTATCCGGCTCTTTGGGCATACCGAACCTCCGTCAAAACGGCTACTGGTTTTACTCCTTTTCAGTTAGTTTACGAGATGGAATCTATCTTTCCGGTCGAATGTGAAATTCCATCTCTGAAATTGGCTGTCGAGCTTCTTCCTGAGACTTCGAGTCTCAAGGAGCGCCTAGTTCACCTGGAACATCTCGATGAGCAGCGTCGAGATGCTGCCACGATGAATGAGGCCCATAAGAAAAGGGTCAAAACTCAGTATGATAAGTCTGTCCGTCCTCGTGTCTTTTCTGAAGGTGACCTTGTCTTGGTCTATGACCAAGATAAGGACGCCTTGGGGGCAGGCAAATTCAAGCCTATGTGGTACGGTCCTTTCATTATCAAACGAGTCTTAGAAAAAGGATCGTATGAGTTAATTGATTTCGAAGGAAACAAGCTGGCGGAGCCCCGAAATGGGCTCTATTTAAAGAAGTATTTTGCTTAGTTTTACCAGGCAATGGCTTCTTTGTATTTTATGTGTATTTGTACATATATTATCGAGCGTTTTCTGATATCAGTGCTTTTTGGGTCTGCCTTGACAGGTGCTGATGGATGATTTGGTTTATTTTGGATTCGCCGATGGTGCTAGTCGGCACACTCGGAATCTTGCTTCCGCAGCTTGGGTACTTTATTACCCAACTGGTCAGTTGATGACATCGAGAGGCGTGTGTATCGGTCCTGCTTCAAACAATATGGCCGAGTATACAGCTGTTATCAATTTATTATCCGAGGCAATCTCTTATGGGATCGACTCATTGGTAGTATATCTTGATTCTCAATTGATAGTGTCTCAGTTAAATAACATTTATCGGGTTAGAGATCCATTATTATATCGCCAATATTTAAGGGTGAGGTTGTTGCAAAGAACATTTATTTACATTAATTATTTGCACATTCCAAGATCTCAAAATTGGTTAGCTGATTCTATCGCTAATCAAGCATTAGACTGGCATATCAATCATTCATCATCATAAAATCATGCATCAAAAAGTCAAACTGTATATATATATATATATATATATATCGCAAAGCGTCTCGAGTGTACATATGTGTGTCCAAAAATATACAAAATTGGGACTCAAATGCCCATAATCATGTCAGGCATATCTAACGCCTCGGCTCTGGATGAGCAGCTAAGTAAGTAACTATAGCATTGGCCACGCGCCGGAAGACGCGAACCCACTCACGTGGCATCCTAACCACATGACGCTGCATATCTGGAGGAAGGTCCTCCACCTCGGCCATTGGTACTTGGCAGCTCAGTCTAGTCAAGTGTCGCTGGACGTTGTTGAGGGTCCTTTCCGTATCCGCAGCCGCCTCTTCGGCTCCTCGGCCACGCCGTCCATGCCGTGGGAATCCATCTGGTCGCACAGGCCCAATGTTTGGAACATGATCATCATATTAGTCATTTGAATCTCCTCAAAAAATATTTTTCAAAATTTATCATTATATTTGAAAAATCCAAAAAATCATAAAATCATAAAAATCAAAAATCTTACCAATCTTGCCCCATGCTGCATCTGGTGGTAACACTAGATCAGGATCTCCTCGGAAATCCAGCCCAGCATAGGGGTAGTCATCTATGGCGATGATCTGTTGCTCCCACCAAGCAAAAAAGTCATCGTCGAATGCATTCCTAGGCACTTCCCCACCCCCCAGACGTTTCATCAAGTCATCCCACCGGCCCATACGTGGATCACGTGGACTACTGATGGGAACTGCTACCCTGGGGCGGAGTGCGGGAACCTTCTCGAAGAAGAAAGTGCATAAAATGGTTCCGTACCCAAAGTTCTTGGTCTGTCCCCTCCTGATAGAAGCAAGTTGTTCCTTCATATTGGCAAGTAGAGGAGTACACCAGTCAAACACCGTGGTGAGACAGTCCACTGCTACGCTCATGTTGACCCGTGATGCCTGATGTAGTGAGGATGATCCGTTCACTCGAGCTATGGTGAACAAGATTATCCGCAGTGACAAACTCTCCACGTGTGGGATAGAGATCTGGCTCCTGACCTTCCGATGACCTGGGCAGTAAATCTGTACATAGTCGTCCACACTGAGGCTATTCCGTGTCCTGCCCCGGGAGTGCACTACCTCTCCCCTTCGGGAAAGGCCCGTGATGAAATATATATCTTCCACTTCTATCCTGAGTGGCATCTGATCAATCATGAATGCTTCTTCCTCGACATCCCAATAATCAATGAGTCTCTCGAGCAGACGCACGTTTGCTTTCATATTTGGCAACTTGAAGAATTTTAGCAATCCGCATCCCCGTAGGGCAGCTAATGCCTCATCATTGTCCATAACTTCATTATCTACGGCTGAGTGCTCTCTTTCACGCCATGTGAGAGTCATCCTGGAAGAAAAAATCATTTCCATCCATTAGTTTTATGTATAAAAATTTTTCGCTGCGCACACGCGGGTTACCCTATACACAGTCGCGTGTAGGGCCATCGTATACGCGATTTATATACATCCAACCCGCGTGTACGCCGCAGAGCGATTTTTTGCAAATATCTAACGGTGAAACATCAATTAAACTTCCTAAAAACTATCACAATTGATTGCAAGACAAGTTTAGTGCTTACCTGGAAGTTTTCGGCAAGTTTGAACGGTTGAATAAGTCACGGGGAAGTTTGCTCCTTTTGCTCCACAATTTGCTCTCCAAGTCAAACGGTGAAAATGGTAAGTCCAAAATTTCTTTTTATAAGTTTTGAAAATGCAAAAAATTTTCAAAATTTTATTTTGTTTGGTTTCATGTCACTTTTAACTTGGGAGCTTGGAATGTCGAGATTGAGTTGTTTTTCAGGACATTTTGGACATTTTTTCGACGATTCGAGACGGTTCCATGACTGCTGACCCGTCATGGCAGGTATCGTGTTCTCACTGGCATATAGGTTAGGGACACCATTTTTCCATTGCATTATGCATACTAGCCTCCATTTGACCGATACATTTGCCGTAGGGTCGACCCCGTCATGTTATGGTTCGTAAGCCATTTTCACTCGCCGATTCTTTAAATCATGACATGATGGTAGAGCCATCCTTTTACATGGGCATCCTAGTTAGCACCTCACTGACATTTGTTGCCCATGCTGCTTCGTTTTGAGTAGGCTCGGGAGTCCTCTGTAGTCCCGCCATGACTTATGCGTTGAAGACTCATTCCTCTGTGCTTCTTCGCTTCGTTCTGGCCTTATACCCTAGAGGCTCCTATGTGTGTTGAGTTGTACTTCTGCATTGCATGTTTACCATTTGCACCTTGTGGCCTATAGCCGGCTTCATTTGGACTCGTGTTTAAGCCAACTTTTGACCATGACGTCTGCAAAATCAACCTTGCATGCCCTTGACTTCTGCAGCTTGACATACCCAGATCCATGGAAGGAACTTACCTCTGAGTGTCACTGACCAGTTTTTCACCTCCCTGCATTGAGCATAGGAACGTTCCTTTCCCAGGAACTAGATCATCTGTTTCACCGACACTCGTTCTTTCCACTGTACTATAGCATTCTTTTATTCTTTTTCCGGCTTATCAGAAAAAGACAAAAAAAAATTAATATTCCAAAAAGAGCGGGAACAGGGACATTATTTCCATTTATTGTTGGCAGCTAGAGTCAGTCGTGTCGCCCTTGAACAAAGCACTCAAAACAAAGTCTCCTCCGCATGGGTGGGATTTAGTTTGACTTAGGTACGCCATAACCTTGTTATCGAGTCAGTTCTCCCCCGATTGGTTATCTCTTCCAATCATATGGAGGGTTCGTTCGTGCCTCCTGCATGACGAACTTATACAGATTCATCATATGCTGCCACATAGTCACATTGAGTCGTGCTTTTGTTCAAGGGAAGTTAGCCTGAGTCGGCCTTTCTGCGGTGTCTCTTGACTCATTTCTCAGTCGGCCATCCCTGGTTGTGAGTGTCATGTCTATCATCACATCAGTTATATTGGTCCTTTACTCGTGCCGGTTTGAGAAGGTCCCCATTGACTTCTTGCTGGCGGGTCTTGTCCTTATCGACGACGACACATTGCTCTGAGGACAGGCCTAGAGCCGCACCCTGGCCCTATTTTCATTATTGATAGGTCACCTTGTGCTCAGCATCGATCAGTATCATGGGTCTTTGACTGAGTGGTTTCCCTTGTGTTCGACATCAGCATACATTATCACACATTGGGATTCGTGCAGTACCTTGGTTTCCATTTGAACCTATTGGTGGATACCTCGCCTCTGTGTTAGCTTTCATTATTGGTTGGTTCAGAGGGTTTCTGCTGTGCGCTAGCCACATCTTGTGTACGCCGGAAACGTACTTCGGTTGGGTTACTACATCTTTTTCGTCCGATTCCTTCCACATTATTGGCCTACGGGTTACACTCGCGCTAGATTGATGGAGGATGCCTTAATGCCTTCCTTCTAGCGGATCTTTCCCTATCGACTCCGACTCATTGCTCTGGGGCAAAGATCTAGAGTCCATTTGGCAGTACCTTGGGGTTTGCAGTCATTAGTGGCAGATTCCTCGCTATCGACAGTGGGAAACCATCATTGTCTCCTGATTGATAGATTCTTACAGGTGTTCGACTTCAGCTCATCTATTCACACTTGTTAGATTGTACTGGGTACCTTGACGCTCATTATCATTATCGGTGGGTAGTCTCGCGTTTGTTAACGGTATACATCAATGACCGGTAATCAAACGATTTCTCACATGGTCGACTTCAGATCATTTATTCCCATGATGTAGAAATGTACCACGGCGGTCGGTGAAGACCTCAGGTTGTATCAGCATTCATTGGTTCACTTGACAGTTGCTCCTGTTGCTGCTAGTTGATACCACTCCCCCTTATATGTTGCAGTCAGTCATGGCGACATTCTATATGCTGGCACCTGAGTTTGCAGTGTAGTACCATCCTATTCCATCATGTTCAGTTGGTACCTTATGGGATCAGTCTTTGATTTCAGTGATCCGTTGCATCTTTCAGCATCATTGACAGTCTTATATGTGATATTCAGACATGTACTTTCTCATTGTGATCAGATGATCCATTATATATTTTCCAGTCAATTCTACTTGTATACTTAGTGGATCCGCTTGTACTTGATATGCGGACATGCTTTACTTTTCCTGAGCATGGGTATGCCCGTCTCAGACAGTGTTTCTTTCTGATCTCCTTTCGGTGGCTTGGCAGGCTGAATTCTGGTGAAGTCCTCCTCGGTTTTTCGGCAGAGTTCCTTTCCTTGTACTTACTTAATATATTTCGGCCATCATGTTCCCCTTCTGACCTCATACATTAGGGGGCATCTGTTATAGCTCCAAATCTCACTCTTATGGTTTGTGATGCTGCACTCATGGCCTAGGGCAACCCCTCCTTCCAGACCTGGTCCAAAAATTTAAAAAACAGTGTTTTATTCCCTATACGCGACATTGCCCTGAGTTAAACGCGTGTACACGCGGGTCTGTTATACCCAACCCGCGTGTATCTATTAAAACACTTAAAAAATAATAAATTCCTCTTTTTCGGGCGGAGATCGCGGGTTTTACCTGCTGGATCACGTGTTATTGCCCGTGGCCCAACTGTTCCCAACTAACTCCTAACTAAAAAACTACTTTGGAGAGGGTATAAAAAGACATCAAAGGGAAGGCCAAGGGGAGAGAGAAAGGAGAGCAAGATTATTATGCTGAGATTTTCCCCTTAGACCAGGTCTGAAGTCCTTGGTGCTTTCTGCACTTCCCCCATCTTGCATAGGAAACCCTTGTTTCCATGTGTATTGGTGATCATTCATCCTTGATACCATCATTGGAGTAGGACTTGGAAGGAGCTCTTGTCGGAGGCTTGAGGCTGGAACTAATCCGGGAGGAAGCTTGCTTGGAGCCTGCTGAAGGTGTTCAGGTGATATCTTTCCGATATATGTACTTTATTTGCCTTTATTTATAAAGAAACACGTCTTTGTTCCCGAATAATCTTTCTTTATGCTTATGAAATTCTTGTGTTGAATTCTTATGAAAGTGGTTACTTAAAGATCTTTTATAACTAACTTTATAGCATGAAGATGATTTATACATAAGTATTTGTACAGGTACTGTTGTGTTCTTTGATTTGTTGTTCTTGCAGGTCAAAGAAAGAAGAAGGGGACTCCAAGAAGGGTTTGCACCCTAACGGTCTTCTCGAACGTAGGACCTTAGGTATGTGCCCTAAACATTAGAATTTGCTTAAAAGTAAAAATGATGGCTGTGTGTGTGTGTTTCTTTGAATAAGCAATTTTCAGTCTGGTAGAGTCTTAGCCCAAAGGACCCTAGGGGTACTTTCCCTTCAACCAACTAGTAGTATAGTAACCCAACATTCTCTATTGGCAACATTCTCTATGCCAAAGTCCCTAATAACACACCGTCAACATTGTGATCCACTTTCAACATTGTGATAGTGTTGATTGAACATTGTACTTTGACGTTCACAACTATAAAATGAAAAATTCAAGGGTTATGATAACAATCATTTCATTTCATCCAACTATAAAATTAAAGATTCAAGGGTTGTGATAACAATCATTTCATTTCAGCAATAAACTGGTATAAGCAATAAAACTAAATTTATACTACTTTATTTTATTTGAAATATTTTTCCTAAGTTAAGCAATTTATCAACATAACATTTATAATAGAGTTACATAAGCTATACTTTAAATAAAATAAATTTATTATTTCTTCTTCTTGGTGATGGACAAGACTCATATTGAAGTAATTTTCTGTTGCATGTCATTATTTAACATAACAATTCCTAATGGTAGTATAGTTTCATTTAGATTTCTATGGCACTATAGATTATATTTTTGTACTAGAATTTTGATCTTGGCTTGAGATTTGATCAAAGTATTATTGGTATCCATGGTATGATGTTGTTATTATTTATTTTTAAAGATTATGTATAACGAATTTGAATCAATATTTTTTGGTCAGTAAAATTGTAATTCAATATTATTTAAAATATGTTTTTAAATATATAAAATTTAAAAAAACAAATAAGTAAAAACATTCACTGTTGCTACTAAAAAAGTAAAATTAGTAGATTAACTTACAATTCAGTTTCATGGACAATAGTATGGAAAAAACATAAGCATATCACATAAATAAGATGGAGTCAACTAAAAACACTTATCCATATGGAAAAGGCATAGGCATATCACAAAAATGAGATGGAGTCAACTAAAAACACCTATCATGCATTTTTCCCAACAATTTTTTATTATTAAATTAAAATATAATTCCTTTCAAGAAAAAGTAGACATAGATTTTTCAACACACAACTAATTTCATAAATAATAACATGAAAAAAAACATAGACATATCCCATAAATAAAATGGAATCACTGTAATTCAACTAATCACTGTGAAAATATAATTCAACTAATCACTGTAATTTTCCATTTTTATGGAAACAAATCACTTCAAAACATCATCAAAAAAAATTGTTCGACCTACGAATATCCATATAACAATAACATGGAAAATATTCACTAAAGTTCAAAAGCATTATATCTTTAAATAACATATCAGTCAGAGTCTATAGATGTGCCTAATAAAGGCACCAGATGACCATATTTTTTATCTGCCATCTTTCTGTCCTTGTGCCGTTTATAACGTGGTACCCGATTTTCTCCATTGTTCATATAGAAAAGCGTGACGGCAACTGGGCGTCCAAGTTTATGGTCAGCCCCAAAACGTCTTGTACGGAAGTCTTCCCGCTTCTTCTTCGATTTCAAATCAAGGACGGACTGTCTGGACTCGATAGAGGTGTCGAATATGGTGACAACTAGCGTGTCTGCTTCAGTCCTCGGAGGTTCATACGAATAGATCTCCTCCTCTAAAATTACTAATATTGCAAGACAGCGAAACCATACGTATGTTAACATTACCGGGGGATTCAATCTTTGAATGTAAATGTTGAGGTGAAACAAATACAAATAAAACAAAACATATCATACCTTCTTCGGCATCCATATTTATTTTCACCATGGTTAACCTGCAAAGCAACATAACGATTAATACTTTTATTGTGAAATGATTATAAGTGCAAAATAATGAAGGAGAAGTTGATATGAGATAGAGTGGAGGATTATAGCATACCATTGTACATATCCTCCACCAGGACAGTTAGGATAGGTCATATTTAAATTTAATTTATAAGCACATAAAACTTAATAGTTAGACTATAAAAATATTTTTAACCATGCATACTCCTCCCATTTTATGGTGGATATTATTGACTTCTATAAAAACTTAGTTACAATACCATTTATAAGTACACAAACCATAATTCATTTCAAAATAAAAATATTTTATCAATATTTTATTTAATGTTAAAGTAGGAGTTATCTTTTCAAGTTTTGTGGGTAATTGGACGAAAACATTTGTCACCAAATATTTGTGGCGAATTAGACATAAACATTTGTGGCCAATTTGTTACACTAAAAAATGTCACCATGACTATTTAGAGTTAGTATGGCTCCATCCACTGTCATACTATCCTCCTTGGCAAGTCTCATGCCTCTGCTCTCCATGTCAAACTTCAAGAAAGAGAGAAAAGTCATTTAAAGTCAATTATCTTTGGTACGCAGTTTCTCTTAGCCTTACCTGCGTGTACGCAACCCAGGTTCACAATACCTGCGTACTTGTACGCTCTGTATGTAAAGGGGTGGGTGCGTACTCCTGTAAAGGTCAAAAGGCGCAAATTTCACTCCAAAAAAGTTACTTGTGGTCATTTCTAGAGTCTTCTAGAAGCTTGTTTGACGTGTATGAAGCGCCTCGAGATGGTTCATGTATCCCTACCAAAGAGGAACTTATCCCATCAATAGGGGAGCCATCCCATCCAAAGAGGGGCTTATCCCATTGATGGTGGACCTGAATAACTTCCTCTAGAGCACTATAAATACAGGCATTGGGCCAAAGGAAGGAGAGGTTGAAAGCTGAACATTCCTAAGGGTAGATGCTCGTGGAATTAGGACTTCCTTGTAGAAGCTTGTAAGGAGAGATTACCATCTTTACTTGTTTCCATTGGGAGGTGGGTCAGCTGATCAGAGTAAGGGAGAACTCTTGTGGACCCTGGGAGGAGCTTGCACAACACCAAGGCTCAGGTTGTAATGGTTCCTTTTGTTACCTTTTAATACAAATTAGTCCATTCTTCTCAACAATTTGTTATTAATGAGTTGTTTCATATACTCCTTGGTCTATATGTTAAATATGTTTTATTTTATGTGATATTCAGGTGCTATTTAAACGTTTGATTGTTAGTGAATGCAGGTTTCGAAGCGAAGGAGGAGCTCATCCGGATCAACGAAGCTGGACTACTACAACAGCGTTGGATTACAGGTAGGATCTAAACACTTGATTTCTCATATTGTAAAAGCATATTTAGGGAAGGATTGCTCTTATTTGTCTTGTGTGTCATTAGAAAGTATTAGGCTTCTAGGAAGGTCAGTTGTGTCCGCACTAACGACTCTTTCCGCGTGACAAAATGGCGACTCCGCTGGGGACTCCATGAATGTGTTTGAGTTCTTTTTGATTTGATATTTTGGTCTGAGAAAAATTGCTTGTTTTCTGATTTTTGGTTGTCTAGGTGTGTATTTGGGTGGGTTAACTTAGAGTCAATTTAGTTTTTTTATTTTTCTTAGCTTTGCCAGAAGTACGCAGTTTCTGGGTTTGGCACAGTGCGTACTTGTACGCACTGCGTCTTTGTGCACAGGGCGTCCCCGCACCTGTGTCAACAGATCACCTGCGTACCCCTGTCAAACTTGAGAAAATTTCATTTTTCATCTTTTTGCTCTTTAGATTTTGTTTTTACTTTGTTTTTACTCCCGAGATCCATCAGTTTACTGTCAAAGATCTTCACGTGAACTTTTCCCGTTAGTGTCGAGGGTTTTGGTGGAATTCATAGGGATTTTGCCTTAGGGTTTGATTTTTAACTGGTCCTGTAGTGACTTTGGCGTTAGAGGTTGTCAAACTTTGGATCTCCCTAGTTTTGATCAGTCCTCTTAGGAGTCGGGCCTGTCATAGAAGTCACCCTAGTGAGAGACCTACCTTTGTGTCTTCTCTTTGCGAATCTCGAAAAGTTTGTTTGTTAAAACCTTGAATTCCATTCTTGAGAAAAAAGAACAAAAAGATTTCGATTTTGTTTTTTGGTTAGTTTATGATTCTGCATGAACTCATCCTTAGTTGCATTTTGACTAAGTAAAACATCCGGGAATCATCCTTGTAGGCTTTTGTCCTCATTATTTTTTGCTTTTAGGTAAATTTCCTTTTAATTTTCTTTTGAGTAAATTTGATTTGATTGTCTTAGATTTGTTAAATTCGATTTGATAAAATAGTTTTACATGCTTTATTAATATAGAAAAAACACAAAAAATTCTTTTGGAAAAAGTTTGCTTTGGTAGCATTTGTAGACTTTTGGGAGAAAAAGGAAATTTCGTAGAGTAATTAGTGGTCATGAGTCGTGTGTTTTGAAAAGATAAAGAGAATTGTTTCTTTGATTGTCTTTACTAAGAAAGTTGTTTTCTATAAATTTTGCACTTCCCAACTCTCTTAGTTAGGAAATTCATTGAAAAGAAAAGTAGTGTAAATCATCTTAGGTGCATCTTTCTAGTGGTTGCGAGTCGAGTCTACACACCACCAGTTTCATCTCCACTACCTTTTGTCTTTAAGAAAAACCACAAAATTAACGCTTAAAGTAAAATCAACTTAGTAACTTTTATTTACTAGGGCTCTGTGTTGGGGGGAAAAGTATCTAATGCAGAATGCCTCTATCCCACTCTAAGGGTGATAGTACCTCAGCAACAACAGAATGCAAAGCTATTCAAGGATTCTTCTTTATGAGATGAGAGAGGGAAGAAAACTATGATCTACTAACCGTTATCTTGCGCTTAATAGTCGATCCAGTCTTCACTCCTTGCTGCTTGCTCCCAGCTCCTTGCCCTTTCACCGGCCCAGCTACACACAGATCCTGTAAAAGCACAAGAAAAGGAAACTACAAGAAGCATACATCCATAATCGATTATAGGATTAGCATAAATCAAATATACAAGCATCTATTCATCATAAAGACACATGCATATAGAAGAACCTCAAATACTTTATTGATAATAGAAGTAAAGTTCTGAGAGAGTTACAACCACAATGGGCCCAATCCAGCAACACCTCCCAGCTGAAAGAAATCTCCTCTTCACCTCCTTCAAGCAAAACACACAATAGCTCTATACACAAACCAACAGCACTTCCTTACTTGCACAAAATTCCAGCCCCCCTAGACCTCATGAGAGAGCTCTATATATAGGTTTTTGGAGAAAGGATGAGTCATCTTGAGACTAGCCTGAAGCTGACTTGTGTCCTCTCCCACTTTAGTTAATCTTCAGTTCTTGAGTCCACTTGGAGAATCTTGCTTCCACTTGGAGATCAAGACCCTCTTACTCATCACTAGGCGAATTCCTTGACCCAAGTGTCAGTTTGGAAGCTTCCTGGGCAGTTGACACCTTGCAGAATGACTGTGCCACTTGGCCAATCTCGCCCAGCGCAGGTAGCCTTCATCAGTTTTGACCTTCAGCGCAGGTACAAGGAGGAGCAGTTGACATTCAGCGCAGATGCTCAGTGGAGCAGCTGACATGATCCAGAAATAGCCTGTTTTTGAGTGTTTTCACGTGGAGAACTAATTTTCAGTGCTGTGGTTTGCAGACCTTGTTCCTCTAAGGGTAAGAACAACATGTTTAGGGACTTTGGATCCCTCAGATTATCGACATTTCATGCTCCATTCTGTTAGGCACAAAAATGTCTGTAACAGTTGCCCCCTAAAGTATGAGGTCGTTTATCGGGTGAAATGCTTTATTAGGAGGATCCGAAGTTCATTCAATCAGCTGAGAGGTGCCCTGCAATAAAATAAAATACAATACATTATTTTTCATTCTGCTTTCATGATCCAGCTGAGGCGGGCATTCCCATGCTCAGCTTTATAAATTCATTTTGGTACATATAACAGACGACCGTCTAATGATAGACTGATAATTCTCTGCTGAAATTATCATCCTTTGAGTAGGATGATCATCTGCTGTAATCATGTACATATCAAATGTCTTTATATTTCCTGAATATATATCGCAGCCCGGATGGATGAAACTAGATCCGGGGTCTTCAATCTCGTTCGATCTTCACTCTAAGTACAAGTCGATCCATGTGAGAATTGCGTCGAAGTCGAACATGGAAAGACATCGCTTGATTACCGGTCAATAAGGTAAACCGTTAACAAGCGCGAGAGGAGTCACCAATAATGACAATGACCCTCAAGGTACGGCAGTACAATTCACGTGGTGTGAATAAAGGACTTGGTGTCGAACACCACGCAAAATCTTCTGGTCGAAGGTCATTGATGTATACCTGTCGCCGGAAGTGAGAAACTTGCCATTGAGGTATGCAAGCTTCAAAGTACTGTGGGGGTGTTCCTAGATCAACTTCTTGGATAATGAGCTGAAGTCGACAAGAAGTGATCCGTCAAAGGAGGGCCTTAATGAATCCCACATCAGTGACACAGAACGGAGCTAATGACTTCAGTGGAGGTGAAAACAAACTGTGAGATATGATTTAGGGTGGCGATCATGGGTGGATGAAGGATAATGTATGGCAGTGGATGGGACACAGTTGACTCTTTCTGAACACATCTCTTGAACATATAACGACACTAATGTGATGGATCGGTAGCATTACCCCAAATACGGATGGTTTGGCAAGGACCATGGTGATGAGACCGGTGAATGAAACAACCCAACCCGATGTGGTACGGAGGACAAAGTGTCATGTTCAAGAGCGACTTGCTACCATCAAAGCTTTGAGGTTCTCCCAATTTTTCCCCAGTCATTTCTGACCAGTACCTCTTTATTTTTGTCAAGCTTGAGGAGGATAACATATGCTTGTTCTATAACCTGCCCTTCGGGCAAGCCCATCGCTATGTTTTAACGGGCCTAGCGATAGGGAAACTCGTTCTCGTATAAAGACAAGTTTGTCGCTATTTAATCATTTTAACGAGTCTAGCGACAAAGACAACTCGGTCCTTTTCATTTTTAGAGAGTCTGAAAAGGTACAGAAAGTTAACTCCAAAATTCCTTTTTCGTCATCTAATCCCTTAAGTCCGAAAAAGTATAAAACAATACAAAAGGGATGAATTTTCGATAACTTTAACGAGCCGAATAAAACAAGCTCTCGACCTTTTTGTGCAATAATCCCTCAAGTCCAAAAAGATTAAAATCTAGAGGAGGGATAGCTCTTCCGGTCCTTTTAACGAGCTGGAAGGCCAAAACTCGGCAAACTTTTCATATTTTACGAGTGAGAGGAAAAGAGCTCAAAGAAGACTCGTCTTTTGAGGAACGAGTGATAAAGAGGGATAGCAGCAGATTCCAAGTACAGGTTGGAATTTTCCAATCACGGCAGTGTCACAAGGATGGCTAAGTGAAATCACTCTTCGCAGCTGTTCCTCAAAATGGGTAAACAATCATATGGGGGTGAATGATCGGCCAAATGGAATGGAGGTGGTGGGTGCAAACACGACCAAGGCTTTTATGGCTAATAAATTTACGATCACAATGGTTATTTACCGGGATAGGTTCATTTTTTAATGAGCTTGAACTCTGGTGGAACCCTTGCTCACGCTTTTTCTATTTTTTAACGAGCATAAATTCTGCGATAAAACTGCTCGATTTGTGGTCAAATTTTTTATTTTTTACCATTACTAGCTTTTCTCTTTTCAAATATAGTACTGTATTTTCAATTGCTGCAACAAACTATGTTAGAAATGGATAATATTTGCATGAAAATGAGAATATAACCCTAATATTTCACTTTGTACTATGTAAAAAGCCATTAAAAGGTGTTTTTACCTCTCATTTACCATTTCATTTGCATTTGGTTTGTTGGAGCTCTGGAGGTGCCTCTTCCCCCTTGATTTTCACCAGCTGATTCTGGGAGATTCTGCGAACGATTTTCGGCGCCGTCTGGACTAGGTAGGAGCTAAACCCTAGCTCTTTCTTTTCATGGTTTCCTTTTCCTGTTTTTTGCCTGTTTTCCAGTCTTTCTGAGCCCCTGGGTTTTTGTCAGGGCGCCCTAGGATCAGCGCAGGTTTCCCTTTCGAAACCTGCGCTGAAGGTCAAGCTGCCTTAAGGCAGCCTGACCCTCCGCGCAAGTGGGAGACTTCCTGCCTGCAGTGGGCTCAAAAGGACTGAGTTTTGAGGTTATTTTTGATGATTTTTCGCCAGTTTTTCATCAAAACAGGAACTCATTCTCTCTCTTGTTTGCTTTGCAGGGTGACTTGAGAAAAATGTCCCTTACATGGCGAGAACGAGAACATGAAGAGGAGGACATGATTGCCCTCCATGACCCGGTCACGGTGAACGCGTTGCGGAACTGTGGCCTGCTGAAGTTCTTCCGGATCTCTAGTATGAGAGCACAAATTTCTTTACTGCAGTATATGCTTGATGCTTGGGATCCTGTTAACCAAGTATTCCAGATTAGGGGGAAGACCATCCCCTTGACCATAGAGGACATGTACTTCTTGACTGGGTTGTCAAGACGTGGTGCCTTCGTTTCCTTATCAGGTACGGCCCGGGGGATTGATTCCACCAGAGATTATGTCCGCCAGTATTGCAGGGAAGGTTCTCAGCCGAGCGGAGACGGCAAGATTGTTATCCGTGAGATTATTGATCGGGCTCTCAGGTCCATTCTGTTTACTATCGGTAGGATGGCCCGTAGCGCAGCTTTACATGTTTCCAACAGGTCCTATATGCAGCATGCCTTGGAGTGTCTCCAACCGAAAGTATTCAACTGGTGTGATGCAGTACTTGTTCAGATGAAAAGTCAATTGACCAAGATAAAGGACGGGAAGCTGAAGAACTTTGGATTTGGTTCTATCTTGACTGCCTTTGCCTTGGAGAAAATCCCACTGATGCAGCCTCAGTACATCATACTTGACTTGCCTTCTCCGACCGAGCCACACATGCAGAGGTGGGTTGACCACATGTCTAGGCATGTAGGTCAACCTCAGATTACTTTCACTGAGGCCTTCTTTAGGTGGTTCGAGCGCCAGGAGATGGCGTTCTCTGAGTATCCATATGTGGGTATGGATTTCCGAGGTGATCCGAATTTGGTTCTACCGGATGGCGAGCAGTGGGGTGCCATTGGTAAACTCTTTGACCACATTACTATTTATTGTTCTTGTTCATAACGTTGCTATGCTTTATTCTGTCAAGACTTTTAATTGTACTCTTGGGTGCATGCAGATATTGGTCCTGTTCGTCCAGCAGTTCGTCCGAGATCGCCCGCTGCGGCCCCAGCAGGGGAGCCCGCTAGGAGAGTTGTTATCCGCGATCTTGACGACACCGAGACCCTTACAGTTGTGCAGGAGCAGGTTGAGAGCCTTACTCGTGGTCTTCCTGATGTACAGATCGACGAGTTACCTTTACAGATGCAGCGTCATACCATTGGCGTGCCTAGACGATGGACTCGTCTCTTGCGCATGATTGCACAGGCCGTGACGTACTATCATGAGCACCATTAGGCTAGGGTGCCCCCTAGCATCTTTTTGAGTTTTCAGGTCACATGACCAATTTTGTCTTGGTTACAGAACATTATGTATGAACTTATATAAACAGCTTATATATTTTGATTTTCGGATTTTATTCTGGTTGATTTACGTGATCCATATGTACAATCTTTGATGATGTGTCTTTTTTATAAATGTTGCAAATGTCTATCTAACACATAGTTTGCTAATGAGTCGGTTAATGTGTTTAAATTTCTTGAAATATGTTGATATTGAATTGAATCAAATCGCCTTTCCAAGATCTTAACCCTTAGGAACATGCGATAAATAGCTGGATTGCGAACAGAATATGTACCATTCAGTTGTAGTATGACGAGCTGTGAGTCTAGCCTGACAATTAGTCGACGTATGCCACGTGTGATGGCATCAGAGAGTAGTTCTATCAACGCGCTATACTCAGCGATGTTGTTCGTTGATTGCCCAATACATACACCTCTGAAACTTACTAGCTCGCCGCTTGGATCAAAAATGGCCCAGGCTGCGGAGGACAGGTTCCGCGAACTACGACTCGCTCCGTCGGCATACCCAACACATGTCTCCATAAGGTTTGACATCTGCCATCAATGAAAAAGGTGGATCACTCGACCAGAACAAATGCTTTAGCGAAAACAAAATACAACAAAAGCATACAGGTTACTATTTAAGCATAGTAACGCTTGAAGTACAACCCGTTGCGGGGCTGCGCCAGTGGAATTCCATCGTAATCCATTAACTCGTAGGCTCCTTTTGCTAACACCATTTTAACAATATAGGGGCCCATCCATAAGGACTTGAATTTACCTGCTCCCAATTTATCGGATACTTGATCATAAAGCAAGACCAAATCACCTTCTGAGAAGACACGGGGTTTGACATTTTTGTCAAACTGAGCCTTGACTCGTTTCTTATGAGCTTCGTTAGCCAACGCGGCGTCACGACGGGTTTCATCCAACTGGATTAATTCCAAGAAACGAGCCTCTTCTTCTGAAGTTCCGGGGAGGAGGTCAATTGCGAGTTTAAGCGACGAAATTTCGCACTGGATTGGCAAGACTGCTTCCAGGCCATACACCAATTGAAAAGGCGTGAACCCGGTTGCGTTCTTTACCGAGGTTCGGTAAGCCCACAAAGCTGAGTACAGGATTAGGTGCCATCTTCTTTTATGAACCCCGATCATCCTTTTCAACATACGCTTCAGGACTTTGTTGATTGCTTCAACTTGTCCGTTGGCTTGCGGATAATATGGGGTAGAGCTGTCGTGAGATAGCCCTAGCTTGGCAGCTAATTCGACCATCATGTGATTGCGAAAATGCGATCCATGATCTGTAACTATAGCTTGTGGTATGCCGAACCTGGCGACTACATGATTGAAAAAGAAAAGGGCAGATGTTTCACCAGTGTTATCCAATGTAGGCATCGCCTCGGCCCATTTGGTAAAATAGTCAACAGCGACTATTATATACCCATGCCCCCCGGTCGAGGTGGGGTTACATTGCATGAAATCAATGCCCCACTTGGCGAAGGGCCCAACAGCAACTATAGGCTGCAAGGGTGCGGGTGGTCGTCTGGTCTTGTTATCAAAGATTTGACAAGCATGGCAACTTCTGACTGCTGTTATGCAATCTTTGAACATGGTTGGCCAAAAGTATCCTGCTCGTAAGATTCTTTGTGCTGTTGCATATCCAGACTGATGCCCCCCACACGCGCCTGAATGACAATCATTCAGGGCTTTTTCGGCCTCCTCATGGGTAAGGCACCTCCTCAGAACTGTATCGACACCACGACGATAAAGCGTATCACCGACGATCATGTAGTCTTTTGCTTGGTATCGTATACGTTTTTTTTCTGAGTGAGAGGTATTAGGCCTAAATTTTTGGGTTTGGAGATAAACTATGATATCTCCATACCACTCATCGCTTGCAGATATGAGAAACAAACTTTCGTCCACGATCGACTCTTCCGATGTTTCATCGTTGGACGACGATGGGAAATCACATAATAATTCTGCGAAAACTAGTGCTTTCTTTGATTTGGATTTTACAAATTCTAGATCAAACTCTTGAAGGATCGCTATCCATTTTGAATATTTGCCCCCAAGCAACTGTCGCGACAGTATGTAAGTCATGGGGTTGCAATTTGACAAGACGGTAGTTTTCCGAAAGAGGACATAATGTCGAAACCTTTGAATCGCTTGAATAGCTGCAAGCGCTAGTTTTTCCACATAAGAATATTTACTTTCTGTATCGTTTAAGTTTTTACTTAAATAATAAATAGGATGTTCAATTCCATCGACTTCTTGAACTAAAACCATCGCAATGGTCGTATCTGCTGCAGCTAGATACAGGTTAAAATCTCTTTGATAGTCCGGGGCGTACATTAATGATGCTTTTACTAGACAATCTTTCAGAGCATCAAAAGAAGCTTGCGCCACCTGGTCCCAGACAAAAGGTACATCCTTTTTCAAAAGACGAGTATAACCTTTAGCAAGTTCTGCGTAATTTGGAATGAACCTCCTCAGAAAGTTTGCTTTCCCTTGGAGTTTTTGAATCTGAAGCAAATTTGAAGGTGGAGGCAAATTAATGATTGCCTGAACCTTACAGGGATCGAGACGAATCCCCTCCTTAGATACTACAAAGCCAAGTAAACGACCAAAACCGATGCAAAACACACATTTGTGCGGATTGAGTCTTATCTTGTAGTGTCGGCAATGTAGAAATATCGCTCTTAAATGCTGCGGATGATCAGTCCGCTTTCGCGAATGAGCCGGAAGATCGTCGAGATAAGGTTGAACAATGTTCTTGATGTCATGGAAGGCATAATTCATCGCCCTCTGAAATGTCGCCCCTGCGTTCTTTAAACCAAAGGGTAATTTTCGATAAGCGAATGTGCCCCACGGACCAACACAAACTTAATAGTCGATCCATTCTTCACTCCTTGCTGCTTTCTCCCAGCTCCTTGCCCTTTCACCGGACCAGCTACACACAGATATTGTAAAAGCACAAGAAAAGGAAACTACAAGAAACATACATCCATAATCGATTATAGGATTAGCATAAATCAAATATACAAGAATCTATTCATCATAAAGACACATGCATATAGAAGAACCTCAAATACTTTATTGATAATAGAAGTAAAGTTCTGAGAGAGTTACAACCACAATGGGCCCAATCCAGCAACACCTCCCAGCTGAAAGAAATCTCCTCTTCACCTCCTTCAAGCAAAACACCCAATAGCTCTATACACAAACCAACAACACTTCCTTACTTGCACAAAATTCCAGCCTCCTTAGACCTCATGAGAGAGCTCTATATATAGGTTTTTGG
Source organism: Pinus tabuliformis (assembly GCA_031772625.1). Taxonomy (NCBI): domain Eukaryota; kingdom Viridiplantae; phylum Streptophyta; class Pinopsida; order Pinales; family Pinaceae; genus Pinus; species Pinus tabuliformis. The sequence continues at coordinate 8,382,759 of CM062817.1, forward strand.
AGAACGGATGAGTCATCTTGAGACTGGCCTGAAGCTGACTTGTGTCCTCTCCCACTTTAGTTAATCTTCAGTTCTTGAGTCCACTTGGAGAATCTTGCTTCCACTTGGAGATCAAGACCCTCTTACTCATCACTAGGCGAATTCCTTGACCCAAGTGTCAGTTTGGAAGCTTCCTGGGCAGTTGACACATTGCAGAATGACTGTGCCACTTGGCCAATCTCACCCAGCGCAGGTAGCCTTCATCAGTTTTGACCTTCAGCGCAGGTAGAAGGAGGAGCAGTTGACATTCAGCGCAGATGCTCAGTGGAGCAGCTGACATGATCCAGAAATAGCTTGTTTTTGAGTGTTTTCAGGTGGAGAACTGATTTTCAGTGCTGTGGTTTGCAGACCTTGTTCCTCTAAGGGTAAGAACAACATGTTTAGGGACTTTGGATCCCTCAGATTATCGACATTTCATGCTCCATGCTGTTAGGCACAAAAATGTTTGTAACACTGTGAAACATCAATTTAGATCAGGTTAGTGTCTTGGAGTAGGAGAGTAATTACCTCTCCAAGACAACAAAACCAAACAAGTAGCTTATCTTGTGATAGAATAAATCCAATTGTCTCATTTGTACTCTGGGAAAGCTCCTCTTAAAGGAGAAGCACGAGCTCGTGTCCGAACCAGTGAGGGGATCAATCCTCCCTCGTTGGGAACGACGCCAGACATGCACGTATTACAAACGGTAAACCTCGGATTAACCATTGTCGAGGAGCCAGGGGTCACTTGTCGGTAAACCTTGGATTATTGTCAAGGAGCCGGCAAGGGGATTGAGCTTGATACTCTGCCCTTGCGTGCTTCCTCCAGGAAACCAAATGTAATAGTACTACTTTAGGCAGTATTCTCACAAAGGCCTGGCCAAGATGCCGCTCAGTTGTGGTAGATGCATCGGGAGCGTCAGGGGGGTTATCCATTGCATGGAATACTCAAGCAATAGACCTCTCAGATTTCCATGCCTCTCATCACCTGATACAGGCAGCCTTCCATATTTTGGGCACGAATGTTCATGGCAATCTCTCAAATGTATACTTCCCACAGGACACAGGAAGCAAAATAGCACTTCTAGACACCATCGAAGCATTGAACAATAATAGAAGGCACCCACTCTGGATAATTGGAGGGGACTTTAACATGATCACCAAGCTAGAAGAGAAGATAGGGGGGAGAAACAGGCTGGAACAAGAAACCACCCACTTCAAGGATTTCATTCAAAACGCCTCCCTCATAGATGTGCCCTTCTGTAATGGAACGTTCACATGGAGCAATCGCAGAGCCGGAAAACACCAAATCGCATCCAAACTAGATCGCATCCTTATCTCAGACAATGCGATTCACCTTGGAGGAGACTTTACAGCCGTAATTCTTCAGCATACTCACTCGGACCACTGGCCGATCGCTCTTCAATGGCAGCGACCCGGAGATCAAAAGCGAAGACCCTTCCGCTTCGAAGGATTCTGGCTCACGCACCCTGAGTTCAAAGACTTCGTCAAAACCACATGGACTTCCTTCACTCCTCCAGAAGGGTCTAAAATGTATATATTTCAACAGAAGCTTCGGTACCTTAAAGGCCACTTAAAGCGATGGAACAAAGAAACCTTTGGAGATATTTTCAAAGCACAGCAAGATCTCAATCGGGAAATGGCAGACCTCCATCAGAAAATAATCACAGGGGGACACACTGAAGGGACCCTGGAACAGGAACGAAGCATCCACAGACAGCTTGAGGAAAGGCAGAAGCAGGAGGAAGTCTACTGGAAACAAAAGTCCAGAATAAGATGGTTGAAGGAAGGAGAACGCAACACCAAATTCTTTCACAGAACCACCATTCAAAGAAGAATGCACAATAACATCCCGTTTATCCAAAAGCAAGGAGGAGAGAAAATAGAAAAGCATGAGGAAATAGAGGAAGAATTTCGCAATCACTTCAACCAGATCCTTCAAGAGCCGAAGGGAGACAGAAGGCTAGCAATTGAAAAAATTACTAACAATGTGCCTAGGATCATCAAGGAAGAACACAATGAACTTCTCCTCCGCCCAATACTGCCTCAGGAAGTGGATGAAGCGATGTTCCAGCTCAAAGAAGGAAAGGCACCGGGACCAGACGGATTTACCTCCACGTTCTTTCATACCTTTTGGGAGCTGATTAAACAAGAGGTATGGCAAATTGTGGAAGAATCGAGAGCCCTCCACTGGGTGTTGCCCTCTCTCAACACAACCTTTATAGCCCTAATCCCCAAGGAGGAGGACGCTATCACGCCTGACAAATACAAGCTGATTGCACTCTGTAATGTGATATAAAAGGTCATTTCTAAAGTGGTGGCTAATCGGCTGAAGCCTCTGCTACCGCTGCTCATATCTCAGGAATAGTCGGGCTATGTGGAGGGCAGACAAATCATGGACGGCATTCTCCTCACGCACGAGATCATACACTCCCTCAAGCAATCAAAGCAGGTAGGTATGCTTCTTAAACTAGATCTTTCTAAAGCTTTTGATAAACTCAGCTGGACCTTCATACAGCAAATGCTAAAAGCTTTTGGTTTTAGCTCCATGTGGATCCGCTGGGTCATGAGCCTAATAAACTCCACTCAGTTCTCCATCCTTGTGAATGGCATCCCTTCTCGGCCCTTCAAACCATCAAGAGGAATCAGGCAAGGGGATCCCCTATCTCCCTTCCTATTCGTTCTCATGGCAGAAGGGCTAGGCCGTCATATCAAACAAGCTCTTCAATCTCACCAGCTCAAGGTTCTTTCAGTTCATAACACCCCGGCCAATTCCCATCAGCAATTCGTTGATGACACCATGCTTTTTGGTTATCCTTCAGCCCAGGAAGCCACTTGCCTCAAATCCCTGCTCAATGACTTTGCTGCAGCCTCTGGCACGGATGTAAATTGTGCCAAATCGCAGATATTCTTTTTTCATACGCCTCCTCCTGTTAAATCAGCTGTTACTCGCATCCTTGGATTCCCTGCCGCCTCCCTTCCCTCAAAATAGCTTGGCGCCCCTCTCACAGCCTCAGCTCTAAAGCATTCCGCTTGGCGAACCCTCATAGAGAAAATGGAATCTCGTCTCAACCTTTGGACACATAGATCTCTCAACCTAGCCAGCCGGGTTGTGCTCATTAAGTCAGTCCTTCAGGCAATGCCTATGTACCTATTCTCAATCCTTGCGGCACCCAAATGGGTCTTAAAAAGAATCAGGCAGCTTCAACGCAGCTTTCTTTGGGGAGGGTCGGCAACTAATCGGAAATTGGCCTTGGTCAAATGGCCTACAGTATGTCAACCAAAGGAAAAAGGGGGTATTGGGCTGAGAGACCCAGAGCATAGTAATGCCATCATGAGTGCCAAAATATGGTGGCACTGGATCACTAATCCAGAAAAGCCTTGGGCAAGGATCCGGACGGCTAAATATGCCAATAACAGACCCCAGGAGGAGCTCATCCGGTTTATTCCCACGGAAAAAGGTTCGCTAATTTGGAATGCGGCCAAACAACACTACCAGTTAATACAGCAACACAGTTTTTGGGAGGTTAGGAATGGCAAAACAACAAGGTTTTGGACAGATGCATGGAATCAGATGCCAAAGCTTATCCACACTCTCCAAGTACCACTGGATCATGTTAGGCAGGAGCAGCAGCAAGAAAAGATCCATTACTACTAGAGGCAAGAGATGGAGCACGGATTCAGGAAATGGAAACAAGGAAATCATTGGGCTATCACCACTAACTTGCAGGATACAGGGGATTTGGAGAAGGAGCTTGACAAAATAAGAGTCCGATATGATGAAGGAAACGACATTTTGAGATGGGGATATAGACCAAAAGGCGACTTCTCCACTTCAGAAGCCTACAAGATAATCTGTAACAATAATATCCCCTCTGATCCTATATGGAGCAAAATATGGGGTTTTGGTTCATGGCCCAAAATCTCCTACTTCCTGTGGCTGGTCGGTCACAAAAGAATCCTTACCTGGGATAAACTAAGGAGAAGGAATTTCCACGGACCATCGATATGCCCCAACTGTTGTCAAAATGAGGAAACGCTTCAACACCTCTTGGACTCCTGTCCCCTAGCCAATCAACTGTGGGAAAAGGCGGGCTTCAGATGTCAAAAAAGATGCAGAACAAAGAACGACATAACGGACTCCCTAAGGCACTGGCCGCAGAACCCTTATAAGATCGAACTCCTCAATTGTTTGTGGAACCTGCTCCCTGGTCTCATTTCCTGGAATATATGGAAAGAAAGGAACAAACGGATTTTCAAAAATCTGAGCTCTAGGACCGAAGAAGTTTGGATCAAACTATGTGGGAACCTGAATGAGACGCTGATACTTCACTCCTGGACAACGGAAGATCTTCCTTCTCTAGACATTGAAAAAGGTATTCTAAGCAACTCGCAATTGATCATTCCTCAAACACAACACAGGAACAGTACTTCCACAAGCGGCAGTACAAACAAAGATACTTGGAGCGCTCCCCCTAAGTACTCGTTCAAGCTCAACTTTGATGGAGCCTCCAAAGGTAATCCAGGGAAGGCAGGCTTTGGAGGCATCCTCAGGAATCATGAAGGTACACCCTTGCAAATATACTTGGGATCCTTGGGCTGGGACACCAATAACTCGGCGGAAATTGAAGGATTATGGCAAGGACTCCTTTTAGCTGGAAACCTCAATCTACAGCCCTTGATCGTGGAAGGAGACTCCCAGATTCTTATAAACATGGCTTAAAGAATGCAGAATGGCTCTCAAGCGAAAAAAAATCTCAAACAGTTGGAGACTGGCAGCCGGATTAGAAGCCATTGAACAAGCCCTTCGCAGCAACAGGGCGATCTCCTTTTCCCACACAAAAAGAGAAGGCAACAAGGTCGCTGACCTTGTAGCCAACATAGGGGCAGATAATGATCATATTCTCCTCACAGGAACCTCGACCATCATAACAGACAATGCTCAGGCTCAGGAATTAGATAAGCTGGTCCAACGTGATGCTACCTACCCGGATGCGGGTGACACGACTGAGGAGGAGGGTACGCCACCTGGTAATCATGGGCGGCCTCAAGTATGATATGGTTATTAACTGCAATCCGCCCCCCTATATGGCAAGCGTGAGAGCAGAGGCGCGAAGGGACGGCAATTCATTGCCGGGACTAAGCTTCATTTACTGTTTCAGAAGGGAGTTATGGCATGCGAGGATCGAGACAGACCAGCGAAGCATAAAAATGACAAGAATATGGAATGTTATGCATCGGATCGAGTTTGAATTTTGGAATTGGGTTTCTGGACGTCAGCTTACAGAGCTCAGGCTCAAGAGATCCCTTCTGCAATTGGAGGTGGGTACAAGGTTGCAAAGGTGGGTGAAGGTGGTTTCACTCCCCCCATATCCTTCTCCCCTGCTCTGTTGCGCTCATCGAACAGTAAGGAAGACATGGTTCGGCCACGACAGCGTCTCATCAGCCGCCGAGGCTCTGGAAGAGGCGGAACTTCACGCCCCCTGGTTGCTAATCCACCCTCACGCTGCTGCCGCTGTATGTGTCACCAAGTGGCTGAAGCACACCCCATCCAATCGAACCAGTTTATGGACTCCAGAACTCCTGATTCGGGCTCTGCCCCGCTACTTGCGTTTGGAACAGCGGTATTCTCCTTCAGCAGCGCCCAGGGCAATTCCAACATTAATGCTCATGTTTCGGTCCTATTCTTGGAGGAACCGAAAGAGGACGTTGGGGAGAAACACCGCGCACAAGTTCATCACGCCGAAAGCTCCAGGGCTGCTGAGGGAAGGTCAGAGGAACACCCTGAGCCGGAGGTTGTTCCACCATCGACTCAACCAGCGTCTGCTTCAGGTAAGGCCAAGGTTGACTGGGAACCTCCCCCAGAAGGCGAGTACTGGATTTATGAAGAAGAGTCGGACGAATAGGCGTCCGCTCGATCAAGCTCCTGCCCTCAGACAATGATCAGGTTTTTTTGTGAACTGTCACACTCATTTCAATGCTTCAATATATGTCTTGGATGTCTTTGCTTGGCTTGAGAATTATATAGTTCAGTGTTTATCCACACCCTCGTGAGGGATCTCGCTGAAGAACTTCCTTTTCTCTCTTTCGCCCCTGCGTGGGATGACTAATTCTGCTTTTTCTATTCCCCAAAGGTTTAAGGCCCCTGCGTGGGTAATCCGTCTCAGTAATGGTGCCCCTGTGTGGGTTTTTGGTCGCTATGGTGTTGCCCCTGCGTGGGCGTTCAGTCTCGGTGATGTTGCCCCTGCGCGGGTAGTTTTTTTTATCACTATCAGTCCAGAGTGCCATCCTTGGCCTCTGGCGACATGAACTCTTGGCTGTAACTGTTTTTCGTGTTTATGTAAATAATAGAAGTAGCATAGTATTAACGATAAAAAAAAACATCTTAGACATTCAACCACACAAAACCTGTGACTACTCTTCTCGGCTCAATCGATGAGTCCTCCTCAATATGGTAAGCTGCTCTGCAAGCCCGTACAGAATCACATATGCAGCGGGGGTTCAAGGTATTATTACAGAGAAAAAAATCTTAACTCTTCATGCAAAATGCAACTCCAAACCCTTGGAGACTTTAGCTCAATCTCGGCTCTGTTAAACTCGCCTCCCACGACGTTGTTGGCTTTTTGAATAATTAACTTCTTGGCTGTTAAACTCGCTTCCCACGATGTTGTTGGCTCTTGAATAATTAACGTATTTGTGTTCTAGAGGACAGAATTGAAATTACAATGTCTCCTCTACCAATCCCTTCAACTCTTGGGTCAGTCATTTTATCAGAGAAGACAAATGTGTTGGGAATTTTCTGTTTAATTCCAAAACAAAATAACTTGAACAGAGAATGATACTCTGTTTTATCACATGATCTTAACACAGGGAAGCTTAAAATTGTTTGCTAAAGAAGAACAGAGTTTTTCAACACACATAAAAACTTTTTGTATTCATTAATAAAAGACTGCCTGTTACAGACTTCTTCCTCTCACAGAGGGATCTACACAAAAACACTTTGGTTCCTCGCAAAAAACATTACTCTGTCTCTTTGCAAACTTTACTCTGTGTGACATGAAAATCTTTACACTACTCTGTGTAAAAATAAAACTTACATTTACTGCTGTAAAAATATCTTACATTTTCTTGCTGATTCTATTGCATTTGATATGCAACTACAAGAAAAACAATTACCTTACAATTGCGCTACTCCGCATTCTCTTTTGTTTCAACGAACAACACAAAAATCCCATTTACGTTGCTGCGTCTATTTTTCATTACATTACATATGTGTTCTCTCAACAAAACATTTCCCTTACCCTCACAATGCTCTGTGCATTACATCCAACCTACTGGAAAAATTCTCCTTTCACCTTCGCTCCTGCAAGTTTCACGTTTTTTTCATATACAATGAACAACAAAAACTAAAACATAACAATACATTTTTTGTGCCATACTGCTGTGAGTAATAAAAAAAAAAAAATTAAAAAAACTTTACCAACTTTTACCTATCACATTAAATTTACATTAATTACTTTTACGGAGAAACTCGCGGTCAAAACAAAACTTTAACTTCACGCAGATTCATTGTTGCAGGCTTGTAACAACCATTGATTTAATCCGATGGTTTTCTACCATATCGCGTGGTCCATTTCTGCTGAAGTTTACGCTCCAATGAAAATCGGTTTTGGAAAAGTTGTTGTGGACACGCGTGAGGCAGTGAATGTGATTGGAGCCGTTTGAGAAAATACCACCATTGTGAGAAAGGTGGTGCGATGGAGAACACGTGGTTTTCGGAAATAAATGCTGTCTACAATCGTTGTTGCCATGGTGGAATCCAGACAGCACTGCAGTTAAAATTATTATTTCAACACTCCCCTTTAATTTCAACTACTGGGTTATCAGTTAAACCCAAACACTTCCTCAAAAATTCAAAACTTTTCTGCCCCAAAGGCTTGGTCAGAATGTCAGCAACTTGCTCCTGAGTTCTGCAATGTTCTAAGACAATTTCTCCATTGTTTACCAATTCCCTGATATAATGAAACTTTGTGTCAATGTGTTTTGTTCTATTATGAAACACTGAATTCTTGGATAATGCAATAGGTGAGCTATTGTCACAAAAAACCACAGTTCCTTTTACTTGCTCTTGACATAAGCTCCTTAACATCCTTCTCATCCAAACTGCTTGACATGCTGCTGCTGTAGCTGCCACACATTCTGCCTCTGCTGTAGACAATGCTACAATAGGTTGTTTTTTAGAAGCCCATGAAATAGCTCCTAAACCCATGTGAAAAACATAACCAAATGTGCTTTTCCGATCATCTACACTTCCAGCCCAATCATTATCCGTGTATCCAATTAAATCTGAACATTCTGAAGCAGTATATAAAATGCAAAACCTTTTAGTACCTTTAATATACCTCAGAATCCTTTTTGCTGCCTCCCAATGTGCTTCTTTGGCCTCTCCATGAATCTCGAAATTAAACTAACAGCAAACATTATATTTGGCTTAGTTGCAGTTAAATACATGAGGCTGCCAACTATGCTTTTGTACAAACTAGGATCAAAATCCTTACGACTGTCCTCTTTGCTGAGTTTTAATCCCATCACTGTGGGAGTGATTCCTGCCTTGCTCTCCTGCATGTTAAATCTTTCCAACACTTCCTTAACATATTTTGCTTGTGAGATAAAAATCCCATTTCCATTTTTTTCTACTTCTATTCCTAAGAAGTATCTCAGCAAACCCATGTCAGTCATTTCAAATTCTTCTTTCATGACCCTATTGAAATTTTCAATAAGTTAAACATCATTGCGTGTGAAAATAACATCATCAACATACAACACAACAATTAGTAATTTACCATCCTTTTTTATGATGTAGAGGGTGGGTTCTCCCTCACACTTTTCAAATCCATTTTCCAGTAGATATAATCTATCCTACTGTACCATGCTCTTGGTGCTTACTTAAGCCCATAAAGAGCTTTCTTCAATCTACACACTTTGTGTTCTTGTGCTTTCTTTTCATAGCTTGGAGGTTGTTCAATGTAAACCTCTTCCATTAACACTCCATTTAGAAATACTGACTTCACGTCCATTTGGTAAACTTTCCACTTGTTTTATGCTGCTATGGATAGAACTGCTCTCACTGTTTCCATTCTTGCAACCGGTGCAAAAGTTTCCTCATAGTCTCTCCCATACTGCTACTTATATCCTTTGACAAAAAGTCTTGCCTTGTGTCTTTCTATTTTGCCTTCAGCATTACTCTTGGTCTTGTAGACCCATTTAACTCCAATGACTTCTTTACCTTTTGGTAACTCAACTAAATCCCATGTCTTGTTTCTTTCTATGGCATTGATTTCCTCATCCATAGCTTCTATCCATTTCCTATCTTTAATTGCATCTTCAAAATGAACAGGGTCATCAAGATGACAATATAGAACAAACAAAGAGTTCATACCTTCATTTGCTGCCTCTTGTTCATAAATGTCACTTAAATTTCTGAATTTTTTACCTCTTTCATTTTGTGTACAAGTGCTTGAAGAAGCACTTGAATTTCCTCCTTGTGGTGTGCTTCAAGAAGCACTTTCATTTCTCCTCAAGGGTGTCCCTTGCTGTCCTTGTGTTGGTGCTGCTGTTTGGGGATGTATTTCAACCATCTCCTCATCATTTACATCATGTGACAAAGAGCTTTTAGCATTCATTGTTTTCTCTATGCTTCCATCCCAAGCTTCCTCCTCAATGAACTGAACATCTCTACTTACAATAAGCTTCTTGGTGGATGGGTTATACAACCTATAAGCTTTGGATTCCTCACTGTATCCAATGAAAATACATTTCTCCCCTTTGCTATCCAACTTCTTCCTTAGCTGATCTGGAATGTATGCATAGGCCACACATCCAAAAACTTTCATGTGGGTGACTCCTTGCTTTCTCCCACTCCATGCTTCTTCCGGCACTCTGTTCATCACTGCATTTGTAGGGAATCTATTCAAAATGTACGTTGCACAATGTACAACTTCAACCCAATAATCATTTGGCAAATGCTTTGCCTTTAACATATTTCTCACCATGTCCATGATTGTCCTATTCTTCCTTTCGGCAGCTCCATTTTGCTGTGGAGTGTACCTTACTGTAAATTGCTTATGAATTCCATTTTCTCTACAAAACCGTAGAAATTCTTTGGAGATATACTCACCTCCTCTATGAGTTCTCAGAACTTTGATATGCAGCCCACTTTGGTTTTCCACAAGTGCCTTGAAATTGCAAAATCTTTCAAACACTTCACTTTTGTTCTTCAAGAAATAAACCCAAGTTTTTCTAGTAAAATCATCAATGAATGTTAATATGTAGTGGCTTCCTGCAAGTGATGGAGTTTGCATCGATCCACATAAATCTGAGTGGACAATTTCTAAGGGTGCTTTTGCCCTTATGATTTTCCCTCATGGAAAACTTTTTTTGTGTTGTTTCCCCAAGATGCAACCTTCACAAAGGCTGTCTAGTTTCTCTATCAATGGTAATCCTCTTACCATTCCTTTTCTGCTCAACAAATTAAGACATCTAAAGTTGAGATGTCCAAATCTCACAACCAATTTTCATCTTTTGGTTCACTTTGGAAAGCCTCTTGAGTCACCGCTGTAATTACTTCTTTATTTTTTAAATTTGCTTTCATTCTGAGAGGGAACATCATGTTCCTTGTCATCTTCACTTCAACAATACATTGTTTGTCGGGTGCTCTATCTATGATGGTGCATACATCATTCACAAAGAAAACATTGGAACCCTTTTGAATAAGTTGTCCAATACTTAAGAGGTTACATTTCATTCCAGGAACATAATAAACATCTGATATGGTTTTCTTTTCACCTTTCTTTGTTAAAACTTTTACTTCTCCTTTTCCCATAACATAAACTTTATTATGAGTCCCTAGTGTGACTTGTGACTTCACATTCTAATCTAACATAGAAAACAAGGCTATGTTTCATGTCATATGGTTGTTGCAACCGGAGTCTAGGAACCATACATCTTCACTCTTTTCTTCAGCAATATTACAGGCTAAAAACAAATTGTTTTGGCTGATGTTTTCTCTAGTAAAATTTGCACTAGTTCTATTACTCATATCATGCTGCTTCTTCCTACATTCATTTGCATAATGCCCATATTTTTTACAGTAGTAACATTGGACATTGGATTTTTCATACCTTTCTCATTGAGCATGATGTTGTCCACTTTGTTGGCTGCTGCCTTGGCCTTGGTTCTAATTTTCATTGCTGCCTCTTCCTTGAGCATTTGCTGGACTGTTTCTTCCACCTTTGTTTTTGCTTCTGCCTCTTCCTCTTTTGTTTCCTCTGCCTTGACCTCTTCCTCTCCCAAAGGACATCTGGGTCTTGAAGGCATGCTCTAGAGATGAGTTTTCATTCCTTCTCAACCTCTCATCATGTGTTATGAGTGATGCATGTAGTTCATCAACTGAGAAGTTTGTGAGATCCTTTGTCTCTTCTATGGTGGTAACAATCACATTAAACCTTGAGTGTAGGATACTCAATAGTTTCTCCACAATCCTCCTTTCTTCAAAAATCTCTCCATGAGACCTTATGTGCGTGACCAGACCAATCACATGTGTGAAAAATGAGTCAATATTATCTCACTCCTTCATGCATAGATTCTCAAAATCTCTCCTCGGCAACTGTAGTTTTGATGTCTTCACTTTCTCCATGCCTTGATAGGTTGTCTTGAGAGTTTTCCATGCTTCTTTGGATGTCTTGCCTGCTGCTATCCTTGGAAACACACTCTCATGCACTATTTGATACAAAAATAAGAGGGCTTTAGAATCCTTCTTCTTATAGCTCTTGAAGAGATCTTTCTCTGCCTATGTCAAGTTATTAAACTAATCTTCATCTGCTGGCTCTTCAAATCAATCCTCAACAAATTCCCATAAGTCTTGTGAGGCAAGCAAAGCTTTCATGGTTATTGTCCAATAGTTATAATTTTTCCCATTAAACTGTGGGAGCTGAGTATTAAAGATACCCATGCAAGTCCTGCCTCCAACCGTTCTTGCACTCTTCAAAATACTTGACTGTGTATTAAAATAATTGACTCTCTTCAACAGCGACACAAAAACCTAGCTTGAGAAATACCTTGGATTTTCTTGACTGAGTCTTTACTCTCCTCGATAAGCTGATGCAGCAAGAAACCCTTCCTTCAGCTTCTTTGACACCTTCAAAGAGCCTCAACAAGCTATGATACCACTATTGGAAATTTTTCTCTTTAATTCCAAAACAAAATAACTTGAACAGAAAATAATACTCTGTTTTATCACACGATCTTAACGCAGGGAAGCTTAAAATTGTTTGGTCAAGAAGGAGAGAGGTTTTCAACATACACAAAAACTTTTTGTATTCATTAATAAAAGACTGCCTCTTAGAGACTTCTTCCTCTCACAGAGGGATCTACACAAAAAAACTTTGGTCCTGACAAAAAAAATTACTCTGTCTCCTTGCAAACTTTACTCTGTCTTAGTTGAAAATTTTTACACTACTCTGTGTAAAAATAAAACTTACATTTACTGTTGTAAAAATCTCTTACATTTGCTTGTTGATTCTATTGCATTTCATATGCAACTACAAGAAAAATAATTACCTTACAATTGCGCTATTGCGCATTCTCTTTTGTTTCAATGAACAATACAAAAATCCCATTTACACTGGTGCATCTATTTTTCATTACATTGCATATATGTTTTCTCAACAAAACATTTCCCTTACCCTCACACTCGTGTGTGCATTACATCCAACCTGCTCGAAAAATTCTCATTTCACATTCACTACTGCGAGTTTAACGCTTTTTTTTATATACAATGAACAACCAAAACTAAAACATAACAATACATTTTTTGTGTCATACTCGTGTGAGTAATTAAAAAAAAAAACTTAAAAAAAACTTTACCAACTTTTACCTATCACATTAAATTTACATTAATTCCTTTTACAGAGAAAGTGGCGGTCAAAACAAAACTTTCACTTAAAGCAAGTTCATTGGTGGAGGCTTGTATCAACGAGTTGTCAACCATATCGGGCCATTTCTGCTCAAGTTTACGCTCGGATGAAAAGGGCTTTTGGAAAAGTTGTTGTGGACAAGCGTTAGTAAGTGAATGTGATCGGAGGAGTTTGAGAAAATACCACCATTGCAATAAAGGCGGTGCGATGGAGAATAGGCGGTTTTCGGAAATAAATGTTGTTTGCAGTCACTTTTGCCATGACAGCCGTGCAGTTGAAATTATCATTCAACAAAATGTTCCTTCTTCTGGTAGAAGCCTCAACACGAAGTTTTTTCCCTTTCATTTTTTTGAATTCAACCCAATTGTTGTGGGTTGAATGAGCAATAATCACTTGAAGATTGGGGTTCTCCACACGGGAGCCCTCCTTTTCTGAATCCGAGGAGGAGGTCAAATGGACGCATTTCTGGGTGGTAGCTGTGTCGGAGGACTGCTTGGGACCATCGATGGAAGGGACCACACGATGGGGGGCTTGATCCATTTCTGCATCGCTACTTTCGTCTTCAGAGCTGGAGGAATCAGAATCCAATACTCGAGGTGGAGAGCAAGGGGCCCATCGTTTGGACTTGGGCTTGGAGAGGTTATCGTTATTCATTTTTGCTCTCCAAATGCCCTCATTGGTGGCAATGAGTGTCTAGGACTAGACAAAGTCATTTATCTTGAGATTGATTTGGTGTGGAAGTCCTTTGCTCAAATCTAACTCCACACATACTATCGCATATGAGTAGAGATCTTAGGATTCCGGCGAGTAGTCTCCCATCATGAAACTGCCCAAGGTGTTGCCTATAGCTCTATAGACACCACTATGCCATAAGTGGGCAAGTAAGTTTGGAAGCCTCATCCATACAGGTGTCATGGTAATGACTGCAGTTGCTGGATCAAAATCTGGGAACCAACGAGTCAAGAAGAGCCCCCTAGTTCCCATGAAGGACGGGCCTTCTTCTAAGGCCTTTTCATAATGCTTACTATTATCAAATAGGACAATGAAATAACATTTTGAACAAAAATTGACCTTACAATGATGAGTCTAGTTTGCATGGATCCATGCATAGAGATAGTGAGATAGCGGCCATAGTCCGTTAAATCTCCAAATGATGGCTCTTTCTGCAAATTATTGAAGTTGGGTTGCAAGATCTTCATGGTTGACTTCAGAAGAGTGAACTTCTTCGAAGGGTTACCACCAAAGAGCTGTTCCTAGTTATGCTGTAAGAAGAGAGGGGAATAAGGTCTTCAAGTTGTTTAACTTGAAAAAGAAGTCTCTCAAGGCCTCAAAGGATCCCTATCCTTAGTTCTAGATGGAGTTTGAGATCGAGCACGAGATCTGAAGAACTGACCCATTGCATGATGGTTCTGCGGATAGGATGAGAAATTTGGATCTGAAAAGAGTCAATGAAGTGCCTAGACCCAGTGCGAGGGCTTCTTGTGCTTCCGCCAACAGATCTGTTTCCATCCGGGGTGTCACACCTGCAAGATCATGGCTGATCTGTCTATTGAGAACCCAATCTCATTGATCTATGGCGGATCTGGAGTTTTTAAACATGATCAGATCCGCTACTTAACTCATAAAAGCATAAATAACCCAACCCGCCATTGTGGAAGGCGCAGTATTGAGAGCTTTGATCCATGCAAGAGGCTTCTTGTCGGGGAGAAAATCCAGGTCTGTCCGGCAAGTTTCGTCAATGCACTCATTCTGCTCCTATGACTCGTTTATGGAAGCTGTGCACGCAGACGATGTGACCACAACGCGCTTTACAGTGTTGGCCGTTGAGCAAGCCCTCAGAACATTCAGCGTTCCGTTGATTGCTGGCTTCATCAAGTGGCGCTCGGTATAGTTGGGGTTGAAGTTGATGGGAATAGCCACATGGAAAACGCCATCACAACGGTCTATGGCAGCATCGAAACTGCCTTCTTCCACCAGATCCGCACTGAAGATTCTTCAGCCTCTCCCCAGCGCCAGGAATGTCGAGGAGATGCCGCACCTTCGCTACGTTCCCTGCGACATGCACAGTAGCGTGGATAGTGTGAGCCCGTTGCAGTAGGAGCTTGACCATCGAGGAGGCCACAAACCCTGTTGCTCCGGTCACACAAAAGGAGGTTTTGCATGCGGGAGTTGCAGAGGCCATTTTTCTTTTCTCCGTGTCTACTTAAGATTATTTAATATATCGCGTATATTCTTTGTTAGAGAGCGAAGTGATTTAAGTTGTTCGGGCAGCCGGTGTTCATATGTCATTCTTCTGGTGCTTTAGTTGCATGGTGAGAAACAATAATATGTTGAAAAATCTGAGGTGGAGGGAGAATATAAATATTCTGAACACAGTTGTTGTTCTCAGTAACAATGATGGATAGCTAATAAATTGAATGGGAAAAACATAGCACATCAATTTCCACTTTACCCAATCCATGGATAGCTAATACTAAATGGGCAAAACATAGCAGATCAATTTCCACTTTACCGATGGTTTCTATTAAGATATAGATACAAATCCAAGACTCTAGGTGGAGAGCAAGGGGGGCCCATCGAAAATATAGAATGCATTATTTTCGTAATAGATTGATTTGGTGTGGAAGTCATTTGCTCAAATCTAACTCCACACATACTATGGCATATGAGTAGAGACCTTTGGATTCCAGGGAGTAGTCTCCCATCAGAAACTCCTCAATGTGTTGCCTATAGCTCTATAGAAACGAGTATGCCATAAGTGGGCACATAAGTTTGGAAGCCTCATCCATACAGGTGTGATGACTGTATCAAAATCTCTGAACCAAAGAGTCAAGAAGAGCCCCGCAGTTCCCATGAAGAGGGGCCTTCTTCTAAGGCCTTTTCATAATGCTTACTATTATCAAATAATGGCTCTTCTTCTAAGGCCTTTTCATAATGGTTACTATTATCAAATAATGGCTCTTTCTGCAAATTCTTGAAGTTGGGTTGCAAGATGTTCATGGTTGACTTCAACAGAGTGAACTTCTTCGATCTTATCAACCAAAAAGGGCTTAGGTTTAAGGGTCTCGGGGGGTTTGGGTTCTTAGAGTGTACTGCATCTTTGTATGAGAAGGGATGTCAACCAAAAAGGGCTTAGGTTTAAGTGTCTCCGGGGGTTTGGGGTTCTTAGAGTGTACTGCATCTTTGTATGAAAAGGGATGAGCTCTCACCTCCTCCTCCTCTCAGAGGAAGGGTTACCACCAAAGAGATCTTGCTAGTTATGTGGTAAGAAGAGAGGGGAAGAAGTTCTTCAAGTTGTTTAACTTGAAAGAGAAGTCTCTCAAGGCCTCAAGGGATCCCTATCCTCAGTTCTAGAGTTTGAGATCCAGCACCAGAACTGACCCATTGCATGATGACCCATTGCATGATGGTTCTGCCTGTAGGATGAGAAATTTGGATCCGAAAAGAGCCAATGAAGTGCCTAGACCCAGTGCCAGGGCTTCTTGTGCTTCCGCCAGCAGATCTGCCATGGGGATTTTCCATCAGGGGCGTCAGGCTGATCTGTCTATTGAGAATGCGATCTGATTGATCTATGGCGGATCTAAGGTTTTTAAACATGATTAGATCCGCAACTTCACTCATAAAATAACCGAACCCGCCATTGTGGAAGGCGCAGTATTAAGGGCTTTGATCCATGCAAGAGGCTTCTTGTCGCGGAGAAAATCCACGTCTGTCCGGCAAGTTTCGTCAATGCACTGATTCTGCTCCTCTGACTCGTTTATGGAAGCTGTGCACGCAGACGATGTGACCACAACGCGCTTTACAGTGTTGGCCGTTGAGCAAGCCCTCAGAACATTCAGCGTTCCGTTGATTGCTGTCTTCATCACGTCCCGCTCTGGATCGTTGGGGTTGAAGTTGACGGGACTGGCCACATGGAAAACGCCATCACAACGTGTTGAAAGTATAATTTCAACTGTGCAACAGTTGAGCCATGCGGCAGCATGAGGACAATAAACCGGGCGTATCGGCAAGTCGGCATATCGGCGGGTTGGAGCATCGGAGGCACGCAGCGGCAGCGATATGAAATATCGCCGATGAGCGATCGCCGATATCGCATCGGCGAAGTCGAAGTGAAGGTCTTATAAAGAAGCTTTTGTGTTTGCGATGAGCGATCGCCGATATTGCTATCGGCACATCGCTATCGGCAATGTCATAGGGTCGGAGTCTTTAACATGAGTTTTGTAGCGATGCGATGGAGCGGACCCGATGGGTTTCCGGAGCCAAACTGTATAATATTTGAAATCCGCCCAAGGCCATCCTTTCATGATTTAGCAGTGTTTTGCATATGTTTTCAAATATATGGAGAAACAGAGATTTGGCGCGGAGGAGTTAAAGTGAGCATGGAACAGTACAACGTAGCAGGTAGAAGCTTTCAATTTACAGCATGGCCGAGAAGGAAGCAGGTTGCGTTCAATCTCCTGCACATTGAATTCCCAGCGACCACAGTTAATGCTCAATTCAGCCAAGGACGAGGAGGATAGCCTCGAACAGTTCCCAGTATGGGACTCCATTTTTGTTCATTAAAACCATTCAGATTTTGAATGTAAATATAGTTGATGTCATGTTGAGGAAGACAGTAGAGGTGTGTGTGTGTGAGTAGAAGCGCAGCAGCGCAAGTGTATGTTTGTAATACGCAGCAGCGTAGAATGAGTTTGAATTTGAATGAATAGAGTTGAACTGTTTTGTAAATCCCTCTGAACAGCAGAGGAAGAATATTGTATCAAGCTTTTCATTTTAATGAATACAGATCCTAGTTTATGGGTGTAATATTCTGTTCTGGTAAATAATTTTTTTTGCTTCCCGCTGTGTGAAAATCCTGGAGAGAAACAGAGCTTTGTTCTCTGTGTGCATTTTATATTGTGTTTTTGGGATTTTGACAAAAAAAATTCCCAACAGTGGTATCAGAGCAGGCTTAGGCTCTTTAAGGAAGTTTAAGAAGCTGAAGGGAGAAGGTTGTTGCTGCAGCAAAACTTCTCAGGCAGACAGAAGATTCAGACATCAAAGGATTCAAGTATTTCAAAAGTTTTCTTTGTGTTGCTGAAGAAACAGTCAGCTGTTTAAACACACAGTCAAGGATTTAGTGGCATAGATCAGAATACAAGGAATGGCCAGCACAAGCACTGGTATGGGTTTGTTTAACACCCAGCTCCCACAGTTTAATGGGAAGAACTATGACTACTGGTCAATAACTATGACAGCCCTGCTTGCCTCCCAAGACTTATGGGAAATAGTTGAAGATGGCTTTGAAGAACCAGCAGATGAAACTGAGTTCAATGCATTAACTCAGGGAGAGAAGGATCTGCTGAAGAACAATAGGAAGAAGGACTCAAAAGCCCGTGTGTTGTTGTATCTAGCAGTAGACCAGAGTATGTTTCCAAGGTTAGCAGCAGCTAAGACAGCCAATGAAGCATGGCAAACCCTCAAGACAGCCTATCAAGGCATGGAGAGAGTGAAGACAGCAAAACTTCAATTGCTGAGGAAGGATTTTGAGAATCTGAACATGAAAGAGTCAGATAACATTGACTCATTCTTCACTCATGTGATTGGTGTAATCACACAAATGAGAACTCATGGAGAAACCATTGAAGACAGAAGAATTGTGGAGAAAATATTGAGGGTCTTACCCTCAAGGTTTGATGCCATAGTTACCACCATTGAAGAGACAAAGGATCTCTCAAGCTATTCAGTTGATGAGCTACATGCATCACTGATAACACATGAGCAGAGGTTGAGTAGGAATGAAAACTCATCTCTTGAGCAAGCCTTCAAGACCCAGATGTCCTTTGGAAGAGGAAGAGGTCAAGGTAGAGGAAACAAGAGAGGAAGAGGCAGAAGCCAGAACAGAGGAGGAAGGAACAGCTCATCAAATGCACAAGGAAGAGGCAGCAATCCAAATCAGAACCAAGGCCAAGGCAGCAGCCAACAAGGAGGACAATATCATGCTCAAGGACAAAGGTATGATAAATCTAATGTTCAATGCTATTATTGCAAAAAGTATGGACATTATGCTAGTGATTGTAGAAAGAAACAACATGATATGAACAGCAGACAAAATGCAAATGTTACAAGAGAAAACAACAGTCAAGAAAATGTCCTGTTAGCTTGTAACATGGCTGAAACACATAGTGAGGACATATGGTTTTTAGACTCAGGTTGCAGCAACCATATGACCGGAAATATAGCCTTCTTTTCTGCTTTAGATAAAAATGTGAAATCAGAAGTCACACTAGGAACTGATAGTAAAGTGTCTGTTATGGGAAAAGGAGAAATAAAAATATTTACAAAACAAGGAGAAAAGAAAACCATAGCAGATGTCTACTATGTCCCCGGAATGAGATGTAACCTCTTGAGTATTGGACAGCTTGTCCATAAGGGGTACAATGTTTTCTTTAAGAATGATGTATGCACCATCATGGATATACCACCCAGCAAAAGATGCATTGCTGAAGTGAAGATGACAAGGAACAGGATGTTCCCTCTCCGGATCCGGGCAGATTTGAAAAACAAAGGAGAAATTGCAGCAGTTACCCAAGAGGCTTTCCAAAGCGTGCCAAAGGATGAGAACTGGTTATGGCACTTGAGATTTGGGCATCTAAATTTTGGAGGTCTAAATTTATTGAGCAGAAAAGGAATGGTAAAGGGATTACCATTGATAGAGAAGCCTGACAGCCTTTGTGAAGGCTGCATTTTGGGAAAACAACACAGAGAAAGTTTTCCATCAGGGAAAAGCATAAGGGCAAAGACACCCTTAGAGATCATCCACTCAGATTTATGTGGACCAATGCAAGCTCCATCATTAGCTGGCAGCCAATATTTCCTAACATTCATTGATGATTTTACAAGAAAGACTTGGATATATTTCCTCAAGAACAAAAGTGAAGTCTTTGAGAAATTCCAAAACTTCAAAACACTTGTGGAGAACCAAAGCGGGCTGCACATAAAAGTATTGAGAACTGATAGAGGAGGTGAGTATATCTCCAATGAATTCCTAAAGTTTTGTAGAGAAAATGGAATTCATAAACAATTTACAGCCAGGTATACCCCACAGCAAAATGGAGTTGCTGAGAGGAAGAACAGGACCATCATGGATATGGCGAGGAGCATGTTGAAAGCAAAGCATTTGCCAAATGACTATTGGGCTGAAGCTGTAAATTGTGCAGTGTATATTTTGAACAGGTGTCCTACAAAAGCAGTGATGAACAAGGTGCCAGAAGAGGCATGGAGTGGGAGAAAGCAAGGAGTCACCCACATGAGAGTTTTTGGATGTGTGGCCTACGCACACATACCAGATCAGCTAAGGAGGAAGTTGGACAGCAAAGGGGAGAAATGTCTATTCATTGGATACAGTGAGGAATCCAAAGCCTACAGGCTGTATATCCCATCTACCAAGAAGTTTTTTGTCAGCAGAGATGTTCAATTCATTGAAGAGGAAGCTTGGGATGGAAGCATAGAGAAAACAGTGAATGTCAAAAACTGTTTGTCTCATGATGAAGATGATGAGGAGGTGGCTGAAATGAATCCCCAAACAACAGCGCCAACACAAGGACAGCAAGGTACACCATTGAGGATCAATGAGAGTGCTTCTCCAAGCACACCACAAGGAGGAAATTCAAGTGCATCTTCAAGCACTTGCACACCAAGTGAACGAGGTAAGAAGTTTAGAAATCTAAGTGACATTTATAATGAAGGAATGAATTCATTATTTGCCTTGTATTGTCATGTTGATGATCCTATTCATTTCGAAGAAGCAATCAAAGATAGGAAATGGATAGAAGCTATGGATGAAGAGATGAATGCCATAGAGAGAAACAAAACATGGGATTTGGTTGAGTTACCAAAAGGCAAAGAAGTCATTGGTGTGAAATGGGTCTACAAGACCAAGAGCAATGCTGAAGGCAAGATTGAAAGGCACAAGGCAAGGCTGGTTGTCAAAGGGTACAAGCAGCAGTATGGGAGAGATTATGAGGAGACTTTCGCCCCGGTTGCAAGAATGGAAACCGTGAGAGCAGTGCTGTCCATAGCAGCACAAAACAAATGGAAAGTCTACCAAATGGATGTGAAATCAGCATTCCTAAATGGAGTGTTAAAAGAAGAGGTTTATGTGGAAGAGCCTCTCGGATATGAGAAGAAAGGTGAAGAGCACAAAGTGTGCAAATTGAAGAAGGCTCTTTATGGGCTGAAGCAAGCGCCAAGAGCATGGTACAGCAGGATAGATTCTTATCTACTGGATAATGAATTTGACAAATGTGAAGGAGAACCCACTGTCTACATCAAGGAAAAGGATGGTAAAATTTTAATTGTTGTCTTGTATGTAGATGATGTTATTTTCACTGGAAATGATATTTATCTTATTGAGAATTTTAAATCAGTCATGAAGGATGAATTTGAAATGACTGACATGGGTTTGTTGAGATACTTCTTAGGCATAGAAGTAGATCAAAATGAAAAAGGAATTTTTATATCTCAAGCAAGATATGTAAATCAAGTTTTGGGCAGATTTAACATGGAAGAATGCAAGGCAGCCATCACTCCCACAGTAATGGGATTAAAACTCAGCAGAGAGGACAGCAGCAAGGATTTTGATCCTAGCGTGTACAAAAGTATTGTAGGCAGCCTTATGTATTTAACAGCAACTAGGCCTGATTTAATGTATGCTGTTAGTTTAATTTCCAGATTCATGGAGAGGCCAAAGGAGGCACATTGGCAGGCAGCAAAGAGAATCTTGAGGTATGTCAAAGGCACTAAAATGTTTGGAATTCTATATCATGCCTCAGAACATTCAGATTTGGTTGGTTACACTGATAGCGATTGGGCTGGAAGTGTAGATGATCGGAAGAGCACTTCCGGTTATGTTTTTCATATGGGTTCAGGAGCCATTTCATGGGCTTCTAAGAAGCAGTCCATTGTAGCATTGTCTACAGCAGAGGCTGAATATGTGGCAGCGACAGCAGCAGCTTGTCAGGCAGTATGGATGAGAAGAATGTTGAGAAGCTTAGGCCAAGAGCAGGCAAAAGCGACAGTCATCTTTTGTGACAATAGCTCAGCCATTGCATTGTCAAAGAATTCAGTGTTTCATAAGAGAACGAAACACATTGATACAAGGTTTCACTATATCAGAGAATTGGTAAGCAATGGAGAAATCAGTTTGCAACATTGCAGCACTCAGGAACAGGTCGCAGACATCTTGACAAAGCCATTGGATCAGAAGAGCTTTGAATTTTTGAGGAAGTGTTTGGGTATGATTGAATGCCCGACAGTTGAAATTAAAGGGGAGTGTTGAAAGTATAATTTCAACTGTGCAACAGTTGAGCCATGCGGCAGCATGAGGACAATAAACCGGGCGTATCGGCAAGTCGGCATATCGGCGGGTTGGAGCATCGGAGGCACACAGCGGCAGCGATATGAAATATCGCCGATGAGCGATCGCCGATATCGCATCGGCGAAGTCGAAGTGAAGGTCTTATAAAGAAGCTTTTGTGTTTGCGATGAGCGATCGCCGATATTGCTATCGGCACATCGCTATCGGCAATGTCATAGGGTCGGAGTCTTTAACATGAGTTTTGTAGCGATGCGATGGAGCGGACCCGATGGGTTTCCGGAGCCAAACTGTATAATATTTGAAATCCGCCCAAGGCCATCCTTTCATGATTTAGCAGTGTTTTGCATATGTTTTCAAATATATGGAGAAACAGAGATTTGGCGCGGAGGAGTTAAAGTGAGCATGGAACAGTACAACGTAGCAGGTAGAAGCTTTCAATTTACAGCATGGCCGAGAAGGAAGCAGGTTGCGTTCAATCTCCTGCACATTGAATTCCCAGCGACCACAGTTAATGCTCAATTCAGCCAAGGACGAGGAGGACAGCCTCGAACAGTTCCCAGTATGGGACTCCATTTTTGTTCATTAAAACCATTCAGATTTTGAATGTAAATATAGTTGATGTCGTGTTGAGGAAGACAGTAGAGGTGTGTGTGTGTGAGTAGAAGCGCAGCAGCGCAAGTGTATGTTTGTAATACGCAGCAGCGTAGAATGAGTTTGAATTTGAATGAATAGAGTTGAACTGTTTTGTAAATCCCTCTGAACAGCAGAGGAAGAATATTGTATCAAGCTTTTCATTTTAATGAATACAGATCCTAGTTTATGGGTGTAATATTCTGTTCTGGTAAATAATTTTTTTTTGCTTCCCGCTGTGTGAAAATCCTGGAGAGAAACAGAGCTTTGTTCTCTGTGTGCATTTTATATTGTGTTTTTGGGATTTTGACAAAAAAAATTCCCAACACAACGGTATATGGCAGCATCGAAACTGCCTTCTTCCACCAGATCCGCACTGAAGATTTTGAGCCTCTCCCCAGCGCCCGGAATGTCCAGGAGATGCCGCACCTTCGCTACGTTCCCTGGGACATGCACAGTAGCGTGGACAGTGTGAGCCCGTTGCAGTAGGAGCTTGACCAGCGAGGAGGCCACAAACCCTGTTGCTCCGGTCACACAAAAGGAGGTTTTGCATGCGGGAGTTGCAGAGGCCATTTTTCTTTTCTCCGTGTCTACTCAAGATTATTTAATATATCGGGTATATTCTTTGTTAGAGAGCGAAGTGATTTAAGTTGTTCCGGCAGCCGGTGTTCATATGTCATTCTTCTGGTGGTGTTAGTTGCATAGTGAGAAACAATAATATCTTGAAACAATAATATGTTGAAAAATCTGAGGTGGAGGGAGAATATAAATATTCTGAACAGAGTTGTTGTTCTCAGTAACAATGATGGATAGCTAATAAATTCAATGGGCAAAACATAGCAGATCAATTTCCGCTTTACCAAATCCATGGATAGCTAATAAATTCAATGGGCAAAACATAGCAGATCAATTTCCACTTTACCGATGGTTTCTATTTAGATATAGATACAAATCGTAGGCGCCTCCAGATTTGGAGTCGTCACACAAGCAGTTATAGTGAGCCTCACACAGGGCCACGCTACACACAATTTACTTTTGAACGCTGTAGAGCACACTCAGCTATGGGATGATTTGCAAAAATCACACTACATGTTTTCCAAAATTTACAGCAGCTTCATGCAAATTGCACTCAGCACTTAACCATACCTCCTTTCACCAAACCAGCGGCGGTGTTAGGGAATTAATCTGTCAGGCTGGCGTAATTAATTCCCAGAGGAGATGCTCCATTTACGGGATATCATAGAAATATTTCAAAACCCCATCCATTTACGCATTCGAAGCATATTTGAAAACCCCATCCCTGACATTTAAACGCCACTCTATCATTCTGCTGTTTTCACCAATAAATCGCCCCACTGTTTGCTGCGTCATGGTAAATATTATAGTCGAGTTCTGCAATATCTGGCAGAAATGAAAGCAGATCAGCTGCAAAGGGTGATGGTTTCTTCGGTCCGTGGTAGAGAAGAATACAATTGTACAATTATTCAACAACAAATGAGGGTTTCTTCGGTCCATGGTAGAGAACAATACAATTATTCAACAACTAATGAGGGTTTCTTTGGTCCATAGTATGTACATGGTGTAGCACAATGCAAATATTCAACTATAATGAGATTTATGAAGAAGATAATGGCTTATTATTGTGTTATTTAATATATTATAGGCGAGTTGTGCAATATTTGGCAGAAATGAAAGCACATCAGCCGAAGGGTCATGGTTTCTTCATGGTAGAGAACAATATAATTATTCAACAACTAAGTAGGGTTTTTATGGTCCTTAGTATGTATATGGTATAGCACAATGCAAATATTCAACTATAATGAATCAATATTTTTTGGTTAGTAAAATTGTAATTCAATATTATTTAAAATATGTTTTTCAATATATAAAATTTAAAAAAACAAATAAGTATAAACATTTCATTTTTTTTTGTTAAATTCATCAAAATGGGAAAGAAATCACACAACACAAACAAAAACTGTTGCTACTAAAAAATAAAATTAGTAGATTAACTTACAATTCAGTTTCATGGACAATAGTATGGAAAAAAAATAAGCATATCAGATAAATAAGATGGAGTCAACTAAAAACACCTATCCATATGGAAAAGGCATAGGCATATCACAAAAATGAGATGGAGTCAACTAAAAACACCTATCATACATTTTTCCGAACAATTTTTTATTATTAAATTAAAATATAATTCTTTTCCAGAAAAAATACACATGGATTTTTCAACACACAACTAATTTCATAAATAATAGCTTATCACTGTTTCACTAATCACTGTTTCAAATAATCACGGTACTATTCCATTTTTATTGAAACAAATCACTTCAAAACATCATAAAAAAAAAAATTGTTCGACCTAGGAATATCCATATAACAATAACATGGAAAATATTCACTAAAGTTCAAAAGCATTATATCTTTAAATAACATATCAGTCAGAGTCTATAGATGTGCCTAATAAAGGCACCAGATGACCATATTTTTTATCTGCCATCTTTCTGTCCTTGTGCCGTTTATAACGTGGTACCCGATTTTCTCCATTGTTCATATAGAAAAGCGTGACGGCAACTGGGCGTCCAAGTTTATGGTCAGCCCCAAAACGTCTTGTACGGAAGTCTTCCCGCTTCTTCTTCGATTTCAAATCAAGGACGGACTGTCTGGACTCGATAGAGGTGTCGAATATGGTGACAACTAGCGTGTCTGCTTCAGTCCTCGGAGGTTCATACGAATAGATCTCCTCCTCTAAAATTACTAATATTGCAAGACAGCGAAACCATACGTATGTTAACATTACATTACCGGGGGATTCAATCTTTGAATGTAAATGTTGAGGTGAAACAAATACAAATAAAACAAAACATATCATACCTTCTTCGGCATCCATATTTATTTTCACCATGGTTAACCTGCAAAGCAACATAACGATTAATACTTTTATTGTGAAATGATTATAAGTGCAAAATAATGAAGGAGAAGTTGAGTGGAGGATTATAGCATACCACTGTACATATTCTCCACCAGGACAGTTACGATCAGTCATTACCTGTTAATGTGAATTTATTAACAAGTTATTAATTGATTCAATTGGACAAAATATAGATAATTATTTGAATATCATTGTGCAACATATGGATTGAAACAGAAACAAAGTTTAGGTTACCAATACTGCCGAGTGAAGATCCCTGAAATTTTCATAAGTCTTGTGTTTAATACTGATAGGTCTCTCTTCAATTTCCAAGTGTGTTACAGCTTTTTCACCGAATTTTATTTGCTTATTCTTGTAGCACAAAGTAAACTCCAAAAGGGGATCGAAAGGGTCGACGATGCATTCAATTACACAGTATTCCTCTAGCTTTCGCTTCATGTTCTCCATCGTTTGTCCAACTGGAAGATCACCAATCACGAAGACAAAGGACAATTATTAAATCTTTGTGGTTATTAGTATATTTTTGTTGTATATAAAAAGCAATCAAGGGATTATACGGAGAAACCATGTAATTCATAATTTAGATTTAGGAATAAATAGGTAATAAATGTAAGGAAGAAATAATATAATAATAATAAGTTGTTATTAAATAATTTAATGAAAAATATGGGGTGTTGTGTGATTTATTTATAATATATGGAATGAGAAATTGTATATATATTTTCCAAAAAAATAATTAATAAAGCCCGCAGACCACGCAGTCTGCTCAGACCGCGCAGTCAGAAAGCCAAACCTCTTGCTCTACTCAGTTGTTCAGTGACAGATCAAAGGCTAATGGACATTCCAGGGGCGTCAAGGCCCTCCCCCAAAGCAAGTAACCCACAGCAAGGACCTGAAAGGACCATTCTTTTTGGTTCTGTTAATGAGCAAGTGACAAACAGTTAATGAGGAAGTGATAAACAAGGAGATCCCGTGACGGAATGAGCACACTGAAACATGCAGTCAGGGATACAAGACAAAAGGAATACCCGGACTGCTAGGGTTCTCAGAGAAGAAAGCGCTGGGAAGAGAAGAACTGGACTGCTAGGGTTCTCACCACATCTCAGATGGCCCAGTATGCTCAGTTCAGAAAGCCATCACTGACCTGCCCTCTTGCTCTACTCAGTTGTTCACTGACAGATCAAAGGCGAATGGACATTCACATGGGCGCCCTCCTCCAAAGCATGAGGACCTGACCATGACAGAAGGAATACCGGGACCTAAGGACAAACAAGAAAGGAGCTCCTAAGGTCTTCTCTACTACTTGCAAACCAATAGCAACAGATCACCCAGAATGGGAGGACAGAAAATAGAAGAACTAATCCAATATATGAGAGATCATGTTCTCATTGGGAAATTTATAGGGTTCTAGCTGACCGAAAAAGCCCTATATGGTTGGATTGCAGCGAAGTGGAAACCTAAAGGAGATGTTACTCTGCACCTAGGCCCTAAAGGATTCTTCATTGAGATTTTCTTTTGGGTGGAAGACAAATACAAAACCCTGGTTGAAGGATCCTACTTCTTCAACTCAGCTGGTCTATACTTAAAGCAATGGACAGCCAGATTTAATCCGGACAAGTAAGACCTCACCCATAAGAATGTACTCACTTAGACATGAGTACTCGGATGAAGATATTCTCAAAAGACATAGGAAATGGTCTAGGGGAATACATAAAGGCAACAGAAAACACAAAAATGGGAAGACTTGTCCATCATAGTAGAGAGAACTTGCAAAAACACCAAGCTGTTTATGTACTGAATTTATCTATAATAATAAAGAGAGTTTTTCTCTTCTAGAAAAAGAGAAAGGAAAAATGCCAAATAATTGATACTGTGTTCTTATATTTCAACACCTAGAATTTATAAGAAATCACACCTCAAGATGATTTTAAGACATGGTCTATGATAGCATGGATTCAGTTTGTCAATGAATGTCACTAGCCACCTTCATATTGCCAATGAAGGTCACTAGCCACCCTCATATGAAACAACAAGCGACCATAATAATGAATAATTGAATTCTTTTGTTATAAGTTAGGTGAATGGCTCCATAATGAACATAATGCTTATTTGACAGACATATCAGTAAAGAGAATGATAGGAGTTTTCAGATGTGAACAAGATTTAACAAATTATACAATTACATGTCAGAGAGTGTTCTGACTACAACTTTCATTAATTTTGGGCATGGATCTCAATCTGTAGCTTTAAGATCCTATTAACATTCTACAGTCAACCGTAGATCTAGATCCATACACCTTGTTTTTCCTTCTAATGCACACAAGCATGCTCTACCATGAGTTCATTATGGCCTGAATTCGTATTTAACAAAAGTATTGATGAGATGGGATAATCAGAGGTGCCTTTAAGGCTCAACCAAAGCCCGTTAGGAATTTCTTGCTTGACTACCCCTCTTCGAGCTGTCAAACCCAATACCCCTCGTCGAGCTCGTCAAACCAAAAGGTAAGGGTGGGCGTTAAGGCTTAACTGTTATGGGAGAGGAAAAGGTAAGGGTGGGCGTTAAGGTTTAACTGTTATGGGAGAGGAAAATGATGGAAGCTCACTTGGGCCATATTTGTAATTATCTCTATATACATGTGGTCTAAAGTTCTCAAGGCTATTGGGGGAATTGGCCATTACATATTGTGCGAGATCGACTGTGGACATCCATATGGGGTTTCTTTTCAAGTAGAGGAAGAATTCAGTAGAGTATTTAGGGTTCAGTTAAGGTTTTGAAAAGTATTCAAAGATCATGAGAAATTAGTCAGTTACTACTACCTCTACCTGGTCATCCGTGAATGACTTACTTAATGCAGTTGAATCCCAAAAATGATATCTAATATAATGCACTGCGTAAACAACCATACTAATTAAAATAGGGAAAATATCTATGGTCAAATATCTATAATAAGAATCAATAAACATGGAATAGGCTGAAAAGTATTATCAAAAGTAAATAGAATACATACTTGGAAGCAGATTCCTTGGTGGGTGTTGGATGAGAATAGGATAGGACTCCTTCGGCAACCTTGAAATTTTCTGATAGATATATTTCTTCACGGACCTTGAAATGTTTTTAGATACTAGTACTTTAGGTCATTATATATGGTTACATTCTAAGGGTTCAATCCCACTAGTTCTTAATACCAGGGGTCGGTCAATATAATGAGACATTTTTTCATTTTTTTATTATTATTTTATTTTTATAGGGTTATTTTTATTTTCTTAATACCAGGGGGTCGGTCAATATAATGAGACATTTTTTCATTTTTTTATTATTATTTTATTTTTATAGGGTTATTATTATTTTTTTTAACTTAATTAGTGTACATTACATTATATTAATATTTTTATTTTATTTTATTTTTAAAATTTAATTCAATTTTATTTTTTTATAATTTTACTTAGTCAAAATATTAACTATTTAATATTTTTATTTAATTTTATTTTTAGATTTTAATTCAATTTTATTTTTTTATAATTTTACTTAGTCAAAATGTTAACTATTACATTAACACAAATAAAATAACAAAAAATAAATATCCATTTAAATAAACAATTAGCTCCAAGTTGTTAAGTACCTCTCCAATTGGGAGGTCACATGGTAAATTCTCCTCTAAGCCCTTAGGGTTAAGTTGTGCTACTCTTGCCTATAGGCTTTAAAAGATTCCCTTCCCACATTTTCCTTGGATGTCGAGTAATGTTTACCTTGGTAAAATATTTAAATGCTCTAACTGAAAAATTAATTAACTAGGGGGAGAAATTGCAGGGATTGTGAAAGTGGCTAGAATCTAGCTAAAAAAATTTCAAAAAATCACTGGGTGGAATCCATGTAAAAAAATTTTAAAACATTTTCCTTGGAAGTAAAAAAAAAAATGAAAGTAATGTTACCTTGGTAAAATATTTAAATGCTCCAAAGGAAAAATTAATGGAGACTGAATCTAGCTAAAAAAATTTAAAAAAATCAATCGGCGGAATCCATGTAAAAAAAATTTAAAACATCTTGTAGAGGGAGTGTTTGTGTTTTCTATGGTGGAAATGGATTCACCACTATCAAAAACATCTAAAATTTTGAAGTTTAACAACTATAACTTGGATTTACAAAAATCATTGCCTAATTTTCTTTAAATATGACCTCAATTTCCATAACTTCTCACCCTCATTTTTTAATCACATATTTAGTTTATCAAGTACTAAAAGGGATTAAATTTATTGACATGTAAATCTTTTTTCAACTTTGAGATTTGTTCTATTGGCTCTTCTTAGGGTGGTTAAAATTAATATAACAATATTGTAAACAACAATATCCACACCTACTTTACTATAGATATTATTAACTTTTTAAATAGACTTTTTTAAATAACTTTAAATATTTAAATGTTGAGTCAATTAATAATAAAAATTTAAAAGTAATAAAAATAATAAAATTCAATGAGTTATAATGTAATTTTATTTTTATTAATAAAATAAACATTTGATTAGATAAAGGAAAACCATAATATATAAATATATATCCCACTTTTAAGCTATAAATTAAAATAATGATTTAGTAACCATATTTAAATTTAATTTATAAGGACATAAAACTTAATAGTTAGACTATAAAAATATTCTTAACCATGCATACTCCTCCCATTTTATGGTGGATATTATTGACTTCTATAAAGACTTAGTTACAATACCATTTATAAGTACACAAACCATAATTCATTTCAAAATAAAAATATTTTATCAATATTTTATTTAATGTTAAAGTAGGAGTTATCTTTTCAAGTTTTGTGGGTAATTGGACGAAAACATTTGTCACCAAATATTTGTGGCGAATTAGACATAAACATTTGTGGCCAAATTGTTACACTAAAAAATGTCACCATGACTATTTAGAGTTAGTATGGCTCCATCCACTGTCATACTATCCTCCTTGGCAAGTCTCATGCCTCTGCTCTCCATGTCAAACTTCAAGAAAGAGAGAAAAGTCATTTAAAGTCAATTATCTTTGGTACGCAGTTTCTCTTAGCCTTACCTGCGTGTACGCAACCCAAGTTCACAATACCTGCGTACTTGTACGCTCTGTATGTAAAGGGGTGGGTGCGTACTCCTGTAAAGGTCAAAAGGCGCAAGTTTCACTCCAAAAAAGTTACTTGTGGTCATTTCTAGAGTCTTCTAGAAGCTTGTTTGACGTGTATGAAGCGCCTCGAGATGGTTCATGTATCCCTACCAAAGAGGAACTTATCCCATCAATAGGGGAGCCATCCCATCCAACGAGGGGCTTATCCCATTGATGGTGGACCTCAATAACTTCCTCTATAGCACTATAAATACGGGCATTGGGCCAAAGGAAGGAGAGGTTGAAAGCTGAACATTCCTAAGGGTAGATGCTCGTGGAATTAGGACTTTCTTGTAGAAGCTTGTAAGGAGAGATTACCATCTTTACTTGTTTCCATTGGGAGGTGGGTGAGCTCATCAGAGTAAGGGAGAACTCTTGTGGACCCTGGGAGGAGCTTGCACAACACCAAGGCTCAGGTTGTGATGGTTCCTTTTGTTACCTTTTAATACAAATTAGTCCATTCTTCTCAACAATTTGTTATTAATGAGTTGTTTCATATACGCCTTGGTCTATATGTTAAATATGTTTTATTTTATGTGATATTCAGGTGCTATTTAAACGTTTGATTGTTAGTGAATGCAGGTTTCGAAGCGAAGGAGGAGCTCATCCGGATCAACGAAGCTGGACTACTACAACAGCGTTGGATTACAGGTAGGATCTAAACACTTGATTTCTCATATTGTAAAAGCATATTTAGGGAAGGATTGCTCTTATTTGTCTTGTTTGTCATTAGAAAGTATTAGGCTTCTAGGAAGGTCAG
Organism: Pinus tabuliformis; assembly: GCA_031772625.1. NCBI lineage: Eukaryota > Viridiplantae > Streptophyta > Pinopsida > Pinales > Pinaceae > Pinus > Pinus tabuliformis. Next base: position 8,414,604 of record CM062817.1, read on the forward strand.
TTGTGTCCGCACTAACGACTCTTTCCGCGTGACAAAATGGCGACTCCGCTGGGGACTCCATGAATGTGTTTGAGTTCTTTTTGATTTGATATTTTGGTCTGAGAAAAATTGCTTGTTTTCTGATTTTTGGTTGTCTAGGTGTGTATTTGGGTGGGTTAGCTTAGAGTCAATTTAGTTTTTTATTTTTCTTAGCTTTGCCAGCAGTACGCAGTTTCTGGGTTTGGCACAGTGCGTACTTGTACGCACTGCGTCTTTGTGCACAAGGCGTCCCCGCACCTGTGTCAACAGATCACCTGCGTACCCCTGTCAAACTTGAGAAAATTTCATTTTTCATCTTTTTGCTCTTTAGATTTTGTTTTTACTTTGTTTTTACTCCCGAGATCCATCAGTTTACTGTCAAAGATCTTCACGTGAACTTTTCCCGTTAGTGTCGAGGGTTTTGGTGGAATTCATAGGGATTTTGCCTTAGGGTTTGATTTTTAACTGGTCCTGTAGTGACTTTGGCGTTAGAGGTTGTCAAAATTTGGATCTCCCTGGTTTTGATCAGTCCTCTTAGGAGTCGGGCCTGTCATAGAAGTCACCCTAGTGAGAGACCTACCTTTGTGTCTTCTCTTTGCGAATCTCGAAAAGTTTGTTTGTTAAAACCTTGAATTCCATTCTTGAGAAAAAAGAACAAAAAGATTTCGATTTTGTTTTTTGGTTAGTTTATGATTCTGCATGAACTGATCCTTAGTTGCATTTCGACTAAGTAAAACATCCGGGAATCATCCTTGTAGGCTTTTGTCCTCATTATTTTTTGCTTTTAGGTAAATTTCCTTTTAATTTGCTTTTGAGTAAATTTGATTTGATTGTCTTAGATTTGTTAAATTCGATTTGATAAAATAGTTTTACATGCTTTATTAATATAGAAAAAACACAAAAAATTCTTTTGGAAAAAGTTTGCTTTGGTAGCATTTGTAGACTTTTGGGAGAAAAAGGAAATTTCGTAGAGTAATTAGTGGTCATGAGTCGTGTGTTTTGAAAAGATAAAGAGAATTGTTTCTTTGATTGTCTTTACTAAGAAAGTTGTTTTCTATAAATTTTGCACTTCCCAACTCTCTTAGTTAGGAGATTCATTGAAAAGAAAAGTAGTGTAAATCATCTTAGGTGCATCTTTCTAGTGGTTGCGAGTCGAGTCTACACACCACTAGTTTCATCTTCACTACCTTTTGTCTTTAAGAAAAACCACAAAATTAACGCTTAAAGTAAAATCAACTTAGTAACTTTTATTTACTAGGGCTCTGAAACATCAATTTAGATCAGGTTAGTGTCTTGGAGTAGGAGAGTAATTACCTCTCCAAGACAACAAAACCAAACAAGTAGCTTATCTTGTGATAGAATAAATCCAATTGTCTCATTTGTACTCTCGGAAAGCTCCTCTTAAAGGAGAAGCACGAGCTCGTGTCCGAACCAGTGAGGGGATCAATCCTCCCTCGTTGGGAACGACGCCAGACACGCACGTATTACAAACGGTAAACCTCGGATTAACCATTGTCGAGGAGCCAGGGGTCACTTGTCGGTAAACCTTGGATTATTGTCAAGGAGCCGGCAAGGGGATTGAGCTTGATACTCTGCCCTTGCGTGCTTCCTCTAGGAAACCAAATGTAATAGTACTACTTTAGGCAGTATTCTCACAAAGGCCTGGCCAGGATGCCGCTCAGTTGTGGTAGATGCATCGGGAGCATCAGGGGGGTTATCCATTGCATGGAATACTCAAGCAATAGACTTCTCAGATTTCCATGCCTCTCATCACCTGATACAGGCAGCCTTCCATATTTTGGGCACGAATGTTCATGGCAATCTCTCAAATGTATACTTCCCACAGGACACAGGAAGCAAAATAGCACTTCTAGACACCATCGATGCATTGAACAATAACAGAAGGCACCCACTCTGGATAATTGGAGGGGACTTTAACATGATCACCAAGCTAGAAGAGAAGATAGGGGGGAGAAACAGGCTGGAATAAGAAACCACCCACTTCAAGGATTTCATTCAAAACGCCTCCCTCATAGATGTGCCCTTCTGTAATGGAACGTTCACATGGAGCAATCGCAGAGCCGGAAAACACCAAATCGCATCCAAACTAGATCGCATCCTTATCTCAGGCAATGCGATTCACCTCGGAGGAGACTTTACAGCCGCAATTCTTCAGCATACTGGCTCGGACCACTGGCCGATCGCTCTTCAATGGCAGCGACCCGGAGATCAAAAGCGAAGACCCTTCCGCTTCGAAGGATTCTGGCTCACGCACCCTGAGTTCAAAGACTTCGTCAAAACCACATGGACTTCCTTCACTCCTCCAGAAGGGTCTAAAATGTATATATTTCAACAGAAGCTCCGGTACCTTAAAGGCCACTTAAAGCGATGGAACAGAGAAACCTTTGGAGATATTTTCAAAGCACAGCAAGATCTCAATCGGGAAATGTCGGACCTCCATCAGAAAATAATCACAGGGGGACACACTGAAGGGACCCTGGAACAGGAACGAAGCATCCACAGACAGCTTGAGGAAAGGCAGAAGCAGGAGGAAGTCTACTGGAAACAAAAGTCCAGAATAAGATCGTTGAAGGAAGGAGAACGCAACACCAAATTCTTTCACAGAACCACCATTCAAAGAAGAATGCACAATAACATCCCATTTATCCAAAAGCAAGGAGGAGAGAAAATAGAAAAGCATGAGGAAATAGAGGAAGAATTTCGCAATCACTTCAACCAGATCCTTCAAGAGCCGGAGGGAGACAGAAGGCTAGCAATTGAAAAAATTACTAACAATGTGCCTAGGATCATCAAGGAAGAACACAATTAACTTCTCCTCCGCCCAATACTGCCTCAGGAAGTGGATGAAGCGATGTTCCAGCTCAAAGAAGGAAAGGCACCGGGACGAGACGGATTTACCTCCACGTTCTTTCATACCTTTTGGGAGCTGATTAAACAAGAGGTATGGAAAATTGTGGAAGAATCGAGAGCCCTCCACTGGGTGCTGCCCTCTCTCAAAACAACCTTTATAACCCTAATCCCCAAGGAGGAGGACGCTATCACGCCTGACAAATATAGGCCGATTGCACTCTGTAATGTGATATAAAAGGTCATTTCTAAAGTGGTGGCTAATCGGCTGAATCCTCTGCTACCGCTGCTCATATCTCAGGAATAGTCTAGCTATGTGGAGGGCAAACAAATCATGGACGGCATTCTCCTCATGCACGAGATCATACACTCCCTCAAGCAATAAAAGAAAGCAGGTATGCTTCTTAAACTAGATCTTTCTAAAGCTTTTGATAAACTCAGCTGGACCTTCATACATCAAATGCTAAAAGCTTTTGGTTTTACCTCCATGTGGATCCGCTGGGTCATGAGCCTAATAAACTCCACTCATTTCTCCATCCTTGTGAATGGCATCCCTTCTCGGCCCTTCAAACCATCAAGAGGAATCAGGCAAGGGGATCCCCTATCTCCCTTCCTATTCGTTCTCATGGCAGAAGGGCTAGGCCGTCATATCAAACAAGCTCTTCAATCTCACCAGCTCAAGGGTCTTTCAGTTCATAACACCCCGGCCAATTCCCATCAGCAATTCGTTGATGACACCATGCTTTTTGGTTATCCTTCAGCCCAGGAAGCCACTTGCCTCAAATCCCTGCTCAATGACTTTGCTGCAGCCTCTGGCACGGATGTAAATTGTGCCAAATCGCAGATATTCTTTTTTCATACGCCTCCTCCTGTTAAATCAGCTGTTACTCGCATCCTTGGATTCCCTGCCGCCTCCCTTCCCTCAAAATACCTTGGCGCCCCTCTCACAGCCTCAGCTCTAAAGCATTCCGCTTGGCGAACCCTCATAGAGAAAATGGAATCTCGTCTCAACCTTTGGACACATAGATCTCTCAACCTAGCCAGCCGGGTTGTGCTCATTAAGTCAGTCCTTCAGGCAATGCCTATGTACCTATTCTCAATCCTTGCGGCACCCAAATGGGTCTTAAAAAGAATCAGGCAGCTTCAACGCAGCTTTCTTTGGGGAGGGTCGGCAACTAATCGGAAATTGGCCTTGGTCAAATGGCCTACAGTATGTCAACCAAAGGAAAAAGGGGGTATTGGGCTGAGAGACCCAGAGCATAGTAATGCCATCATGAGTGCCAAAATATGGTGGCACTGGATCACTAATCCAGAAAAGCCTTGGGCAAGGATCTGGACGGCTAAATATGCCAATAACAGACCCCAGGAGGAGCTCATCCGGTTTATTCCCACGGAAAAAGGTTCGCTAATTTGGAATGCGGCCAAACAGCACTACCAGTTAATACAACAACACAGTTTTTGGGAGGTTAGGAATGGCAAAACAGCAAGGTTTTGGACAGATGCATGGAATCAGATGCCAAAGCTTATCCACACTCTCCAAGTACCACTGGATCATGTTAGGCAGGAGCAGCAGCAAGAAAAGATCCATTACTACTGGAGGCAAGAGATGGAGCACGGATTCAGGAAATGGAAACAAGGAAATCATTGGGCTATCACCACTAACTTGCAGGATACAGGGGATTTGGAGAAGGAGCTTGACAAAAGAAGAGTCCGATATGATGAAGGAAACGACATTTTGAGATGGGGATATAGACCAAAAGGCGACTTCTCCACTTCAGAAGCCTACAATATAATCTGCAACAATAATATCCCCTCTGATCCTATATGGAGCAAAATATGGGGTTTTCGTTCATGGCCCAAAATCTCCTACTTCCTGTGGTTGGTCGGTCACAAAAGAATCCTTACCTGGGATAAACTAAGGAGAAGGAATTTCCACGGACCATCGATATTCCCCAACTGTTGTCAAAATGAGGAAACACTTCAACACCTCTTGGACTCCTGTCCCCTAGCCAATCAACTGTGGGAAAAGGCGGGCTTCAGATGTCAAAAAAGATGCAGAACAAAGAACGACATAACGGACTCCCTAAGGCACTGGCCGCAGAACCCTTATAAGATCGAACTCCTCAATTGTTTGTGGAACCTGCTCCCTGGTCTCATTTCCTGGAATATATGGAAAGAAAGGAACAAACGGATTTTCAAAAATCTGAGCTCTAGGACCGAAGAAGTTTGGATCAAACTATGTGGGAACCTGAATGAGACGCTGATACTTCACTCCTGGACAACGGAAGATCTTCCTTCTCTAGACATTGAAAAAGGTATTCTAAGCAACTCACAATTGATCATTCCTCAAACACAACACAGGAACAGTACTTCCACAAGCGGCAGTACAAACAAAGATACTTGGAGCGCTCCCCCTAAGTACTCGTTCAAGCTCAACTTTGATGGAGCCTCCAAAGGTAATCCAGGGAAGGCAGGCTTTGGAGGCATCCTCAGGAATCATGAAGGTACACCCTTGCAGATATACTTGGGATCCTTGGGCTGGGACACCAATAACTCGGCGGAAATTGAAGGATTATGGCAAGGACTCCTTTTAGCTGGAAACCTCAATCTACAGCCCTTGATCGTGGAAGGAGACTCCCAGATTCTTATAAACATGGCTAAAAGAATGCAGAATGGCTCTCAAGTGAAAAAAAATCTCAAACAGTTGGAGACTGGCAGCCGGATTAGAAGCCATCGAACAAGCCCTTCGCAGCAACAGGGCGATCTCCTTTTCCCACACAAAAAGAGAAGGCAACAAGGTCGCCGACCTTGTAGCCAACATAGGGGCAGATAATGATCATATTCTCCTCACAGGAACCTCGACCATCATAACACACAATGCTCAGGCTCAGGAATTAGATAAGCTGGTCCAACGTGATGCTACCTACCCGGATGCGGGTGACACGACTTAGGAGGAGGGTACGCCACCTCGTAATCATGGGCGGCCTCAAGTATGATATGGTTATTAACTGCAATCCGCCGCCCTATATGGCAAGCGTGAGAGAAGAGGCGCGAAGGGACGGCAATTCATTGCCGGGACTAAGCTTCATTTACTGTTTCAGAAGGGAGTTATGGCATGCGAGGATCGAGACAGACCAGCGAAGCATAAAAATGACAAGAATATGGAATGTTATGCATCGGATCGAGTTTGAATTTTGGAATTGGGTTTCTGGACGTCAGCTCACAGAGCTCAGGCTCAAGAGATCCCTTCTGCAATTGGAGGTGGGTACAGGGTTGCAAAGGTGGGTGAAGGTGGTTTCACTCCCCCCATATCCTTCTCCCCTGCTCTGTTGCGCTCATCGAACAGTAAGGAAGACATGGTTCGGCCACGACAGCGTCTCATCAGCCGCCGAGGCTCTGGAAGAGGCGGAACTTCACGCCCCCTGGTTGCTAATCCACCCTCACGCTGCTGTCGCTGTATGTGTCACCAAGTGGCTGAAGCACACCCCATCCAATCGAACTAGTTTATGGACTCCAGAACTCCTGATTCGGGCTCTGCCCCGCTACTTGCGTTTGGAACAGCAGTATTCTCCTTCAGCAGCGCCCAGGGCAATTCCAACATTAATGCTCATGTTTCGGTCCTATTATTGGAGGAACCGAAAGAGGACGTTGGGGAGAAACACCGCGCACAAGTTCATCATGCCGAAAGCTCCAGGGTTGCTGAGGGAAGGTCAGAGGAACACCCTGAGCCGGAGGTTGTTCCACCATCGACTCAACCAGCGTCTACTTCACGTAAGGCCAAGGTTGACTGGGAACCTCCCCCAGAAGGCGAGTACTGGATTTATGAAGAAGAGTCGGATGAATAGGCATACGCTCGATCAAGCTCCTGCCCTCAGACAATGATCAGGTTTTTTTGTGAACTGTCACACTCATTTCAATGGCTCAATATATGTCTTGGATGTCTTTGCTTGGCTTTAGAATTATATAGTTCAGTGTTTATCCACACCCTCGCGAGGGATCTCGCTGAAGAACTTCCTTTTCTCTCTTTCGCCCCTGCGTGGGATGACTAATTCTGCTTTTTCTATTCCCCAAAGGTTTAAGGCCCCTGCGTGGGTAATCCGTCTCAGTAATGGTGCCCCTGCATGGGTTTTTGGTTGCTATGGTGTTGCCCCTGCGTGGGCGTTCAGTCTCGGTGATGTTTCCCCTGCGCGGGTAGTTTTTTTGATCACTATCAGTCCAGAGTGCCATCCTTGGCCTCTGGCGACATGAACTCTTGGCTGTAACTGTTTTTCGTGTTTATGTAAATAATAGAAGTAGCATAGTATTAACGATAAAAAAAAACATCTTAGACATTCAACCACACAAAACCTGTGACTACTCTTCTCGGCTCAATCGATGAGTCCTCCTCAATATGGCAAGCTGCTCTGCAAACCCGTACAGAATCACATATGCAGCGGGGGTTCAAGGTATTATTACAGAGAAACAAATCTTAACTCTTCATGCAAAATGCAACTCCAAACCCTTGGAGACTTTAGCTCAATCTCTGCTCTGTTAAACTCGCCTCCCACGACGTTGTTGGCTTTTTGAATAATTAACTTCTTGGCTGTTAAACTCGCTTCCCACGATGCTGTTGGCTCTTGAATAATTAACTTATTTGTGTTCTAGAGGACAGAATTGAAATTACAATGTCTCCTCTACCAATCCCTTCAACTCTTGGGTCAGTCATTTGATCAGAGAAGACAAATGTGTTGGGAATTTTCTGTTTAATTCCAAAACAAAATAACTTGAACAGAGAATGATACTCTGTTTTATCACATGGTCTTAACACAGGGAAGCTTAAAATTGTTTGCTAAAGAAGAACAGAGTTTTTCAACACACATAAAAACTTTTTGTATTCATTAATAAAAGACTGCCTGTTACAGACTTCTTCCTCTCACAGAGGGATCTACACAAAAACACTTTGGTTCCTCGCAAAAAACATTACTCTGTCTCTTTGCAAACTTTACTCTGTGTGAGATGAAAATCTTTACACTACTCTGTGTAAAAATAAAACTTACATTTACTGCTGTAAAAATCTCTTACATTTTCTTGCTGATTCTATTGCATTTGATATGCAACTACAAGTCTAAAAACAATTACCTTACAATTGCGCTACTCCGCATTCTCTTTTGTTTCAACGAACAACACAAAAATCCCATTTACGTTGTTGCATCTATTTTTCATTACATTACATATGTGTCCTCTCAACAAAACATTTCCCTTACCCTCACAATGCTCTGTGCATTACATCCAACCTGCTGGAAAAATTCTCCTTTCACCTTCGCTCCTGCAAGTTTCACGTTTTTTTCATATACAATGAACAACAAAAACTAAAACATAACAATACATTTTTTGTGCCATACTGCTGTGAGTAATAAAAAAAAAAAATTAAAAAAAACTTTACCAACTTTTACCTATCACATTAAATTTACATTAATTACTTTTACGGAGAAACTGGCGGTCAAAACAAAACTTTAACTTCACGCAGATTCATTGTTGCAGGCTTGTATCAACCATTGATTTAATCCGACGGTTTTCTACCATATCGCGTGGTCCATTTCTGCTGAAGTTTACGCTCCAATGAAAATCGGTTTTGGAAAAGTTGTTGTGGACACGCGTGAGGCAGTGAATGTGATTGGAGCCGTTTGAGAAAATACCACCATTGTGAGAAAGGTGGTGCGATGGAGAACACGCGGTTTTCGGAAATAAATGCTGTCTGCAATCGTTGTTGCCATGGTGGAATCCAGACAGCGCTGCAGTTAAAATTATTATTTCAACACTCCCCTTTAATTTCAACTACTGGGTTATCAGTTAAACCCAAACACTTCCTCAAAAATTCAAAACTTTTCTGCCCCAAAGGCTTGGTCAGAATGTCAGCAACTTGCTCCTGAGTTCTGCAATGTTCTAAGACAATTTCTCCATTGTTTACCAATTCCCTGATATAATGAAACTTTGTGTCAATGTGTTTCGTTCTCTTATGAAACACTGAATTCTTGGATAATGCAATAGGTGAGCTATTGTCACAAAAAATCACAGTTCCTTTTACTTGCTCTTGACATAAGCTCCTTAACATCCTTCTCATCCAAACTGCTTGACATGCTGCTGCTGTAGCTGCCACACATTCTGCCTCTGCTGTAGACAATGCTACAATAGGTTGTTTTTTAGAAGCCCATGAAATAACTCCTAAACCCATGTGAAAAACATAACCAAATGTGCTTTTCCGATCATCTACACTTCCAGCCCAATCATTATCCGTGTATCCAATTAAATCTGAACATTCTGAAGCAGTATATAAAATGCAAAACCTTTTAGTACCTTTAATATACCTCAGAATCCTTTTTGCTGCCTCCCAATGTGCTTCTTTGGCCTCTCCATGAATCTCGAAATTAAACTAACAACAAATATTATATTTGGCTTAGTTGCAGTTAAATACATGAGGCTGCCAACTATGCTTTTGTACAAACTAGGATCAAAATCCTTGCGACTGTCCTCTTTGCTGAGTTTTAATCCCATCACTGTGGGAGTGATTCCTGCCTTGCTCTCCTGCATGTTAAATCTTTCCAACACTTCCTTAACATATTTTGCTTGTGAGATAAAAATCCCATTTCCATTTTTTTCTACTTCTATTCCTAAGAAGTATCTCAGCAAACCCATGTGAGTCATTTCAAATTCTTCTTTCATGACTCTATTGAAATTTTCAATAAGTTAAACATCATTGCGTGTGAAAATAACATCATCAACATACAACACAACAATTAGTAATTTACCATCCTTTTTTATGATGTAGAGGGTGGGTTCTCCCTCACAGTTTTCAAATCCATTTTCCAGTAGATATAATCTATCCTACTGTACCATGCTCTTGGTGCTTACTTAAGCCCATAAAGAGCTTTCTTCAATCTACACACTTTGTGTTCTTGTGCTTTCTTTTCATAGCTTGGAGGTTGTTCAATGTAAACCTCTTCCATTAACACTCCATTTAGGAATGCTGACTTCACGTCCATTTGGTAAACTTTCCACTTGTTTTATGCTGCTATGGATAGAACTGCTCTCACTGTTTCCATTCTTGCAACCGGTGCAAAAGTTTCCTCATAGTCTCTCCCATACTGCTACTTATATCCTTTGACAAAAAGTCTTGCCTTGTGTCTTTCTATTTTGCCTTCAGCATTACTCTTGGTCTTGTAGACCCATTTAACTCCAATGACTTCTTTACCTTTTGGTAACTCAACTAAATCCCATGTCTTGTTTCTTTCTATGGCATTGATTTCCTCATCCATAGCTTCTATCCATTTCCTATCTTTAATTGCATCTTCAAAATGAACAGGGTCATCAAGATGACAATATAGAACAAACAAAGAGTTCATACCTTCATTTGCTGCCTCTTGTTCATAAATGTCACTTAAATTTCTGAAGTTTTTACCTCTTTCATTTTGTGTACAAGTGCTTGAAGAAGCACTTGAATTTCCTCCTTGTGGTGTGCTTGAAGAAGCACTTTCATTTCTCCTCAAGGGTGTCCCTTGCTGTCCTTGTGTTGGTGCTGCTGTTTGGGGATGTATTTCAACCATCTCCTCATCATTTACATCATGTGACAAAGAGCTTTTAGCATTCATTGTTTTCTCTATGCTTCCATCCCAAGCTTCCTCCTCAATGAACTGAACATCTCTACTTACAATAAGATTCTTGGTGGATGGGTTATACAACCTATAAGCTTTGGATTCCTCACTGTATCCAATGAAAATACATTTCTCCCCTTTGCTATCCAACTTCTTCCTTAGCTGATCTGGAATGTATGCATAGGCCACACATCCAAAAACTTTCATGTGGGTGACTCCTTGCTTTCTCCCACTCCATGCTTCTTCCGGCACTCTGTTCATCACTGCATTTGTAGGGAATCTATTCAAAATGTACGTTGCACAATGTACAACTTCAGCCCAATAATCATTTGGCAAATGCTTTGCCTTTAACATATTTCTCGCCATGTCCATGATTGTCCTATTCTTCCTTTCGGCAGCTCCATTTTGCTGTGGAGTGTACCTTACTGTAAATTGCTTATGAATTCCATTTTCTCTACAAAACCGTAGAAATTCTTTGGAGATATACTCACCTCCTCTATGAGTTCTCAGAACTTTGATATGCAGCCCACTTTGGTTTTCCACAAGTGCCTTGAAATTGCAAAATCTTTCAAACACTTCACTTTTGTTCTTCAAGAAATAAACCCAAGTTTTTCTAGTAAAATCATCAATGAATGTTAATATGTAGTGGCTTCCTGCAAGTGATGGAGTTTGCATCGATCCACATAAATCTGAGTGGACAATTTCTAAGGGTGCTTTTGCCCTTATGATTTTCCCTCATGGAAAACTTTTTTTGTGTTGTTTCCCCAAGATGCAACCTTCACAAAGGCTGTCTAGTTTCTCTATCAATGGTAATCCTCTTACCATTCCTTTTCTGCTCAACAAATTAAGACATCTAAAGTTGAGATGTCCAAATCTGACAACCAATTTTCATCTTTTGGTTCACTTTGGAAAGCCTCTTGAGTCACCGCTGTAATTACTTCTTTATTTTTTAAATTTGCTTTCATTCTGAGAGGGAACATCATGTTCCTTGTCATCTTCACTTCAACAATACATTGTTTGCCGGGTGCTCTATCTATGATGGTGCATACATCATTCACAAAGAAAACATTGGAACCCTTTTGAATAAGTTGTCCAATACTTAAGAGGTTACATTTCATTCCAGGAACATAATAAACATCTGATATGGTTTTCTTTTCACCTTTCTTTGTTAAAACTTTTACTTCTCCTTTTCCCATAACAGAAACTTTATTATGAGTCCCTAGTGTGACTTGTGACTTCACGTTCTGATCTAACATAGAAAACAAGGCTATGTTTCCTGTCATATGGTTGTTGCAACCGGAGTCTAGGAACCATACATCTTCACTCTTTTCTTCAGCAATATTACAGGCTAAAAACAAATTGTTTTGGCTGATGTTTTCTCTAGTAAAATTTGCACTAGTTCTATTACTCATATCATGCTGCTTCTTCCTACATTCATTTGCATAATGCCCATATTTTTTACAGTAGTAACATTGGACATTGGATTTTTCATACCTTTCTCATTGAGCATGATGTTGTCCACTTTGTTGGCTGCTGCCTTGGCCTTGGTTCTAATTTTCATTGCTACCTCTTCCTTGAGCATTTGCTGGACTGTTTCTTCCACCTTTGTTTTGGCTTCTGCCTCTTCCTCTTTTGTTTCCTCTGCCTTGACCTCTTCCTCTCCCAAAGGACATCTGGGTCTTGAAGGCATACTCTAGAGATGAGTTTTCATTCCTTCTCAACCTCTCATCATGTGTTATGAGTGATGCATGTAGTTCATCAACTGAGAAGTTTGTGAGATCCTTTGTCTCTTCTATGGTGGTAACAATCACATTAAACCTTGAGTGTAGGATACTCAATAGTTTCTCCACAATCCTCCTTTCTTCAAAAATCTCTCCATGAGACCTTATGTGCGTGACCAGACCAATCACATGTGTGAAAAATGAGTCAATATTATCTCACTCCTTCATGCATAGATTCTCAAAATCTCTCCTCGGCAACTGTAGTTTTGATGTCTTCACTTTCTCCATGCCTTGATAGGTTGTCTTGAGAGTTTTCCATGCTTCTTTGGATGTCTTGCCTACTGCTATCCTTGGAAACACACTCTCATGCACTATTTGATACAAAAATAAGAGGGCTTTAGAATCCTTCTTCTTATAGCTCTTCAAGAGATCTTTCTCTGCCTATGTCAAGTTATTAAACTAATCTTCATCTGCTGGCTCTTCAAATCAATCCTCAACAAATTCCCATAAGTCTTGTGAGGCAAGCAAAGCTTTCATGGTTATTGTCCAATAGTTATAATTTTTCCCATTAAACTGTGGGAGTTGAGTATTAAAGATACCCATGCAAGTCCTGCCTCCAGCCATTCTTGCACTCTTCAAAATACTTGACTGTGTATTAAAATAATTGACTGTCTTCAAGAGCGACACAAAAACCTAGCTTGAGAAATACCTTGGATTTTCTTGACTGAGTCTTTACTCTCCTCGAGAAGTTGCTGCAGCAAGAAACCCTTCCTTCAGCTTCTTTGACACCTTCCAAGAGCCTCGACAAGCTGTGATACCACTATTGGAAATTTTTCTCTTTAATTCCAAAACAAAATAACTTGAACAGAAAATAATACTCTGTTTTATCACACGATCTTAACGCACGGAAGCTTAAAATTGTTTGGTCAAGAAGAACAGAGGTTTTCAACATACACAAAAACTTTTTGTATTCATTAATAAAAGACTGCCTCTTAGAGACTTCTTCCTCTCACAGAGGGATCTACACAAAAAAACTTTGGTCCTGACAAAAAAAATTACTCTGTCTCCTTGCAAACTTTACTCTGTCTTAGTTGAAAATTTTTACACTACTCTGTGTAAAAATAAAACTTACATTTACTGTTGTAAAAATCTCTTACATTTGCTTGTTGATTCTATTGCATTTCATATGCAACTACAAGAAAAATAATTACCTTACAATTGCGCTATTGCGCATTCTCTTTTGTTTCAATGAACAATACAAAAATCCCATTTACACTGGTGCATCTATTTTTCATTACATTGCATATATGTTTTCTCAACAAAACATTTCCCTTACCCTCACACTCGTGTGTGCATTACATCCAACCTCCTCGAAAAATTCTCATTTCACCTTCACTACTGCGAGTTTAACGCTTTTTTTTATATACAATGAACAACCAAAACTAAAACATAACAATACATTTTTTGTGTCATACTCCTGTGAGTAATTAAAAAAACAACTTAAAAAAAACTTTACCAACTTTTACCTATCACATTAAATTTACATTAATTCCTTTTACAGAGAAAGTGGCGGTCAAAACAAAACTTTCACTTAAAGCAAGTTCATTGGTGGAGGCTTGTATCAACCGGTTGTCAACCATATCGCGCCATTTCTGCTCAAGTTTACGCTCGGATGAAAAGGGATTTTGGAAAAGTTGTTGTGGACAAGCGTTAGTAAGTGAATGTGATCGGAGGAGTTTGAGAAAATACCACCATTGCAATAAAGGCGGTGTGATGGAGAATAGGCGGTTTTCGGAAATAAATGTTGTTTGCAGTCGCTTTTGCCATGACAGCCGTGCAGTTGAAATTATTATTCAACAAAATGTTCGTTCTTCTGGTAGAAGCCTCAACACGAAGTTTTTTCCCTTTCATTTTTTTGACTTCAACCCAATTGTTGTGGGTTGAATGAGCAATAATCACTTGAAGATTGGGGTTCTCCACACGGGAGCCCTCCTTTTCTGAATCCGAGGAGGAGGTCAAATGGACGCATTTCTGAGTGGTAGCTGTGTCGGAGGACTGCTTGGGACCATCGATGGAAGGGACCACACGATGAGGGGCTTGATCCATTTCTGCATCGCTACTTTCGTCTTCAGAGCTGGAGGAATCAGAATCCAAGACTCGAGGTGGAGAGCAAGGGGCCCATCGTTTGGACTTGGGCTTGGAGAGGTTATCGTTATTCATTTTTGCTCTCCAAATGCCCTCATTGGTGGCAATGAGTGTCTAGGACTAGACAAAGTCATTTATCTTGAGATTGATTTGGTGTGGAAGTCCTTTGCTCAAATCTAACTCCACACATACTATCGCATATGAGTAGAGATCTTAGGATTCCGGCGAGTAGTCTCCCATCATGAAACTGCCCAAGGTGTTGCCTATAGCTCTATAGACACCAGTATGCCATAAGTGGGCAAGTAAGTTTGGAAGCCTCATCCATACAGGTGTCATGGTAATGACTGCAGTTGCTGGATCAAAATCTGGGAACCAACGAGTCAAGAAGAGCCCCCTAGTTCCCATGAAGGAGGGGCCTTCTTCTAAGGCCTTTTCATAATGCTTACTATTATCAAATAGGACAATGAAATAACATTTTGAACAAAAATTGACCTTACAATGATGAGTCTAGTTTGCATGGATCCATGCATAGAGATAGTGAGATAGCGGCCATAGTCCGTTAAATCTGCAAATGATGGCTCTTTCTGCAAATTATTGAAGTTGGGTTGCAAGATCTTCATGGTTGACTTCAGAAGAGTGAACTTCTTCGAAGGGTTACCACCAAAGAGCTGTTCCTAGTTATGCTGTAAGAAGAGAGGGGAATAAGGTCTTCAAGTTGTTTAACTTGAAAGAGAAGTCTCTCAAGGCCTCAAAGGATCCCTATCCTTAGTTCTAGATGGAGTTTGAGATCCAACACCAGATCTGAAGAACTGACCCATTGCATGATGGTTCTGCGGATAGGATGAGAAATTTGGATCTGAAAAGAGTCAATGAAGTGCCTAGACCTAGTGCCAGGGCTTCTTGTGCTTCCGCCAACAGATCTGTTTCCATCCGGGGTGTCACACCTGCAAGATCATGGCTGATCTGTCTATTGAGAACCCAATCTCATTGATCTATGGCGGATCTGGAGTTTTTAAACATGATCAGATCCGCTACTTAACTCATAAAAGCATAAATAACCCAACGCGCCATTGTGGAAGGCGCAGTATTGAGAGCTTTGATCCATGCAAGAGGCTTCTTGTCGGGGAGAAAATCCAGGTCTCTCCGGCAAGTTTCGTCAATGCACTGATTCTGCTCCTCTGACTCGTTTATGGAAGCTGTGCACGTAGACGATGTGACCACAACGCGCTTTACAGTGTTGGCCGTTGAGCAAGCCCTCAGAACATTCATCGTTTCGTTGATTGATGGCTTCATCACGTCGCGCTCGGTATCGTTGGGGTTGAAGTTGACGGGACTGGCCACATGGAAAACGCCATCACAACGGTCTATGGCAGCATCGAAACTGCCTTCTTCCACCAGATCCGCACTGAAGATTCTTCAGCCTCTCCCCAGCACCAGGAATGTCCAGGAGATGTCGCACCTTCGCTACGTTCCCTGCGACATGCACAGTAGCGTGGATAGTGTGAGCCCGTTGGAGTAGGAGCTTGACCAGCGAGGAGGCCACAAACCCTGTTGCTCCGGTCACACAAAAGGAGGTTTTGCATGCGGGAGTTGCAGAGGCCATTTTTCTTTTCTCCGTGTCTACTTAAGATTATTTAATATATCGCGTATATTCTTTGTTAGAGAGCGAAGTGATTTAAGTTGTTCGGTGTTCATATGTCATTCTTCTGGTGCTGTTAGTTGCATGGTGAGAAACAATAATATGTTGAAAAATCTGAGGTGGAGGGAGAATATAAATATTCTGAACACAGTTGTTGTTCTCATTAACAATGATGGATAGCTAATAAATTGAATGGGAAAAACATAGCACATCAATTTCCACTTTACCCAATCCATGGATAGCTAATACTAAATGGGCAAAACATAGCAGATCAATTTCCACTTTACCGATGATGGTTTCTATTAAGATATAGATACAAATCCAAGACTCTAGGTGGAGAGCAAGGGGGGGCCCATCGAAAATATAGGATGCAGTATTTTCGTAATAGATTGATTTGGTGTGGAATTCATTTGCTCAAATCTAACTCCACACATACTATGGCATATGAGTAGAGACCTTTGGATTCCGGGGAGTAGTCTCCCATCAGAAACTGCTCAAGGTGTTGCCTATAGCTCTATAGAAACGAGTATGCCATAAGTGGGCACATAAGTTTGGAAGCCTCATCCATACAGGTGTGATGACTGTATCAAAATCTCTGAACCAAGGAGTCAAGAAGAGCCCCGCAGTTCCCATGAAGAGGGGCCTTCTTCTAAGGCCTTTTCATAATGCTTACTATTATCAAATAATGGCTCTTTCTGCAAATTCTTGAAGTTGGGTTGCAAGATGTTCATGGTTGACTTCAACAGAGTGAACTTCTTCGATCTTATCAACCAAAAAGGGTCTGGGGGGGTTTGGGTTCTTAGAGTGTACTGCATCTTTGTATGAGAAGGGATGTCAACCAAAAAGGGCTTAGGTTTAAGGGTCTCGGGGGGTTTGGGGTTCTTAGAGTGTACTGCATCTTTGTATGAGAAGGGATGAGCTGTCCTGCTGCACCTCCTCCTCCTCTGAGAGGAAGGGTTACCACCAAAGAGCTCTTGCTAGTTATGTGGTAAGAAGAGAGGGGAAGAAGTTCTTCAAGTTGTTTAACTTGAAAGAGAAGTCTCTCAAGGCCTCAAGGGATCCCTATCCTCAGTTCTAGAGTTTGAGATCCAGCACCAGAACTGACCCATTGCATGATGGTTCTGCCTGTAGGATGAGAAATTTGGATCCGAAAAGAGCCAATGAAGTGCCTAGACCCAGTGCCAGGGCTTCTTGTGCTTCCCCAGCAGATCTGCCATGGGGATTTTCCATCAGGGGCGTCAGACCTGCAATATCATGGCTGATCTGTCTATTGAGAACGCGATCTGATTGATCTATGGCGGATCTAAGGTTTTTAAACATGATCAGATCCGCAACTTCACTCATAAAATAACCCAACCCGCCATTGTGGAAGGCGCAGTATTAAGGGATTTGATCCATGCAAGAGGCTTCTTGTAGCGGAGAAAATCCACCTCTGTCCGGCAAGTTTCGTCAATGCACTGATTCTGCTCCTCTGACTCGTTTATGGAAGCTGTGCACGCAGACGATGTGACCACAACGCGCTTTACAGTGTTGGCCGTTGAGCAAGCCCTCAGAACATTCAGCGTTCCGTTGATTGCTGGCTTCATCACGTCCCGCTCTGGATCGTTGGGGTTGAAGTTGACGAGACTGGCCACATGGAAAACGCCATCACAACGGTATATGGCAGCATCGAAACTGCCTTCTTCCACCAGATCCGCACTGAAGATTTTGAGCCTCTCCCCAGCGCCCGGAATGTCCAGGAGATGCCGCACCTTCGCTACGTTCCCTGGGACATGCACAGTAGCGTGGACAGTGTGAGCCCGTTGCAGTAGGAGCTTGACCAGCGAGGAGGCCACAAACCCTATTGCTCCGGTCACACAAAAGGAGGTTTTGCATGCGGGAGTTGCAGAGGCCATTTTTCTTTTCTCCGTGTCTACTCAAGATTATTTAATATATCGCGTATATTCTTTGTTAGAGAGCGAAGTGATTTAAGTTGTTCCGGCAGCCGGTGTTCATATGTCATTCTTCTGGTGGTGTTAGTTGCATAGTGAGAAACAATAATATCTTGAAACAATAATATGTTGAAAAATCTGAGGTGGAGGGAGAATATAAATATTCTGAACAGAGTTGTTGTTCTCAGTAACAATGATGGATAGCTAGTAAATTCAATGGGCAAAACATAGCAGATCAATTTCCGCTTTACCAAATCCATGGATAGCTCATACTAAATGGGCAAAACATAGCAGATCAATTTCCACTTTACCGATGGTTTCTATTGAGATATAGATACAAATCGTAGGGGCCTCCAGATTTGGAGTCGTCACACAAGCAGTTATAGTGAGCCTCACACAGGGCCACGCTACACACAATTTACTTTTGAACGCTGTAGAGCACACTCAGCTATGGGATGATTTGCAAAAATCACACTACATGTTTTCCAAAATTTACAGCAGCTTCATGCAAATTGCACTCAGCACTTAACCATACCTCCTTTCACCAAACCAGCGGCGGTGTTAGGGAATTAATCTGTCAGGCTGGCGTAATTAATTCCCAGAGGAGATGCTCCATTTACGGGATATCATAGAAATATTTCAAAACCCCATCCATTTACGCATTCGAAGCATATTTGAAAACCCCATCCCTTACATTTAAACGCCACTCTATGATTCTGCTGTTTTTGTTGAAAATGTAATTTCAACGCGCTACGTACGCAGCCCAAAACCACCGAACAAAACCATAAAACCGGCCAGGATCATATCGCACTGCCATCCATGAAAAGTGGTTTCCGTATTGTTGAGCTCCGATGCGATTTGGAGGCGACGCGTGTCACCCGCATGACATCAGCAAACGAAACCCATCGGAAGTTAAAGCTAGGTGAAAATCTGCCTTCCGATATCCTCTCCATCGTCCGATCTGGTTGCGTGTCCTCCGCCGTCGATCTCCTAAAGGTGCACGGGCCTGCAGCAAATTAAATATTGCGTGGAGTATTAGACATTCCGTTGACCGCCGAAAGGAATTTAATGAATTTATTGTTGTTTGTTGAGAGTTGGTATATGATTTAATTTTTTGTTTACGGCACATATGTTTTTGTTCTTTTTATGTTTTTGGTCATATACATAGGTTTAGTTATATATATAGAATATAGTGTAGTGCCGCGGGCAGTGGTGTAAAGTTTTTTTTTTGCTGCAGCAAAAAGAGGGTTGACTTCCATGAAAGCTATGGTGATGCATACCATTGCATAATGTAAAAATGAAAAACCGTGGGAGCGTATATTAAAAATATGTATGTTCCTTTTACTGGTGGTGAAGTAAAGTGAAATACGAAAATGGTGGAGCGCAAGTTTTTTGTTGACCTTTGTTTTATTTGCAAGATGAAAATGCACAACAGTGCGGGGAGTATGTAATTTGTTTTATAGCAGTATGAGGTAAATTTTATTTTACAGCAGTGAATGAAGATTTTACACAGCAGTGTAAAAATCATTTTGTAAAAGAGGCAGAGTATTTTTTTTGGTAAAATCCCTCTCAGTAAAAGAGGATGTATCAGTTTTTGTTTTAATGAATAGAAATCTTTTATGGTGGTGAAATACTCTGTTACTCAGTGAAATTTTTTAAGTCTTCCTGTGCACAAGAGGATCCTGTGGAGGTAAAACAGAGCATTGCCTCTGTGTGTTTGAATGTTTGGTTTTTGGTATTTTCCCCATCAAAAATACCCAACAGTGGTATCAGAGCAGGACCAGGCTCTTTAAGGAAGTTAAAGAAGCTGAAGGGAGAAGGTTGTTGCTGCAGCAAAACCTCTCAGGTAGACAGAAGACTCAGACAGCGAAGGATTCAGGTATTCTTCAAAAGGCATTTCTTTTGTTATTGCTGAAGACAGTCAGTTTTTTAAAAAAAATCACAGTCAAGGATTTAAAACCATAGTTCAAGATGCAAGGAATGGCAAGCACAAGCATGGGTATGTTCAACACCCAGCTCCCACACTTTAATGGGAAGAACTATGACTACTGGTCTATAACCATGAGAGCTTTGTTCATCGCTCAAGATATATGGGAACTAGTAGAATATGGGTTTGAGGAACCAGCAGATGAAACTGAGTTCAATGCATTAACTCAGGGAGAGAAGGATCAGCTGAAGCTCAATAGGAAGAAGGATGCAAAGGCCATTGTCTTGTTGTATCAAGCAGTGGACCAGAGTATATTCCCAAGGATAGCAGCAGCTACAACATCACATGAAGCATGGCAAACTCTCAAGACAGCCTATCAAGGCATGGAGAGAGTGAAGACAGCAAAATTGCAAATGCTGAGAAAGGATTTTGAAAACTTGAACATGAAGGAGTCAGATAACATTGACTCATTCTTCACTCATATGATTGGAGTAGTCACACAAATGAGAACTCATGGAGAAACAATTGAAGATAGAAGAATAGTGGAGAAAATATTGAGAGTCTTACCCTCAAGGTTCGATGCCATAGTCACAACCATTGAAGAGACAAAGGATCTCTCAAAATATTCAGTTGATGAGCTACATGCATCACTGATAACTCATGAGCAGAGGTTGAGTAGGAATGAAAACTCATCCCTTGAGCAAGCCTTCAAGACCCAGATGTCCTTTGGAAGAGGAAGAGGTCAAGGAAGAGGAAACCGAAGAGGAAGAGGTAGAAGCCAGAACAGAGGTGGAAGGAACAGCCCATCAAATGCACAAGGAAGAGGCAACAATACAAATCAGAACCAAGGTCAAGGCAGCACCCAACAAAGAGATCAGTATCAGGCTCAAGGACAAAGGTATGATAAATCTAATGTTAAATGCTATTATTGCAAAAAGTATGGACATTATGCTAGTGATTGTAGAAAGAAACAGCATGATATGAACAACAGACAAAATGCAAATGTTACAAGAGAAAACAGCAGTCAAGAAAATGTCCTATTAGCTTGTAACATGGCTGAAACACATAGTGAGGACATATGGTTTTTAGACTCAGGTTGCAGCAACCATATGACAGGGAATGTAGCCCTCTTTTCAGCCTTAAATCAGAATTTGAAATCAGAGGTCACACTAGGAACTGATAGTAAAGTGTCTGTTATGGGAAAAGGGGAGGTAAAAATATTTTCAAAACAAGGAGAAAGGAAAACCATAGCAGATGTCTACTATGTCCCCGGAATGAGATGTAACCTATTGAGTGTTGGACAGCTTATCCAAAAGGGTTACAATGTTTATTTTGTAAATGATGTGTGCACCATCATGGATATACCACCCAGCAAAAGATGCATTGCTGAAGTGAAGATGACAAGGAACAGGATGTTCCCTCTCCGGATCCGGGCAGACTTGAAGAACAAGAAGGAAATGGCAGCAGTCACCCAAGAGGCCTTCCAAAGCGTGCCAAAGGATGAGAACTGGTTATGGCACTTGAGATTCGGGCATCTAAATTTTGGAGGTCTAAATTTGTTGAGTAGGAAAGGAATGGTAAAGGGATTACCATTGATAGAGAAACCGGACAGCCTATGTGAAGGCTGCATTTTAGGAAAACAACATAGAGAAAGTTTTCCATCAGGGAAGAGCATAAGGGCAAAGACACCCTTAGAGATCATCCACTCAGATTTGTGTGGACCAATGCAAGCTCCATCATTAGCCGGCAGCCTATATTTCTTGACATTCATTGATGATTTTACAAGAAAGACTTGGATATATTTCCTCAAGAACAAAAGTGAAGTCTTTGAGAAATTCCAAAACTTCAAAGCACTTGTGGAGAACCAAAGCGGGCTGCACATAAAAGTATTGAGAACTGATAGAGGAGGTGAGTATATCTCCAATGAATTCCTAAAGTTTTGTAGAGAAAATGGAATTCATAAACAGTTTACAACTCGGTACACCCCACAGCAAAATGGAGTTGCTGAAAGGAAGAACAGAACCATCATGGAGATGGCAAGGAGCATGTTGAAGGCAAAGCATTTGCCAAATGAGTATTGGGCTGAAGCTGTACATTGTGCAGTTTATATATTGAACAGGTGTCCTACAAAAGCAGTCTTGAACAAAGTGCCAGAAGAAGCATGGAGTGGGAGAAAGCAAGGAATCACCCACATGAGAGTTTTTGGGTGTGTGGCCTATGCACACATTCCAGATAAACTAAGGAGGAAGTTGGACAACAAAGGGGAGAAATGCATCTTCATTGGATACAGTGATGAATCCAAAGCCTACAGGCTGTACATTCCATCTACCAAGAAGTTCTTTGTCAGCAGGGATGTTCAATTCATTGAAGAGGAAGCTTGGGATGGAAGCATAGAGAAAACAGTGAACATTAAAAACTGTTTGTCTCATGATGAAGATGATGAGGAGGTGGCTGAAATACATCCCCAAACAGTAGCGCCAACACAAGGACAGCAAGGGACACCATTGAGGACAACACAAGGACAGCAAGGTACACCATTAAGGATCAATGAGAGTGCTTCTCCAAGCACACCACAAGGAGGAAATTCAAGTGCATCTTCAAGCACTTGCACACCAAGTGAACGAGGTAAGAAGTTTAGAAATCTAAGTGACATTTATGATGAAGGAATGAATTCCTTATTTGCCTTGTACTGTCATGTTGATGATCCTATTCATTTCGAGGATGCAATCAAAGATAGGAAATGGATAGAAGCTATGGATGAGGAGATGAATGCCATAGAGAGAAACAAAACATGGGATTTGGTTGAGTTACCAAAAGGCAAAGAAGTCATTGGTGTGAAATGGGTTTATAAGACCAAGAGCAATGCCGAAGGCAAGATAGAAAGGCACAAGGCAAGGCTGGTTGTCAAAGGGTACAAGCAGCAGTATGGGAGAGATTATGAGGAGACTTTCGCCCCGGTTGCAAGAATGGAAACCGTGAGAGCAGTGTTGTCCATAGCAGCTCAAAACAAATGGAAAGTCTACCAAATGGATGTGAAATCAACATTCCTAAATGGAATGTTAATGGAAGAGGTTTATGTGGAACAGCCTCTCGGATATGAGAAGAAAGGTGAAGAGCACAAAGTGTGCAGATTGAAGAAAGCTCTTTATGGGCTGAAGCAAGCGCCAAGAGCATGGTACAGCAGGATAGATTCATATCTATTGGAGAATGAATTCGACAAATGTGAAGGAGAACCCACAGTCTACATCAAGGAAAAGGATGGTAAAATTTTAATTGTTGTCTTGTATGTAGATGATGTTATTTTCACTGGAAATGATATTTATCTTATTGAGAATTTTAAATCAGTCATGAAGGATGAATTTGAAATGACTGATATGGGTTTCTTGAGATACTTCTTAGGCATAGAAGTAGAGCAAAATGAAAAAGGAATTTTTATATCTCAAGCAAGATATGTAAATCAAATTTTGAGCAGATTTAAGATGGAAGAATGCAAGGCAGCAATCACTCCCACAGTGATGGGATTAAAGCTCAGCAGAGAGGACAACAGCAAGGATTTTGATCCTAGCTTGTATAAAAGCATTGTGGGCAGCCTTATGTATTTAACAGCTACTAGGCCTGACATTATGTATGCTGTTAGTTTGATTTCCAGATTTATGGAGAGGCCAAAGGAGGCACATTGGCAGGCAGCAAAGAGGATTTTGAGGTATGTCAAAGGTACCAAAATGTTTGGAATTTTATATAATACCTCAGAACATTCAAATTTGGTTGGATACACTGACAGTGATTGGGCTAGAAGTGTAGATGATCGGAAGAGCACTTCCGGTTATGTTTTTAATATGGGTTCAGGAGCCATCTCATGGGCTTCTAAGAAGCAGTCCATTGTAGCATTGTCCACAGCAGAGGCTGAATATGTGGCAGCGACAGCAGCATCTTGTCAGGCAGTGTGGATGAGAAGAATGTTGAGAAGCTTAGGCCAAGAGCAGGCAAAAGCGACAGTGATATTTTGTGACAATAGCTCAGCTATTGCATTGTCAAAGAATTCAGTGTTTCACAAGAGAACGAAGCACATTGATACAAGGTTTCACTACATCAGAGAATTGGTGAACAATGGAGAAATTGTCCTAGAACACTGCAGGACTCAAGAACAGGTTGCGGACATCTTGACAAAGCCGCTGGATCAGAAAAGCTTTGAATTTTTGAGGAAGTGTTTGGGTATGACTGAATGCCCAACAATTGAAATTAAAGGGGAGTGTTGAAAATGTAATTTCAACGCGCTACGTACGCAGCCCAAAACCACCGAACAAAACCATAAAACCGGCCAGGATCATATCGCACCGCCATCCATGAAAAGTGGTTTCCGTATTGTTGAGCTCCGATGCGATTTGGAGGCGACGCGTGTCACCCGCATGACATCAGCAAACGAAACCCATCGGAAGTTAAAGCTCGGTGAAAATCTGCCTTCCGATATCCTCTCCATCGTCCGATCTGGTTGCGTGTCCTCCGCCGTCGATCTCCTAAAGGTGCACGGGCCTGCATCAAATTAAATATTGCGTGGAGTATTAGACATTCCGTTGACCGCCGAAAGGAATTTAATGAATTTATTGTTGTTTGTTGAGAGTTGGTATATGATTTAATTTTTTGTTTACGGCACATATGTTTTTGTTCTTTTTATGTTTTTGGTCATATACATAGGTTTAGTTATATATATAGAATATAGTGTAGTGCCGCGGGCAGTGGTGTAAAGTTTTTTTTTGCTGCAGCAAAAAGGGTTGACTTCCATGAAAGCTATGGTGATGCATACCATTGCATAATGTAAAAATGAAAAACCGTGGGAGCGTATATTAAAAATATGTATGTTCCTTTTACTGGTGGTGAAGTAAAGTGAAATACGAAAATGGCGGAGCGCAAGTTTTTTGTTGACCTTTGTTTTATTTGCAAGATGAAAATGCACAGCAGTGCGGGGAGTATGTAATTTGTTTTATAGCAGTATGAGGTAAATTTTATTTTACAGCAGTGAATGAAGATTTTACACAGCAGTGTAAAAATCATTTTGTAAAAGAGGCAGAGTATTTTTTTTGGTAAAATCCCTCTCAGTAAAAGAGGATGTATCAGTTTTTGTTTTAATGAATAGAAATCTTTTATGGTGGTGAAATACTTGTTTTAATGAATAGAAATCTTTTATGGTGGTGAAATACTCTGTTACTCAGTGAAATTTTTTAAGTCTTCCTGTGCACAAGAGGATCCTGTGGAGGTAAAACAGAGCATTGCCTCTGTGTGTTTGAATGTTTGGTTTTTGGTATTTTCCCCATCAAAAATACCCAACAGTTTTCACCAATAAATCGCTCCACTGTTTGCTGCCTCATGGTAAATATTATAGTCGAGTTCTGCAATATCTGGCAGAAATGAAAGCAGATCAGCTGCAAAGGGTGATGGTTTCTTCGGTCCGTGGTAGAGAACAATACAATTGTACAATTATTCAACAACAAATGAGGGTTTCTTCGGTCCATGGTAGAGAACAATACAATTATACAATTATTCAACAACTAATGAGGGTTTCTTTGGTCCATAGTATGTACATGGTGTAGCACAATGCAAATATTCAACTATAATGAGATTTATGCAAATATTCAACTATAATGAGATTTATGAAAATATTCAACTATAATGAGATTTATGAAGAAGATAATGGGTTAATATTGTGTTATTTAATATATTATAGGCGAGTTGTGCAATATTTGGCAGAAATGAAAGCACATCAGCAGAAGGGTCATGGTTTAGTCTGTCCATGGTAGAGAACAATATAATTATTCAACAACTAAGTAGGGTTTCTTTGGTCTGTAGTATGTACATGGTATAGCACAATGCAAATATACAACTATAATGAGATTTATGAAGAAGATAATGGCTTAATATTGTGTTATTTAATAATATATTTGAGCATATTTTTTATCTAATTAGTAGAATTATATTATAATATGTTTTTTTTTTTAATTTCAGATTACATTTTAAAGATTTAGAAGCTTTAGTAAGATTAAATATATTTTCATCTCAAATTTCATCCAACTATAAAATTAAAGATTCAAGGGTTGTGATAACAATCATTTCATTTCAGCAATAAACTAGTATAAGCAATAAATCTAAATTTATACTACTTTATTTTATTTGAAATATTTTTCCTAAGTTAAGCAACTTATCAACATAACATTTATAATAGAGTTACATAAGCTATACTTTAAATAAAATAAATTTATTATTTCTTCTTCTTGGTGATGGACAAGACTCATATTGAAGTAATTTTCTGTTGCATGTCATTATTTAACATAACAATTCCTAATGGTAGTACAGTTTCTTTCAGATTTCTATGGCAGTATAGATTATATTTTTGTACTAGAATCTTGATCTTGGCTTGAGATTTGATCAAAGTATTATTGGTATCCATGGTATGATGTTGTTATTATTTATTTTTAAAGATTATGTATAACAAATTTGAATCAATAGTTTTTGGTTAGTAAAATTGTAATTCAATATTATTTAAAATATGTTTTTAAATATATAAAATTTAAAAAAACAAATAAGTAAAAACATTTCATTTTTTTTTTAAATTCATCAAAATGTGAAAGAAATCACACAACACAAACAAAAATTGTTGCTACTAAAAAATAAAATTAGTAGATTAGGTTACAATTCAGTTTCATGGATAATAGTATGGAGAAAACATAGGCATATCACAAAAATGAGATGGAGTCAACTAAAAACACCTATGGTGCATTTTTCCCAACAATTTTTTATTATTAAATTAAAATATAATTCCTTTCAAGAAAAAATAGACATGGATTTTTCACAACACAACTAATTTCATAAATAATAGCATGAAAAAAACATAGGCATATCAGATAAATAAAAAGGAATCACTGTAATTCAACTAATCCCCGTTAAAATATAATTCAACTGTACTATTCAATTTTTATTGAAACAAATCACTTCAAAACATCATCCAAAAAAAAATTGTTCGACCTAGGAATATCCATATAACAATAACATGGAAAATATTCACTAAAGTTCAAAAGCATTATATCTTTAAATAACATATCAGTCAGAGTCTATAGATGTGCCTAATAAAGGCACCAGATGACCATATTTTTTATCTGCCATCTTTCTGTCCTTGTGCCGTTTATAACGTGGTACCCGATTTTCTCCATTGTTCATATAGAAAAGCGTGACGGCAACTGGGCGTCCAAGTTTATGGTCAGCCCCAAAACGTCTTGTACGGAAGTCTTCCCGCTTCTTCTTCGATTTCAAATCAAGGACGGACTGTCTGGACTCGATAGAGGTGTCGAATATGGTGACAACTAGCGTGTCTGCTTGAGTCCTCGGAGGTTCATACGAATAGATCTCCTCCTCTAAAATTACTAATATTGCAAGACAGCGAAACCATACGTATGTTAACATTACATTACCGGGGGATTCAATCTTTGAATGTAAATGTTGAGGTGAAACAAATACAAATAAAACAAAACATATCATACCTTCTTCGGCATCCATATTTATTTTCACCATGGTTAACCTGCAAAGCAACATAACGATTAATACTTTTATTGTGAAATGATGATAAGTGCAAAATAATGAAGGAGAAGTTGAGTGGAGGATTATAGCATACCACTGTACATATTCTCCACCAGGACAGTTACGATCGGTCATTACCTGTTAATGTGAATTTATTAACAAGTTATTAATTGATTCAATTGGACAAAATATAGATAATTATTTGAATATCATTGTGCAACATATGGATTGAAACAGAAACAAAGTTTAGGTTACCAATACTGCCGAGTTAAGATCCCTGAAATTTTCATAAGTCTTGTGTTTAATACTGATAGGTCTCTCTTCAATTTCCAAGTGTGTTACAGCTTTTTCACCGAATTTTATTTGCTTATTCTTGTAGCACAAAGTAAACTCCAAAAGGGGATCGAAAGGGTCGACGATGCATTCAATTACACAGGATTCCTCTAGCTTTCGCTTCATGTTCTCCATCGTTTGTCCAACTGGAACTGGAAGATCACCAATCACGAAGACAAAGTTTAGGTTACCAATACTGCCGCGTTAAGATCCCGAGTGTTCAATTTCCAAGTGTGTTGCTTTTTCACCGAATTTTATTTGCTTTTTCTTGTGTCCTATCCATACACCTTGTATTTTCTTCTAATGCACACAAAACATGCTCTACCATGAGCTCATTATGGCCTAAATTCGTATTTAACAAAAGTATTGATGAGATGGGCTAACCAGAGGTGCCTTTAAGGCTCAACCAAAGCCCGTTAGTAATTTCTTGCTTGACTACCCCTCGTCGAGCTAGTCAAACCAAAAGGTAAGGGTGGGTGTTAAGGCTTGACTGTTATGGGAGAGGAAAAAGATCGAACCTCACTTGGGCCATATTTGTAATTATCTCTATATACATGTGGTCTAAAGTTCTCAAGGCTACTGGGGTATTGGCCATTACATACGGTGCGAGATCGACTGTGGACATCCGTATGGGGTTTCTTTTCAAATAGAGGAAGAATTCAGCAGAGTATTACAGGTTCAGTCAGGGTTTTGAAAACTAAAAAATAATTAAAATACGGAAAATATCTATGGTCAAATATTTTTAAAATTATGATAATAAAAATCAATAAACATGGAATAGGCTGAAAAGTCTTAATTTCCTGATAAAATTAAAATGTTAAAGATGTTATTAACACTAATCTAATATTATCAAAGGTAAATAGAATACTTACTTGGAAGCAAATTCCTTTGTGTGTGTTGGATCATATTCCTGGCGCCACCTTGAAATTTTCTGATAGATATATTTCTCCACCTACCCAGAAATGTTTTCAAATACTAGTACTTTCGGTCATTATATATGGTTACATTCTACATGAATACCACGGTTCAATTCCATTAGTTCTTAATACCATGAGTCAATATAATGAGGCATTTTTTTTTATTATTTTATTTTTATACGGTTATTTTTATTTTTTTTTAACTTTTTTTTAACTCAATTTAAAATGTTTAGTGTACATTACATTATATTAATATTTTTATTTAATTTTATTTTTAAAATTTAATTCAATTTTATTTTTTTATAATTTTACTTAGTCAAAATGTTAACTGTTACATTAACGCAAACAAAATAACAAAAAAATAAATATCCATTTAAATAAACAATTAGCTCCAAGTTGTTAAGTACCTCTCCAATTGGGAGGTCACATGGTAAATTCTCCTCTACGCCCTTTTGGTTAAGTCGTAATCCATTAAGGACACCTAATCCATTAAGGATTAAGGTGTAGGAGCTGAAGGGTCAAAGTGAGTCCATGTGACGTTGGATTCATAATATACATCTATGTTAATAAGAAGAGTAAGTCACTCTTCTATCATTCATGACTGTTCACATTCATGTGTGCCTAACATGCTATGAGAGCCATGATGTGTGGCCTTCTTCGTGGGTTTCTCAACCCCTAATTGTATAGTCTTCTTCCTTATCATTTATGCTTTAGGTTTTCTACCATGAAATTCCCTCCCAACTCTATCATCCCTCACATTTCCTCACATGTGTTGATTCTCCTTCTCCTTGATTAGTGCTCATCTCTCTTGCATGCAATTTTGTAAATAAATTTTTAAAAAAGGAAATGATTTATACTTTGTCCTCTATCCTCCGTGCATATCTCCATCTACCCCTGAGCGTACCACTACCTCGGCCCTCATAATATGGTGTCAGACTTGAGTTGCACACCCAATGTCACGCCCTTACACTAGCGATACTCTTCCAACCGCATTACACCACCGACCCATTTCTTTTTTAACAATACTAACGATCATGGACTACACCTACTTTCGATACTTAGTTTATTTTTCAAGAGCTAAGTATATTCATCTTTAAAACACAACGGAAACATTCATATAACATTTATCATATTAACATAATTACCATTCAAGTGCATAAGAGATTATCATCGGAGGGGCAACTCCCTCCAATTATGAGTTTGCTTGTATCAATAATGTTAATATTCATAATTACATATAAGCTTACATCTAAGGGAAACACCAGATTTCACCTTTACACTTATACAAATTCACTTCCTACGCATGTCGTGCAGCCTTACCCAACCTTGGGCAAAGTCACCTAAACTTTCGTTCAGCTCATGCGCCTCGTGTACAGCTCGCTCATTCGCTAACACCTTCAACCATCGCATGATTCTTTATTTCATCTGACCGGGGCACATTTCACCAACTTTCCCTTCGTTCACTGCTCATCATTGCACATTTCTGCCCAAACATGTCATTCACCCGAACGCCCTGCCGCACCCTCTGTTTAACCCATCGTTTAGCTAGATGCCCTACTGCGCCTTCGCCTAACATTTGACCAGACACCCTACCACACCCTCGCCCGACTCGTCATTGACCTGGATGTCATGCCGCGCCCTTGAACGATTTCTCAAACGAATGTTGTACCGCAACCTCGCTCGATGTTTTAACTGACCTTTTAGCTCGATGCCTTTCTGTGCCTTTGCCTAACTCATTGTTCACCGGAACGCCATGCTGCGTCCTCAAACGACTTCTCGAACGAATTCCCTACCACGCCCTCATCTTGTTTAGGAACCCATGTACCTATGCATCCACCTGCGCCCTTACTCATTTAGATGCACCTTGGCTTGCACTTCTTGTTCCAATGTAGGTGCTTCAGCCCGTGTCCACCTGCACCATGCCTTAGACTTCAAACCTTCACTTCACACTTCACCTTTTCCTTACTTGAAGACTTGTCCTCCTCGTTGGTTGATGGTTGGATGACTCTCCAATGCCACCAAGTTATACCCACTCACCGTCATGGAAGGTCACATCAACTTGCCCAACCAACCTCCTGTTCAGCCCAATGTTTTAACAGTCAAACCCTTCGAATCACCCCTCGACCGACCTAACTCCTCAACCATCATGCCCGTTCGCTTGGTTGGCTTTGCCCGCCCGTCGGCCCACTCACACTGCACATTGGCCTATAAACCAAATGACCCAACACTTCGTTATTTTTGTGTTTTCCTCCATCGCATTGCTGCTCGCTTGGCTCGTCACCTTTGCGCACCCTCGTCGTGTTGCTTACATCTCATGGCGATACATTCTCCCCCACTTGAAATCATTGTCATCCTCAAAAATCCCTTTCCACCCGAACAACCATCCGTCACCAAGATGTCCATACCAATATCAAATAATCCATTAGTATGTGCTCCATTCTTGATCCATAACTTCAACCACTCTATATATTACAAAAATCCTTGTAATATATATAATATGACAGTCTCCATCATGTTTCGTTCCATCATGTGAGCTCCTCTGCATAATACTCGAGTCAACACAACATCTCAGTTGAAACCAAGACATCTATCTAACACAAACCTAGTGCACTGCATGCCCCCATGTCATCGAACTGATTGGGTAGCTACACAACCATAACACTCAACCCACGAGAATGTACCTTCTCCATGCCACCTTGGTTGTTTCTTGAACATCCTGTCACAATCTCAAACTCAATCACGAATCTTCTCAAAACCCATGCTCAGGTCCATGGTGTCTCCATCCCATCTGCAACATGTTGTCCATGATGCTAATGTCAATGTGCTGCCACGCAGTCACATTCATTCTGGCATCATCCACTTGTTATCATAAAGAAGCCTCCTCCAAGGACCCTTGTCAAGGTGGTGCAACCCCTTCCAACCAAGGTCCCTGCACCAACCCATCTCCAAGGTTGTCTATCAAGAAAGGAGGGCCATGAAGTTTCCTCCCTCACTCTCATCAACCCATGTATCAGATTAGTATTGTATCCTCAAGTATCTGTGCATAGCCTCAACCTCTTCACATGTACACCCAAGCTTCCCAAGCTTGTCTTTTGTCAACTGAAAGTCATATATGCCCATAGCATACCTACAAAATTCCACTATGCCAGCCGGATCTCTACCTGCATAATCCTCGCCAACCATTGCCACTAAAAAAGTATTCGGACTTTCTTCATCTGCAACTACATCATGAAGGTCTCTGGTAGAAGATGTCTCTCACAAGTGCTTTAGGATTCATGAGATTGATCTCCCACTTCCTTCTTTCTTCTTCACTCTTGTAATGAAGTCGACTAACTTCTCTTCCTTCATTGTTTGATTCATACTCCCAAGTCCTCATTGCTCCACATCCTCATGCTTCACATTCGGATGTTTGGGATACAAAGTCATAGAAGCCATCCTTGGTCTATACCCCAAGCAACTCCTTCTATTCATCGAAACCAACATGGTTCTCCCTTCAGCTGTGATCAAGAGAATGTCCGAGTCCACCATCGGTATGGCTTGTGCAAGCCTCAAAAAATCTTGCCCTAG
Source organism: Pinus tabuliformis (assembly GCA_031772625.1). NCBI lineage: Eukaryota > Viridiplantae > Streptophyta > Pinopsida > Pinales > Pinaceae > Pinus > Pinus tabuliformis. Next base: position 8,446,861 of record CM062817.1, read on the forward strand.
CACCATAGAATGATCATCCAAGTCCATGATCCTCAAGTCAAACTTTCCAAACCACAAGTCCACTCTCTCCTGAGTGTTCTCCATCACACTAATAAACAGCTTTCATGGTAGATTTGACTGCTTTGAAAGCACTCCACTCTCTTTTCATCTTAGCTTTCTTTCCAAAAGACTTTGCTACTTTCTTTCTAAGGAAACTATGAGTAGCTCCTATGTCTACCAAAGATGCAAATATCTTTCCATACATAATCACCTGTACAAAACTAAACTTCAAGGAATTACCATCCTCTTTCGGTTTGATCATGCACCTTACATCAGCAACCTTTTTCAACAATTCAACCTTAGAAGAGTCTATCGACTTATGCTTCAACCTGACTTCTTTCTTAAGGTATTTCACCTCCTTGTTTGGATCATCTAAGCAATTCGATCCTTGTTTGGCTTGAATTCCCTCACTCTTGTCCTTCATCGCATTCTGCTCAAGTGCACCAACAAAGTGCCCATTAACTTCTTCCATCGAACTAAGCCTTCGAACATCTGCTTGATTGTCTCAGTAGTAGTTCCCAAGTTTGTCAATGTAGTCGAGCTCATCTTGCTCTATTACAATGACCTTCTTACCATGAATTTCCTTCTTTATTGGATTGTCGTATTGGTCTTTAAGTTCTTCAAGTTCTTCCTTTATCTTCGCATAGCATTTTTGCATCTACATGTTCTCGACTTTCATCGAAGCTCATTTAGAACTCCATTCCCTCATTTGTTCCAATACCTTGTAATGGAAAGCTTCTTCTACATTGTGGCTAGATTCACCTACCATAGGTCCTTCCACCATCTCTGTTATCTGCTTTCTTTACAACCTTGAATCACTTTTCACAAGTCTTGATACCAACTTGTCACGAAGAGCAGTGGGACCAGCTTCCCTACAAATCCTGCACCTCTGAATCAACAAATTCCGCAGAACTTCAGAAACCACGTGTCACGAAGTGTACTGGGATTAACTTCTCGTCTCCAAGCTTTGATACCACTTGTCACAGAGTGATAGTGGGATCAATTCTTTCTGCAAATACGATTCCACTGAATCACCCGTGTCACCATAGTTCTGTAGAATGAGGAGGGCTCTTATACCACTTTTCACACCCCTACACTGGTGGTACTCTTCCAACCGCATTATAGAAGGTGTGGCACCACCGAACCTTTTCTTTTTAACAATCCTAACGATTGTGGACTACTACTTTCGATAGTTTATTTTTCAAGAGCTAAGCATGTTCATCTTTAAAACACAGTGGAAACATTCATATACCATTTATCATATTAACATTATTGCCATTCAAGTGCACAGTGGATTATCATGTGAGGGGCAACTCCCTGCAATTATGAGTCTCCCCATATCAATAATGTTAATATTCAGAATTACATATAAGCTTACATCCAAGGGAAACCCCAAATTTCACCTTTACATATATACAAATTCACTTCCTGCACCTATCATGCAGCCTTGCCCAACCTTGGGAAAAGTCATCTGAAGTGTCATTCAGCTCGTTCGCCTCGTGCACGGCTCACCTATTCACCAACACCTTCAACCGTCGCATGATTCATCATTTTGTTTGACCTGAGTGCATTTCACCAACTTGCCCTTCATTCACCATCGCACGTTTCTGCCCAAACATGTCGTTCACCCGAATGCCCTACCACACCCTTCATTTGACCTATCGTTCGGCGAGATGCCCTATCGTGCTTTTGCCCAACATTCGACCAGATTCCCTATTGCACCCTCACTTGACTTGTCGTTCACCTGGATGCCTTGTCGCGCCCTCGAACAATTTCTTGAAAGAACGCCCTACCATGCCCTTGCCAAGCATTTCAACCAACCATTCAGTTGGACGCCCTACCGTGACTTCACCCGACTCATCGTTCGCCCATACACCCTGTCGTGCCCTTAAACGACTTCTTGAATGAACACCCTACTGTGCCCTTGGCTCGTTCAGCAACCCATGTGTGTGTGCGTCCACCCGCACCCCGACTCATTGAGATGCACCTTGGTTCGTACTTCTTGTTTCGGCTTAGGTGCTTCGACCTGTGTTCACCTGCACCACGCCTTAGACTTTAAACCTCCACTTTGCACTTCACCTTTGCCTTACTTGAAGACTTGTGATGCTCGTTGGTTGATGGTTGGATGACTCTCCAATGCCACCAACTTATACTCGTTCACTGTCATGGAAGATCACATTGGCTCACCTAGCCAACCTCCCGTTCAGTCCAATGTTTTAACACTCAAACACGTCGGCTCGCCCCTCAGCCAACCCAACTCCTCAACTGCCATTCTCGTTTGCTTGGTTGGCTTCACCCACCCATTAGCCCACTGGACCAAACATCGGCCTATAAACCAAATGACCCAACACTTGGTTATTTTCGCGTTTTCCTCCATTGCACTGCTACTCCCTTGGCTCGTTGCCTTCACGGAACCTCGTTCTGTTGCCCGCAACTCATGGGCGTTACACCAGGGGTTCAACTCCATCGAGTGAAAAGGAAGTGGGACCTCGGTGAACATACCTAAGACAAGATCGAGCGGAACAATGAGATGACTGTTGACGTGGATGTGCGATAAGGAAAATCAGTCGCATGAGCTTAGGAAGTATAACTCATGGTTAATTGAGGTGGAAGTTTGAGCAATAAAGACATATCGATTGACTATGTTTTGATCCCTTGGCATACCACACTCAGCTTCGATACCTCCCCACATAGGTGACTCTTCACCTCACTTCCACACCTCCCTTTACACCCTTCCTCTCACAACTCATCTTTATGCTCCTCAATGTTTCGAGGCATACCACAGTTGGTTGGCTTCCCACAATGATACATCCCTTCAGTTTGCATAGATGACTTACCTCTACTCTTGCTCAAGGCCTCGACCTCTCTGCCCTTTCCCTCAAGCCTTGGCCCCATCAGCCTCAACTGCATATTTCTCCTTTCAATTGTCATCTCTAACACCTTCCACTTCTTACCATGTTCCGCAACACCCTTACCCTTGGTTATTTTGATACCTACACCCCTATGTTGCAAGTTATAATATTCATAAGCTAAGTAGGAGTTACACTAAACTAAACTAATATTGCATCCATTTTAGTGTGCTCCAAGCTCATCTATCACCTACAAAGAGGTAGACTCAGTCCAAGCACTCAAAAGTTGAGTTCTTCTTCCAACACCTTCAATAGTTCATTGTCATATTTTGTTTGTTGTTTAACATTTTAAACACTAACCGTTGGATTTGAGAATAGGGACCTCATTTCGGCACCTCGACTAAGGTTAGGGATTGTGCTAATTTTTAATGGAATTTCTCATCTTATACTGAAGGAAAACCGACCGGGCACGTTTCATATCGCTACCACAAGAAGTGTATGTTTTCTAGTATGTGCATTGAGTAGTGAGTCATCTTTATTTAGTTGGTAGTCATATCAGCGGATTGGTGAACTTATACTCTAAAACCCTTATAAATTGCAATGTTGAGTTGGCTTATATATGTGCATCATTTAAGAGAGTCATTTCATTATTAGTATTGAGTTGATGCTACAACTGTCATTTCTGGTTCTTGTTGTTCATATGCATTAGTTGAGGCTGAACGATGACATGTCAATGCATCATATTGATATATAAATAACTCAAATTGTGAGTGGCGCTTGCTATTTTTTCTATAAAAGTCAATAATATATCCCATAAAGTGCATTGAAGTTTCAATATATGGAGCATGGTGCATAATTATTTTGTGAATTGAGTCATGTGGTATGTTAGAGTATATATAGTTTTGATGGCCATATGATGTATGGAGGCACATTTGAAGAGCCTACATCCTTAAGTGATGATATTTTCTTTAAGACATAGCCAATGAGTATTTATCTTCCTGGTTATTTTGTGACTCATTTATTGTTGAAGCACAGGGTTACCAAAATGGATCAAATTGACCCTTTGTTAGAGTTATTAATAACTCTAATAATGTCTACTATTGAAAGCATAGTTAAAGTTAGCAAAGACACTATCACAAATATTCAAACCTCTCTTCAAAATGCACAAGATAAAATTGTTTTTTTGCAACTTGAATGGGAGCTACTGCAAGATGAGTTACATAAGCATAGTTATCATTCTGAACCTATTTTTTTTATAATATTGAGACAGACACCCATCAAAAATAATAAATTGTAGATGTAATACCCATTTCATGAGAAAATGTGCATAAAAATGTAGAATCTCACTCTGCACTTCCGATGTCCATCATTAGACCTTGCGAATATCTTGTCAAAAACAAGCACAAAAATGGTCTTGGATATGACAAGTATGTGTCATTTTATATTCCAGACTATTCCAAGCCAAACTAATTTCAAAGTGTTGGATTTCTTCAAGACTGCTCATAGCCTTCTATTCCTCCTCATTTACAACAACATATTGTGAAATGCCAACATTGTGACAACGTTGGCCATGTGAAATATCATTGTTATGATCTTCACCCGTGTAGGAATTGTGGTCATCATACTCATTCTTCAAACAAATGCTTCAAAAATAAACATCCTGCAAGAACAAAGATTCATCTTGGATGGATCGCTTCTTGGCAATAGACTTCAAAAACAAAGAAGGTATTTTAGTCACAAGTGAGAATCTCTTCTAGAATATTAAAAGGTCTTCTAGTTGAGTTTTCTCCATCTTCTCACCTTATATATGACAGTGCGGGCAATGATTTTCATCTATATTCTTCAAAACCACATCAAGTGAGCTTGAGCGACAACATGCCATATGAATCAGAGTCGTAGTGAGAGACAAAGCATGCCTTCAATTGGTGGTCACCCTTAAAGCATCTATGCACCGTTGTAATGTCCCTTTTCACTTTGAGCTTCTCCCTCTTCAAATAATTGGGGACACTTCATCGAGAAGAATACTTCAACTTATTTCCAGTTTTGGAAGAGTTCCAAGGATTGCATTAAGCATTCTAGAATTGGTGGTCATCCTTAAACCACCAAAGGTTGAGACCCCCCCTTTCATATTGAGGTTCTCCCTTTTTACTGAGGTTGCAGACCTCCCTTTTATAGGTTAAATGTCTCCCTCTTCAAATCATTAGGAGCACTTCCTCTAGCAAAATACTTGAAGTTCTTGCAAGTTTTGGAAGAGTTCTAGGAATTGTATTAAGGATTCCAGTGTTGGTGGTCATCCTTAAACCCCACCTTATGCCTGTTGGGTTGTGTTATATTCTTTCCATGAATAACCCACGTAGTTACTCAGGGTTACAGGGGGGTTACAAGGGGTTTGAGGTGTACTTGTAACCCCACTTTATGGGGTCCAGGGTAGTGCCCCAAAAATTTTGGTTTTGGACCCTATGTTAGGTTGGGCAAACCCACCTATGGTTTTGTGCATGATTTTCGCACATGTTTTTAGACGCAATGGTTTTCGGTCCATGGTTTTGAACGTGATGGTTTTCGGTCCATGGTATTGGATGCTTTGGCATGTATAAATATGAAAGGAACATTATGAAAAATCAAGCTGGTAGTCCCAGTTTTGGGATCCAGTAGAAAATCTCTGTGTATATGTGTTTTATGTGTTATGATCTCACATTGTTTATTTTATGTGTTTTAGAATTCGTATGTAGGTAATTTCTGTATGGGGTTAAAACCTACATTTGGTATCAGAGATTTTTTCACTTCAAGGGGACGCCTTTGTTGCTAAGGGGTTTCGCTCAGGCCTGTGGTAGACCCTATTCAGTGGGAGATCTGCGAGATTGATTTTGTTGTTGAAAGAAGATGACGAGCAGTGGAAAGATAGAGATCGAGAAATTCAATGGTCAGAGTTTTGAGTGGTGGAAACTCAAGATGGAGGATCTGTTGGTGGATAAAGATTAGTGGATCGTGGTACATCCGGGTACTAAACCAACGGGGTTATCCGATGAAGAATGGAAGAAGTTGGATCAGAAGGCAAAGAGCACAATACGATTGTGTGTCTCAGATTCAGTATTGCTCAATGTATTAGGGGAATCTACGGTGAAGGATTTGTGGGACAAGCTAGGGACTTTGTACCAATCTAAGTCTCTGGTGAATAAAATGTTCCTGTGGAAGAAGCTGTATAACTTGAGGATGAAAGATGGAGACTTGGTGACAGAGCATCTTAACGCATTTAATATTGTGGTAAGTCAATTTGCATCTGTTGATATTAAAATTTTAGATGAAGATAAGTGCATCAGTTTGTTGTGTTCTCTACCAGATTCATGGGATAGTCTGGTTATTGCAATAGGTAGCAATGCAACTTCCTTGCAGTTTGATGAAATAGTCTCATCCCTGTTAACAGAGGAGATGAGACAGAAAAATATGGAGAGCTAGAATGGTGATGCCTTGTCTTTACGAGGACAGTCCCAGAACAGAAACAAAAATAATTCATCGAGTGGGATATATAAATATAGAGGGAGATCCAAATTTTGAGGAAAACCTATAAAGGTGGTGTGTTGGAAATGCGGAAAGGAAGGGCACTACAAAAGAGAATGTAAATCTAAAGCTCCTGATAAAGGAAAGGGATCTGATGATGCTCCTCTGCAAAGGTGAAAAACATCTCAAATGAAGGTGGGGATGTGTACTTGGCTTCTTCAAGTACACATGTAGATCATGAGGCATGGTTGATTGACTCAGGTGCATCCTTTCACTTCACTTCCCATAGAGATTGGTTCTGCAAGTACGAGAAATATGATGGTGGTGATGTCTTCTTGGGGGATGATAGGAAGGCTAGAATCGTTGGTTGCGGAAAAGTAAAGTTGAAATTACAAGGTGGAGGGGTTAGAACACTTCCGGGTGTTCTGCATATTCCTGCATTGGCCAGAAAGCTTATTTCTATAAGCAAGCTAGATGATGCAGGTGTAAAAATAGTGTTCGAGAAATATACCTGCAAGATGGTCCGGGAGCACTGGTATTGATGTGGGGAGTTCAGATTGGAACTCTATACAAGCTGCAAGGTAGCACTATTATTGATGGGTGCAATAGTTCTATGGTTCCTGAAAGTGGAGCAAAAAATCTAGTGGTCTTTGGAGGGAAGACCATGTTGTGGCATCAAAGGATTGGACATATTGGAGAGAAGGGCCTTCGAATACTTCATGGTAAAGGTATCGTAGAAGGTATGAGTAATATCTCTTTGGATTTTGATTTCTGTGAAAATTGTGTATATGGGAAGAAGAATTGGGTGACTTTCCCCTCTGGTAGTAAGACGACGAAACAGATATTAGAGCTTGCGCAAAGTGATGTGTTTGGACCTGTGAAGGTTGCATCACTGGATAATTTTGTGTACTATGTGCCATTTATAGATGACTTTGCAAGGAATACATGGATATATTTCCTTAAGAAGAAATCTGAAGTCTTTGAGAGGTTTAAAGAATTTAAGGCTCTCATGGAAAATCAAATAGAGAAGAAGATAAAGGTGTTGAGGACAGATAATGGTGGAGAGTTTTGCAACAAGGAATTTGATGAATTCTGTAAGAAGTGTGGTATAGCACGGCGGAATACTACTCCATATACACCTCAGAAAAATGGAGTTGCAGAAAGAATGAACAAGACATTGATGAAAAGGGCAAGAAGCATGCATAGTGGTGCCGAGTTAGAACAGGAAGTCTGGGCAGAGGCAATGGATACTGCATGTTACCTGGTCAATAGGTCACCTTCATCAGCGTTGGAGGATAAGGCTCCATAAGAGGTATGGACTAGTAAGAAACCCTCTCTTTCACATCTGAGGGTATTTAGATGTGATGCACTTTTCAGATTTACTATCCAGCTTGATTCGTTTCTCCTTTGGAACATGTACATGTTCCAAAGGAGAAACGAATCAAGATGGATAGTAAATCTGAAAAGTGCATCTTTATTAGGTATAAGGATGGTTTAAAGGGTTATAAGCTTTGGAACCCAGTAACAAGGAAGTTTGTGTACAGTTGAGATGTGGTGTTCAGAGAGCTGAAAGATGTCATTAAACATGAAGTTCAACCAAAGGAACCTGAGAAGATAGAGTTGAGCTAAAGGAGGAAGAATCAGACTCTATAGTATAGGAGGAATCAGAAGATGAAGAGCCACAAATTCCGAGTGTGAGAAGATCAGTTCAAGAAGGAAGGCAACGAGAAAGGTATAGTCCATCTCCTTTCTATTCAAATTTTTCTTTATCTATTACTGATGATGATCCCAAAACTGTGAAAGAAGCAGTAGATTCAGAGGATGGAAAACTCTCGAAAGAGGCCATGGTTGATGAAATGGCATCTTTGCACAAAAATGAGGCTTAGGATCTGGTGGAGTTGCCGACTGGAAGGAAACCCATTGGTAGCAAATGGGTGTTCAAGAAGAAGACAAATGAAAAAGGAAATATGGATAAATACAAAGCTCGGTTGGTATCAAAAGGTTATTCCAAGGTGCCGGGAATTGATTTTGGTCATATTTTTTCTCCTATTGCCAAGGTAACTTCTATAAGATTACTTTTATTTGTTGCTGCTGCTTTTGGTTTTTAGGTAGAATAGATGGGTGTGAAGATAACATTTCTTCACGAGGATTTGGAAGAGGAAATCTACATGAAGCAACCTTAAGGCTTTGTAGTGAAGGGTAAGAAAGAACTAGTATGCAAGTTAAGGAAGTCTCTGTATGGGTTAAAATAGTCACCAAGGATGTGGTATTAGAAATTTGATACATTTATATGGGGACTAGGCTTCACCAGAAGCAAAATAGATCATTGTGTGTATTTTAAATTGATTGGTGACATTGTTATTTATCTAGTCTTGTATGTGGATGATATGTTGCTCGTTATAAATTATCCAGGATTTGAAGACCCAATTGTCCTCCAAATTCGACATGAAAGATCTTGGTGCTGCAAACTATATTTTGGGCATGGAAATTAAAAGAGATCAAGCAAAGAGGAAGCTTTGATAAAACCAGAGGAAGTATGTCGAGTCAATACTACAGAGGTTTAATATGCAGAATAGTAAACCGGTGAAGGTTCCTATTCCTGTAGGTGTGAGGTTATCTATTGAACAGTGTCCCAAGACACAATAAGAGGAAGAGGACATGTCCCATGTTCCATATGGAAGTGTAGTGAGTAGCCTTATGTATGTAATGGTTTGTACTAAACCAGAAATTTCACATGCAGTGGGAGTATTGAGAAAGTTTATGTCAAAACAAGGGAAGGAGCACTGGACAACAGTGAAGCGGGTTTTCAGGTATTTGCGTGCCACTAGTAATTATGGTTTGTGCTACCAAGGAAGACCAGGATTGGAAAAAATGTTGGATATTCGTGGCTTTGTTGATGTAGACTGGGTTAGAGATCTGGATCAAAGAAGATCTACAAGTTGGTATGTGTTTAACCTATTTGGAGGTGCAATCATTTTGATGAGTAAGAAACAATTTGTAGTGGCACTATCAACTACAGAGGCAGAATACATGGCAGCCACTCATGTAAGCAAGGAAGTAGTTTGGTTGAAGAGATTTTGTTCAAGTATGGGGTTAGTACAAGGAGCTATAAGGATAGACTATGATAGCCAAAGTGCATTTTATTGGCAAAGAACCCCGCATATCATTCAAAGACAAAGCACTCTGATGTTCAGTGTCACTTTGTGAGGGATATGATAGAGGAAAAAAAGGTGTTGCTGGTAAAGGAGGACACTTTGAAGAATACTACAAATGCATTGACAAAAACTGGGAGCTCTGAGAAGTTCTCTTGGTGTAGAGAGACAATGGGAATTTTAGGGCTGAAAAATGACTAAGCTCTCTTGTGGCCCCTTGTGGAAAGAAAACAACAAGTGGGAGATTGTTGGGTTGTGTTATATTCTTTCCATGACTAGCCCACATAGTCACCTGGGGGTTAAGGGGGGTTTATTGGGAGTTTGAGGTGTACCCTTAACCCCACTTTATGGGGTTTGGGACAGGGCCCTGGAAAATTTTGGTTTCAGACCCTATGTTAGGTTGGGGGACCTACCTATGGGTTTGTGCATGATTTTCGCACATGTTTTTGGACGCGATGGTTTTTCGTCCATGGTTTTGGACGGGATGGTTTTTGACCTATGGTATTGGATGCTTCGACATGTATAAATATGTATTGTAACATTGAAAGGAACATAATGAAAAGTCAAGCTGGTATTCCTAGTTTTGGAATCCAGGGGAAAATATCTATGTATATGTGTTTTATGTGTTATGCTCTCGCATTGTTTATTTTATGTGTTTTACAATTCGTATGCAGGTAATTTCTGTATGGGGTTAAAACCTACAATGCCAACATTTCAGAGAGCACATTCAACCTAGTGCTCCCATTCATTTTTGCACATTTTGTATTACAACTCTCTTCTTGGGCTTGTACATACTAGTTCAGATTAAAGGGGGGAATGTTTGATACCTAATCTGTCAAGGGTTAAGGAGTGGGAGCTAAACGGACAAAGGGATTCCAATAGACATTGGGATATGAATCCAATCGTCACACCAATGTATTGTAAATGTACATATATGTTAATAAGAAACACAATTCACCTCTCTATCATTCATGATTGTTCACATTCATGTGTGCCTACGAGTTTTATATGGAATGTAAGTATTGTTTAATATATTTAAAATAGATAATATAGATTTATGAAATGAGCCTAGATCCATTTAACTTCGGATCTATCATATGCCAAGAGGGATCAAATCCATCGAGATACAAACCTTTCCTCAAATTATTAATCCAAAGTTATTAAATCTACTAATATTTATATTATAATATGTTAATATTAATATATTAATATTAACTCCCTAATAGGGTTGAGATCAGGCCAAGCTATCCACCTTGGGATTCAGATGATGAATGAAGCATTGAGAGATAAGGCCACGAGGTGGCCATCAATCAGTCTCAACATGTGAGAATGACGAGCATTTAAGGCTTGAGCCACATAGATGATGAAGGGAAAGAGTGCACGAGGTAAGAGGCATTTCAAGACGTGTTTTGGTGGGAAGAGAATTTGTTGGAAAACATTTCTCTCCTTAGTTGTTATAGCTAGTTATTTTTGTGGTGGAGGTGTTTCTACATAGCATTGGAGAGCTCAAGTAGGAGTTGCTTCTCACAGGCTCCATCTACACTGTCTAACTACATGGAAATCGTTATGGGGTAGCTTCTTTTATAATGCACCTTTGTGTCTGTGACATGTATGTCGTAGTCGGGATAATGGAAGGGCTATGGGCTAGTTTAGAATGGTTTTCTTTAGAGGTTGTTTGTATGTGGTTTCTCTGCAAAAGGAATTATATATTTGGTGTGTTGTTTATATCATAGTCTTAGTACTGTTTGGCACTCTTATCTTCTACATGGTAATGTTTATTAATATCCAAGGGTGTTGGTAGGTTAAGATTCTCGAGGCATGAAAATGGTAGTAGGTTATTTGTGTGGTTCGCTCTCCTCCAAGTTTTTGTTATCGGGAAATCTAGTGTATATCCAGAGCTGCTAGTCCCACTAAGGCTACTAGCTACCTTAAAAACAAACAAACTAAAACCACTTTCGTTTTCCTTTATGAAAAATAGATAAGAGGGGAATAAAGGAGACTAACCTCTGTCTTGCGCTTGGTTCCTTGCTTGATTCCTCTCCCTTCTGATAGATCTTTGCCACTCGCTTCCTTGTCTACCCAGCTTCAAAGAGCACCTGTAGAATCAAAGCAGCATAATACTATCCAAGAACATAGATCTATTATCATAAACAATATAGGACCAGATATATATTGACCACACAAATGCATATATCATCAATCATACAAGAATGTGGAGGAAAACTTGAATAGCTTTATTAATAATCAAGAATAGTAAAGAGGATTACAACCAATTTTTCTAACCCAGCATCATCCTCTCAGCAAGAAAGCCCTTCTTCACCTCATGAAAAGCTTAGATCACCCAACACTATGATGTTGCACCAAGAAACCAGTAGCACTTCCTTACAAGATACAAAATTCTAGCCTCTAACCTTTGGATATCTGGGATGATATATATATATATATATATATATATATATATATATATATATATATATATATATATATATATATATATATATATATATATATATATATATATATATATATATATATATATATATATATATATATATATATATATATATTTTCAGAGGTGTGAGTCAGCTCTGGGTTTTTGATTAGTGTCCTCTCTCTGACAGTTCTTGATTCCACTTGGAGATCTCATTGATCTCTTACTCATCCTTGGGCAATTCTGAGAGGCAAGAGTCACAGGAGAAGTTTCTGGAAGATTCCATGATCATCCACCTCGCAAACTATCTCCACCACTTGTATATTCTCATCCATCGCACCCTATAGAAGGGCTTTTCAATATGCATTGCACTTCCCGTGTGCATTAGGTGGGATGCATCGCACTTTGACCATGGAGCAGGTGAGATGGTCTAGTTTTGACCAGTTCTGAGTAGTTTTTCATGGAGAACTTCTGGGAGATGATGTAATCAGCTGACCTTGTTCTTTTAGGGGATGGAACAACACTTTTAGGGACTTAGGAGCCCTTGGTTTATGGACATGTTTGATTGGGGTTGCGTTGCCCAAAAATGTCTATAACAGTTTCCCCCTAAAGCATGAGGTCGTTAATCTTTTGATGTCGGGTGAAATGCTTTATCATGAGGATCCGAAGTTTTTTCGAGCTGGAAGTTGACCTGTAATAAGATACAATACAATACATTATCTTCATAATATTTTCATGATCTAGCTGAGGTGGGCATTCCCATGCTCAGCTTTATAAATCCATTTTCATGTACATAAGACAGACAATCGTCTATGTGCAGAATGATGATTCTGGTAGGGCCATCATCCCTTAGATTGGATGATTATCTGTGCAATAATGATGTACATTTGATGTCTTTATTTTCCGGAATATATATCACAGCCCGAATGGATGAAACTAGATCTAGGGTCTTCAATCTCATTCGATCTTCACTCAAAGTACAAGTCGATCCATGTGAGAGATGTTCTGGAGTTGAACATGGAAAGACATCGCCTGATTACCAGCCAATGATGTAAGTTGTTAACAGGCACGAGAGGAATCACCGATAATGATGATGACCCTCAAGGTGCTACAGTACAATTCATGTGGTGTAAATAAGGTCCTTGGCGTCAAACACCACGCAAAATCTTTCGGTCGAAGGCCATTGATGTAAACCTGTCGCCGGAAGTGAGAAACTTTCCATTGAGGCATGCAAGCTTCAAAGTACTGAAAGGGTTGTTCCTAGATCGACTTCCTGGATAATGAACTGATGTCGACAAGAAGTGATCCATCATAGGAGGGCCTTAGTGCATCCCACATCTATGACACGGAACGGAGAAAATGATTTGAATGAAGGTGAAAATGATCTGATGATATAAGGTTCAGGGTGGCGGTCATGAAAGAATGGAGTGTAAATGTATTGCAATGGATGAGACACAGGTGAATTCTCTGAGCGACTTCTCTTGAACATACCGGTAACACTGACATGATGGATTGGAAGAGTTAACCCCAAATATGGATGGTGTGATGGACCAATGGTGATATGACCAGTGAACGGAACAACCCAACCCGACTCGGATGCGGAGTGAAAGTGTCATGTTCAAGAGCGACTTGCTACCAATAAAGTTTCTTCAAGTTTTCTTCCCAATTTTTCCCCAGTCATTGCTAACCAGTACCTCTTTACTTTTGTCAAGCTTGAGGAGGATAACATATGCTTGTTCTATAATTTGCCCTTCGGGCAAACCCATCGCTATGTTTTAACGAGCCTAGCGATAGTGAAACTCGTTCTTGCCTGTATGGACAAGTTTGTTGCTTTTCAGTTTTAATGAGTTTGACGACAAAGATAACTCAGTTCTTTTCAATTTTACAGAGTCTGAAAGGGACGTAAAGAAAACTCCAACAATCCTTTTTCTTCATATAATCCCTTAAGTTCGAAAAAGTATAAAATAATACAAAAGGGATGAATTTTCGGTACTTTTAATGAGCAGAATAAAACAAGCGCTCGATATTTTTGTGTAATAATCCCTCAAGTCCAAAAAGATTAAAATATAAAGGAGGGTTAGCACTTCCGATCACTTTAACGAGCTGGAGAGGCTAATTTCGTAGCAATCTTTTCATATTTTACGAGTCAGTTGGAATGAGCTTAAAGGAGACTCGTTCTTTGAGGAATGAGTGATAAATTTGGGTAGCAGCTAATTCCAGGTAAGGTTTGGAATTTTCTGATCACGGCAGTGTCACAAGGATGACTAACAAGATCACTCTTCATAGTTGTTCCTCGAAAAGGGTAAAAAATCAAATGGAGGTGAATGATCGGCCAATACAGAGTGGAGGTGATGATGAGAACACGACCAAGGCTTCGAAGGCTGATGATAATATATTCATGATGGTTATTTACTAGAAATTGGTTCATTTTTTAATGAGCTTAAACTCTGGGGGGGAATTTGCTCATTGCTTATGTTTATTTTTTAACGAGCTTGAATTCCACATTAAAACTGCTCGATCCAGTCGTATAATAAGGATGTCTCATATAAAAAACAACATTTTTTCAAAGCTTTGCCCCACATCCTTCCTTTATGCAAGTTAGGAAATGACCAATCCTATGAGTTTAAAGGGTTAGAGGACCTACAAATTTTAAAAAATAAATGTTCGCTCTTAGCTTGCATGCCAAAAGGTTTGCATGCCCCCAGGTATAGTGAAGTAGAGTTTCCAGGTTACCTCTCAATTTGCAGACAAAACATCTGTTTTATCAGGAAAGGCCTACGTTAACAGAGGTATCTTATTTTGGTCTAACCCCATTTTCCTAAATGGACGGGTGTGTCAACCAGTCATATATCCTTTGCGGAAACCTACCCTATACCCAAGGTTTTCCTGTCGAAACAGGCCAGGGTGCATGCCCCCTGGGTTTCAGTCATATCCCTCGAATCACTTTCTCTCATCAGGAGGACAGACCGGGGATTGATGAGACATTCCTTGTGTGAAAAGACCATTCAGGGATGGTATATGACTATTTACTATGTGTGAACCGGGGAATGAAAGCTGGTCTATGAGCTTGACCACTCTTCCTTCATGCGGAAACACATTACTCTAAAGAGTGAGGAGACAATGGCTCCCATGCAATAAATATAGTCATGTCCAAGGAGTAGATTATAATCCAGGTGTCCTTGGCCTACCATTACGTTCATGTGAACAGTTTTACTTCTCAATGTTATCGTCACACTGGGAAGGATCCCTAACGGTCGACTGGTTCCTTTGTCAAAGCCTATTAGATTTCTCATTTCAGGTGAAATCGATGGCGAACCAAGCACTTTCCAAGCAGTCGAGGAAAGGATACTCACAGAAGCCCCTTCATCTATGATGGTATCGGCCATGACCATTCTGTATATTTGAGCAATGATTCGAAATGGTACACTAGCAGGTAAGCGGTGTGTGCCTAGTAGATTTCAATCAAAGGAAACAACTAGGTTGCTTGGAGGTGGGACTGAATAGATGGCCAGATATGACTCTGACGGACTTCCTTCCTACGGTAAAGGAATGGGTAGACTGCCCCCATGTTCATCGGAGTCTGTGCTTAGAAGAGAATTTCGATGGTGTCATTTTTGTTCTCTCCGGTGACTGTATCATCTGAAGATGGATCCTCCAAAGGCAAGACCGGGTCAACTACCACCTCGACCTTTTGACTTTCATCTGGTGTGGATTCAGATTGTTTATCTTCAATGATAGATGCTTCGGCCAACCATAATGGCATGTCAGCCGGATTTTCAACTAGTGACGGACTCGGCAAGAGTTTCTTATATCCAGGAGGAAGTCGTTACGATGAAATCGGATGGTCGTCCAAAACCCTTTTAGCCTCGTCTAAGAAGGGACAACGGTGGACGGCGTGATCGCCTTCACACAGTTTACAAGGAAATTTACATTTTCCTTTTTGTCCAGGGGCTTCACTTTCACTAGTCGACGGTGTATTTTCAACGTGATCATCAGAGGTTGATGACACCGGATTGTGCAAACGAGGAGACCAATCCCTTAAGATCCAAGGGATTCAAGGACAATCTCGATGATAGTGGTCTCCTTTGCAAATGACACATGACGATTTAGGCCTGGACGGTGCAGTGTGTGGATTTTCGCTAGATGATGCTTGGTTGCCCCTTTCGCCTTTGGCTCCTTATTCTTCTTCTATTTCTTCTTCTTATCCTTCTTCTTCTCAGTTACTTGATTTTTGGCTTTACGAGCTTCGTCAAGCAAAGAGGAAGGAGGAGAGTAAGAATTGGATGAAGTAGAAGGTTGGGGGGTAACTCTGGTATCGTTTAGTTGGTGACTTGATTGTTCAGGAATCATGGTGTTCTGAATGACAGAGGTTGAGAAGAGCCATACGGGCAAGCCGATTATCAATCCTGGAAGCGACAATGTTGACATATGGGGTGCACCAACATCTCCCCAAGAGGAGAAAGTACTAGGATTTCCCCCAAGGTGAACTCCTTGGTTGGTGGACTCCATTTTTATCAACCTAAGACCAATGTATGAAAGGTGATATTTATTCTGATTAAAATAAATTTTAGACACTTTGACACAACTTGTTTTTTCAATTTTTAAGAGTCAAGAAAAAGCAAAAGATGACTCTAGTCGCCTTTGATTTTTAATGAGCCTAAAGTGAAAAGTGATCAGATGGACCTTTTACTTTAAGGAGTCTGAAAAGGAATGAAAGAGACTGCTTTGGAAATCTAGACAGAGGGATTACCAAACCAATCGCAAAATTGCAGAATACTTTTTACGGTATGGTAGTCAATCTTCCCGAATGTTGTGTTCAGTGCATTACGATCGATAGGGCGATAGACACGACTTCCTATGGATAAAGGATAAAGCTTATTGTGGTCTCCCAATATATACTCGACGGTACGTGGGATCACAAGTCCATACTGGCACTTATCATCTCAAAGTGGAGGAATCAACCAACCATCAATGAAAACAAGAGTTACCAGGATTTACGACACCGAAATACGTCTCTAGCCTAGACTTCTAAATGTTGTGCGTTAGGTTCCAAAGCGTTTTTAGATTCATTAAATTTATTTTACAGTTGATCTTTCTTAAGAAATTTTCCTTTCAGGTTCACCATGTGATGTAGATGTACAATTCCTAAAATGCAATCTAATATGATAAACAATAGTTTAATCTTCTTTTTGCAATGAAAATCCTAGCTACTAAGGAAAGAGAGATGATATTATTTCAACATAGAGCAGAGAGCACACACTATATGCACTGTCCTAAATCAAACCAACAAACAGTCTAAATGCAAATGCACATGCGTGTATTTGTTTTCAGCCTTCTTAATGTGTGAATGATAAAAAGAAAGCTAAGCGCAAATCTGAATTATTTTTCAAAGCGACATTACTAACAAGTTTCTTTTCAAGACAAAATGAAGGCAATGACGACACTTTTCAATTTGGTATTGAAAACTTGCTTTTGACACTTGAAAAACTACTAATTCAAATCAAATACAAGAGTAACAGTGTAATCGACTATCAAGAACAAACGGATTCTCTTCTATGACTGAAAACGACACTTGCGACACTTTCAAATCAAGAAACGACAGTTCAATTACGCTACTTCTTTGTAAAAGAGAACTGAAAATGGCTCAAAATACATAAAAATATTTAAAATTCAATGGAGGTGAAATAATGGCAAGGAAGGGGGTTTCAACAGAGGTGTACTGACTACAGACAACAAAACTCCTGAATAGAGTTGAAAAGAGTGAACACAGAAACCAAAATCTAAGAGCAGAAGAGGCTTGTCTGATGAACGCACCTATAACGCAGGGAAAAAGAGATGCAGTGCACCTACTACACTCAGGAAGTGCGATGCATCTAGAATCCAAAGAAGAGACAGTGCGATGGTCTAGGGACGAGACTTCAGTTGAGTTTTGGGTCACAATTTGTAGCTCAGTTCAGGGATTTAGGCCAAGCAAGTAGTAATCAGTAAATCAATCACAGGGGTAGATCTAAGGAGGTTACTAGAGCCACCACAAGGGCAATTAGAGAGCTTGTAAATTGATTGTTCAGTTCATAAACAAAACCCAGAGATAGACTGAAGCAACATTGATCTACTTTGCACTTGCATAGCAAATGCAGTTCGAAGGCTAGCTGGCTTGACTTCAGGCTCCGTCTGTAAGTTTATAAAGTAAACAAATGTAGATAAACAAACAATATATTCGCTCCCCAGTGGAGTCGCCATTTTGTTATTGGGAAATCTAGTGTCTATGCAGAGCTGCTAGTCCCACTAAGGCTGGTAGCTACCTTAGAAACAAATAAACTAAAACCACTTTCGTTTTCCTTTATGAAAAATAGATAAGAGGGGAATAAAGGAGACCAACCTCTGTCTTATGCTTGGTTCCTTGCTTGATTCCTCTCCCTTCTGACAGATCTTTGCCACTCGCTTCCTCATCTACCTAGCTTCAAGGAGCACCTGTAGAATCAAAGCAGCATAACACTATCCAAGAACATAGTTCTATTATCATAAACAATATAGGACCAGATATATACTGAACACACAAATGCATATATCATCAATCATACAAGAATGTGGAGGAAAGCTTGAATAGCTTTATTAATAATCAAGAATAGAAAAGAGGATTTACAACCAATTGTTTTGACCCATCATCATCCTCTCAGCAAGAAATACCTTCTTCACCTCATGAAAAGCTTAGATCACCCAACACTATGATGTTGCACCAAGAAACAAGCAGCACTTCCTTACAAGATACAAAATTCGAGCTTCTAACCTCTGGATCTCTGGGATGAGAGATCTATATATAGATATTTGCAGAGGTGTGACTCAGCTCTGGGTTTTTGATTAGTGTCTTCTCTCTGATAGTTATTGATTCCACTTGGAGATCTCATTGATCTCTTACTCATCCTTGGGCGATTCTGAGAGGCAAGTGTCACAGGAGAAGTTTCTGGAAGATTCCATGATCATCCACCTCGCAAACTGTCTTCGCCACTTGTCTATTCTCGTCCATCGCACCCTATAGAAGGGCTTTTCAGTATGCATCGAACTTCCCATGTGCATTAGGTGGGATGCATCACACTTTGACCATGGAGCAGGTGAGATGGTCCAGTTTGGACCAGTTCTGACTAGTTTTTCATGGAGAACTTCTGGGAGATGAGGTAATCAGCTGACCTTGTTATTTTAGGGGATGGAACAACACTTTTAGGGAATTAGGAGCCCTTGGTTTATGGACATGTTTGATTGGGGTTGTAGTGCCCAAAAATGTCTATAACAGGTTTGTCTGTTAATTGCCTAGTCTCGTACTATGAGTTCTATGGCTTGGTTTGTTTGGGGCCTCAATATGGCGAGAAACTATTTAACGTAGACAAATTTATGGATTGTTATTGAAACAACAAGGGATGGATTTCTAGTTTCTCTATGTAACAAGTGTTTCACTAAGTATATAAATGGTGGAGCGGTCCACCTCGAAAAATATTGGGTTTTTTTGGTGGCTCAATCCTCACTTTGTCTCTCTTGTGCCGCTCTATAATGTTAATGTAGTAAGTATTTATAATTCATGTTTCTATTATGACTTTGTGAGCAAGTGCTCATTTGAGGCTGGTGTCAATATACCTTCACTAGATGAGTAATGCTCAGTTTGAATGTTCTCTTTTTATGATGGCTCTGCATGCAAATTCATCGATTTCTGGAGGTAGTGGTAACAACCTTCGCCAAAGGTAAAACATAGACAAAGTGTCGCTATCTACCCCACCCATGAAGAGGAGCAACAAGTGCACCGATGCTTAGATAATAAAAGAGGTGGTGCATGCATATAATGTTGGAACTCCAGTTTATTTTAGGCAACTAATTACAACATGGGAGAGAGAACTCAACTAAAGGGAAATCGCAGAATTTCAAGAGTAAGATTGGAGCAATCTTTTCCTGACCTAGGCAACACCCATGGGTGTACCACTGAGTACAAGCATACTTTTCAATTAGATTGGATCATGAAAAGTCTCTTGGCCAAAGCCATTTTGACCCCTCAGATGAATGGAGGGCAGCCTGATCTGGGGTAGCATGAAATTAAAAAGAAATTACAGTTGATCAAGATCTAGATTCAGCAACAAAACAAGCATTTTGGCTGCATTAAGGAAAAAAAATTGTGTCTCCCCCAATCCGAATGGCTTGGTTTGAGTACAAAGGACCCAATCCCTATGGAGTTCTTAGATTAGTAGATGTTACCATGTTTAGCTTTGTTGGATTTTTTGTTGGTATTTTTTGTTATATATGTCAATTACTATAGAATTTTATAGATATCTAAATAGACATTGGTGGCTACATATTCAGGCCTTACTCTACATGCTCAAAACTTTCAGATTTTGGATGGCATATAATGCATTCGGTGGTCAACAGACCTGGTTTCCAATAGGGCAGGTTGAGGCCTCTGACCATCTTTTTATGGTTGTAACCTGCATTAGTAATGAATGAATGAAGAAGGACCTATAGAGATTATATCTATATATATATATATATACACACACACACACTTTTCTTTGTCCCATGAAGAGGAATAGTCACCACTCTGGTGATAACTATGATGATTTTGTTGAACTTTACCTTGGGAATCCTAGTATAGTACATTAATACTCCTCCCAACACCCATCCTAATTAGCTCAAACCTTATGTAGCTTTGACATTCATACAGTTGGTCCCTACCACCCCTCCCACTTATTTACTTCTAATGCAACCTCATCAAGAAGCTACTCCTCGTGTGAAAGAAGATGGTGAGGGGGGGGAATCTCAAAAAAACAGGACCAAAGATATGGAAACCTAAGTGGCATCCTCTCCATTTGCAACACCTAAGCCTCCTCCTCCATGTTTTTTGTCTCATCTCCATGTCCATGCAACTAATAATTTTCCTAATCTCCTATCTTAAGGGTGTGATTTCTAAATATTAAATGCAATGAGGCCTAAATGTTTGTCAGGTGCAAGTCACCTTACTTGAAGTGTCCAAAGAAAATAAAATTTTATGCATGAATCACCCATGCCATTTGTACAATATGTACATACACTTTTCACATTCTTACCCTCATCTCCACTTTTCTTGTAATACCCTTACTATTATTTGAAATATGGATGCTCCAAGTAGTGATGTCTCAACTCCTATACCTATTGCCCCTTGCACCTCTCATTTACCATGGTAGGAGGCTAGTCAACCCACTATCATGATTCAACCTATTGATATGAAGAACTCAACAAATATAATACACATGTTTTAGCTTGCATCATCCATGGGATCAACAACTTCAAACACCTTAGGAATGTTTGAATGTGAACCTTCAGTAACACCTTTTGTTTTCAAGGTCACTTTGGTCTCAACATTAGTGGAACTTCAATCAACTAGTTGATCCAGATGGATCATTAAAGATGTACTGGTGGCATGGTAAAAGGCTCAAAACTCAAAGTGGAAGCATTTGGATAAACTTAGCAGCGGATCAAAGTGGTCTTCATCCTGATTCCAATGATCCAAATGACCCTTGAATCCAATTTCATATGAAGAAGTTAGAGAAAGTAAAAGTTTATGTTTGACTTGTCCAAGTGATAAGAGGAGATGATGTGGCAGACACTCTTAGCGAACGGGGAAACACCAAGTGGCATGCTACCATTGGTCTCGCATATCACAGATCATAGAAGAAAAGGTTTGCGACTTAAGGAAAATTGGACATTGTTGCGATGAGATCAAATCGAAATCGCATTTCACAAGTGTTTAAAAATCGGCCCCTAGAAGAGCCCGATTGTGATGTGATAAAATCACAATCGCAGATCACAGTGGGAGAAGTTGTATGGAGTATCTCCACAGCCTCCACTGATTTCAATTTGTGTTAGGGATCTGGACCCGATGTATTATATATTATGATTAATAATCTGAGCGGGTGCCTATGTAGGTCTGTCCGCCGATAGGCTCTGCCGATTAACATTTGCGATGGGGTTCTCGCATGTGATATTTTATATGTTATGGTTAAAATTCCCAACAGGTCCATGTTTATTATACGGTGCTTGATCCACAGGTTGGTCTTTCCACCAATTGGTAATGCCGATGGGGGGAACGCCGATAGTGAAAGCCATCGGTTTCAATGTGTAGTTAAAGAAGTTTCGTGCCATGATTGTAAGGGGTTTCTCCATAATTGTAACTTTTGTTTCCATGTATCATTCAGGCCCGAGAATCGTTTCCTGAAACAAACCCACCGTCTAAAACTTGTCATTGTTTGGAACTACCTTAGAGTTGAGGGATTTACCACCAGCTTATATAAAGGACCATTCATGTAGGATAAAGGTAAAGAGGACTGGCTTATTGGTTCAAAAGGCATTGTACGTAGTAGAACCTGACCTGGCAGTAGGTCAAGACCTCACCTTGAGCATCAAGGAGGTTCCGAGAAGGTGCAAAAGTCCCCATTAACTGAATTGGGTGTTTGGATAGGCATTTTTGCACGATTTTTTGCCAGTATTCCATTGGTATTGTCTGTTTCTGAAGTTGGACACTCCATTCTTCATCCATCTTGTAGCTTGGACATATAAGGATTGTAAATAATGTTTCTTGTACTTTTATCTCTTTTTTATGCCACTTAATAAATGAAGGCATCCTTGCTATTGAAGAGGGCCTAAAGATGTAGTCCAAATTGGATGAACTCTGTAATCGAATCTTTGTGTCATGGTTTCTTGCTTATCGTGTTATTTCTGCATTTTTTTGTGTACTTGTAAGTTCCATGGTTAATATGCTTCATTTAATGTAATTTTTATGCATCTATAAGGAAAGGATCTTGGATCAAGTTTGGTATTAGAGAAGGTCTTTGTCAATGCGAACTACATGAGTATATGATAACTCAAAACCAGATGCAAAAAGGAGAAGGAATGCTTAAGTCATTTGATCCTGAAGTAGGACATTCACAACGAAGAACAAACATGGAAAATGAAGAAGGTCGGTGGGAAGAGGAATATAATTTTCGTAATGTATTCTACAATATGGCAGAGAAAGTGGAAAAGCTATTTTCAGAGTATGATAAGGCACTTCAGCACGAGAAGGAAGGTGTCGATGATAATAGCTCAAAAAATCATGAAGGTGGTGGAAAAGAGCCTCCTCCCTCTCCTTATTCAAGTGATAGTTCTTATCACTCTCATCGAGATTCCAAACACACATCCAAGAAACCGTTCTTCAAGCTAATGTAAAGTTTGATCTTCCCATGTAGAATGGAGAGTGTAGTGCAGAAAAACTCAATAATTAGACAAGACAAACAGAGGTTTACTATCAAATCCAGTAGTTTGAAGAAGATGAGAAAAAGGTCCACTTACATCTCTTCAACTAAGTGGCACTACTCTCATTTTTTGGGAGAGCAAATTGCAAAAGGGAAGCAATAAGTTAGGTAACCTTCTTTCCTCTCGGTCTAGTTTTATTTCTACATTGAAAGACCAATTTTACCCTTTGGGTTATGTTAGGGTCCCACCCTAACCCCCTTATTTATGTCATCGGATCACGTCATAGTCAAGAGTCAATAAAGCCCATATTAATATTTGTAAGTGGTTAACCCGCAATTAATGACGGGACCACAGTTAGTTGCAAATGGGCAGTAGTATTAGATAGATGGTATTAATAAAACCCACGGTATTGGCCCGTGGTATTGCATGTATGAGTCATATATAAAGGATAGAGACTCACTGCGAGGAGTATCGTGTCTTATTTTGTAATCGAGCTCTGCTCTATTGGAGGTTGCCCCCTCTAAGAGGCCTGTGAACATTGCTCTTTGAATAATAAAATCATTGCTATTCCGTGTTCTGGGTATCTTTTCTTCGCATATTCTGTGTTCTGGGTATCTTTTCTTCGCATATTCTGTGTTTGGGTATTACTTTGCAGGTTAAGAGCATAACAAGTGGTATCAGAGCACTTTCCAGGGCTCGGTGGGATCTCTAATTTTTAGCAAAAATTTTTTTGGCTAGAGACGTGTTCTGGCGTCTTTAAACCATGGGATCTGTCGTTAAGCGCATAAACCTACAGATTTGGGGAGGCATGCACGCAAGAAATACAAGAGGTGGTCACGTCTGTTGGACTCCCTTGTAACCCCTGTGGGTACCCCTTCGAGTAGTAGCGCATTGGACAGAACCGCGCACGGACTGTCTTCCACGTACCCTCTGGGTATATAGGAAGCCCCCTAGGCTCCCTTGAAACCTCGCCATAGATAAACCTTCGGCTGTCTTGTGGCTACAGTACACCGAGAACAGCACTCAGAGAGATTACTCGCCCATACGATAGGGTAGTCGGGTTGTACGGCTAAGGGTACGGTCGATCCTCCTTAGTTAGAGCCCTGAAACATTGGGCCGAGTACTACTGTCAGACCCTTATGTATATTGCGATCTGTAGCACCTGACACTCCTCAAGACCATAGTTCCCTTTCTATCGCGGGATCACACATCATCTATTCTAGATCTGTGGGTGCAAAGAAGTGCAGCAGCAACAGACATCAGTCCGGCAGCTCCATCAGATCAGCAGCAGCAGTTGTTCCACCATTCAAATCTCTCAGATCCACCAGATCGGAGTAGTTGTGAAGGGTTCCTGTACCTGGATATACTTTTCACAGGACTTTTGGCGGCATTGAAATTTTGAGGATTTGGCGACTGTAGTATTGATCAGGAAGGAGTAAAACTCCGTTAGGAGTTTTCCAAAAAAAAAATAAAAAAAAAATTGAGATCTTCCGGGGCGCTTATTGGTGACCTAGCCCATCAGAATCAGGACGACGAGCTGAGCAAGGTGGTACCATTCAATTTCTTAGTAAAAATTTTTTAGGCGGTCCCAATTTTTCATCAGGTTGGTGTATGGTAGAAACTCGCGCTCAAGCGATGGCCAATGAAAGGATGGACAAAATTGAAGACCAGGTGAACTCCATCCAATTTTCGGTGAACGAAATACAACATGAGATTAAAGGAATAAGTATCCAGATACAGAATGCACTCTCGAAGGGCAAGGAGCCAGCCCACGAGGAGGCGAATAATCGCCATGAATACCATGAGGGTGAGTCTAGCCACTCTCCCCACGTCTGGCACACCCATCCACCACCCAGTCAGCGACCTCCCAAGTTGGATATGCATAAATTTGACGGTTCTCACACGTCCGCATGGCTAGCACAAATGGAGCAGTATTTCCAATTGAATCATATCATAGATGAGGGGACTAAGCTTATGGTGGGCACCATGTACTTGGACAATGAACGATGGCAATGGGGGGAATGGCATCAGCGTTGCAATGGACATTTTCAAAATTGGGCCCAATTTGCCAAAGCTCTTCGAAATCGCTTTGAACAGGAAGACTCTTTTTTGGGGCGTCTCACTAAGCTCTGACAGACGGGTACAGTGGATGAATATATTACCGCTTTTGAAGCCTTAGCCTTCCGCACTAAGGGTCTCACAGATGAGTTCTACATGGAATGCTTTATCAGCGGTCTGAAAGAAGCCATCAAAGCTCAGGTTCTACTCCACCACCCTCCCACGTGGACAGAGGCTTGCCAGGTAGCTCGTAAGGTGGAACGTGCATTAACAGCCCAATCCAACTTCCTCAACTTCCCCGCTAAAGGTCGTCCCCCACAGGCTCCCAACACGACTCAGACACTTAAGATTCAAAAGGTGTCACCTGCGGAAATGGCCGAAAGAAGGAAGCAAGGACTATGTTACTACTGTGATGAAAAATATTCCCCGGGTCATAAATGCAAGGAGCCCAAGTTTTTTCAAATAGATGCCACTGACTACAGCTCCACCGAGGAAGATCCACCACTTGAGGAACCGGAGGCGATCGAAGAAGATAACCAAAAGGAGATTGTATCTGACGAACCAATTATTTCGCTAAATGCATTGGCAGGAATTTCTTCCCCTCAAACTCTCAAAATCAGGGGTTTTGTTAAACATCGCCCAGTAGTAGTCTTGATTGATAGTGGAAGTACCCATAATTTCATCCATCAAAAGATCGCTAAAGCAGCGCATTGTTTTGTCCGGGCAGTTTCTAACTTCCAAGTCCAAATTGCAGATGGGGGCACAATGAAATGTGAAGGCCACTGTGAAAATGTCAAACTTCAAATGGGGGATTATCAGTTGAAAAGCCACATGTTTGCAATACACATGGGGGGTTGCGACATTGTCCTAGGCGCGGAATGGCTCCGCACTCTGGGGCCAATCACAATGGATTTCCAGGAGTTATATATGAGTTTTAAGCAGAACAACTCCACACATACCCTCCATGGACTACAGGCGGGAGCCCCCTCTATCATCAGCTCACATAGGATGGAAAAATTGTTAAAAAAGGGCCATCATGGAGTGGTAGCTCAATTTAATGCCATCCAGGTAGTCGAAACCATGTCTCTGCCAATTCATCCTGAGATGCAATAGATTTTAAATAAACATCGGATGGTCTTTGATAAGCCTCATGAGCTTCCACCCTCGCGAGGGGAACATGATCATAGCATCACATTGGTTCCAGGGGCCCAACCCCCAAATGTGCGGCCATACAGATATCCGTTCACCCAAAAGAATGAAATAGAGAAAATCATCAAGGAATTGTTGGAAGCAGGTGTCATTCGTCCCAGCATTAGTCCTTATTCATCCCCAGTGGTCATGGTCCTCAAGAAAGATGGGGAGTGGCGGATGTGTCCCGACTTCAGGGCCCTCAATAAGTTGACAGTCAAAGATAAATTTCCCATCCCGGTGGTTGACGATTTGCTGGACGAACTCAATGGGGCTCAATTCTTCACTAAGTTGGATCTTCGCTCAAGCTACCACCAAATTCGCATGAAGGAAGTCGACATTCCCAAGATGGCTTTCAGAACTCATGAAGGCCATTATGAGTTCCTGGTCATGCCATTTGGTCTCTGTAATGCCCCCTCTACTTTTCAGAGCCTTATGAATCACCTCCTCAAACCATATCTCAGAAAATTTGTCCTTGTCTTCTTCGATGACATCCTCATCTATAGTGGCACTTGGGCGGCACACCTTCAGCATGTAGATCTACTCTTGCAACTACTCCGCCAGCATAAATTATTTGTCAAGATGTCTAAGTGTTCGTTTGGCATGGAAGAAGTTGAGTATTTGGGCCACATTGTGGGGCGTGAAGGTGTCAAGGTGGACCCCAAAAAGATCCAGGCAATGCAAGAATGGCCTCAACCTAAGACCTTGAAGAGCTTGAGAGGATTTTTGGGTGTAACAGGCTATTATCATAAATTTGTCCGCAACTATGGCCGCATAGCAAAGCCCCTCACTCAACTCCTAAAGAAAAATTCCTTCTTCTGGAACGAGGAAGCACAACAGGCATTTACCGCTCTCAAAAACGCCATGTGTTCCACTCCCGTCTTAGCACTACCTGACTTCACCAAATCCTTTGTCATTGAATGTGATGCTTCGGGTACAGGTATTGGAGCGGTCTTAATGCAGGAAGGGTGACCATTGGCCTTCACTAGCCAACAACTCAGTGGGAGGAATCTGGGCCAATCTACCTACGAGAAGGAAATGATGGCCATCTTACATGCAATCGAGACCTAGCGACCTTACTTATTGGGGCGACGTTTCCAAATCCGCACAGATCATCACAGTCTTAAATATTTTTTGGAGCAACGCCTATCCTCCCCACAACAAAATAAATGGTTAGCCAAAATGTTGGGATATGATTATGAGATCATTTACAAGAAAGGGAAAGACAACAATGTAGCAGATGCATTGTCGCGCCAATTTGAGGAGGAAACTACTCTGCTCACAATTTCCCTCCCCATTCCAGACTGGATTGAAGAGGTTCGCAGGGAATGGTTTTCACACCCCGGGCTCTCCCAACTCATTTCTCAATTGCAGGTAGATTCTAATTCCAGCAAGGGCTACTCGTGGCAGAATGATATTCTTCGCTACAAGGACAGAGTCGTAATATCACCAACATCCACCCTCAAAAGTCGCATTTTCGCAGAATTGCACTCATCTCCCATTGCAGGACATTCGGGCTTTCAGAAGACGTATGCTCGCACCAGAAGATCATTTTTTTGGACCGGCATGAAAATGGACATCCTTACTTTCGTAGCAGAATGTGATGTCTGTCAACGCCACAAAGGGGAGACCATCAACACACCAGGCACATTACAACCATTGCCCATTCCGGCATCAATTTGGACGGAGGTTTCCATGGATTTCATTATAGGTCTTCCAAAGTTTGGGAACAAGTCAGTCATCATGGATGTTGTGGACCGACTGTCAAAGTATGCTCATTTTTGTGCCCTACCCCAACCGTTTACACCAACTTTGGTTGCTCAAACTTTCATGGATCAGATCTTCAAATTGCATGGCATGCCCACTTCTATTGTGTCCAACCGCGACCCGATCTTCACCAGTAATTTTTGGCAGGAACTCTTCAGAATACAAGGCACTCAACTCAAACTCAGTACTTCATATCATCCGCAAACAGATGGTCAAACCGAAGCCGTCAACAAATGTCTAGAAACCTACCTTAGGTGTTTCACTTCAGAAAAGCAACACCTTTGGGTACAGTGGTTACCTCTGGCTGAATGGTGGTATAACACCAACTATCATGCCACCACCAAAATGACTCCCTATGAAGTAGTCTATGGTCAACTTCCGCCTTCCCCTACTTCTTATCTCACGGGGTGCTCCAAAGTACAAGCCGTGGATCAACTCCTACAACACCGCACAACCATGCTCGCCCATCTTCGCGAGAATCTTCATCAAGCTCAGAATCGCATGAAGCAACAGGCCGACCAACATCGCTCAGAGCGCCAATTTCAAGAAAGGGATCAGGTCTTTTTGAGGCTGCAACCATATAAGCAAACATCACTCAAAGACAAGGGTTGTCAAAAGCTCTCTCCAAAATTCTACGGACCATACCAAGTACTTCAACGCATTGGAGAAGTGGCTTACAAGTTGGCTTTGCCACCTACAGCAAAAATCCACACAGTTTTCCATGTATCGTGCCTCAAGAAAGTGATTGGGAACAATTGCCGAGTTCAAACCAGTCTACCTGAATTGGACGAAGAAGGGTCAATCTGGCTTCAACCCGAACAGGCTCTAGACACAAGGGACAAGCACCTGCGCGGCCGCATGATTAAGGAAGTCCTCGTCAAATGGAAAGACACCTCTCCGGAAGATGCAACTTGGGAACCAACCACGATTCTTCAGCAGTTTTCGCAGCTTCAACCTTGAGGACAAGGCTAGTCTTAAGGGGGAGGGCATGTTAGGGTCCCACCCTAACCCCCTTATTTATGTCATGGGATCACGTCATAGTCAAGAGTCAATAAAGCCCATATTAATATTTGTAAGTGGTTAACCCGCAATTAATGACGGGACCACAATTAGTTGCAAATGGGCAGTAGTATTAGATAGATGGTATTAATAAAACCCACGGTATTGGCCCGTGGTATTGCATGTATGAGTCATATATAAAGGATAGAGACTCCCGAAGAGGAGTATCATGTCTTATTTTGTAATCGAGCTCTACTCTATTGGAGGTTGCCCCCTCGAAGAGGCCTGTGAACATTGCTCTTTGAATAATAAAATCATTTCTATTCTGTGTTCTGGGTATCTTTTCTTCGCATATTCTGTGTTTGGGTATTACTTTGCAGGTTAAGAGCATAACATGTTATAAAAAAAAGGAACTTATGGAATGGAAATATATAAGGCAAGGTAAATGCCAAAATATTAAAAGATTCACTGAAGAATTTTGGAAACAAGCATTGAATCTCGGTATCTCATTAGATTCGCCCGAGACTATAACTAAGTACATTGGTGCACTACATAGTTACATAAGGCACTAATTGTTATTGTTTGAGCCTAATACAATTGATGCAGCCAACATAAAGTCTATTCATCTGGAAAGTTGGGGAAAGAATGATAGAGATGACAAAGCTAAGAAAACACCATTCAAACCTCAACATGGAAAATTCTAGAAGAAAGGCAAGGGGAAGGATAAGAAGATTGTCGCAGCCAAAAAAGGGGATGGAGCAACACCGTCTTGCACTCATTGCAAGAAATATGGTCATGATGAGGACCATTGCTAGAAGTTTCATGTAGAGATGAGACCAAAGAGATTCAGTGGAATAGGGAAGCAGAAGATAGTGGCAACAGTGCAAGACCTTCAATCAGATTCTAGCAATAAGACAATGATCACAGTCATGGGTGCAAGAGGTACTCTTTCTATTAATAATAGTTCTGATTCAATTGCAAGTACTAGTTATTTGAATGAGCGAGTACATAATTAGTGAAGGAGAATTTATTTATTCCACATTAGACTTATCATAAAACATACAAAGGTGAAAACTCTATTCGATTTAGGTTCCCAAGAAAACTTAATCATAGAGTCCATACCCACTTGGTTGGGTAAGCGATAAAGCTAAATTAAAGGTACCCCAGTATTGTAGGGCCAAATTTGTGATTTCTTCCAAATTAGTTGATGAGGTAGAGTTAAATGTTGTACCTTTGGACATCAGTGGAATCATCTTGGGAAGCCCGTAACTATATTACAGAAAGGCAGTTTTCTTTCGGCATGAAAACAAATACCACCTCACGAAGGATGGTGTAGAATCTATAGTCAGAGCTCATCATACAAATAATGACAGAAGTGTCCTCAGACATGTAATTTTATTAATTAGAAAAAATAATTACATATTTGATTTTGTAAGAGTTTACACCCGAACAACCAAACACTCTTGTAATGAGCTATTTTTAAGCTCAATATCCTAACTACCTCTAATTATGGATCACTTATTAAATAACAAGTGTCCATCTGCAATAAATGATATTCAAAACAACTAGCTAACAAATCTCCTAAAATAGAGCCTAAGATACGACTCATTTGGAGAGTCATATCTTGTTACAACAATATACTAATTCTAAATGACTCCATTAAATAATTAAACATTCTAGAGTAATAATTATTAATTTAATATCTTAAATTAATAATTATTTTTTTCCAACTTTATAACCTATGATAATATTTTATTTTTGGATCATCTAAAATTCCCCCCTATGATCCAATGATGCATTACAACATATACCAAGTTCATCCCTGAACTTAGTAAATTTTATTCAGCCAAGCGGTTTCGTGAAAATGTCGAAGATCTGATCTTCACGAGGATAATAAACTAGCTACAGGACATCTTTGGCAATGAGAGATCTGATATGATGATACTTGGTGTCCACTTTTTTTTTTTTTTTTCAATGAAAAAATGGGTTCTTGGCAAGTTTGATGGCTCACTGGCTATCAATGAATAATTATGTAGCTTCAGCCTGAGAAATGCCCAAGTCCTGCAAAATTCTACGCAACCAAACAATTTCACATGTTGCTTCCCATGCTAAAATGTACTCTGCTTCTGCTGAAGAAGTGGCCACTGTAGCTTGTTTCTTACAACTCCAAGACACTATTACTGACCCCATGTTCATTAAATAACCTGATGTTGATGCTTGATCATCAATACTTCCAGCAAAGTCGGCATCAGAATATCCACCAAGTACAAATTTTTTAGTTTTTTTGTAAAGAAGACCAAAATCTTTTGTTCCTTGGATATATCAAAGAACTCTTTTGGCTGCATTCCATAGGTTGTCTTGCGGTTCCTACATAAAATGTGAAAGAATATTGATTGCATAAGATAGATCAGGGCGAGTATTTGTCAAATAAATCAAGCTACCAATCAATTGTCTGTAAGTAGTACTACCCACCCTTCCCCCCCTTCAAATTTTGAAAGTTTCAATTTTTGCTCCATGGGGGTAAGAACGGGTTTGCAATCCTGCATGCCAAATCATTGAAGAACCTTTGATACATACTTACTCTGAGAAATGAATGTGGACGTTGGAAGACTTCAACTCCAAGATAGTAGTGAAGTAATCCCAAATCTATCATCTTAAAATCTGCATGTAACTCCTTTCTCACCTGTGCAATATGATCATCATGATTGCCAATAATGATCAAATCATCTACATACATAACAAGAATTACCAGATATTTTCCCTGTCGTTGCACATACAAAGTATCATCAGATTCACTTCATTGAAAACCAACTTTCTTAAGATATTCATCCATCTTTGCATACCAAGCTCGGAAGCTTGTTTTAATCCATATAAAGCCTTGATCAATTTGCAGACTTTATGTTCTTTCCCTTCAATTGCAAAACCTAGTGGTTGTGTCATATACACTTTTTCCTGTAAATACCCATTCAGAAAAGCACTTTTCACATCCATTTTATGAACTTTCCATCCTTTCTGAGCGACCAATGCAAGTGTTAATCAGATGGTGTTCCACTTAACTGTTGGAGCAAAAGTTCCCTCATAATCAATGCCTTCCTGTTTCGCAAAACATTTTGCGACAATTCATGCTTTATACTTTTCAAGTTCTCCCTTTTGATTATACTTAATTTTGTAAACCCATTTTCATCCTATAAGTTTAACATTTTGTGGACAATCAACAAGTTTCCAAGTGTTGTTATCAATTACTGCTTGATATTATTCAACCATAGCCTGTTACCATTCTTTATGTTTTACTACTTCTTTGTATGTGGAAGGTTCAGTAAAATTATTTGCTATCAAGGAAAAATTCCCTTCACTTCTGTGTGACCTTCTGGTGCCTGTTTTATTCTACTCATCAGGTTTTACATCTTTCAAAAGTTGAACTACCCATTTCGGTAGTTGGTGCTCACTTGTTTGCGATTCTGAAAAGTCTCCATCATTGTAAAGAGGATTAATATACACTGATGTTCTTTGTTCAGGTGAAGAGTCTGGAGAATCACTGTCAGAAGAATTGTTGTTGCTTTGAGATGCAGATGAACTACTAGAAGACCCAGATGATGTTGTTGAAGTAGATGGACTCGATGACTCATCTTCAGAGGAAGGGAAATCAAGTTCATACCAATTTGGTGAATTTGGTTGACTTTGTGTATTTCCTTTTCTTCGACTGCCTTTAGTTTATAACTTTTGAAGAATTCTTTCGATTTCATTAGCACTCTTACTCTCTGTTTCATCAAAAATGACATCCCTGCTTATAATAAATTTTCCATTAGTCAAAATACGATACCCTTTCTTCTCATCAAAATAGCCAATCATTGTGTTATGAAACCAGCTCAAGAAAAGATAGAAAAGAAAGATCAACGCCTTAGAATTCAGCCTCTTCGAGGGGGCAACCTCCTTTACATTACATAAATGAACAATTCTTGGATGATACAAATGACAAAACCTCCTTTCCATATATAAGAGTCTAAGGAGTCACAATATAATCTAGCCGACCTAACAATAATAATATAAAGCCACAAAAATAACAATAGAGGGATTCTATGGGGCACAGAAATAACAATATGGGGGTAATAGGGGCACAACAATATAAATAAGGGGTATAACTACAATAGTAATGGGGTAATCACTAGTATTATAGGGACCCAACATGCCCCTCCCCTTCAAAAAAGTGTTGTCCTCAACGCTTGAGTAGTTCTAGATACTTCTTCATAAAATTTTCATCCTCCCATGTGGAATCTTCAGCAGATAAGTTCTTCCACTTGATAAGATACTCTGAAATTGATCGATTTCGTAGCTGTCGAGTTCTTGTTTCTGTGACTGCTTCTGGTTCCAATATAATTTTTCCTTCCTCGTCAAGTTCTGGCAATATTGTTTGAACTGGGAGCTTGTCGCCTATAACCTTCTTTAAACATGAAACATGGAAAACTGGGTGCAATCGAGAAGCTTCAGGAAGCTCCAATTTGTATGCCATAGTACCAATCTTTTGCAACACCTTGTACGGACCATAATACTTTGGTGATAATTTATTATCCTTCTTAGCTTGCTTTAGGGACATTTGATTATATGGTTGTAGCCGTAGGAATACCCAATCACCTACATCAAAACTTCTTTCACTGCGATGTTGATCTGCCTGTTGCTTCATTCTGTTTTGTGCCAACACGAGGTTATCCTTTAAGAGTTGGAGGACTTGTTGTTGATGTTCGATGTGATGTTCCACTACCTTAACCTTAGAATTTTCTCTTAAATATGATGTGATGGATGGTGGTTGGTACCCATAAAGTGCCATAAATGGGGTCATTTTTGTTGCTGTATGGAAGGGAGTGTTATACCACCATTCAACCAGAGGCAACCATTTGACCCATTGTGTCTGTTTATCGGAAACAAAGCAACGAAGATATCCTTCCAAACATTTGTTTACTATCTCAGTTTGCCCATCAGATTGAGGATGATAAGATGAGCTATGAGCTAACTGAGTACCAAGACAAGAAAATATTTTTGTCCAAAAATTTCCAGTGAAAATGGGATCTCTGTCACTTACAATAATCATTGGGTTTCCATGTAGCTTTTGAACTGTTTCCATAAATGCAGTAGAAACTGTACTGGCTTTAAATGGATGTGATAATGCACAAAAGTGTGCATACTTGGTAAGTTTGTCAACTACCATCATGTTGGCACTCTTTCCCTCAGACTTGGGTAAACCTGTGATAAAATCCATTGAAACATCCTCCCAACGTTGGCTTGGAATGGATAAAGGTTGTAATAGACCCGGTGTCTTAATTGTTTCAACTTTATTTTGTTGTCAAACCAAACATTCCGCCACAAACTTTTGAATATCTGATTTAAGGCCATCCCAAAAAAATTCCTTCTTAACCCTGTGGTAAGTTTTTAAAAATCCTGAGTGCCCTCCTAAGGGAGAAGTGTGAAATTCCATAAGAATCTTTTGTTTTAGCTGGGAATTCTTACAGAGGTATAAGCGATCTTTGTACCATAACGAATCATTTTTCCAGCTAAATGTATCAGAAGTACTGGAATCTTGTTGTAGCTTTTGAATAAGTGCCCACACTTCTTCGTCATTCTTCCATTCCTCCTTTGCTTCGTTTATCCAATCTGGTTGGATAATAGAAATGGCACACAACAATGCTTCCATATCCTCATCCTTTCTTGAGAGTGCATCTACCACCACATTTTGCTTCCTTTTTTTGTAGATGATTTCAAAGTCATAACCCAACATCTTTGTGACCCACTTTTGTTGCTCTTCAGAGGATAATCTTTGTTCTAAAAAGTATTTAAGGCTATCATGATCTGTTTTTACCTTGAAGTGTCTTCCCATTAGGTAGGGTCGCCATTTCTTAAGTGCATGGAGTATTGCCAACATTTCCTTCTCATAAATAGCTTTGCTTAAAAACTTTCCCTTGATTGGACGACTTTCAAAAGCAATGGGTCTTTCATCTTGCATTAGAACAGCACCAATTCCATTTCCTGAAGCATCACATTCCACAATAAAGGTTTTTGTGAAGTCCGGTGTAGCTAAGACCGGTGCTTTGCACATTGCCTCTTTAAGATGTTTAAAGGCCTTTGTTGCTTCCAAAGTCCATGAAAATGAATCTTTCTTCAATAATGTTGTTAGAGGTGCTGCTATTCTCCCATAATTCTTAACAAACTTGCGATAATACCCTGTCAACCCAAGAAATCCTCGCAGATGCTTTATGGATGTGGGGATTTTCCATTCCTTAATGGCTTTAATTTTGCTAGGGTCTACCTTAACTCCTTCATGAGATACAATATGACCCAAATATTCCACCTCCTGGACTCCAAAGAAACATTTGGATCTTTTTGCATATAATTGTTTCTCCTCCAATAGTTGTAGCACCCTGTCAACATGTTCAACATGATCCTTCCAAGACTTGTTGTAGATTAGTATATCATCAAAAAATACTAACACAAATTTTCTAAGGAATGGTTTGAAAATTGAATTCATCAAACCTTGAAATGTTGAAGGTGCATTGGTAAGGCCAAAAGGCATGACCAAAAATTCATAATGACCCTCATGAGTTCTAAATGCTGTTTTCGGAATGTCTTCAATCTTCATTCTGATTTGATGATATCCCGAACGAAGATCCAACTTGGTGAAGTAAATTGATCCATGCAATTCATCCAGTAATTCATCAATGACAGGAATGGGGAACTTATCTTTAATAGTGAGCTTGTTGAGCTCCCTATAATCTGGACACATGCGCCATGATCCATCCTTCTTGTGCACCAATACTACTGGAGCTGAGAAAGAACTTTGACTCGGTTGAATTATACCAGCCTCTAGCATTTCTGCAACCATACGTTCAATTTCACTTTTTTGGACATAGGGATATCTGTACGGCCTGATGTTTGGAGGAACACTTCCTGGAATCAGATGAATAGCATGATCATGATCACGCATAGGTGGGAGACCTTTGGGAGTCTCAAATACCTTGGAATGATTGTCCAGGACTTTTTGGAGATCTGGAGAAATAGATGATTCCAATGTGGAAACATCTAGCGAACATAATTGTGCAATTACACCTCTTTGCTCCTTTTTTAGAAGCTTTGTCATGCCATTAGAGCTGATTATCTTTCCTGGTTTCCCTGCAATACCCCTTAATTCAACTTCCTTTCCTTCCACAGAAAATTTCATGAAAAGTTCTTGAAAATTAAAAGCTATTGTACCCAAGGATTGTAGCCATTGGACTCCTAGTACAACATCAACACCTCCCATTGGAATGGAAAGCATTGGGCTAGTCAATACATATTCTCCCATGGATAGCTTGATATTATGGCACTTTCCAGAAAAATTTATTGTTCCTCCATTTGCAATCATCACTTGACACTCTGGTGCTGGATATAGGAAGCAATTCAATTCTTTTGCTACCCTACAATGAATAAAATTGTGGGTGCTTCCTGAATCAATCAACACTATTACCTTTTTCTTCTTGATTTTTCCTTCTATCTTGATGGTTTGAGGAGTGGTAATTCCCGCCAATGCATTACAAGATATGGTCGGATTTATTTGTTCTTCATCTAGGCTTTGTTCCTGGAATATATCCTCTTCTTTTGACCTTTCTTGCTCCTTTTCTTCTTCCTCTTCACAATCTATGTAGAATAATTTCTTCTCAGCACGCTTATGACCTTTTGTGTATTTGCTATCACAATTGTAACAAAGCCCTTTTTCTCTTTTCTCTTCCAATTGTTGTGGTGTCAACCTTGTAGGTTGTGGAAGACTATGGGCAACAACACTTCCATCTTTATAGTTGTGAATGGTATGCTTCCTAGTTGCCATAATTTTGCTTTCCATTTTTCTTGCTAACCTGAATGCCTTCTCTAATGAATCAGGTTCCCAAAGGCGCACATCATGTTGGATATTATCCTTTAAAGACCCTATGAACACATCAATCCTATGCTCCTCTGGAATATCTTTTACCCTTATGTTCAATTTTTGGAACTCCTCAATGTGCTCCATTATTTAACCCTTTTGTTTGAGACTTATCAATTGGCTAAAAAAAGTGTTGCTTTTTGTATCCTCATAATGTGCTATCAATTCTTCCATAAAAATTGCCCAAGTGATAAATTGTTTACGAGAACAAAGCCATTGATACCATACAAACTGATTTGGTTCCAAATATAAAGTTGCCATACGTACCTTTTGTGTGTTTTGCACATTATTGAGATCGAAGAATTGCTCCATCTGTAATATCCATGTGGCGGGATCCTTGCCATCAAACTTCCTCATATCGATTTTTGGAACATGGTGAGTCTTCGATCCAACATTAGAGTCTATGGAATCATGATTAACATTTCTTTTATTCTCATCATGAGTTTCCTTTAGTACTCTTTCACCCTTAGTAACCATTTCTTGTAGCAACTTATTCATATTTATCTTCAATTCTTCCATCTTATCATCCATGCCATCAATTTTAGCGTCCATGCCATTCACCTTAGCTTCCATTCCATTCATCTTAGCTTCTACGCCTTTCTTTAAGCATTCCATCTTAGCTTCTACACTTTTCTTTAAACCATCCATCTTAGCTTCTACATCTTTCTTTAAACCATCCATCTTAGATTCTGTTCCTTTTTGTGCAAGGGACAGTTGTTGCACTTGGTCTTGTAATTTTGATATATCATGTTGCATTTCTTCCTCTTCTTCATGAGTCATGCTAGAGCTTTCAGGTTCCTTACTAGGTGTTTGCATTTTCTTTCCTCGGGGCATCAGTTACCGATAATAATGCTCTACTATGCCCTTTGAATTCCTTCAAAAAAAAATTCAAACCAAGCTTAAGCAAAAATTTAAAAAAATCTACACACTTTTTTTCACTTTGTAGGAGCTTGATATTGCCTCTAATGTATCTCTGTACTTTCCAATCATCTAGTTCTGAAATTGTAACTTGTAGTACCTCTCTGTGTCCTCTTTCCAATGCCACAATCTGATCCAAATTGGATTCTCCAAGGAAGAGTTATGCGCAATCTCCCAAGATGACCTGATTATAGACCTTTCTAGAAGAGTGAACTTGTATGAAGTGCCACGTGTACAATTTTTTACCTTTGGTTCTGAAATAGATACAAAAGAAACTACAGTCTGTCCTCTTTCTGTACCTTCTTACGAAATTTCAATCTGATCCCTAGAGAGAAAATTATGACGATTTTCCCTAGGTCACCTGTTTTGAATGTAATTCAGGAGTCTGCAAAAAGACCAACTTCCTTAGAGCATATCTCTGCAAATATCGCGCGAAAAGATCTGAAATTCGGACCCAAGGTTCAGCGAAATTTCTTCTCAAATGGGTTTTTTTTGCGACTTCTGAAACGTCACAGAAAAAAAGTATAGCGAAAATGCCACGATGACCTGTTTGGAGCAGGGAAACCCTAAAATCCAAAGCTCTGATACCAAATGTTATGAAACCAGCTCAAGAAAAGATAGAAAAGAAAGATCAACGCCTTAGAATTCAGCCTCTTCAAGGGGGCAACCTCCTTTACATTACATAAATGAACAATTCTTGGATGATACAAATGACAAAACCTCCTTTCTATATATAGGAGTCTAAGGAGTCACAATATAATCCAGCCGACCTAACAATAATAATATAAAGCCACAAAAATAACAATAGAGGGATTCTATGGGGCACAGAAATAACAATATGGGGGTAATAGGGGCACAACAATATAAATAAAGGGGTATAACTACAATAGTAATGGGGTAATCACTAGTATTATAGGGACCCAACACATTGTGCATTTCCAACTTCTGGAGTTAAGCTTAGTTCGTTTTTCTTTTTGAACTAAGGCATAACATACTGATCCAAATACTCGAAGATGTTTAACTCTAGGTTTGAAACCAAACCAAGCTTCATAAGGTGTGATTCAATCTAAAGAAGCAATTGGATATCTGCTTCTTAAGTAGACAGTTGTATGTATTGCTTCTGCTGAATATGTTGGACTTAACCTCTTGAAAGTTAACATGGATCTCACCATTCCTCTCAAGGTGTGATTCATTCTTTCG
Source organism: Pinus tabuliformis (assembly GCA_031772625.1). Classification (NCBI taxonomy): domain Eukaryota; kingdom Viridiplantae; phylum Streptophyta; class Pinopsida; order Pinales; family Pinaceae; genus Pinus; species Pinus tabuliformis. Next base: position 8,486,140 of record CM062817.1, read on the forward strand.
TCTACTCCATTTTGCTGTGGAGTGTAAACATTAATAAGATGTCGTATTATTCCATTTTCACTGCAATAAGTTTTGAATTCATTTGAAGTGAATTCTCCCCCATTATCTGTCCTGAGAGTACCTATCTTTTCTTTGACTTCATTTCCAACAAGTTGGTGAAAATTTTTAAACTTCTCAAATGCTTTTGACTTGTTATTCAAGAAGTAAACCCAAGTCATTCTACTGAAATCATCAATAAATAGTAAGAAATATTTGCAACCACCAAATGAAGTTTGTAGTGGTCCAAAAACATCATTGTGAACTAGTTGTAGCCGCCTATTTACGTGCCATGAACTTGTTGGAAAACCTTCTCGACTTTGTTTGCCATAAATGCAAGCTTCACATTTTGCATTTTCCCTTTTGAAAGTGGGAATTCCTTTAACCATTCCTTGTTTCTGCAATTGAGAAAGACTCTCAAAATTTAAATGTCCATATCTTACATGCCATGGTCTTCTAGGTGAAATACCTGTAGTCACTGCCCCTGCAAAATCAGAATTCCTTGGAATAACTATCCCTTTCATTCGTAACAGTTTTCCATCTTCATAACTTGTCATGACAATTTTTAAGCTTTGTTTGACTGAATTAATCTTGACTAAACCATCTTCCATAATCACCTAATGTCCTGCTTCTTGAATCGTGACTAAAGAGAGAAAAATTTTCCTAAAAGTTGGTACATACCATACGTTGGAAATCATTTTTTCTCCAATGCCAGGGAGAAAAACTTTACCTGCTCCTTTTCCATAAGGAGTATGCTTTGTATCGTCTGCACGAAAAATGGAATTAAGTTGGCAATCTTGAAAATTCCAAAAAAAATCATGTCGACAAGTCATGTGATGAGTTGCCCCTAAATCCAGGATCCAAGCATCTTCATAATCACTTCTAAGATGTGATGAAAATTGTGACGTTGGCAAGGAAGTAAAAACAAATTTTGAGTTATCATCATCTTGATCATTTTCAAATTATGTTGAGTGCTACTGAAACTTGGGAATTTTATTAAGAGATGTTCGACAAGCTTCAGTATAATGTCCAACTTTGTTACATCTTCGAACACAATTTGACTTAAGTCTCTTCCTCTTCCTGAAGATTGTCCTCTACCTTTGATTTGACTTCTATGTTGAGATTGTCCTCTACCTTGATTATTATTTCCTTGTCCTTGAAAATTGCCTCTTCCTTGGTTGTTTCCTCTACCTTAAAAATTACTCCTTCTTGAATTGTTGCCTCTATTAAAGTTGTTTCCTCTGCTTTGTCTTCAACCTCGAATTTGTACATTATGTGCTGCTTGATTATGATTGAAATTACCTTTGCCTCTACCTTGAGAACTGTCCACTGATGATTTACTAGTGCTGGCCTCTGTGAAAAAAACATCTTCACCAACTTTCTTCTTCTTCCCAAAAGGTTTTATCATGTTGGGTCAACATTTCACAGAGCTCATCAAACTTTAGTTTCTCTAATTTCCCAGTTAATTGTAGAGTCTCCAAAAAATGCAAGTAGGAATTTGTTGTGGTCACCAACAACCCCCCTTTCTTCATTTGACATTAGCAATAACGTCAAGCGAAGAGGGGACCCTGAACGAAAATCCCAAAAAAATACTTTTTCTAAAGTTTTTGTATTTCTCTCCCTAAGGCTCAAATCGCATCGCAAAGAAAGGCCGAAGCATAACTCGAGCGCAAAAAACAAATACTGCGAAGTTGCGATGCGAAGTTCATCGCATCGCATACTTCACACGCGCCCCTTAAAAGAAAAACCTTCGAGCAATGCGATCGTCGATATGCGATATCGCAAATCGCCAGCATTACGCTATACGACGTAACCATTAAACGAGAACTTGCGATATTTGCGATTTGCGATTTGCGATCTGCGATGGCGGCGATCTGCGACCTGCGATCTGAAAAGACTTACCACACGATAGACCCATGCATTAAGCGCGCGCCTTGAAAGAATTTAATGACCGCATGCTTAAGTATCTAGGAAAGATTGCGTTACATTTATCGAAGAGTCAAGTGATGATGGATGTCAGAATTATGCGTTCATTAGATATTAATGCTTTCACGTCAAGTCTTCTCATTTCACTTCTCCTTTGCGTAAACTGCAAGACACGCAACTGATATAAGTTTATATGCAGGAAACATCTGAAGGAAAGAGGAAAGCGCCAATCAACAAAGAGAGAATTCTTTCGCAAAATGGATGCTGCATGCAGCAGAACCGCGGATTCCAGGCTATCAGCCAACCGGCACTGATGAAATTAGACTATCCAGGACTCAGAGTCAAAGGCGCACAAAAGCAGCGTATTCAGAAAAGATCCTAAAGCTAAGACTTAGTGAAGCAGAGAAAGAAGCGCATGAGAAGGAGAACGCTTCAGGGAAACCTGGAACAAGGAACGGAAGAAATTCTCGACACAGGGAGTTGCCCATGCAGCATGACTCTTAACCCACTCAGTCATTCGCATGATCGGAAATCGAAAATGGCAACAGCAAAATCAATTCGAGAAGAAACTGGGACACGCTAAGTATACACGCGGCGAATACACCCAGCTAGAGAAAGGTTTTCGAAAATATCTTCTGGTCTGCCGGAAGGAAGTGCCAGCTCCTGCTATTTCCACTTTTATCTCCCGAGCGAAACAAGAAGGTGGCTAGCCGACTCTTCCCAGGAAAGCATTACACTGTTGACAACACTAAAGAGAATATACAGAAACGGTCAGAAATTAGATTTTAAGTTTACAAATAAAGTTGCTTTTAGTAAAAGGGCGGTCATTTGAGGCCGATTCCCTAATTTCATGTAATTAATATTGATTAGTTAGTAGTATTTAACCCTTCTCATGGTTTTTGGAGAAGGGTCCGGAAATCTGTCAAAAAACTTATCCTCAGAACATGCACTTCTGCACCCTCAGAGGAGGTTTTTGATGAATGGATGGATCGAGATTTATTTATGTTTGAATTTTAATATCTGTTACTGATGTTGCACTTCTGTACTCTTAGCAGATGTTAGAACAAGTAGAAATAAATCATTGTTACTTGAAGTTTATTAGTGAACTTAGTCATAAATGGTACTTTTATCTCTTGGCTAGATTCTGCTAGTATTCCTAAAGTGATATGTGGCTGAGTTCTTTGTATGTTATTGCATGAATGTCTGTATTACCATTTGGCACTTCTGTACGGTGGGGTCATTTATTTATGTTTAACATATAGAAAACTGATTATGCGATATGCTGTTCACAACTACTCTGCCTAACTTCTTATGCAGAATGGTTTATCTTTATTGATTTATATTCTGATATCAGTTGAATGATCTTTATTACCGGCTGCTGTTAGAAATCTTTCTAGATCGCATAACAAAAAAAAAAACACCCCGGGTTAGCGTAGATTAGATGTATTTTTCTCCATTAGATTACATTAGCATAGAGTTAATTTAGCAGTTAGAATTAAAACTAGATTAGAATAATTTCCCCCCCTTCCTTAGATTAATACCATCAGACTCTACGCACACACACACACCCATCACATTGGGAAACTGGTCCCATTACCCCCAGTCGGACCCGCTACTCCAAACGGGCAAGGAGCCGCCAACCAGGTTCCGGACCGGGTGGGTATCCCCCTTGTTGTTGACCCGACCTCGGGGCCCTCAACATTTCTGGCGCTAGAAGGAGGGCCACGGCTATGAATGGCACATAATTCAAAATCCAAATACCATTCTAAGAGCAAATCACCCTCACCAACTTCCCCGACTTCCCCAATACGACTAAACTCGGAACTGGAAGTCGCTCGGACATCCACCGCTGCTATACATCCCGATACATCAGAACAACTTATTGTCGATCCCCCTGAAGTTCAAACCTTGATCCGTAAACTCTAGGGATTCTCTATTTTTAACCAGAAATCTGATAAATCTAAAGGCAGCTTGACTTCGCAATACAACCCTGCTCATCCCCTCACCCGATTGAAGAGTGAAAAGTTTGGCATTCAGCCAACTGAAATCCCTCTCCCCACTAGGAAAAGAGCAAGGAAAACATTTCAAGAGTCTGACAGAGAGACTCTTTCATCCACCTCATCCATTTCAACTCCCTCTCCGCGAAGTTGACCACCCACATCTCCACCTCAAATCACTCATCCATCTTCCGCAACCCTTCCTCCACAATCGTCAAAGATCATAACATCTCTATCTTCTCAACCTCAAAGATCATCTTCTACACTTTTACTAACCAGCAACTCAGCGATGGCACAATCTCCATGGAACAACCCTGGGGCGGTTTTAATGCCTCCACCCCTGAGTCCAATACCTGCCCATCCCGAGAAGTGGTTACCAAAGTTCAATCCAGAAACTGGAATGCTAGCTGAAGAACATATCAATAATTTCATGCTTTCTGTTAATCTCAACGGAGTTACCAACGAAGACGCCGTGGTTCGACTCTTCCCCTATAAGATGCAAGGGACGGCCGGGTCATGGTACTTCTCGTTACCCTCCGGATCTATTACCAACTGGGATATTTTTCAAAATCAATTTCTCACTAAATTCGGCGATGATAGATCGACAGCGACACTGATCAACGATCTGTCCAATCTTAAGGCTGAGGCTCGGGAACCCATTAAATATTTTAACTTACGGTTCAACAAGATCCTCAATAAAATCCCCGCTGCTTCCCAACCCAGCGAGGAAGTAAGATGCGAATGGTACATCACGGCCTTACCTTCAAACTTGGCCATCTTCGTAGATAGGGCAAGCAAGACAACCTTAGTCGAAAATTTGGCTGAGGCATTAGCAGTCGAAAGACGCGTAGTAGCCTTAGAAAAGAGATCTACAATCGAAGAGCGTAAATCTAAGAAAATCTCTTTCAAAGAAGAAACCAAGAAGAAGCAAACGAAAGATCCTTTCGACATGGAAGGATTACAAAAGGTATTAAAGGCCATGTCAAATGAGATGATTGATATCAGGAAACAAGTAGCAGAATCGTCCCCAAGAAAGCCTTTTAGGAGTTTTAAGAGAAATCCTCCTATGTAGACGAAGCCACCCAGCGTGGTCTCTAACGTAGAATTTGAAGAAGAAGAAGAAGAGAACACCGTTGAAACGCATACCGACGATGAAGAAGTGGTGGAACTGCAAGGAATGTGGGATTTCATCCTCCCACAAGAGGAAGATCAAGAAGCACTTCCGGTTAGCACGAGAAGCAGAAATCAACTTGATCCTCCCCAGACTACCCCAAAACAGAAGGGCGCAAGCCCTCCAGCAAGAGAAAAGGCCGCAACAAAGAAGACAACCCCTAAAGCGACCTCATTTAGCCCAGTCCAATCAGAGCAATCGCCTCCATCAAAGACACTAATAGTGTCGGATGAAATGGAGTATAGCATCATCGACGACATGAAGAAGACTAGGGCTAATATCACCCTGTACGAGCTGAGCAAATTGAAACACCAACAGAAGATCATGATGAAAGAGTTACACGCCGTACCTACTGCGCCTCTACCTACAGCTATAGCTTCCCATAATATAGGAAGACCCCCAATCAACGCGATCAATAAAATCGATCCAAATGACATCGCCTTGATTGGAGGGAGGTCTAGATCTCACACTCCCCCTTTCCTCCTCACTTATGAGATCTTTAACAGAAACGTGCATAACTGCTTAGTTGATTCTGGTGCTTCAACCAATATTCTACCCAAGTCAATATGTGCCAAACTTAATGTTCAACCGCAAAAATCCACAGTGCGCATAGTTCAACTTGATCGATCACAAGTCGAAGTGATAGGCGAACTTAATCAAGTGAACATAAGACTATCGTCCAACCCCAAGATGTGCCAGGTCATCGATATTCTAGTCGCTGACATCCCTGAATTTTATGGTCTAATTCTTAGCAGGGATTGGTCCGAGAAGCTCCACGGATATTTTTCGACTGACTGGTCGCACATGTGGTTACCCTTCAACGGGAAGCCAAATCAAATAAAGGTTGAACGAGAACTGCACCAAAAGTACATAGTGACGGACCTGGAGGGAGAGAACGAAGCCATAGCATACAACAGTAGCATCATAGGCAACTATTCGGTAGACTCTTTCCTTGGAAATTTCAATGCTCACATATCACCATATTTAGAAAATTCAGTCGTGTCCCAAGTAGAAAAATTTTCCCAGACTGATGATTCAAAATGTGTTAGTTTCTTAGATAACCCTGTAAATACTTCTTTATTTTGGAAATTATATTTTGATGGCTCTAAGTCCAACGAGGGAGCGGGAGCAGGATGCGTCTTGATTAGCCCAGACGGAAATAAGACTATGCTCACATGCAGACTGGAGTTCGATTGCACGAACAACACAGCGGAATACGAAGCCTTGGTGCAAGGCCTATACAAAGCAATCGGCTCCAACGTCAAATATCTTCAAGTCTTTGGAGATTCCGAGATCATCGTCAAACAGGTACGTAACACCATACATTGCCTGTCTAGTCATTTAAAGCACTACCAATCTTTAGTGCAAGATCTCACTGTGCATTTTACAGCATTTAATATTTCATCAATCCCAAGACTTCACAATGCAAGCGCAGACCTGCTAGCAAACGTAGCCTCCAGACTCATTCCCTCCGAAGACTTTAGTCCAGATAGGTTTTCGATAGAATTAATTTTTAAACCGTCTATCCCTGACAACATCACCAACTGGAGAGTATTCAACGACAACCCAGACATCGTAAGTTTCCTTACCTCCGAAGGATCCTACTCAAACCAGATAATCGACGAGGACTGTCATGACCACCAAATACAACAAAGTGGCACTGATAACGTTATACCCAAATCAGTGGTCAAATTAGAAGATTTGTATGACTTAAAAAGTCGGTTCAAAAGGTCAGCTAATGCCAAACTTTACAGTTCAACTCTGAACTACGAATCAGTGAACTTAGGAACCGACGAGAAACCCCAAAACGTCAATCTAGGCCAAGGCCTAGCTCCTGAAGAAAAATCAGCATACATCCGTCTTCTACGACAGTAAAAAAACGTCTTTGCCTGGAACTACGATGAGCTGAAAACTTATAACACTTCTATCATTCAGCACACTATCCCTATGATCGATAACGAGAAACCCGTCCAACAGAAGCTCAGAAAAATTCACCCCAACCTGGAAAATCAGATAAAAACTGAGCTGAATAAGTTGTTGAGAGCCAGAATAATTTTCCCGGTCAGACATTCCAAATGGGTATCCAATATGGTACCTGTTAGGAAGAAAAACGGAGATATTAGAATCTGAATCGACTTCCGGAATCTCAACAAAGTCTGTCAGAAGGACAATTTTCCCCTCCCACCTATGGAGCAAATATTACAGGCTGTAGCAGGCTCAGAATTGATGTCTTTCCTGGATGGATTTTCAAGATATAATCAAGTGCTGGTACACCCAGACGATCAGCTAAAAACCACCTTCCGAACTAAATGGGGTACCTACGCGTATCGAAAGATGCCGTTCGGTCTGATCAACGCCGGCGCTACTTTTCAAAGAGCTATGGATATTGCGTTCAAAGGGTTAATCAATAAATCAGTAGTGATTTACCTGGATGATATAACTGTGTACTCCAAAAAACGAAGCGACCATCTCAAAGATTTGAAGCAAATCTTTCAAAGATGTTTAAGGTATGGAATCTCGCTTAACCCGAAGAAATCTTTTTTCGCGTTGAGTGAAGGAAAATTGCTAGGATTCATAGTGTCCAAATTGGGCATTCACATCGAATCTGCCAGAATCAAAGAAATTTTTGAGATATCCATGCCCCATAACAAAAATACCATGCAATCTTTCCTAGGACAGATCAATTTTGTGAAAAGATTTGTCCCAGATTTTTCACGTATTATTTCTCCTTTACAAAAAATGATAAAAAAGAATTCAAGCTTTAAATGGGGTCTAGACGAGCACGAAGCGTTTAACTTAATCAAACAAGCCATCATCGACGCTCCATCCCTAGCAACCCCAAATTTTTCAGAACCATTTGTCTTATACACGTTTGCCTCAGAGCATTCTTATGCTGCGATCTTGACCCAGGCAAACAAAGAAAAGGCAGAAGCCCCAATCGCATTCTTTAGCTCAAACTTACAAGGTGCTGAGCTGAAATATTCGGACGTAGAAAAACAGGCATATGCCGTCTTTAAAGCAGTCAAATATTTCAGACCCTTCTTGCTAAAGGCCCATACCAAGGTCATAGTACCATTCCCGGCGGTAAGAAACCTCCTGATTCAGAAAGACGTGGGCGAAAAGAGAGCGAATTGGATCACCGCCTTGCAAGAATACGACCTGGAAATCAAGCCGGCACACATCGTAAGAGGCCAAGGCTTCTGCAAGATGTTAGCTGGAGCATCGCAAATCCCCGAAGAGTCACCTGAAGAGGTACACGTGTATGAGGTAAGCCTAAACGACGCAGAATCATTTTATGCCGACATCATTTATTTCCTAAAGAACGGATATGCTCCATTTCACCTGGATCACATAAAAAAGAGAGCCCTGAGGTTAAAAGCTAAACAATACCAGCTCGTAAATGATGTCTTATTTAAAAGAAACTATGATTCTGTGCTTCTTAGATGTCTTGAGAAAACTGAAGCCAAAAAGGTTTTGCAGGAACTCCACGATGGACCAGCAGGTGGACACTATGCTGGAGAAGCCACCGCACACAAGATCTTACGTGCAGGATACTACTGGCCCACGCTGTTCAAAGACTCGTACAATCACGTGAGAAAATGACAAGTCTGCCAAACTGCTGCAGGAAAACAAAAGAAGTCATCCATGCCACTGCAGCCGGTTAACATCGAACAGCCATTCAGCCAATGGGGCCTGGACATAATAGGTGAGATCGTTCCTCACTCCTCTAAACAGCATAGGTATATCCTCACTGCAACCGACTATTTTACTAAATGGGTAGAGGCAGTTCCGCTCAAGACAGCTAATTCTGAAAACATCGTTGAATTCATAGATCAGTTTATCATTACTAGGTTTGGATTGCCAACGGCCTTAATATTTGATAACGCTTCATATTTTTCTGGAAATACCATGACTGAGTTCGCACTCGAAAGAGGGTTCAAACTGAAGTATTCTGCCAACTACTATCCGCAAGGTAATGGGTTGGCTGAATCAACGAACAAGAACCTAATCAGGATTATCAAAAAGACAGTTGACCAAAACCAAAAGAATTGGCACAAAGCGCTGGTAAACGCCTTATGGGCAGACAGAATTACCAAGAAAGCCTCTATCGGGACTTCTCCCTTTAATTTGGTTTACGGGAGAGAAGCAGTTCTTCCTACTCACTTACTCATTCCCTCTTTGTCCTTAGTACAATACATTGATGAAGTACCTACTTCTCCCTTACAACTAAGGCAAATGGAGGTAATCAAGTTAGAAGAACGACGAGAACAGGCCAAGAAAACCCATGCTCACCACCAAGCGCTGATAAAATCCTCTTTTGACTCGAACATAAAGACCAGAAAAAACTTCCAGATGGGTGATCTAGTTTTGAAGTGGGATAAGGCTCACGAAGAAAAGGGCAAACATACGAAATTCCAGAAGCTATGGCTTGGTCCTTTTCAAATCGTAGAAGTCATAGGCCCGTCGACTTTTGTGTTGCAGGACTTGACAGGCAGAAGAGATTCTCTTCCTGTAAACGGACAAATCCTCAAAATGTATTTCCCATAGAAGGTCATCCTTCTATTTTTGTAGGATAGTTTTAAATTTTCATTTTAGTTTTCATTTTTTCATAGATAGGGCTGGTTGTGAATGATCATAAATAGTATTCATGAAGAAAAATACCATTTCTGTATCAAATTTTGATTTCACTTGTATAAATAGCAAAACTTTTCGAAAAATCTGACTTTTATTATTGACAAATAGAGTTGACTTTAACCTGAATATGATGTTAGTTTCAAACTTCACAAAGAAACCTGGGATGAGAGTAACTTTTGGCAAAAATTGTTTTATGCCAATGCTATGAAAGGTATCATCGATAGCAAAATAGGTATTCTCTGCAAAACTGTTGTTCTTAAAACTCTATTATTGTCGTCCAGAGCTTTCTTAAGGAAAAACAATGACTTCCTCCCTGCTAAGGAAAATCGCAGCATCCAGAGAGACAATCCAAGAAAACACTATATCTCAAAGAATAAGAGGTCTCATCACGAGCCGGCTTATCATGATCACAGATATTATAACTTGCTGACTTTGCCACTACTGTCTACCAAAACAGGGCAACGACTCAAGATTGTGCAATCGAATGACAAGGGGTCTCATCACGAGCCAGCTTGTTCAGCAAAAAATATAAATCAAGTGAATGACTGTGTCATAATTTGGCCACCAAACCAAGACATTGTTCTTAAAAAAAAAAAAAAAAAAGTGTCAAAAGGATTTTTCTCTGGAATGTTGTAAATAACCTAAAGCAGGAAAAAGGATCATTGCTGGATAACATGGTAACCCTGTCGAGGCTATGGACGCTTGCGGGCAGTAGAGGCTCTACCTGCGACAAATGAGCATACTTTACAAAGCCAGTACGCAGAGAAGACCTTATTTTGTCTTTGAGGAGACTGAGTAATGACTAGGTATGAATACAAAAAATAACCCAGGGGAAACAAACAATCAGAATCAAATAAGAAGTTGTGACGAAGCATCATTGACAGGATAAAAGGTAATACTCTATCTGTCCATAACAAAATTTAGGCATAAGAAAACTTTTCTGTTTTGGAAGTGAAAATGCAATAGAACAAGCAGAGATAACTGGTTCTTCACAGTGAATCGCCGTTGTTGTGGTCACCAACAACCCCCCTTTCTTCATTTGACATTAGCAATAACGTCAAGCGAAGAGGGGACCCTGAACGAAAATCCCAAAAAAATACTTTTTCTAAAGTTTTTGTATTTCTCTCCCTAAGGCTCAAATCGCATCGCAAAGAAAGGCCGAAGCATAACTCGAGCGCAAAAAACAAATACTGCGAAGTTGCGATGCGAAGTTCATCGCATCGCATACTTCACACGCGCCCCTTAAAAGAAAAACCTTCGATCAATGCGATCGCCGATATGCGATATCGCAAATCGCAAGCATTACGCTATACGACGTAACCATTAAACGAGAACTTGCGATATTTGCGATTTGCGATCTGCGATGGCGGCGATCTGCGACCTGCGATCTGAAAAGACTTACCACACGATAGACCCATGCATTAAGCGCGCCTTGAAAGAATTTAATGACCGCATGCTTAAGTATCTAGGAATGATTGCGTTACGTTTATCAAAGAGTCAAGTGATGATGGATGTCAGAATTATGCGTTCATTAGAGATTAATGCTTTCACGTCAATTCTTCTCATTTCACTTCTCCTTTGCGTAAACTGCAAGACACGCAACTGATATAAGTTTATATGCAGGAAACATCTGAAGGAAAGAGGAAAGCGCCAATCAGCAAAGAGAGAATGCTTTCGCAAAATGGATGCCGCATGCAGCAGAACCGCGGATTCCAGGCTATCAGCCAACCGGCACTGATGAAATTAGACTATCGAGGACTCAGAGTCAAAGGCGCACAAAAGCAGCGTATTCAGAAAAGATCCTAAAGCTAAGACTTAGTGAAGCAGAGAAAGAAGCGCATGAGAAGGAGAACGCTTCAGGGAAACCTGGAACAAAGAACAGAAGAAATTCTCGACACAGGGAGTTGCCCATGCAGCACGACTCTTAACCCACTCAGTCATTCGCACGACCGGAAACCGAAAACGGCAACAGCAAAATCAGTTCGAGAAGAAACTGGGACACGCTAAGTATACACACGGCGAATACACCCAGCTAGAGAAAGGTTTTCGAAAATATCTTCTGGTCTGCCGGCAGGAAGTGCCAGCTCCTGCTATTTCCACTTTTATCTCCCGAGCGAAACAAGAAGGCGGCTAGCCGACTCTTCCTAGGAAAGCATTACACTATTGACAACACTAAAGAGAATATACAGAAACGGTCAGAAATTAGATTTTAAGTTTAGAAATAAAGTTGCTTTTAGTAAAAGGGCGGTCATTTGAGGCCGATTCCCTAATTTCATGTAATTAATATTGATTAGTTAGTAGTATTTAACCCTTCTCATGTTTTTTGGAGAAGGGTCCGGAAATCTGTCAAAAAACTTATCCTCAGAACATGCACTTCTGCACCCTCAGAGGAGGATTTTGATGAATGGATGGATCGAGATTTATTTATGTTTGCATTTTAATATCTGTTACTGATGTTGCACTTCTGTACTCTTAGCAGATGTTAGAACAAGTAGAAATAAATCATTGTTACTTGAAGTTTATTAGTGAACTTAGTCATAAATGGTACTTTTATCTCTTGGCTAGATTCTGCTAGTATTCCTAAAGTGATATGTGGCTGAGTTCTTTGTATGTTTTGCATGAATGTCTGTATTACCATTTGGCACTTCTGTACGGTGGGGTCATTTATTTATGTTTAACATATAGAAAACTGATTATGCGATATGCTGTTCACAACTACTCTGCCTAACTTCTTATGCATAATGGTTTATCTTTATTGATTTATATTCTGATATCAGTTGAATGATCTTTATTACCGGCTGCTGTTAGAAATCTTTCTAGATCGCATAACAAAAAGAAAAACACCCTGGGTTAGCGTAGATTAGATGTATTTTTCTTCATTAGATTACATTAGCATAGAGTTAATTTAGCAGTTAGAATTAAAACTAGATTGGAAGAATTTCCCCCCCTTCCTTAGATTAATACCATCAGACTCTACGCACACACACACACCCATCACATTGGGAAACTGGTCCCATTACCCCCAGTCGGACTCGCTACTCCAAACGGGCAAGGAGCCGCCAACCAGGTTCCGGACTGGGTGGGTATCCCCCTTGTTGTTGACCCGACCTCGGGGCCCTCAACAGAATTGAGAAGTCCATCAATTATAATTGTTACCATAAAACTATCATCTATTGCTAGAAAACCAGCATTAATGATTTCCTACCTAATATACTTAAGTCTTGAGATATATTCAAGAACATCACCTCCTTCAGTCAATTTTTGTTGCAACAATTTTAATTGTAGATCAACTTCCTTTGATTCTGGCAGAGTATCAAAGAGGTCTTTAAAAGTTTCAAAGAAAACCATGCATCTGTAGCATTTTCTATATGGACATACATTTCATCATTGACAGAAGATTTAACAAGAGCTAAGGCTTCGGCATTCTTAACTTCCCACTTTTCTAGTGTAGCTGCATCTGTGGGTTTGTTTGGCTTAATATCACCATCACATATACCTTGCCATAATTCATTGTAAATGAGAGTGCTTTCGATGAGGTGGTGCGATGTTTTATAGGATTTTGTACCTTCAAGTTTGTCAGAATCAAAGAACAAATTAATTAACTTGGACATTGTAGTGTTCAAGCTTTGCACCATGAATAGAAACAAAAATGTCAAGATGGGTAACACAACATGCATCACACCATGCAAAAACATGATCTATCAAGGCTTGGCCTTGACCCTCGTATAGTCATTGAAACAAGAGAAAAATGACTGAGCTTTGCATTTGGCTCTAGTCAATTTCTCAAAAATTACAAGGTAACTTTCAAAATTTGACTTTTACAACGATGCTATTGCAAAACTTGTTAAAAAAAAGTTACCCCCCCCCCCCCCCCCCAATGTAGAATTACTTTGAGTTACAATGTCACACTTATCTCTCTAGAAACAAATTACAAAGAAAAATATCCTTATTACTCCAAAAAATTAAAAATAACCTTATTAATCCACACATATTACAAAATCCTTATTACTCCCATAAAAATTTAAATAAAAAATATATAATTTGTCTCTTCCAAAATAAAATATGCCTTATCTCTCCAAATATTGACAAAATTAAAAATATTCCTTATCTCTCCAGCAAAGACTTTTCAGATTCACCTTTTAAAAACATTGTCAAACACTAGATCTTTTTACTTGTCAAATGCTGGCTGGCTAGTTCTTACGTTGGTTCGTTGATCATCTCACATCACATATAACAAAGCGCATAGCTATCCAAGAGAAGAGGGCCTTCCTAGCAACAAAATTTAGATAGTTGTCTTGAAGAATTGTCAATGCCTTTTTGGTAACTTGTCACAAACCCCACTTTGGAGGACCAAGCATGTTCTTAAGATCGGTAATTTGAACCATTGAATTTATGCACCTAGGATTGAAGCTCAGTTGCTCTATTTCCTTTGCTAATAATATTTCCAAAATGTTTCCTCAAAAGCTTTGATAGCCATTCCTTTTGATTGCCATAACTCAAATTTTCACTTGCACTATTGCATGAAGAATTAGATGTTGGTAGCAGTGCTCTTTTCATTTAAAATATAGGATTCAAAGATTACAGGAAATGAAATATGCGGATGAGCCAATAAACAAGGTAAAATAAAATTCCCGCGTGGAGGGAAAATGGGTGAGATGCGGGCACAGAAAGCCTCCCCATGCATGCTTTGGACGATGAGATGAAACTACATGCTTCGGTGAATTGAAAGGTTTTAGGTACCACTTTAAAAAAATTTGCGAGCTAGTGGACTTCTTTAGAAGACCAAGAGGTTTTCTGCTATGCCTTCCAAAAAGTGCCTCATTTCTTCAACGCTTGGATTAACGTATCAAACTTTCAATATTACACTTAATAAAAAAGAAATAACATCCGAATTTTACAAAGTAAATACTGAAAATAAACACCAGTGCATGCTCAACATATTATGGATCAATAACTAAAAGAAACCAGAACAAACACAATACCTGACACCATTATTTTGGGACCAATGTCCCTAGAAAAACCCAATGCGGGAAAACCAGTGCAGCGATCTAAGGATTTTATTATTAAGCAATATTAGAGTACAATATAGGTGCCAAAACTGGTCTACCAAACAAAGAATTTCCTTAGGAGCTATACCTCATAGTTTGAGAGAAATATCCTGGCTGAAACCCCGAGAAAACCATTCCGGCTGCTCCTCAGCACAAAACTGCTCTATAACCCCAACATTTTCCCAAAGTAGACTACGCCAGCCCCTCTCTATCTCACGCTAGCCCTAAATCAACCTTTCTAGGCCCGTGTCAACCCCAGGAGGCCCTACGTTAGCTCTGGGAGCCTCTTCATCAGCTGTGCTAGCCCCTCTAGTGCTCTGCGGAACACTTGGCTGCCTCTGCATGAGCCCTTGCTGGCTCTGCGTCACCCTCCTTGGCTGCTGCGTTGCTCTCCCCACACAATCTCTTCCTTCTTTGTTTCTCTATACTCAATGCCCCTCAGCTGCTCTCCCAATCACTGATTCTATCTCTCTTAGCAAACCCTGCTCTAGAGAATAGAATGACTGGCCATCTAGTGTACTCTCCAAGTGACCCTCAAGCCTCCTCTTATACTTTTCCTGTTGACATCTCAACGGTTGATATTAAGTCCCTAATCAATGGCTAATATTTGATCTATCTTGATACATGTCTTTTGGACCACTCTAACACATATTCATATTAATAAGCATTAATATCTTATTTTCCCTAAGTTTAGAGTTAGGGACTCCATTAAAAATATTAATTATTTTAATATCTCCTGATCTGTTTAGAATCTGCCCAAACCCTTTCTGGGTATTGGAGATATCATGTGACCCAACATCTCCACCAAATTTTGTGGCTAGAGCATATATGATGCTACCCCAAATCAACACAAAATGCATGAACATGATTTCCCATGGTCAACTCAGAATAGGGAGTGGTGCAAAGAGTGAAAGTTTGTAATAAGAGGGCTTTGAAATGAAGTACAACACACAACCATTTACAAATTGAGACACCGTGCTTTTCATATGAGGCCAAAAACAAAACCTCTGTAAATGACAATTTTTTCAACTCGAAAATGGCTAGACACTAGAGAGGTATGTGCCTCTCGGATTACATGGGCCCTTTTATCAATGGGTATGCATAGTTTTCCAAGGTGGTACAAATTTTCCTTCCAAATGATAATTTTCCACCTACAATCCATGAGTCAATTTTGCATAGATTTCTTTAAAATCATAATTCTTAGCATATTTTCAGCATAACTCTCTAACGATAAAGAAACATCTTGTAAAACTAGAGATGCAAAAATAGGAGGGCAAGAAAGCATGTCTTCTACTTTATTGCTGGTTCCCTTCTTGTATCTTATTACCAAATGAAACTGTTGGAGTAATCCCATCCATCTGAATTGATGGTCTTATTGAATCTTGGTCTATGACTGAAGCTACTGCAAGGGCTAATGATCCATATGGATGAAAGTCTCCTTGTCGATCAGATAGTGTTTCCACTTTGTTACAATTTAAACCAAGGTGTACAACTCTGTGTCAAATGTGGGATATTTCACAAGAGCCTGGGATAAATTCTATTAATGGTAAGATACAGGTTTCCTTTGTTGCATCAATAAAGCTCCCATGGCATATCCATTGGCATCTGTTTCAATATAAAAAGGCTGCTGAAGGTCTAGTAACACTAGCACTCAAGTTGTGATGATCTAGTCTTTAATCATGTCAAAGGATTTATGTTATTTTCCTCCCCAGTGAAAGGCCTGCTTCACACTTGTCAATGTGTGTAAGGGGGCGATTATAACAGAGAAGTTTACAATGAACCTTCTCTAATACTATACCACACCTAAAAAATGTCAGGCCTATGTAACATTTCTGGGTTTAGACCACTTCATAATCACATCTACTTTAGAGGGATCCATTTTCAATTTCCCATTACTAACTATGTGACCTAAATAAACTAGAGAAGTCTTCCCAAACTCACACTTTGACAGGTTTACATACAGATTCATCCATGGCAAACAAACTCTTTTTTGGATTAAGAGATATGCCATACTTTCTACAATGCTGAAAAACAATTTTCAGATGGTAAAGATGCTCCTCATCTGAATTGGAAAAAAATTTCAAATCATCAAGAAGTGGTGAATGTTGTTTTGTCCCTATCATCCTCATGGACCAAAATTTGATTGTAGCTAGAATACCCATCGAGCAATGACATACGAGATGCCCCAACCACTCTTTGGAGTATGCGGTGCATTTTTGGCAACGGATAATTATCTTTCAGTGACACCTTATTCATATTTCTGAAATCAATGCATAATCTAATATCGCATGTCTTCTTCTGCACAGGCACCAAATTGGAAATCCATTCTGAAAATCTTTTTGGAATGATTATACCAGCCTTGTATAATAGATTCACCTCTTTCTCTATTGATGGCAACAACTTTGGATTTATCCTTCTTAACTTTTGTCGAAATGGCTTTTGGTTTGGCTTGATTGGAATGATGTGTTGAATTATACTTTTATTGTACTCCTTCAAATCTGAACAGTCCCATGCAAATACATCAGTAAATGAAGACAATAAACTAATGTATTTTGCTTTTACCTGAGGAGGAAATGCCTTTGACAACTTCACCATCTTTGGATTTTCTGTTGTTCCGATACACATCTTCAACTCCCTTTTCGGTTGGCATTAAACTTGGCTTTCAGGCTACATCATCTTGGTCAAATAATTCCTCTAAAAATATAGGGCCTTTAGGGATGAAATTGTCCTTCGGCTACAAAGCTTCCATATGATTTACTTCCATGTTTGGTTCATCATCATCTTGCTCGCCATCTATAGAAGTGTCTTGATATTTGCCTTCATTTTACAGAAATTCTTCAATCTCTTTGTCATCCTGAAACACTTGCCAATATCTTAGATTATCAGGGACAACTGGGTGATGTTTCACATGAATTTCAAACTTATTGTTTGAATTCATCGGAATCTTCAAGTTACTTGTTGTTGTAGCAAGGGATTCTGCAATAACATTTTGTGCATGAGGAACACATGTCAAGGTATAATCTAGAAACAACCTCAAAATATCTAAAACTGCATTACGGTAGGCCCTCATTCGAGGATTTTTGGCTTGGTATTCACCCTTGAATTGTTTGATTACTAATTCGGAGTCTCCATAAACTGAAATTCTCTTTGCATTCAACTTCTTAAGGATTTTCAAGCTTGCAATTAATGCCTCATATTCAACTTCATTATTGGAACAATCAAAAGCCAACCTATACAAACAAACTCTTACATTACTCAAGACTTTATTTGGTAGGAAAACAGGGCTAAATATCCAAATACCAATTCCAGCACCTTCCTTACCTACTGCTCCATCAAAGTCCATACTCCACAAACCGGCTTCTTCCTCCAAGTGTTGGAATTCTGCCTGCTTTTCTACCCTTGGATGTTGTCCATCAATTTCTTGCTGCTGGTGGGATGTTGACTGTTCAGTGGTACTTTCAAGCCTTTGTCTCTCTTGATCAAGTACAACTCTGAAATTTTCTGTTATCTCTTGTATATCTTCAACTTCAACTAATTGACTATTTACATCATTGAAACCACTGTCAGAATAAAGAACAAAAGATTCTAAATCTGTATGTACATAATTAATTGGATGATTCAAATTTTTCTCCTTGCTCATGATCATATACTTCATCTTTTTCTCCCTATATAATTTTCTCAATTGATCAAAGACAGGAATAGTGGCATAGGAGAAATCTAACTACAATGTCCCTTTGAGTTT
Source organism: Pinus tabuliformis (assembly GCA_031772625.1). Classification (NCBI taxonomy): domain Eukaryota; kingdom Viridiplantae; phylum Streptophyta; class Pinopsida; order Pinales; family Pinaceae; genus Pinus; species Pinus tabuliformis. The sequence continues at coordinate 8,504,695 of CM062817.1, forward strand.
TTCACCCCATGATCTAGATAGAAGCATGCCGAATCTAGGGGGAATGTCAACCACAACTACATCCATAAGAACATTGTTCGCTGGAATCTGATCTAAAGTCACAACCAAATCTTTAATAAGACCAATACATCTAACCCTACCCAAACCAAAGGAATAAAGATCATGGTACTTGTGAGCGATGTCCAAACCCAATTTTTCCAAAATTTCCTTTGGCATCAGGTTGTGAGATGCTCCTGAATCAAACATGGCATTGTGAAAAACATAATCATGCAATCTAAGGTTGATGTAAAAGGGGGCCACATCACTATCCTCAGATTGGCCTTCTAATGCCGGACCAAAGATAAGCTCGGGTTGGTCATCTTCCACATTAACCATATCAGACAGAGGATCTGTATTCAAAATCTTTGCCACTTGACCTTTATAGTTGTTATTCTTCATTAATTCAGTCAAAGGTATTGACACTTTTAACTTAGCAATCTCATTTTCTAAGCTAAAGGTTGTAGTTTTCTCTACCTCTTTGATTGGAGCATCCTTCTTTTCAGTCTTCTCCTTTGTTCCACTTGGCTGATTTGACTTTTCATTTGTTGATTGTACTTTGTTGGAAGTAGGATCTGCTGGCTCCTCTCCCTTTTTCTACACATTTGGAGAATCATTCTTTGGTGGTGTTGCTTCCTTCCACTTCTGAATTGGATTGATTGGTACATCCATACTCCTGAGTGAGTATTGTCTTTGTTGTGCTGTCAATGCATTCATGTATCCCCTCTGATATTCATATGATTCCTCTTCTAGGACTGTTTCACTTGCTAATATAAAATCTTCATCTTTTTGTGCAGCTGGACCTTTTGAATACTCTTCATCTTCGGTGATATAAATTGGCAAACCATCTGGTGTAAAAAGTGATTCTCCTCTCCTATTGGAGTCTCATCATCCTCTGATTCAGTGCCATGGACATAGTTCTACTGTAATGGTGTTTTGACTTGCTGTTGAGTGTTGGATCTTGAGCTCTTTGCTCCCGTTGCTTGATTCTAAACTATAGTTATTGCTAACCATGAAAATTTTGATTTCTGACCTATGTCTCGGTCTTATTAATAATGGTGAATCTATCAAACATCTTGTCAAGCATATGGAGCAAATGATCTAAGGAATAAGCTTCTTCATTTATAGTCACCTTCTTCTTGGTCTTTGTCCTAGCCCTCTTAGCTAGCAGATTTGCTTCAACACTCACTGTGTTTTTTTGCATGTCCTCCAATGTAGCTAGGTTTGTTTCTCTCAATTGATATGCCATGTCGGGATCAAAGCCATCGGGAAATTTTATCAAAGCCAACCCCATTGGTGGCTTGATATCAGTTGGAATGGAATTATAAACAATATTGAATCTAACATAGTAATCCTGGACACTTTCACCAACATTCTTTTTTATGTTTTCATATTCAAAAAGGATTTGGAGTGGATTTTTCTTTACCTCCCAACGATCCAGAAATTTTCTTTGAAGAGCCGCCAATGTATTGATAGTTCTAGCAGGCAATGCTCTGAACCACTTTTGCACTTCACCTCAAAACGTTTTCACAAATAACCTCATAGTCACATTATCTTCATCTATCTTGTGGAGATCAAAGAAATCACTCATCCTATCAACATGCTATTGTGCTTTGACACCTTGGGAAGCATCAAATAATGGGATTTTATTTTGGTAATCAACAGGCATAGCATCCAAGTTTCGTGGCAAAATGAGAGGTGCATATCTATAGCCATTGCTCAAGGTGGATTTAAAACTGGCCTTGGAGATGTAGGAGGAGTGGGAACAATGATAGTAGTTGATGTGATAGGTGTATGAGGTGTCGAAGGGGATGAAGAAATATTTGATGTTTGAGGTGTTGAATGGGTTGATGGGGGAGAAGAAACTGCAGATCTCTGATCAGATATGGTGGGTTGCATGGGAATGGTTGGAATAAAAGGAGACTCAGTAGGAATTTCTGAACTAGACACAACAGTGGATGAACCAAGAGTAGCAGATGTAGATTCTAAGAACTCATGAATATTGGTAGCCACAATTGAATTTTGAAGATTTAGAATGTAAGCATCAATTTATCTATTTTCTCTTTTAGTTTCAAGATATTGCACAAACTCCAGATTTAGAACAGTAGCACCAAATGCACTTTCAAACTTAGTTTCAAACAACGATAGAATGATACTTGGGTTTTCGTACACGGGAGGAGGAGCAAGATCGGGATTGGCTCTGGTGTATCGTCTGGAAGCCAGTGTGTTGAATTATTCCCAAAAATCAAATTGACATTACAATCTTGTTAACCTATTGAATTCTAAACTCATCATTCAAATTCTAGACTTATTTAATGTACTAGGGCAATTTGCAAGTCAGATGTTTAGTTTATAAAACTAAACCAGAGATTGACTGAAGCAACATTCATCTACTTATGCACTTGAAGAGGAAGAGTAGTTCGAAGGCTACCTAGCTAATTTCAGGCTCCGTCTGTAGTTTATAAAACAAACGACATTAACGAAAAAACAAAATTTTCTTCCGCATTGGAGTTTCCACTATGTTAGTGCCTAAATCTACCTCAGGTTGAGAAAGGTAGGTCTAGAGTAACATTAAACCATGCTTAACCTGGTAGCTAGCCTTACCAAGTTGGGAGAGGGCTCTCTCCTTATCAATATCAATGAAAATATATCAAGGAAGGCTTGAGATGACTAATATAAATACTAATTTTAGGCTAGGTATGTTTGTTTAGAGGAATTTGTTTGATTTAATGGTTGGTTGTTGGATCAGATGAGGAAGGCAGCTTTGGGTCTAGGAAATCAACACAGATTTGCAGAGGTTTTTGTGGGGTGAGGTAGGATAGTGTTTTAGCACTTTGAAATGAGTGTAATGGTGATTATAAAGACTAGTGAGGAGCTAAAGAGGGCATGAAAGTGTCATGAGTCCTCTTCAAATAGTAGAAAACATGTAGAACTAAATAAACCCCAAGGTAAAGCACTAAAATACCAATGAATTCCATCTTTCAAACTTGATTCATTTAGTTATGCAGAAAGAGAGAGATAATGGCACATATAAACATAAATCAACTGAATTACAGAGAAGAAAACAATTCTAGCTCACATTACCGCAAGAATCCAACAGAATGTTGTAAAACCCTGGTTTATTTCCTTGCCAAACTGCAGAAGTGATCTACAAAGTATCTCAATGCATCCACAAGAGTCCAACCTTGACAAATGACTAAGAAAGTACAAGATATAGGCATTAAACCACCCATGCTAGCCATTAGGGGTCTAATCCATGAGTCTAGGAGTTGTTTCAACAAGATCTAAACTAGGAACTGAAAAATAGGCAATGGAACAACTTGTCTCTAAAACTATGGAAATTGATTCATTTAGTTCAAAACCACCTATAACTAATGTATCTACGTCCTTAAGTCAATTTTCATCATTTTTACATCAAAGTACATCAATTTACATCATGAATTTGACCACGAGAGAGAAAAAGTCACATTGATAGAAAACTAGGAGAAAATTTTGAGTTTTGAGCAAAACTGACAAAATTGTGCTTGATGCGCAGTGCCATTTGCCTGATGCGCAATGCCTTTTCCAAGTTGATTTTGAAGGCCTTCCCCTTCACAAAAATTTCTCCAAGATGGCTTGCTTAAAATATTTATATATCTACTTTCTAGGACAAGTGGAATTTTTTAATTTGGTGTCCATTTGCCCCACCAAAAATTAGTTCTCCCAAGACTACTTCGTGTGGATCCAAAAAGTGGTAGAGAGGGCATTTTTGAGGTGTTGTTTGCCCTTTAGGTGACCCAGATCTCATCCAAAATTCATGAAATTTTCTGGGTTTTCATATTTTTTCATGAGGAATCCAAAAATGTAAGCCATTCCTCAAAATTCCTTACCAACTCAATGCGTAGCGCCAGTGGCACTGCGCATCAGAGGGAAATTTCTATGTTTTGCAATTAAAATTTGGGAAATGACAAAACGTTCTCCAAAATTCTTAAAAATTGGCAAGAGGCAAGGTTATCAATTGCTAAGCTGAGCCAAGGAAGCTTAAACCAATATTCTAAATTTATCTTGCTCCTTTTTGGCCTTTAAGGCTCTCCCTAGATTGGCTTTTAGGCTTCTTATTCTTGTCTTGCAAATTTTGTTCCGGGACAAATAGTGATAAGCCATGTAGCACAACATTTTCTTCTCCTTATTAGCCTTATCAAGAAGCTTCTCATGGTGGACATTCACTCTTTCCAACCATGATTCTCGGTTAGCCTCTATTTCTTGCTCTAGTGAAGTCAGCTTGATTTTCCTTCTTTTGGCCATTTGCCAGTTTTCCTTAATGGTTTGAAGCTCCATGATTTTTTGTTTATCCTCCAATTGCTTGTTATATTGCTCAAGGTAATTAAAATGATCCATCTAGCCCTCTCAAGGTCAAGTGATAGCCTTTGGATCTCAGCTTCTTTCTCCTTGATGATCTCATCGTTGAGTCTTGAGCTTTGGGAGGCCAAATCAGTGTCTTCTTCCTCAATCAAAATGAAATACCTGTCTTGGCCTTTAGAAGGCCTTTTATCATGCAATGGTTTCTTTCCTCTATCTATACCTACTCTGCTGAAGAAGAAGGAAAATCTCCTTTCACCCCAGGTGAAGATAACATTTGCCTATTGTTCAGTGAAGAGAACGAGACCCCTTCCACCCCTCGTGGAGATAATACTCGTTTGGCAGCTGCAAAAAGTCTTCTTGTCCCCTTTTCATAAGTTATAAACATATGAATGTGAGCCTCTACAATTTTGCTTTCATGCTCTCTTTGTTTCCTGGAAGGTCCACCTTCCTCTTGAGGTTCTGCAAACATTTGAGGACCCTTGAAAATCTCATGGGCAACGAAGGTTTCCCATGGCACTCCCAACTAAGTGAGCTAATGCACAACAACAATCTTGATGATAGAAAAGTGATAAATGCTATTAAGCTACTGAGGGTATGGTTTCCTCTTTGCAAGCACAATCATCCTCTCTATGTTTTTGTAAATGAAGTATGCTATATTCATCATTCTAGCCCTAGTAAAATGCATAAGAAATCTGATATGATAAGCATAGAGTCTAGAGAACCTTCCCTCACATGTGAAGTATTTAATGATGAGTTTCATTAAGGGCACATACCAGTCCTCCAAAAACTTAAAAGGAAACACCCTGCCCAATTGACTATGATATTTGGCTTTAATGTAGGGTTCATAGTTCTATTTGCTGATATTCTATCTCTTGTTCCATCTTTCCCACACATCTAGCATCCTAGTAGCTTCTGTAATAATGGATGGTGAAAGAGAGAAGTTGATGCCAGCAAGATGTACCATATTTTCCTCCATGTTGATGACAAATTGTCGAACCAATTCATGATGATACTTAAGCCTCTCAACTAGCTTAGAAAAACTCAAAGCAATATTGGTATCTGAAACAAGTGGTGGCAAGAGGGCAAGCAAGAAGTTCAGAAATGCTAATAGGCTCCTCTTTGATTATCTTTCCACCCTTGTGAGGTCTCCAACATTTCTTTCTCCTGAACTGTCACTTCGTGTTTCTTCCTCATAGCTTGAGTCACTGTTTCTTTCCATAGTGCTTGTCTTAGGAAAATGATGAGATGAAGGTATGATGAAAAATGGTGATGAAAGAGGACAATGGTGATGATTATGAAGAGATTTTACTCTTGGCAAATGAATTTGGAGAGTGAAGAGAATGATTTTGGGAAATTAGGGTTTAGTGATGGATTTAGGGTTTGGTGAGGGAAATAATTGCTTTAGGGGAGTGGGATATGGGAAAATGGGATAAATGGAGTGTATTAGGGTAATAAAAGAGAGAAAAGGGGTTTTATGATGTTTTTGTGAAGATGGGATGAAAATTGGATGATAGGATTTCAAACAATAAAGAGAAAATAGGATTTCATTTTTCACATGCAAGATTTATGAAAAACACCAATGTGACCTCAAATTCAACCTTAGGAGGATGATTACTTACTTGTAGAAGGCAAATATAGCAAATTTGAGGGTTATGGCATGATTTGGGATGATTTAGAACAATCTGGACTTATGCGTGACGCACTGGGCCCAATGCACAGCGCCAGTTCAAAATTACATTATAGTTCTGCCTCTAATGCGCAGTGCCTGCCTGATGTGTAGCGCACTGCCTCTGATGCGCAACGCTAGGCCAAGTTGCCTTGAAAAATAGGGTTTTTGTCTCCTTGGCTCCCAAATCGCAATTTTTGCTCTCCAAGTGTAAATTCGCACAATGAAGTGATAAAGAGGACCTCTTTCACTTTAAATATGAATGACTTCAATTTTTTACTCATCTCAAACCAACTTTTCTAATGTTAAAGCCACTTTTGGTTTTGAACTCTGTTTTTCCATTGAAATTGACTTTTCTTAATCATTTGACAAACTGATGCATTGATGCTTGTGTTTTTTTTCTTGCAGTGGCTGGAGTTGGCAAGGTGACCAAGGGTAGCAGCTCTAAACTTATTACATATAGAAAAATTAAAATTACATAAGATTTTTATACCTAGAAAATAAAAACTCTGTTTTACCTCGAAACAGGGTTTTGAGGAAAAATCACTTATTGAGTATATCATCATTGAAATTTTGATCTTGTGACCTTATTATACCTCCTCATGTGCTTGCTGACCATTACTGAGCTTTTACATGACTATGGTGGCAAACCTTAGACCTAATGATACCTAAAACCCTAAAAATGGCTTTTGCAAATGTAATGACAAAAGATGACTATAAATGACCTGAACTTGTGAAAATAAGCTAGTGGGTAAAGGTCATGAGGGAAATGTGATAATGAACCACTACCATCAGTTGATCCATGACCTAATGGAATCCAGCTGATTGGATGGGACACCTAAAATGCATGAAAAAAGAGAATTTGATCACTGATGGAGGGATGAATATATAGACAGTAACATCAACCATCTCAGCTTGTTTTGCTCTCAATATCATAAGCATGCACCCTTTTCTGGAATTAACTAGTCATTTAGTATGTCCTATACTTACAAGGCTAGCATTAACTTTTGTTGTTAGATGATCCAAAAATAAAATATTATCATAGGTTATAAAGTTGGAATAAAATAATTTATTAATTTAAGATATTAAATTAATAAAAAAAAATTTCCCCTGGGAAAAAGTAGTAATTTCTATTAGTATTGAGAAATTACATTTTGTAGATGCCGAAGCATATTCATATGGAGGCAGCTATGCCTGTCAAGTTCATAGTCTGTAAATGTAGGAAGTGAAAAAACAAGTTGTCTCCACGCAGGGAGCATTATCAAAACAGTAAAACTAGTAGTGATCATAACTGTGTCCATGCTCTGCGCAAAGAGCTATATATATGCTGATAATATCAAAAATATAGAGCTGTACTCAAGACTAGACAATGGAAATATATACAACCTATAAACAAAAATGGTACTGTAAGTTTGGGCCTTATAGCCCATCTCCCATATGATCATCAAAAGGTCTGTGGTAGTGCTGGAAATATGTTCCGTCGATTTCCTCCTGGATCAACCAGTTATCTCCTTGTCTGTGCGCTGCCTCTTTGGAGAGCTGGTCGATGATGGTGTTCTGTTCCCTGTAAATGTGTCGACAGACAAATGATTCAAAGGAAGCAGTCAGTCTTTCAGCTTCATCTAGAATGTGTCTCAACGAAATTGCATGGCAATGAGATGCATCATTCAGCCAATTGCAAACAATTTTAGAGTCTCCAAACAGCTGAAGGTGTCTGCATTGTTTATGGATAGCAAAGTGTATGATGTGTTTAGCCATGCACAGTTCAGCGAAATTATTGGTGCCTCTGCTTAGGTTTATTTGTATCTTATAGCAGTGCATTTCATTGAGATAGAGTATTGCTCCTCCCCCACAGCCCGCATCTTGTGCTGAGCCATCAAAGAAAGCCCATGGCTTTGACTTGTCGATGTTCACAGGTCTGATGATACG